>JAREIS010000088.1:142500-742500 GCA_030060385.1 Muscicapa striata striata
CTTGCTGGAATTCCATCCCACACCAATCCCTGCTCCTTGCTGGAATTCCATCCCACACCAATCCCTGCTCCTGGCTGCTGGAATTCCCAACCCAGCTCCCTCCTGGCCGCCTGCTCAGCCCCAAGGGAAGTTGCCATCATTCCATGGAACCGCTTGCCTGCTGCTCCTGCTCCCATCTCCTCTCTTATCCCCCTCCTCACCAATGGACAGCCGGGCCTGGCCGCCTCACCCGAGGGCAGGACCCCAAAAAAACCCAAAATAAAACAGAGGGAGCACTGCAGAAACCTCTCTGCCAACCCCCTTTCCCCAGAAAGTCCGTGGGCAGCCGGGCACTGCTGTAAATAGAATTCCTAGAGGAACAAAATAGCTCTTCTCTGACCTTCCCCTCGTGGTCGCACTTTGTACATTTAGTTGGGAAATTTGGTCATGTGCTGTATGTTTATAGAAAGTTGACCTTTTTTTTTTTTTTTTTTATATACTAAGAAAACAAAACCACAGTGAGTGCCAGTGATAGTTAAAAGAAAAAAAAAAAAAAAGAAAGAAAAATTTTAAAAAAAAAAAAGGGGAATGGGGGGATGAAGTGTAGAAATTTGCCTATTGTGTGTTTTCAAAAGACATTCCAGAATCTTTGGGGTGGGGTGGGGCTGATTTTGGGCTTTTTTTTTGTTTTTTCTTTTTTTTCTTTTTTTGGTCTTGTTTTGTTTCTTCCTTTTGTTCATGTATGAAAGTCAAAAGTAACTTTTGGTTTTGTTCTGTTGGTTCAGTTTTGTTTCATGGATTGCCAACCTCAGCTCTGCTGACGAGAGACAAACTCGGGGGGCGGGGTGGGACAGGGAGGGGACACGGCCGGGGGAGGGCCTGGAGCTGGGACAGGACAGAGCGAGGACAGTCGGACTGGGAACCTGGCTGTGGCCACCTGGGGCCACCTGGGGCCACCAACGGGGACCAAAGCTTGGAGAGCTGGGCAGTGACAGCCTGCCTGTGGCCACCTGGGGCCACATGAGGCCACCAACGGGGACCAAGTCTGGAGAGCTGGACAACAGGAACCTGGCTGTGGCCACCTGGGGCTACCTGGGGCCACCAACGGGGACCAAGTCTGGAGAGCTGGGCGGTGAGAACCTGGCTGTGGCCACCTGGGGCCACCTGGGGCCACCAAGAGGGACCAGTCCTGGAGAGCTGGGCAGTGAGAACCTGGCTGTGGCCACCTGGGGCCACCCAAGAATGACCGAGTGGATCCTCAGCTGCTGCTGACTCTGGGGAATCAAAACTCACCCAACGCCTCGTCCAGAGCAACAGTGACCAAGGGACACGGCCAGGGATGGACACACGGACACTGCCAGGGATGGACACAGCCAGGATGGACACACGGACACTGCCAGGGATGGACACAGCCAGGATGACCACGGACAGCGTCAGAGATGGACAAAGCAGAGATGAACACGGCCAGAGGTGGACACTGTCCAGAGCCAGGTGGACACAGCCAGATGTGGACACAGCCAGGGTGAACACAGCCAGATGTGAATACAGCCAGATGTGGACACAGCCAGATGTGGACACAGCCAGATGTGAACACAGCCAGATGTGAATACAGCCAGATGTGAATACAGCCAGATGGAACACAGCCAGATGTGAACACAGCCAGATGTGAATACAGCCAGATGTGAATACAGCCAGATGTGGACACAGCCAGATGTGAATACAGCCAGATGTGAATATGGCCAGGGATGGACACAGCCAGATGTGGACACAGCCAGATATGAACACAGCCAGGGATGGACACAGCAGAGATGGACACAGCCAGGGATGGACACAGCCAGATGTGAACATGGCCAGATGTGGCCACAGTGGAAATGGACACAGCCAGAGTCAGCCACAGCCAGGGACCCTCTCCCAGCTCCACGGCTCTCCCAGGCCAGCCGGTGTCCCCTGCCACCCCCGGGGGGACAGCAGTGACCCCGAGGGGGCTCCCGTGTCCCCGCAGCCCCGTCCCGCCCCGCACGGCCGCAGCAGATCGGGTCCTTTGTGTATTTAACGCTTCTAACCCGCTCCCCCGGCGCCCCGCGGGTCCCCCCTAGCGCTGTAGGGCTCTCCCTGTCCCCCCTCCCTGCGGGATTGTCGCTTCTGTGTTCGCCTCACCGCCGTCTGCTCCGGGCCGTGCGCCGGGTGTGTAAATACGGAACCGCACCATAATTTATTCAGCTATATGGAGTAGATTTAGTAGGAAGAGAAACTGGTTTTGCTTTAACTACCTGCTGCCTGTAGGTGTCTTTCTGTAACTCAGGCATAACTGTTATACATTAAAAAAAAAAAAATTATTCCGAGTGTGGTTTTTGGGTTGTTTGGGCTGGGCTGGGCAGAGCTGGGCTGGATGGGGCTGGACTGGGCTGGGCTGGGCTGGGCTGAGCCGGGCTGGGCTGGGCTGGGCCGGGCTGGGCTGGGCTGGGCTGGGCTGGGCTGGGCCGGGCTGGGCCGGGCTGGGCTGGGATGGGATGGGATGGGATGGGATGGGATGGGATGGGATGGGATGGGATGGGATGGGATGGGATGGGATGGGATGGATGGGCCGGGCTGGGGGCTGGGCTGGGCGGGGCTGGGCTGGGCTGGGCTGGGCTGGGCTGGGCTGGGCTGGGCTGGGCTGGGCTGGGCTGGACTGGGCGGGGCTGGGGCTGGGCCGGGCTGGGCTGGGCTGGGCTGGGCCGGGCTGGGCCGGGCTGGGCTGGGCTGGGCGGGCCGGGCCGGGCGGGCTGGGCCGGGCTGGGCCGGGCTGGGCTGGGCCGGGCTGGGCCGGGCTGGGCTGGGCTGGGCTGGGCCGGGCTGGGCTGGGCTGGGCCGGGCTGGGCCGGGCTGGGCTGGGCTGGGCTGGGCTGGGCCGGGCTGGGCTGGGCCGGGCTGGGCTGGGCTGGGCCGGGCTGGGCTGGGCTGGGCTGGGCTGGGCTGGGCTGGGCTGGGCTGGGCTGGGCCGGGCTGGGCTGGGCTGGGCTGGGCCGGGCAGGGCTGGGCTGGGCCGGGCTGGGCCGGGCTGAGCTGGGCTGGGCTGCTCCCGTCTCTGCGGGCACCTGGCTCTGGTTAAACACCAGGCCCAGCCCCAAGAAGTGGAAAACTATTGCCAAAATTCCAAGGGATGCAGAGCTGGGGACTCCACAGCAGGAATGACCTTTGGGAACAAAGCCCTGGATTCAGGAACCCGCCTGGAGAGGTTTTGGCTCCCTGGAACTGGAGCTGATCTCCAGCCAAGCCACATGGAACCCGAGATTCCCAGGAGGTTTTGGGGCTCTCCGCCCTTGGAGGGGTCAGTCTGGCCCCCCAAAGCTGGGTGGGGTCACTTCTGGGTGGGAAACACCAAATGTGGGATGGGAAAAACTGAACGTGGGATGGGAAACATCAAATATGGGGGTGGGAAACACCAAATGTGGGGTGGACACTCCTGGGTTTGGGGAGCAGAAAGGGCCAGAGGTGCCAGCCTGGGGTCTGCCCCTGGCCCAGGGGATGTCCAAGGGCTTTGGGATTGGCCCCCTTCACCTGCGCCCCTGATCCAGCCCCTCCCTGAGACCCCCGAACCCCCCAGCTGCTTCCAGAGCTGGGACAATCCACATTTCTGGGGAGAATGGGAAACTGGGGAAGCAGCCCGGATGGGGCCAGGACTGGGGAACACCCAGGGTGGGGCTTTGGGGGGCTCTGGGGGGCTCAGTGGGGATCCCTGGCAAACGTGGCAGGAATGAGGTGGAACGGCAGATCCGGCACGCAGCCGAGGGCACTGCACTGCCCTGAACCCCAAAATCACGGGAATTATGGCCGGGGAGGCTCAGCCTCATGTGGGATCCATCAGCACCCCCAGCCCGGATTCCTCCTGTGGGTGTCGTGGGGTGCAGTACAGGATGTGACCAGAAATGTGGATTCTGTCCCCATCTGTTAACCCAGCTGGGGCAGTGCCCCTGATCTCCTGGCACACATTATCTGCTCATGGGCCAGCTTTAAACCAGCTGGGGCAATCATCTTTATCTTCCCCCAGCCCATCCTCCCTCCAGGAGAGATCTCCTGTTCATGGCCAGTGAGTCCCAGGGCATGGCTGATAAAATTCCATCATCCCATGGGAGATGCTCCAGCCAGGGCAGGAGCCAAGCCTTTCCTACCCAGATAAAAACTGACATTTTGGACACCAAGGCACCTTCTTCCCACTGGATTCCAGAGGAAAGCCAGACCTTTCCACATCATCCCTGCACCTTCAGAGGAAACTGCACCTTCTCCAGGAGCACTGCTCCAGCTGAGCCACATCTGCCACTGCAGGAGGATGCAGCCACCATGGAATGGGACTGTGCCAACACCCTGACTGACTGACGGGTGTCAGCTTGGATTCTGACTCTGGCAGGGTTTTGGGATTGTTCTTTGTAATACTGCATTTCTATTTTAATTTTCCTAGTAAAGACCTGTTATTCCTAATTTTCCTATCTTTGCCTGAGAGCCCCTTAATTTCAAAATTATAATAATTTGGAGGGAGGGGGTTTACATTCTCCATTTCTGCCTTTATTGGCAGGCACCTGTCCTTCACACCAGGACAGTGGGATTCCTGCAGGGATCACGTTTGGGATGTGCCAGGATCCCCTTCCCACCCTCACCCCACCAGGACCTGCTGGGTTTTCCCAGGGGGAGCAGCAGGAGCTGCTGCTGAGGGCAGCTCCGAGCCCTGCACACCACAGGGTCACACCCAGGGGTGTCAGGGAAGGGATCCCGTCTGTCCAGAAACCCCCAACACAGTGACACTAAAATGAGGTGACATTAAAACATGGTGACATTAAAATGGGGTGACACGACAACATGGTGACATTAAAAACACGGTGACACTAAAAACACGGTGACACTACAACACAGTGACACTAAAACCATTGTGGCACTGAAACACAGTGACACAAACATGGTGACACTATAAACACGGTGACACTATAAACACAGTGACACTGAAACACGGTGATGCTATAACACAGTTACACAAACAGTGACACTGAAACACGGTGACACTATAAATACAGTGGGT
Source organism: Muscicapa striata striata (assembly GCA_030060385.1). Lineage (NCBI taxonomy): Eukaryota > Metazoa > Chordata > Aves > Passeriformes > Muscicapidae > Muscicapa > Muscicapa striata. Next base: position 147,530 of record JAREIS010000088.1, read on the forward strand.
GACACTATAAACAAGTGACACTATAAACACAGTGACACTATAACACGATGACACTATAAAGGCAGTGACATTGTAACAGGCAACACTATAACACGATGACACTGTAAACATGGTGACACAAACACAGTGGCACTATAAAGATGGTGACACTATAAGCACCATGACACTGGAACACAGTGACACTAACATGGTGACATTGAAACATGGTGACACTCTAAATATGGTGACACTGAAACATGGTGACACTATGACACAGTGACACAAACATGGTGACACTGAAACATGGTGACACTGTAACATAGTGGTACTATAAACACGGTGACACTATGACACGGTGACACAAACATTATGACACTGAAACACAGTGACACAAACACAGTGACATTGCAATCTTAATGACACTATAATACAGTAACACTATAAACACAGTGACATTATAAACACGGTGACATTGTAACATGGTGACACTATAAACACGGTGACATTAAAAACATGGTGACACTGAAACACAGTGACACAAACAGTGACACTATAAACACAGTGACACTGTAACACGGTGACACTATAAACACGGTGACATTAAAAACACGATGACACTGTAACACGGTGACACTATAACACAGTGACATTAAAAACACAGTGACACTGTAACGCAGTGACACAAACATGGTGCCACTATAAACACGGTGCCACTAGTGGCGCTATAGTGACACTAGGGACACTATAACACGGTGACAAACACAGTGACACTATAATATGGTAGCACTATAAACACAGTGACACTATAAACACAGTGACACTAGTGACACTATAACACGGTGACAAACACAGTGACACTATAATATGGTAACACTATAAACACAGTGACACTGCAACACCGTGACACTATAAACACGACACTGTACACACAGTGACACAAACACAGTGGCACTGAAACAGTGACACTATAACACAGTGACACAAACACGGTGACCCTATAAAACATGGTTGCACTATAACGTGGTGACACTATAAACATGCTGGCACCGTAACACAGTGACATTAAAAACACGGTGACACTGAAACGCAGTGACACAAAAAGTGACACTATAAACACAGTGACACTAGTGACACTATAACACGGTGACAAACACAGTGACACTATAATATGGTAACACTATAAACACAGTGACACTGCAACACAGTGACACTATAAACACAACACTGTACACACAGTGACACAAACACAGTGGCACTGAAACAGTGACACTATAACACAGTGACACAAACACCGTGACCCTATAAAACACGGTCGCACTATAACATGGTGACACTATAAACATGCTGGCACCGTAACACAGTGACATTAAAAACACAGTGACACTATAATGGTGACACTATAACATGATGACACAAATATTGTGACATTATAAACACGGTGACATTAAAAACACAGTGACATTTTAATGGTGACACTACAACACGGTGACACAAATACTGTGACACTGTAACACAGTGACATTAAAAACACGGTGACACTATAATGGCGGCACTACAACACGGTGACACAAATACTGTGACACTGTAACACAGTGACATTAAAAACACGGTGACACTATAATGGTGACACTATAACGTGGTGACACAAATACTGTGACACTATAAACATGGTGACATTAAAAACACGGTGACACTATAATGGTGACACTATAACATGGTGACACAAATACCGTGACACTATAAACACGGTGACATTAAAAACACGGTGACACTATAAACACAGTGACACTGTAACACGGTGACACTAACTCGGTGACACAAACGCAATGACGTGATCCCAGTGACACAAACTCAGTGACACAAGCACGGTGTCCCTATAAACTCAGTGCCATTATTCCCGGTCTCACCCCCATTTTCAGCCCCTCCCCACTGCCCAGCCCCGGCCCGGCCCTTCCCAGAGCCTCGGCCGCGGTTCCAGCACCGCGGACCCCACTGGGGACACCGAGCCAGGGGGAGCCCCGGGGAGCTGATAAGGAGCTGATATTGAACTGATAAGGAGCTGATAAGGAGCTGATATTGAGCTGATAAGGTGCTGATAAGGAGCTGATAAGGAGCTGATATTGAGCTGATATTGAGCTGATAAGGTGCTGATAAGGAACGTGATAAGGAGCTGATATTGAGCTGATATTGAGCTGATATTGAGCTGATAAGGAGCTGATAATGAACTGATAAGGAGCTCATATTGAGCTGATAAGGAACTGATAAGGAGCTGATAAGGAGCTGATATTGAGCTGATAAGGAGCTGATAAGGAACTGATAAGGAACTCATATTGAGCTGATAAGGAACTGATAAGGAGCTGATAAGGAGCTGATAAGGTGCTGATAAGGAGCGTGATAAGGAGCGGATAATGAGCTGATAAGGAACGGATAAGGTGCTGATAAGGAGTTGATAAATCAGCCCCAAGCTCATATGGCAGCAGCTGCTGCTCCTGGCACAGGCAGCATTTTTGATTATTGATTATTGATTGTTAGTTCTTAGCTATTAGTTGTAATTTACTCTTTATTAATTCTTTTTCATTTATTCATTTCTCATTCTTATTTATTCATATATTGTTTATTTATTAATTTATTCCTTTTTAAAAATTATTGTTGTTTGTATTGCTATATTTTTGTTTTGGCTTCGGTTTTGGGTTTTATTTATTTATTATTTTCTGGGTGTCACAGCTCTTCCCTCTGGCCCCCAGACCTCTGCACCCCCCTCAGCCCCTTCTGATCCCCCCACTGGATATTCCCCTGGAATTCCCACATTCCCCCGGAATTCTGATATTCCCCTGGAATTCCAGCATTCCCCTGAAATTCCGTGTTTTGCTGCTGGAGGGATTCCAAGCACACAGTGACCCCAAGCACAGAAAAAACCCCAAATATCAATAATTCCATCCTTGCTCTCAATTTTGTAGGAAAACCCTCAGAGGGGATTCTCACACTTTCCTTTTCACCTTCTCAACCAAAAAAACCTGAATATTCCCATTATTTTCCTGGATATTCTCACAGTTACTGTTGGACTCGATGATCCTGATGGATCCCTTCCAGCCCAGCATATTCCTGATTCCATGATTCCATGATTTATAATCCTAAAATTCCATGGTTCTGTAATCCTATAATGCTGTGATTGTCTGATCCTACAATTCCATTATTCCCTGATTCTATAATCCTATAATTCTGTGATTCTATAATCCTACAACTCCATGATTTCCTGATTCTATAATCCTACAGTTCTGTGATTCTATAATCCCATTATTCCATGATTTTATAGACCTATAATTTTATGATCATATAATTTAACAACTCCATGATTCTGTCATTTTATAATCCCACAATTCCATTATTCCATAAACCTACAGTTCTGTGTTTCTATAATCCTATAATTCAATGATTCTATAAACCTGCAATTCCATGATTCTATAATCCTATAATTTTATGATTCTATAATCCCACAATTCCATGGTTCTCTGATCCTACAGTTCCACGATTCCATGATTCTCTAATACTACAATTCTGTAATCCTATAATTCTATAATCTTATAATTCCATGATTCCACGATTCTGTGATTTTATAATCCTGCAATTCCATGGTTCTTTGATCCTACAGTTTTGTGATTCCATGATTCTACAATCCTACAGATCTATGATTCTATAATCCTGCAAATCCATGATTCTATAATCCTACAATCCCAGGATTGGCTGATCCTGCAATTCCATGACTCCAAGGTTCAATAATCCCACCCCATATCCAGATCCAAATCCCTGATCCCACAGGATGTTTTATGGCAGCCCAGGGTCATTCCCAGCCCCCACCCCATATCCAAGTCCTTGTCCCTGATCCCACAGCCCAGGGTCATTTCCAGCTCCCACCCCATATCCAGCTCCCAATCCCTGATCCCAGGGATGTTTTATGGCAGCCCAGGGTCATTCCCAGCTCCCATCCCAAATCCTTGTCCCTGTTGATCCCAGGGATGTTTTCTGGCAGCCCCAGGGTCATTCCCACTCCCACCCCATATCCAGGTCCCTGTCCCTGATCCCACAGGATGTTTTATGGCACCTGGGTCATTTCCAGCCCCCACCCCTGATCCAAGGGATGTTTGATCCCACAGCCCAGGGTCATTCCCAGCTCCCATCCCAAATCCCTGTCCCTGTTGCTGATCTCAGGGATGTTTTATGGCTGCCCCAGGGTCATTCCCACTCCCACCCCATATCAATATCCCAATCCCTGATCCCCAGGATGTTTTATGGCAGCCCTGGGTAATTCCCAGCTCCCACCCCATATCCAAGTCCTTGTCCCTGATCCCACAGCTCCAGGGTCATTCCCAGCTCCCATCCCATGTCCAGGTCCCTGTCCCCGATCCCAGAGATGTTTTATGGCAGCCCCAGGGTCATTCCCAGCTCCCACCCCATATCCAGCTCCCAATCCCTGATCCCAGGGATGTTTTCTGGCAACCCCAGGGTCATTCCCAGCTCCCATCCCATGTCCAGGTCCCTGTCCCCAATCCCAGGGATGTTTTATGGCAGCCCCAGGGTCATTCCCAGCTCCCACCCCATATCCAGGTCCTTGTCCCTGATCCCACAGCCCAGGGTCATTCCCAGCTCCCATCCCAAATCCCTGTCCCTGTTCCTGATCCCAGAGATGTTTTATGGCTGCCCCAGAATCATTCCCAGCTCCCACCCCATATCCAGGTCCCTGTCCCTGATCCCAGGGATGTTTTATGGCCACCCCAGGGTCATTCCCACTCCCACCCCATATCCCTGTCCCCATTGCTGATCCCACAGGATTCAGCTCTCCGGAGCTCCCGGCGCTTCCCGAGCGGTTCCAGCTCCCGGGGCTGATTAAACTGGGCTGTGGCCCTGCATAAAATCAGGGAGTTCTGAGCAGGGACAGGGACATGGGAGGGAATTAAATCCCTCAGGAAGGATTTCTGCACCAGCCCCGCTCCTTTCTTTTTTCAGGATTAATTGTAATTAAGATCCCGGCCCAGCCAGGCCTCGTGCTCACCTGGTGCAGACCAGCCTGGAATTTTAACATCAGAGCTCATCCTGCATTCCCAGAACATCCCTGCCAGCATTCCCAGCATTTCTGCTCCAGGCTGGTTCTTTTGGGGGTTTTCCCAGGAAAACTGGGATGGGAAGGGAGCAGAGCAAGGTGCAGCATTCCCAAATCCACACTCCCAGGAAAAAGCAGTTTGGGGGAGCAGGAATTCCCCTCCTGGAGTTTCCCAGGTCCTTCCAGCCCTCTGGGGGTGCAGCAGGCCCAGTTTGGGGGGGTCTGTGGTTCCCTCCATCCCAATTCCCTCTGGGAATTCACCTGGAGCAGGGCAGCCCCGGGGATGGGAGCAGATCCTGCTTTTCCCTGTGCTGGGGGGATCCTGGACACCCCAATTCCCTCCCCAGGCTCTGCTTTCCCTCCAGCACCCCCCAGGCATCCCCAAAAATCCCACAGGGAACAGCTCAGATTCCAGGGGAATTCCTGATGGGAAATATTGGGAATATTCTCCTAAAGCCAGGAGCTGCAAGCAAAGAGTCCTTCTCCCTCCCAAACCTCCAAAATCCCAAAATTTGACCTCAGTCCCTCTCTCACCCCAGCATGGGGCTCTCCCTGCTCCTGCCATCCTTTGGGATCCAGTTCCCTCATCCTCCCCTTTCTCTCCTTTCTCCTTTCCCTCCTCTCATCCCATTTTTAATTTTTTTTTTTTTCTCCAGCTCTCCCAGAGCCGGAGGTGGCTGACTGGGAAATAAATAAATAAATAAAATAAACAAATTAAATAAATAAATGAAATATCCAGGAATCCTGGCTGATTCCTACACGTCCCTCACCCTGAATTCCACCCAGGATTGCCTTTTGTACAGAGCCAGGCTAATTATTATTAATGGCAGATTTGGGTTTATTTCAAACAGGAGAACGGAAAAAAAAAAAAAAATCCGAGGGGGATGAGGGGGGAGGACAAGGATGGGAGGGAAGAGGGGGGGAAAAAAGGAAAAAAGGGAGAGAAGAAACCCAGAAGAAACTGTTCACATTTCCCGAGACATGGACAAAGCTTTTATGAATATAACTGGATTTGTAACAAGCATTGCAGCTGCATATAAGGCATTCAGACATGGAGACAATTTTACTAGATAATAGACTATCACGCAGGATACAATTTAAATTAAAAAATGCAATTTTCACCTTGAAATGAACAAATGATTACAATTTCTATACAAATTAAGGCATTCAGGCTCTCTTTCAGTAGTGGCATCAGCCCATGAAATATGACATAATTACCATGAAATACATTTTCAAATATTTTGATTTTTGTCCGCTGCTTTTAAAAAACACAGCCCAGGCTGGCGCGGGTGTGAGTGAGTGTGTGAGGGTGCGTGGGGGGGAGAGCGGCTCCCATTATCCCACCTTCTGGGGAAAAACACATTAAAAAGAAAAGAAAAACTACCCAAAGATTAAACCTCCCCCCCCACCCTCCCTCCTCCCCGCTCCCCCTCCTCTTGACTCGCGAGATAAAATTGAAAAAAAAAAAAAAATCAGACAGAAAGAAAAGGGACGCAAGCGAAAGGCTCTAAAGCCTCGAGATTTATCTAAATTACTACGCTTATCTGCAAAAATCACATCTGCCGGTTATCTGGCGGCTCCGCGCATCGCCCGCGCCCCCTCCCCGCCCCCGCCTCCCATTCCTCTCCTTTTATTTTTTAATTATTTTTCCATTATGCTCCCCTGGCCGGGCTGAGGCTACAAGGGGGATCAGAGGGGCAATGACCCCGAGCAGGAGGAGGGAGAGGGGTGGGGAGGGCAGGAATTACGGGGTTGGGAAGTTGGCGGGAGGAGCTGGAATTTGGGGGGCACAGCAGGGTGGGGGGGGCTTTACTCCCCACTGGGAGCAGCAGGATGGATGCTGGACAGACGGCTTGGAAAGGATGGGGAGGGGGAATTTTGGGGTGAAAATAGTGGAATGACAGAGGGAAATATGGGGGTAAAATGCAGGAATTATAGGGGAAATATGGGGGTAAAATACAGGAATTATGGGGGAAATATGGAGGTAAAATGCAGAAATTATAGGGGAAATATGGGGGTAAAATACAGGAATTATAGGGGAAATATGGGGGTAAAATACAGGAATTATAGGGGAAATATGGGGGTAAAATGCAGAAATTATAGGGGGAATATGGAGGTAAAATACAGGAATTATAGGGGAAATATGGGGGTAAAATGCAGGAATTATAGGGGAAATTTGGGGGTAAAATAGAGGAATTATGGGGGGAATATGGAGGTTAAATGCAGGAATTATAGGGGAAATATGGAGGTAAAATGCAGAAATTATAGGGGAAATTTGGGCATAAAATACAGAAATGATAGGGGGAATTTTGGGGATAAAACACAAGAAATTATGGGGGTGAAATACAGAAATTATAGTGGAAATTATGGGGGTAAAATACAGAAATGGTAAGGGAAATTTTGGGGGTGAAATATGGGAATTATGGGGGAAATTTGGGGAAGAAATACAGAAATTACAGGTGGAATTTTGGGGGCAAAATACAGAAATGACAAGGGACATTTTGGGAGTAAAATGCAGGAATTATAGGGGGGATTGTGGGGGGAAATACAGGAATTATAGGGGAAGTTATGGGGGCAAAATACAGAAACTAGAGGGGGAATTTTGGGGGTAAAATACAGAAATTATAGGTGGGATTTGGGGAGTAAAATACAGAAATTATAGGGAAAATTATGGGGGTAAAATATGGAAATGATAGGGGAATTTGGGAGTAAAATACAGAAATGATAGGGGGAAATATGGGGGTAAAATACAGAAATTTTGGAGGGAAACTACAGAAATGACAGGTGGAATTTTGGGGGTAAAACATGAATTTTTTTGAGAACCTCCCTGTGAGTTTTTCCCTGTTTATGGAGACACCAGGAGGTCTCACATCCCAGGATGGCTCTGTCCCTTTGCCTTCCCTCTTTTTTAGGGAATCCTTAAAATAAACCTGGATCAGGAGAAGGGGCAGAGCCTGGTGGGGCAGCTGAGCCAGACTTGTCCTTTAATTCCTCCAGAAAACGTGTCCAAACCATGGGGGGAGGGGATTGGGGTGGGATTTTGGGAAGAGCTGGAATTCCCAGAGAAGCTGGGAATGTCCAAGGCCCCTGGGAATGGGACAGTGGTGGCCCTGCCCGTGGGTGGCCCTGGATGAGCTTTCAGGTCCCATTCCAGGATTTCTGAATTTTCCCTCTCAGGATTTCCAGGCTGGAATCCAAATCTTCCCTTGGAGCTGCAGCCTGAGTTTAAAACTTAATCCATTTTCCTGGAGTGGGGCGGGATAATCCTGGATTTTGGGCTCCTGGTTTGCCCATTCCCAACATTCCCAACAATCCCAACATTCTCAATTTGTGTCAGATTTTGGGAAAGCTCAGGTGGGGTTTGTTTGTCTTTTCCTCCTACAAGAATCCAGGGATGGGTTTCTCCTGAACAGCAGCTCCCAATCCTTGTTTTCCATGGAATAAAATCATTTTTCCCTGGATTTCCATCCCTCCTCCTCTCCTCTCCAAACCTGTCCCCTCCTGCAGTGTCCCCACAGGGATTGGGGACCTCGCTGGGATCGCTCCAGCCTTGCTTCCCTTATTGACCTCCATCCCCATTTCTGAGTTTTACTCCCAAAATTTGGGAGCTTCCACTCCAAAATTCCCACTCTGGGATTTGTGTCCAGCTCAGCAGCACATCAAGAAAGGATAGGGGAGGATTTGTTCCATTCCAGTTTGGAAATTCAGAGTTTTGTGGCAAAAAAATCAATTTTTTCATGGTGGTGAGCAGCTTCTGTGGTTGCTGGGCTAGTACAGCTCCCAAAGGGGATTTTTAGCCAAAATCTGGAATTTTTGTGAGCTGTCCATGAGGAAATCCTGGTACTCAGTGCTGGAATGCTCACAGAGAAGGAGCTGGGAATGATTTCATTAATAAAATTCCATTTTTGCAGCTCTGGGACAGGAGCAGTGGAGCAACCTCAGAATCAGCCCCTGCTATAAATAATTTCATTTTTTATTAACATATTATTTTAACTTTCCCCACCTTCATCTCGAAAACCTTGCAGCCCTTGATATCCAATAACAGATATTGATTTTGGGCTGGAGAGCTGCACCAGGGCACAGAAGTGCTGAGCAGCGTTTTTGAGGCGATCGATAATTTCAGCTGAGAAATTATTCATAATTTGGAAAGAAAAAGCTTTTTAGCAGGAGCTGGAGCTGCTTGGCCCACACTCAATAAATAAAAATAAAATTGTGGTGGGTTTTTTTTTTTTTTCTTGGAAAGGAGAGAAGATGAGTCAGGCAGGGGCAGGAAGACAGAGCAGAGCAGTGGGATGAGGATGAGGATGAGGATGAGGATGAGGATGAGGATGAGGATGAGGATGGGGATGGGGATGGGGATGGGGATGGGGATGGGGATGGGGATGGGGATGGGGATGGGGATGGGGATGGGGATGAGGATGGGGATGGGGATGGGGATGGGGATGGGGATGAGGATGGGGATGAGGATGAGGATGAGGATGGGATTGGGGATTCCTTATCCATGGTGGGAATTTAGGAATGAGTCCCAGGAGAGGCTCCAGCACACCGAGAGCATTCCCAGGACAGCTCTGAGCCCAGGGCAGCCCTCCCTGGGGCCGTGGCTGGGGCTGGGGCTCAGCTTTGGGGGTTTTGGTGATTTGGGTGTTTTATTGGTGTCTGGGTTTTATTTCCCCAGAGTTTGTTCCTTTACTCCAAACAAAGGGTCCGAGCACTCCCGGCCCCACCAGGAACATTTCCCATTCCCATTCCCATTCCCGTTCCCATTCCCATTCCCATTCCCATTCCATTCCCATTCCCATTCCCGTTCCCATTCCCATTCCCATTCCCATTCCCATTCCCGTTCCCGTTCCCGTTCCCATTCCCATTCCCATTCCCATTCCCCTTCTCAGTGGATTTTAACCCAAATTAACCCAGATGTGTCTCCATCGAGCTGCTCCCAGGAGCCAGAGCTCCACTGGGATGGGAGGTGAGGAAAGCAGAACCGTGTCCACTCCAGGAGTTGGGACAGAGCCACTGCTCCCTGTCCAGCCCCGGAGCTGTCCCAGAGCTGTCCCTGTCCCCAGCCAGCCCCGGAGCTGTCCCCAGTCCCAGAGCTGTCCCAGAGCTGTCCCTGTCCCCAGCCAGTCCCGGAGCTGTCCCCAGTCCCAGAGCTGTCCCAGAGCTGTCCCTGTCCCCAGCCAGCCCCAGAGCTGTCCCCGCTTGGGATGCTCTGAGCACTTCCCTGGGGATTCCCACTGCTGGCAGGCTCTGTCCTCACCCTGCTGAGCCCTCGGGCTCTGGGAATGCCGGGAATGCCGGGAATGCCGGGAATGCCGGGAATTTCAGCCTATTTTCCAGGCAATGATCCCCCGAGCTCACTCGTGGCCAGGCTGGGAGGAGCTGGGGCTGGGGCTCCTTTCCAACCCTCCCATTTCCCTGCCCTTCCATTTCCCAAACCCTCCCATTGCCAATCCTCCCATTTCCCAACCCTTCCCATTTCCAACTCTCCCATTTCCCCACCCTCTCATTTCCCGAACCTCCCATTTCCCAAATCTTCCATTTCCCAACTCTTACATTTCCCAACCTTCCCATTTCCCAAACCTTCCATTTCCTGAACCTGCCATTTTCAACCCTCCCGTTTCCAAACCCTTCAGCTTCCCAAACATCCCATTTCCCAAACCCTCCCATTTCCAACTCTCCCATTTCCAAACACTTCCATTTCCCAAATTTCCCATTTCCAGCCCTCCCATTTCCCAATCTTCCAGTTTCCTGAACCTCTCATTTCCCAAACCCACCCATTTCCCAACCCTCCCATTTCCCAACCCTCCCATTTCCCAAACCCTCCCATTTCCAAACCCTCCCATTTCCAGCCTCCCATTTCCAAATCCTCCAATTTCCTGAACCTCCCATTTCCCAAGCCCTCCCATTTCCAACTCTCCCATTTCCAAACACTTCCATTTCCCAAACATCCCATTTCCAAACCCTCCCATTTCCTGAACCTCCCATTTCCAGCCCTCCCATTTCCCAATCCTCCAGTTTCCTCAACCTCCCATTTCCCAAACTCTCCCATTTCCCAAACCCTCCCATTTCCAAACCTCCCATTTCCAAAACCTCCCATTTCCCAAACCCTCCCATTTCCCAAACTCTCCAATTTCCCAAACCCTCCCATTTCCAAACACTTCCATTTCCAGCCCTCCCATTTCCCAATCCTCCAATTTCCTGAACCTCTCATTTCCCAAACCCACCCATTTCCCAACCCTCCCATTTATCAACCCTCCTGTTTCCTGAATCTCCCATTTCCAACTCCCCCATTTCCAACCCTCCCCTTTCCCCACCCTCCCATTCCCAGGGGTGGCTGCAGCTCTCTGGTGGCTCCCCCACACCTGGGAAGCTCCAAACCCTTCCCAGTCTCACTTTTCCAGCTGGGAATGCTCTGGGGCTGCCCTGGGGTGGGGATGGCTTTGCAGGGATGGCTGGAGGGAGCTCAGGAGAGTCCCTGAGACTGACCCCACCCAGGCATGGCTCAAGGCTGGATTTCATCTCCAGCCACACCCCACAGGTGTTGGGGCCCACAAACCTGGGAGTTTTGAGCTTTCTGTGCTTTCTGGCACTGACCCCCAGGAGAACACTGCTTTGACCTGAGGCCTTGGAGAAAGTTTCCAAATTTGAGTGATGAGGTTAAAATCACAGGTGTGTAGTTAAATAGAAGTGTGTGATTTCACATGGTGAAGGGTTTTGAATTTGAGGTTTTATAATACAGTAATAGGTATGGGACAAGATAGAGGATTTTGGGTGTTGTCTCCTTTCTGTCTCTTCTTCCTTCTTCTTCATACTTTCAGGCAGTAATTTCTGGTTGGACAGTTAGTGCTGCACTGAGGGTCACAGATGTTTGGTTATTGGGTCAAAAGTGTGAATAATATAGGTGTTAATTCTCTGTTGGACTGTTTAGCTTAGCTGGATTCATCTCCATTTTGCTCACTTTTAGCAGGTAGCTAGAGGTGGTGCAGAACTCTCTGTACTTTAGATAAGATTTAATAAACAACCAAGCCCAAACATGAGAAAATTCACCTTTGTGTTTTTAATCCTGACTCTGAGTGAAGGCAAAAGAAAATGAAGACAAGCACTAATGAAGTAGTGCAGGTACCACCTTTACACACAGGTGCCTGGGTTTGTCCAGGGAATGCTCCTGCCCTTGGAGCCACCTTGGAGCTCCTGCAGAGGCTGCACCCCGAGGGGATGTGTGAGAGCCAAATGGGGCAGCATTATTATTATTATTATTATTATTATTATTATTATTACTATTACTATTATTATTATCATCATCAACACATCATTATAGTCATTATATTTGTGTTATTTATTAATTTGATTTTTATTATTATTTCCTGTCATGAGGAAATCCCAAGGTTCCAAAGGGAAGTGCAGCGGTGCCAGCAGCAGCCCCTTCCCTGCACAACCAGGGGATCCGTGCTGGAATTCCTGCAGAATTCCTGGAGCCCCAGGAAGGCCCTGGCCATCACCTCCTCCCTGCCTGAAGGGTTTTCCTGCTGGAAATGGGACCGGCCCACTGCAGGTCACCCAAAGTCCCACCCGCAGCGGCCCCGAGCCGGGTTTGGTTAAACCGGAGCTCAGCCAGGTCCGAACTAAGGAAGCTCCGTCCCTGGGGAGGCTCGGGGAGAACCAAGGATCGCTCCCAGCTCCCGGCCGGGACTTCAGGGAGGTTTTGCCAAAACTCCCAGTGATGCCTCAGGGTTTCAGCTTTTCTGTTTTCATGTGTTTGGAACCCTGCAGTTCTCTAGTTATAACCCTAAACCCCACACACAGTGTCAGCTGCTGCTCTCCCATTTTGGTCACACACAACAGTTCCTCTCTGGGCTGGGAATCAGGGACCCCTCACTGCCTCAGGGCCCCAGAAATGGAAACAAAAGGGAGTTGGGGGGAGCAAATTTGGGGTAAATGACTTCATTACCTGAAGCTGTAATTGGAGGATTAACCCCCAACATGCAAATGGACCGAACTTATAAAAGTGTAAAACCTGAGACCTGTGGTCCATTTTTGGGTGTAGCCCCTGCCCTAAATGCACCTGAAGGCCCTTCAATAAACACAAATGCTCTTTATTCCCTTAGTTGTGTCTGGGTTCTGGTTTTAGGTGGCCCCAAAGGCATCACCTGCGCCTTTAAGGGCGGCCCCAGCTGGGTTCGCACCCGGCTGCGGAGGATGCGGAATTAAGTTCTGAGAGGCTCCCGCAGCTGAGGCAGATGCGGCTCCGAGCGGGCTCTTTATGTATTCATGAGCTGTGTGGAAGGGAAATAAAAGGATTCATTACCACGCAAAGTGTTACTAATGACATGTACCTGGTGCCGGGCACCTCTGGAAATCTAATGCGGCGCGGGCGGCAGAAAATGCATTCCCTTCTCCGGGGCCGCGGCCGAATGGAAAATTTCCCCTCCTTGGCCCTGCCTCATTCCGCATTCACTAAAAGCAACATTTACAATTCTTCTGCCATTATGTCCTACCAGGGCCTCTGCGCCTCTTGGCACGACCTTGAGATGAGCTGAAAATTGGAAATTCGCTGCCGCAGCCGGGCTGGGGAGGGCGGGGAAGGGACCGGCTCTGGCTCCGGGAGAGAGGGAACAGGGGAGAGAGGAAGAGAGAGGGATGGAGGGATAAAGAGAGAGAAAGAGAAAAGGAGAGAGAGAAGGGGAAAAGAGAGAGAAAAAGAGAGAGGGATTGAGGAATAAAGAGAGAGAGAAAGAGGGAGGGATGGAGGGATAGAGACAGAGAAAAGGAGAGAGAGAAATAGAAAAAAAAGGGAGAAAGGGGGAGAGAGGAAAAAAAAAAAGAGAAAATGAGAGGGATGAAGAGAGAGAGAAAAGGAGAGAGAAAAAAAAGAGGGAAAAAGAGAGGGATGGAGACAGAGAAAAGGAGAGAGAGAGAGGAGAGAGAAATAGAAAAATGGGAGAAAGGGGGAGAGAGAAAAAAGAGAGAAAAAGAGAGAAAATGAGAGAGGGATGAAGAGAGAGAAAGGAGAGTGAGAAAAAGAGAGGGATGGATGGATGGATGGATGGATGGATGGATGGATGGAGACAGAAAAGGAGAGAGAGAAGAGGAGAGAGAGAAATAGAAAAAAGGGAGAAAGTGGGTGGGAGAGAGAGAAAAAGAGAGAAAATGAGAGAGGGATGGAGTGAGAGAGAAAAGGAGAGAGATAAAGAAAAAAGAGAGAAAGTGAGAGGGAGAAAAACAGAGAGAAAAGAGAGGAAAGGGAGAAAGGGAGAAAGGGAGAGAGAGAAAGAAAAAAAGACAGAAGAAGGGAGAAAGGGAGAAAGAGAGAAAAGGAGAGGAAAAAAGAGAGAAAGGGATGAAGAGATGGAGGCAGAAAGAAAGAAAAAGAAAGTGAGAGAGAGAAAAAGAGAGGGAAAGAAGGAGAGAGAGAAAGATAGAAAGAAAATAACTCCCTTGAAGTTGCCAGCAGGAAAAGGCGGGGGATGCGCGGGGTGAGGGGTGGGGGACAGGGATAAAGGATAAATGGATTAACGGCAGCGGACTCGGTTCTGCACCATTTCACAGCCCGGGCTCCGCAGCGGCGCTCCCGATGCTCCGCGAGGTGTTTGCAGAGGAGGTCCTTTATCTCACCCCCGATGCCGTGCCCAGCCCCGGGGCGGATTTTGGGATGCCTCTCTCGCTCTGTGCCCCGGGCCTGGTGAGGATCCCTCCCACAGCCACATTTCCTATGGAAACCCCTCATCACCTCTCCCACACCGCGCCGGGCTCGCCCCAGGCCCATCCCAGACTTTTCACTTCTTCTCTTCCATCCCTTTCCTCACTCCCGGCCGTACTCAGGCCGCTGTTGGAGGTTTTCTCCAAGATTCCCTCATTTTTGGGGTGTCCTTGTTGGGATCAGGTTTGGGCTGGGCTCTGGGAAGTTGTGGGGAGGGATCAGGCTTTCAGAAATGATTGGTTTTATCTGGGTGTGAGATGGAGAGAGCCCAGAATGGCAGGAGAAGGGGCTTGGTGGGTTCTGCTCCCACAGCCCTCAGTGCTGATGTGAATGCTGACCCTCAGTCAGGTCATTCCTGATTTATCCCATAATTCTCATCCCAATGAGCTGAATGAGCCCCTGGGGAGGGGCTGCCCACGAGGGACAGGGCACGGTGTGAGGAGGGAGCCTGGCATTGGCAGGGGAGCAAAACCAGCCCAGTGCCAAATGCCAGGGCATTGATCCCAGCTCCCATCGAAATCTCAGCAGGAGCCTCTGCCAGGGCTGGGCTTGAACATTCTGGAATTCAGCCAAGCTGGAGCTGTTCTGGAGCTGAGCCTGTGCCTGGAGCTGTTCCTGGATCCATTCTGGAACTGTTCTGGAGCTGTTCCTGGATCCATGCTGGAGCTGTTCTGGAGCTGTTCCTGGATCCATGCTGGAGCTGTTCCTGGATCCATTCTGGAGCTGTTCTGGAGCTGTTCCTGGATCCATGCTGGAGCTGTTCCTGGATCCATTCTGGAGCTCTTCTGGAGCTGTTCCTGGAGCCGGTCCAGAACTGTTCTGGAGCTGTTCCTGGAGCTGTTCCTGTTCCTGGAGCTGTTCCTGTTCCTGGAGCTCTGTCTGGAGCTGTTCTGGAGCTGTGTCTGGAGCTGTTCCTGTTCCTGGAGCTGTTCCTGGAGCTGTGTCTGGAGCCGTTCCTGCTTCTGGATCCATTCTGGAGCTGTTTCGGATCCATTCTGGAGCTGTTCTAGAGCTGTTCCTGGAGCTGTTCCTGGAGCTGTGTCTGGAGCTGTTCCTGTTCCTTGAGCTGCTCCTGGAGCTGTTCCTGAGCTGTTCCTGGAGCTGTTCTGGATCCATTCTGGAGCTGTGTCTGGAGCTGTTCCTGGAGCTGTTCCTGGAGCCGGTTCGGATCCATCCCAGCCTCGGGGGTTCCTGTGCCTTCCTCAGGCAGGAGAAGCGGTCACCGCCCTCCCCCAGAGTCCTCACTGGTGACTTCTGATCCCTCGCTGTTCACTCCTCATTCACAGAAATCCCTTCCTTTGTGCCTCGGCTTTTCAGGGAAACGGAAATCGCCTTCCCCTTGTCCCCCTGCAACCCTTCCCTCTCCCTGTTCCTGTCTGGCTGTGCCTCCCTCTGCCTTTCCTCTTGCCCAAATCCCTGCCCGTGCCCAAATCCCAGCCCAAATCCCTGCCCGTGCCCAAATCCCCGCCCAAATCCTTGCCCCCATCGAAATACCTGCCCAAATCCTTACCCTCACCAAAATCCTTGCCGCTGCCAAAATCCTTGTCCCTGTACCCAAATCCGTGCTCCTGCCCAAATCCTTCCCTGCCCGTGCCCAAGTCCCTACCCTCGCCCAAATCTCTGCCCTCGCCCAAATCCCTCCCTGCCCGTGCCCAAGTCCCTGCCCTTGCCCAAATCTCTGCCCAAACCCCTCCCCGCCCTTGCCCAAATCCCTCCCCAAACCCAAATCCCTGCCCTCTCCCTCCCTATCTGTTGCCAAATCCTCGCCCCAGCCCAAATTCCTGCCCCTGTCAAAATCAGAGCCCCAATCCTTGCCTGTGCCCAAATCCTTACCCCTGCCCAAATCCCTGCCTGTGCCCATATAAATCCCTGCTCCCTCCGTCCCTATCCTTTCCCAAATCCTTGCCCCAGCCCAAATTCCTGCCCAAATCCCTGCCTGTGCCCATATAAATCCCTGCTCCCTCCGTCCCTGCCCGTGCCCAAATCCCTGCGCCCTCCTCCCCTCTCTCCCTCCGGCCCTGTCAGGTTCCTGCTCGTCTCTCGATTAGGGCCGTTCTCTGTTTACCGAGGCTGTTTGTGTTAGGAGAGCTCTCTAATTTAATCAAGGCTGAGGACGCAATTCCAGCGCTTGTTTGCCCAGCACGCGGGCCCCGCTCCCTGATTAATGCACGGGGCGTCACTTGCGCTGTTCTGCCTTGTTTGTCACCGCTGCCACCGTGTCCTGCGCCAGCCCCGAGCTGCGGGTGCGCTGGGCGGGGAAAACTGCGGGGGTGGGGATGGGGACACCGGGCTGCAAACCCCGGGATGGGGATGGGGACACCGGGCTGCACCCGAACCCCGGGATGGGGACACCGGGCTGCACCCGAACCCCGGGATGGGGATGGGGACACCGGGCTGCAGCCAAACCCCGGGATGGGGACACCGGGCTGCACCCGAACCCCGGGATGGGGATGGGGACACCGGGCTGCACCCGAACCCCGGGATGGGGATGGGGACACCGGGCTGCACCCAAACCTAGGGATGGGGATGGGGATGGGGATGGGGATGGGGATGGGGATGGGGATGGGGATGGGGATGGGGGCGGTGGCACCAGGCTGCACCCCAAACCCCGGGATGGGGATGAAGATGGGGATGGATGAGGATGAGGATGAAGATGGAGATGGGAACAGGGATGGATGGGGATGAGGATGGGGATGGATGGGGATGCAGATGAAGATGGGAATGGAGATGGGAATACAGATACGAGGCTGCACCCAAGCCCCCTGGGATGGGGATGGATGGGGATGAAGGGGATGAAGATGAGGATGTGGACATCAAGCTGCACTCAAACCCCCCAGGATGGGGATACCAAGGTGCACCCAAACCCCTGGATGAGGATGAGGATGCAGATGAGGATTAGGATGAAGATGGGGATGGATGGGAATGAGGATGAGGATGCAGATGAGGATGGGGATGGAGATGGGGATGGAGACATCAAGCTGCACCCAAACCCCCAGGATGGGAATGGGGGAACCAGGCTGCACCCCAATCCCCTGGGATGGGGGTACCAAGGCACACCCAACCCCCAGGATGGGGCTGTTTTCGTGGGGCTGATCCCTGCCTTCATCTGCTGGGGTGGCCCTGAGTGGTGGAATTGGTGTCAGATATGGGATCCTGAGCCCAAATTCCTTCACTGCCAGGAGCAAACCTGCCCGAAGCTCTTGGTGTGTCTGTGTGAGCTCTCTGTGTCCCTCCAGGTCAGGGAGGTCAGCCCAAAACGGGCAGCTGGGTGTTTTGGAATGTGAAACTCTCCTAAAAAGAGCACAAAACGCTGGATATCTTTAGTTTTAGCTTTAAAAAATTCTAAAATATCAGCTTCCCACTGCCAGAGGGCAGAGTTAGATGGGATATTGGGAAGGAATTCCTCCCTGTGAGGGTGGGCAGGCCCTGGCACAGGGTGCCCAGAGCAGCTGTGGCTGCCCCTGGATCCCTGGCAGTGCCCAAGGCCAGGCTGGATGGGGCTGGAGCAGCCTGGGACAGTGGCAGGTGTCCCTGCCATGGCAGGGGGTGACACTGGATGGGCTTTAATATCCCTCCCAACCCAAACCATCCCAGCATTCCGTGATTCCCAAACCGCTCCAGCCGCACCCTCTTCCCCGCTGCAGGAAATTCCCGGGCAGGAATTAACGCCTCGTTCACATGGAGAGGTTTTATTCCCATCCCCTGCCTGCACCTTCTCCAGCACAAACCGGGAGTGAAACGGCACCACTCCAATCCTGGGACATTTTTTGGGAGTTCCTGGGACAGAGCCGGGTCCTTTCCCTGCCAGGCTGCTTCCCACCCAGGTCTGATTTTACAGGAGGAAGGGACCAGCCTGAGGTGCTGACAAGGATTTCCAGGGGCTCGCTGCTCACTCAGCCATTTTCATGACCTATTTTGCATCCCTTACCTGGCTCTGATGCCAAATATTCCTCACAAAGCTGAGACATCCACAGAAAATCCAGCGGCTCTGGCTGTGCCTCAGCTCCCTGCTGGGGAAAATTGGTGGCTTTTTGTAGGAATCACTGCTGGGGAGCTCCTCCTGGTAAAACAGGGATAAACTTCCCCAAACAGCAATCCTGGGGATCTGGGGGAATTCTGAACCCTGCTGGGCTGGGAATCTGCAGAACCCCTTTGGATCTGAATTCCCCCTCTGTCAAACAGGGATGGGAATCCATGAAACCCCTTTGGATCTAAATTCTCCCTCTATCAAACAGGAATGGGAATCTGGGCTGGAAATCTGGGCTGGGAATCTGCAGAACCCCCTTGGATCTGAATTCCCCCATCTGTTAAACAGGGATGGGAATCTGAGCTGGAAATCCATGGAACCCCTTTGGATCTGAATTCCCCCTCTATCAAACAGGGATGGGAATCTGTGAATTCCTTTGGATCTGAATTCCTCCTCTATCAAACAGGGATGAGAATCTGTGAATTCCTTTGGATCTGAATTCCCCCTCTATCAAACAAGGATGAGAATCTGTGAATTCCTTTGGATCTGAATTCCCCCTCTATCAAACAGGGATGAGAATCTGTGAATTCCTTTGGATCTGAATTCCTCCTCTACCAAACAGGGATGGGAATCTGCAGAACACTTTTGGATACAAATTCCTCCTCTATCAAACAGGGATGGAATCTGTGAATTCCTTTGGATCTGAATTCCCCCTCTATCAAACAGGGATCAGCAGCATTCCCAGCTGCAGGTTGAGTGGCATGGCTGGAACTCATCATTCACTGGGAGATTCCTCCTGCAGGTTCTGTGTCTGGGAGCTGGAAAAGCACAGGAAAATATTCCCTCAACAAACAGAGGAAGCTGGGAAATGAGGGTGTAACTTCAGGGAGTAACTTGGAATGGTTGGGATTACAGTGCCCAAAATAACACGGTAGGGAGGGAACAGGTTATTTTTTTAGGGAGAGGAGGTGTGGGACCAATTGGGTTCCCAGCAGGGGGGATGGGTGACCTGGGTGGGGTGGGTGACCTGCTGTGACCTGCTGTGACCTGCTGTCCCCAGGGAAAACAGGCACAAGTCCTGGATTTTCCATGAGTGTGAGGTTCTCGGACCTCTGGTGCTCTTAGGCACCAACTCCGGAGCTCTTGGCTCCTACTTCATCGGGTAATCTTCTAAATAAGCAAAGCAGCTCATAGTTAAAAGGTTATTTATTACAGAGCACATCAGTCTCAAAGGCAATGGCAAAAAGCAATGGCAAAACAGTAGCAATGGCAAATGCAGTGCAATAAGTGAATGGCTAAAAGCCCTGGCAAAAGCCAAAGGCTAAAAGCAAGTGGCTAAAAGCAACAACTCTCCCGAATACATACTCTTATGTAGGATTTTTCCAACAAGCTAAGATGCAAGCTCAGACCACTACTCCTTAACCTATTAGAATTCCAGTTCCTTAGCACACCAGGTTATGTATAGAACTACATACAATCTATCTTGTTCTATCTGAAAAATGTCAGCAATATTCTTACTATAGCTCTATTATGACTAAGTCCTGTCTACAGCTGTGGACCTGGAGCTTCCACTGAAGATATCGGTATGTTTCAACCTTCACTAGAACACACTCTGCTACTGTGGCATTTGAAACCTTTCACTTACTAAAAGCATTAGAATGCACCCTAAAACTTACTAACTTAAATGTCTACTTTATGTGTGAGTGGCTTAATATACTTCACTCCATCCAAAGGCTTTAATTCAATCCCTGCACCTCGATTCCTCCCTGAAGCATTCAGAGAATCCCCTGACTCACTGACTGCAACACAGCAGGGCCGTGAGGTTGGGGTGAGAAAAGGGGGATGGAAAAGGAGCGGGAGAAGGATGGAAAGGGGAACCGGAGCTGCAGCCGCTTGGATTTCAGCCTCTCGGGGAAAAAAAAAAGGAGCCCTGAATATTTTCCCAGGCTGTGATTTGGAGCCGCAGCTGGTTCCCCCCGGCCGGGCCAGCGCCAGGGACTGAAGCGCTGCCAAAGCCGCGGCGTTCCCGATGAAATCGGGAGCTGGGGAAGCTTCCAGGGGGCTCTCCCGGGCTGGAGCAGAAAGATGAGACCCTCCCCGGCAGCAGCTGCTGCGCACATTGCCCAGCTCGGGAAAAACAGCAGCGAGCTGTCAGCGCCGTCAGGAGGAGCTGCCAGCGGGGGAGGCTGTAAATGCAGGTGTTCGAGGGGAATTATCGCCTTCCCCGCAGCTCGGGCGGCTCCAAATCAGCCCCTCCTCATCCTCGGGGGATAGAGGGGGGTCTGGGGGTGCTGGGAGCCGGCGGGGACAGGGCTCGGTCCCAAGGGGCGGGGTCGCACCTGGGTGGGCACTCCGTGTCCTCCAAGGGGCTCAGAGGAATTCCCTGCGGGAAAGGTGCAGGAGGGTTTCACCTCCCTCCTTCCCCCTTCCGTGCTCACCCTCAGCCCCCCAGCAGGGAGCAGAATCCCGGCCCCAGCGCCCCTTTCCCGCTCGGAGCTGCTCCCTGTGCCCAGCCCTGCGCCAGGTGAGGAGCAGGACGGGCTGGGAAGGGCAGGGAGCCCTTTTAACCCTTTTATTCCTGGGATGGACCCAACCCCTCCCCTCCAGGCTCCTCCCAGGCAGGAATGGGTCAGGGCTGGGATTTTTAGGGCTGGGATTTTAGCTGATTCCCCAATCATCACCTCACCCCAAAGCCGTGACTTTGCACATCCCTGCTGTGTTTGGGCACGGGGTGCTCTGTCCTGGGGCAGGCGCTGGAATCAGCCTGGTTTGATCAGCCAGTTCCTATTTCTGATCTCACTGCGAGCCCAGCTCCTTCCCCAGAGAGATTTATCAAAAATGAACCCGAGGGGTGGCTGGAGCTGCGTCGGGAAGGTTGGGATGGGATCAGGAATCTGCCCAGGCTCCTCAGGGAATGGTGACATTGCCGAGGCTGCTGGAGCTCCAGGAGCAATCCCAGAACTCCAGGAGCAATCCCAGAGCTCCAGAGCAATCCCAGAGCTCCAGGAGCCATCCCAGAACTCCAGGAGCAATCCCAGAGCTCCAGGAGGAATCCCAGAACTCCAGGAGCAATCCCAGAGCTCCAGGAGCAATCCCAGAGCTCCAGGAGCCATCCCAGAACTCCAGGAGCAATCCCAGAGCTCCAGGAGCCATCCCAGAGCTCCAGGAGCAATCCCAGAGCTCCAGGAGGAATCCCAGAACTCCAGGAGCAATCCCAGAGCTCCAGGAGCCATCCCAGAGCTCCAGGAGCAATCCCAGAGCTCCAGGAACAATCCCAGAGCTCCAGGAGGAATCCCAGAACTCCAGAAGCAATCCCAGAGCTCCAGGAGCAATCCCAGAGCTCCAGGAGGAATCCCAGAGCTCCAGGAGCCATCCCAGAGCTCCAGGAGCCATCCCAGAACTCCAGGAGCAATCCCAGAGCTCCAGGAGCCATCCCAGAACTCCAGGAGGAATCCCAGAGCTCCAGGAGCCATCCCAGAACTCCAGGAGCCATCCCAGAGCTCCAGGAGCCATCCCAGAACTCCAGGAGCAATCCCAGAGCTCCAGGAGCCATCCCAGAGCTCCAGGAGCCATCCCAGAACTCCAGGAGCAATCCCAGAGCTCCAGGAGCCATCCCAGAGCTCCAGGAGCAATCCCAGAGCTCCAGGAGAATCCCAGAACTCCAGGAGCCATCCCAGAGCTCCAGGAGCAATCCCAGGGTGGGATCGTTGGGATCACGAGCAGGGCCAGGGCTTGGATCCGTGATCCCGGTGGGTGGGTCCCTTCCAGCTCAGGACATTCCATGGATCTGTGATTTATGATCTGCCACTGCCGGCGGGATCTCTGGGATGCAGAGTGCCCCATCCCAAATCCCAAATCCCAAATCCCAAATCCTTCCCAGGAGCTCGTCTCCACCTCAGCCTCCTCCTGCCCTCGCTCGCGCTCATTCCCGGTGGGAGCTGTCGCTTCCCCAGGTATTTATGGCCCCTTCCAGCTTCGGGAATCTCATTCCCGACCAGCAATCCCTGACCTGGCTGCAAAAACCTCCGGAATTCCCGCGGTTCCAGGGCCGGGCTGTGCCCCGGGGAAAGCAGCTTTGCTCCTGGGCTGCCAATTCCCGGAGAACCGGGGCCAGGAACAAACTCCCCGAGGGGAGGGAGGGGGAACAAAGGCACCGGGGCAGCGGCAGAACCTCCCCAGGGCAGCGGCTCTGTCCGGGGTCGCTTTTCAGGCACACATTTCCTTGCGTTTCAATAGGAATTTCACTTTTTCAGACACAGTTTTCCTTGTGTTTGGCAGGAATTTCTCTTTTCCAGGCACACATTTCCTTGTGTTTAACAGGAATTTCTCTTTTTCCAGGCACACATTTCCTTGTGTGTAACAGGAATTTCTCTTTTCCAGGCACACATTTCCTTGTGTTTAACAGGAATTTCTCTTTTCCAGGCACACATTTCCTTGTGTTTAACAGGAATTTCTCTTTTCCAGGCACACATTTCCTTGTGTGTAACAGGAATGTCTCTTTTCAGGCACACATTTCCTTGTGTTTAACAGGAATTTCTCTTTTCCAGGCACACATTTCCCTGTGCTCATGCTCAGAGAAGGAAGCAGCCGCTTTGTGCCGTGCCTGTTTTAGCTGCGATTCTGCAAATGCATCCTGGGAATATCCCGGGCCCTGCAGCCAGGTGGGAGCTGGGCAGAAGCAGCACATCTGCTGGTTTAGGAGATTTTCAGCAGATTTTGGGGGATGTGGGCTGGGATTGGTGTGGGAAGGAGCTGCTCTGTGTGTGTCCCCTGTGCAGAGCTTCACCAGCACAGGGTAGAGGAGGGGAAATCCCAGGATTTACCTGAGCTCCAGGAACCCTCACAAGGGGTTAAATCCCTGGAACAGGGGGGCTGAGGCTGTTCCAGGGACCCTCACAAGGGGTTAAATCCCTGGAAGAGGGGGGCTGAGGCTGTTCCAGGGACCCTCACAAGGGGTTAAATCCCTGGAACAGGGGGGCTGAGGCTGTTCCAGGGACCCTCACAAGGGGTTAAATCCCTGGAACAGGGGGGCTGAGGCTGTTCCAGGGACCCTCACAAGGGGTTAAAGCCCCCCCAGGCTGTCCTTGCCCTGCCAGGGAGCCGAGCAGACGCTGCCACGCCGAGCTTGGGTTTCACGAGCAGCTCTGGCTGTAAAACCCGATCGTGGCTCTGCCCTGGTTGATGGTTCCAGGGAAACATCAGGAGGAGCTGCCCAGGGGGATCACATTCCCAAGGGCTGACATCCCGTCCCATCCCATCCCATCCCATCCCATCCCATCCCATCCCATCCCATCCCATCCCATCCCATCCCATCCCATCCCATCCCATCCCATCCCATCCCAGCTGATCTCCCCTTACCAGCCGAGCAGCAAAGCTGGGCCCAGTTGTGCCCATCCCAGTTTGCCCATCCCAGCTGTGCCCATCCCAATTTGTCCATCCCAGTTTGCCCATCCCAGTTTGCCCATCCTAATTTGCCCATCCCAGTTTGCCCATCCTAATTTGCCCATCCCAGCTGTGCCCATCCCAGTTTGCCCATCCCAGCTGTGCCCATCCCAATTTGCCCACCCCAGTCGTTTCCAGCCAGGGATGGAGGGCAAAGGGGAGCTGGGGAGAGCAGTGTCTGTTGGGGCTCAGACATCACTCCCGGGTCATTTTGGGGAAGCAGCAGCAGCTCAGGGGGATGTTTGGGGTTGGGGGAAGGAGGAGCAGTGGCTGCCCCTGCACTCCTGGAAGTGTTCCAGGCCAGGCTTGGAGCAGCCTGGGACAGTGGGAGGTGTCCCTGCCATGACAGGGGGGCCAGGGGATGAGTTTTGAGGTCCCTCCATCCCAAACCATTCCATGGTTCTGTGCTTTATGAATCCTCACCACACGTGGCAGAACATTTAGGGTGCCTCAGCTGCTCTCCAATTCACCCCAGGACAATCCCAGTGCCACATGGGCAGCGGTGTGGAGCCTAACAAAGCCCTGCTCAGCAAACCGAGCTGCAGAGCTGTGAACGCCCAGCCCGGGGGCACCGGCAGCAGGGAATTCTCCTGGGTGGGGCAGCGGTGCTGGCTCAGCTCTGGGCACAGCCTGTTCTCCTGGGCACCAACCTGCTCTCCTGGGCACAGCCTGTTCTCCTGGGCACAGCCTGTTCTCCTGGGCACCAACCTGCTCTCCTGGGCACAGCCTGTTCTCCTGGGCACAGCCTGCTCTCCTGGGCACCAACCTGCTCTCCTGGGCACAGCCTGCTCTCCTGGGCACAGCCTGTTCTCCTGGGCACAGCCTGTTCTCCTGGGCACCAACCTGTTCTCCTGGGCACAGCCTGTTCTCCTGGGCACAGCCTGTTCTCCTGGGCACCAACCTGTTCTCCTGGGCACCAACCTGCTCTCCTGGGCACCAACCTGCTCTCCTGGGCACAGCCTGTTCTCCTGGGCACCAACCTGCTCTCCTGGGCACCAACCTGCTCTCCTGGGCACAGCCTGCTCTCCTGGGCACCAACCTGCTCTCCTGGGCACAGCCTGTTCTCCTGGGCACCAACCTGCTCTCCTGGGCACCAACCTGCTCTCCTGGGCACCAACCTGCTCTCCTGGGCACAGCCTGTTCTCCTGGGGCACAGCCTGCTCTCCTGGGCACAGCCTGTTCTCCTGGGGCACAGCCTGCTCTCCTGGGCACAGCCTGCTCTCCTGGGCACAGCCTGCTCTCCTGGGCACCAACCTGCTCTCCTGTGCACAGCCTGCTCTCCTGTGCACAGCCTGTTCTCCTGGGCACAACCTGCTCTCCTGGGCACCAGCCTGTTCTCCTGGGCACCAACCTGCTCTCCTGGGCACCAGCCTGTTCTCCTGGGCACCAACCTGCTCTCCTGGGCACAGCCTGTTCTCCTGGGCACCAACCTGCTCTCCTGGGCACCAGCCTGTTCTCCTGGGCACCAGCCTGTTCTCCTGGGCACCAACCTGCTCTCCTGGGCACAGCCTGTTCTCCTGGGCACAGCCTGTTCTCCTGGGCACCAACCTGCTCTCCTGGGCACCAACCTGCTCTCCTGGGCACAGCCTGCTCTCCTGGGCACCAATCTGCTCTCCTGGGCACAGCCAAACCACCCCGAGCCCGGCTTTGCCCATCACTGATGTGCAACCCCCGAGCAGAGGGCAGAGCTGCAGAGGAGCCCAGTGGGGCTCTTTGTGCAGGGACAGTGCTCAGGACAAACTCAGGCACTCTCCATGAGCTGGTCTTGAAGTTTGCAGTTTATTGTAAAGGGTGTGGGTGTACAGGGACCTGCTGAGAGCTGCCACAGCTCAGAGCAGGATGGAAAGAGAGTGGGGGAGAGGTAAGAGAGTAAGAGTAAGGGGGTAAGAGAGAAAGAAATAAGAGACTAAGAGAGTGTTTTCCCCCGCTTACAATACAATAAATCTTCTATGTTGAATATTCTAATTTCCACTAACCAATCTAACACAAGATACAAATCCTATAGCATTTACATACAGCCTATAAGAATTATTACATTACCATAATGTGTTATACTTTAAACCCTAAAAACTACTCTTTGGACCCCTTCTGCCAAGCTAGCAGGGTCTTCTGTGACCTTTGGAGCTGCTCTCCAGCAGAAGGCATTGTTCCATCAAGAGGGGATTACTTTCAGTGGCCATCCTATTGTCTTCTAGTTATTTAGTAACTCAGGTTTGGTATCTCAAAGATGGCTTTCATTTCAATCTCGCTTATAGTTTCTATATTCTCAAAATCTTTTGCTAAGCACTCATATTTATAATGTTTTCCTGAATCATCCTTTCCATCAGCCCAGGGCAGCAGCAGCAGCCCGAGCCTCGCTCCGGGTCTCTCCCTCCGCCTGCATCCAGCTGGAGCTGCCTCCCATCCCTCCCTCCTGCCCGCGGCATTCCCT
The DNA here is from genome assembly GCA_030060385.1 of Muscicapa striata striata. Classification (NCBI taxonomy): domain Eukaryota; kingdom Metazoa; phylum Chordata; class Aves; order Passeriformes; family Muscicapidae; genus Muscicapa; species Muscicapa striata. The sequence continues at coordinate 174,141 of JAREIS010000088.1, forward strand.
GCTTGGAGGCGCCAGCAAAGACCTGGGGCTGAGAAAACACAGCCCGCAGCTGGATTTTGGGCAGCTGGAGGGAGGAACACCGCGGTTATTCCATGATCCAGCCCGGCTGGGGCGTCCTCTCCGACCGTGTGTTGGGGTCACGGCTTTGTCCCAGCTCCGGGATTTGTGCGGGAATCGCCCCATTCTCCTTCCCAGGAGCCGGAGCTGCCGGCACGCCGAGGGTTAAGGGCAGCGCGGGCTCCTTCCCCCCTCTTTGCCCTGGAGAAGGAGCCCGGGGCCGAGGCAGCGCTCCCCAGGCGCGGTGATGTCACCGGGCCGGGCACAGCTGTCCCCGCACATCGGGCTGCCAGCCGGGATGGGGCCAGGCGGGATGGGACTGGGACCAGCCGGGATGGGATTGGGGCAGCCGGGATGGGAATGGGGCAGCCAGGATGGGACTGGGACCAGCCGGGATGGGAATGGGGCAGCCGGGATGGGATTGGGGCAGCCGGGATGGGATTGGGACCAGCCGGGATGGGATTGGGGCAGCCGGGATGGGAATGGGGCAGCCGGGATGGGATTGGGGCAGCCGGGATGGGATTGGGGCAGCCAGGATGGGACTGGGACCAGCCGGGATGGGAATGGGACCAGCCGGGATGGGACTGGGACCAGCCGGGATGGGACTGGAGCAGCCGGGATGGGAATGGGACCAGCCGGGATGGGACTGGGCCAGCCGGGATGGGATTGGAGCAGCCGGGATGGGACTGGGACCAGCCGGGATGGGACTGGGACAGCCGGGATGGGACTGGGCCAGCCGGGATGGGAATGGGGCAGCCGGGATGGGATTGGGGCAGCCGGGATGGGATTGGGACAGCCGGGATGGGAATGGAGCAGCCGGGATGGGATTGGGACCAGCCGGGATGGGATTGGGACCAGCCGGGATGGGATTGGGGCAGCCGGGATGGGATTGGGACCAGCCGGGATGGGATTGGGACCAGTCGGGATGGGATTGGGACCAGTCGGGATGGGATTGGGGCAGCCGGGATGGGATTGGGACCAGCCGGGATGGGAATGGGACCAGCCGGGATGGGACTGGGACCAGCCGGGATGGGACTGGGACCAGCCGGGATGGGACTGGGAGCAGCCGGGATGGGATTGGGACCAGTCGGGATGGGATTGGGCCAGCCGGGATGGGAATGGGGCAGCCGGGATGGGATTGGGACCAGCCGGGATGGGAATGGGACCAGCCGGGATGGGAATGGGGCAGCCGGGATGGGAATGGGGCAGCCGGGATGGGACTGGGACCAGCCGGGATGGGACTGGGCCAGCCGGGATGGGAATGGGGCAGCCGGGATGGGATTGGGACCAGCCGGGATGGGATTGGGACCAGCCGGGGCCGCATTCCTGGGGCACGGGTGTCACCGCCTTGCCCCCCGGGCCCCGGCTGGGGTCTGAGCCCCGCAGCTGCTCCAGGCGGGGCCCGAGGCTCTGTGCGGGCGCAGAGCACGGCAGGGACTGAGATGCCCCCCCGGCTTTCCAGCTCTACCCCTTCCCAGAGCTCCCATCCCACCACTTCCCGGAGGAATGGGAATCCCAGTTGTCTCCTGGTTGATTCCAGAGCCCCCAGCCCCCTCTCAGGCTCGCTCCTGGTGCCTCAATTTCCCCAAGGCCGCAGGGATCCAGCACCGCCCTCCCTGAGGAGGGATTCCTGCAGGAAGGGGTTTGGAATCCCTCTGGGAACACCTCTGGAGCATCCCCCGCACCCACCCTGAGCCTCCAGCCCGGCCCCTGGGGACTGGGCTGCACCCTGGAGCTCAGGGGAGCTGGGACCTGGAGAATCTCTCTGGAAGCCCAAAATCCAATTATCCCTGTTCCCTACAGGCCCCCAGGTTCCATCGTATGCTTTTCCCCAGGGACCAGGCTGGAATTCCCCTTTCCCTGCTCTGGGCTGCAGGTGTGGCACTGGAGGAGCAGCAGACTGGTCCCAGTTTGCCATCCCAGCACAGCCCAGTTTGGGTAGAGGGCACGGCTTTCCCTGTTCCAGACTGCTTCCTTCCTTTCCCTTTCCCTTTCCCTTTCCCTTTCCCTTTCCCTTTCCCTTTCCCTTTCCCTTTCCCTTTCCCTTTCCTTTTTCCCTTCTCCTTTCCCTTCCCTTTCCCTTTCCCTTTCCCTTTCCCTTTCCCTTTTCCCTTTCCTTTCCCTTTCCCTTTTCCCTTTCCCTTTTCCCTTTCCCTTTTCCCTTTCCCTTTCCCTTTCCTTTCCTTTCCCTTTCCCTTTTCCTTTTCCCTTTCCCTTTCCCCTCTCCCTTTCCCTTTCCCTTTCCTTTTTCCCTTTCCTTTTTCCCTTTCCTTTTTCCCTTTCCTTTTTCCCTTTCCTTTTTCCCTTTCCCTTTCCTTTTTCCCATTTCCCTTTCCCTTTCCCATTTCCCTTTCCCTTTCCCTTTCCCTTTCCCTTTCCCTTTCCCTTTCCCTTTCCCTTTCCCATTTCCCTTTCCCTTTCCCTTTCCCTTTCCCTTCCCTGGTGCTCCTGCCGGCTCCAGCGATGTTCCCGTTTTTTTTGGGGTGCCACATTTCTCCCGATGCGGGGGGAGCTGCGGGAAGGGCTGATCTCACGTGGATTGAATGTTTCGGACGGCACCGGGAGCGGAGCGGGGAGAATCGATTGTCCCCGGCAGCTCTGCCCGCCTGGCACTGCGGCACCGCCGCAGAAATGTCAGGTTTGTGATCTCAGCTCTGCGAGCACCACTCGGGGAGGGGGCAAAGAACCCAAGGGTGGCGTGGGGAGGAAAAATCGGCCACAAAAAAAAAAAAAACAAGGGCAGAGCGGGGCTGCCGCTGGGATGATGCGGATAATCGGCCCCGGGGGGAATATCCATGGGAAGAGCGGAGCGTTCCCCGGGTGCTGTGTACACGCAGATCCCTTATCGCTGAGGGATGGAAAACAGCAGCTGAGATGGAAGCGCTGATACATTTTAAACACCCGAGCCGGGGCTGGGAGGGGGATGCGGAGTGAGGGGATGGGGTGTGGGGGGACGGGGGGGTCTCTGCGCTGGTGCTGAGCCTGAGGGGTTGGGTTGGAGGGACGGGAGCAGATTTAGGGGATAACGCCCCCGGAGAGGGACTGTGGGGGCAGAGAGCCCCCGGTGTGGCGAAAGGGAAAAGCAATGGAAAGGGAAAAGGGATGAGGTTTGTGCTCCAGGCCCGGAGCTGTGTGAGGATGAGGAGGATGAGGAGGATGAGGAGGATGAGGAGGATGAGGAGGATGAGGAGGATGAGGAGGATGAGGAGGATGAGGAGGATGAGGAGGATGAGGAGGATGAGGAGGAGGCACTTGGGGACACTGCTGTTTGCAGGATGGTGCCTGCCCTCGACAGTAAAATGTTCGAGCTCCCTTTGCCCATCCTGGCCGAGGACCCATCCCTTTGGAAGGAGCAGGGATCCATCCCTTTGTGGATGGAGCAGGATCCATCCCTCTGGATGGGCAGGATCCATCCCTTTGGGATTAACAGGATCCTTTGGATAGACAGGGATCCATCCCTTTGTAGGGCTGTGCATGGAGTGTATCAGCTCCAATTCTCCAAGGTCCCATCCCATGGTCCGTGCCCACCCCGGGCCGTTCCGTGCCCACCCCGGGCCATTCTGTGCCCACCCCGGGCTGTCCCGTGCCCACCCCGGGCCGTTCCGTGCCCACCCCGGGCCGTTCCGTGCCCACCCCGGGCCGTTCCGTGCCCACCCCGGGCTGTCCCGTGCCCACCCCGGGCTGTCCCGTGCCCACCCCGGGCCATTCCTTGCCCACCCCGGGCCATTCCTTGCCCACCCCGGGCCGTTCCGTGCCCACCCCGGGCCGTTCCGTGCCCACCCCGGGCCGTTCCGTGCCCACCCCGGGCTGTCCCGTTCCCATTCCAGCTGCAGCCTCTCCCCGTGCCGGGGCCGCTCCGAGGGCGGCGGGGCCGCAGCTGGAAGGGCCGAAAGCTGCGGAGGAGCCGCCCGGCCGCGCTCTCTGCTGATCCCAAACCCATCCCGGGCCCCCGCCCCGCCTGCCGGGCAGTGATGGATGCCCTGGGGGGATCCCGCAGAACTGGGGGGGGCCGGAGCCGCCTTCACCTGTTCCCGGCTGGGGCAGGCTGGCTCCGAAGGAATCCGGCTCCAGCCCAGCGCTGCCCGGGGAGAGCGGGGCCGCTGCTCCGCTCCGCTCCCCCGGAGCACCCCCGGCTGCCCGGCCGAGCCCGGGATCTCCCTCCACAGGGACGCACCCCGAGGCTTCCAGTGCTGGGTAAAGGACTCGGGGGTGCCTGAGCTGCCTCCCAGCCCTTTTCTTTTGCAGGTTTTTCCCTGCCCTGAGGTGGGGTCACGTCTCCTTCTCGCTCTGCGGTGTCAGCCCGAGGGTGCCGAATCCCCTCTTTATTTGTTTTAGCTGGAAGCTGACATCCTGCTGCATTCTCATGACTCCAGGACCTGGGGCTTTAACAAAAATGTCAAACATTAGAAGCCTCTCCGTAATTTTGCAGCGTTTTTTGGAGGGGAAGAGGAGTGCATCCACTTGCTCTTAAACCCCCGGTTTGTTTGTGGAGCCCTCAAACCCTCTCCCCTTTCTTGCCGTCGCTGTTCCTTTCCTGCCTTCCCTGTGGGAAAATCCGGCTCCAGAGCTGAACCCTGCGGCTCTTCCCTTCCTGCCCGAACCTTCCTGTGCCGTCAGCTCCAGCATGAGCCATCCTGGCCTCGCAGCCCCCGGTTTTCCCATTTTTCCCGCTGATTTCCCGTTGATTTTCCCGTTTTTTTCCCGCTTTTCCCGCTGGTTTTCCCGGTTTTCCCGCTGATTTTCCCATTTTTCCCGCTGATTTCCCGTTGATTTTCCCGTTTTTTCCCGTTTTTCCCGCTGGTTTTCCCGCTGATTTTCCCATTTTTCCCGCTGATTTTCCCGTTGATTTTCCCGTTTTTTTCCGTTTTTCCCACTGGTTTTCCCGGTTTTCCCGCTGATTTTCCCATTTTTTCCGTTTTTCCCGCTGGTTTTCCCGGTTTTCCTGCGGAGAGCGGGATAAAGATCTCCATCTGCCGCTGAGTGCCTGTACTGCAAACTCCTCCTGCCCGCAGCCCCCCGGGATTCTCCGCTCCCCCAAAAACCACCAAGAGCCCCAGGGATGGGACAGGAGAAGCCGCGGGCAGAAATGGCCAAAGGAGAAAAATAAAATATAAAATAAAATTAAAATTTAAATAAAATAAAATAAAATAAAATATTAAAATAAAATAAAATAAAATAACATAAAAAATAAAATATAAAATAAAATAAAATAATAAAATAAAATAAAATAAAATAAAATAAAATAAAATAAAATAAAATAAAATAAAAAAATAAAATAAAATAAAATAAAATAAAATAAAATAAAATAAAATAAAATAAAATAAAATAAAATAAAATGGCAGAACCAGAGGAAAAGCAGCCCGGGGTGGGGTGGGGCGCTCGGTGTCCCGGAAAAGCCCCGGGATGACGCTCAGGGCTCCTGGCTCTCCCCGTGCCCCGATTTTCCCTCTCTTTCCCCCACCTCCCTCTCTTTTTTTCTCATCATCCCTTTATTCAGGGGATGGAAAAACGGGAAGGCAGGCGCTGTTCCCAAAATTCCCAAAAAAGCCCCAGGAGCGGGAAGGGAGGGAAGAGAGCTGGGGGTGTTTTTTGGGGGAGTCTCGCTCCGTGAGCCCCCGGCCATTCCCTGCTCCCAGCTGTGGGGTATTTATTTATTTATTGCTGAAGACTGAATTAGGAGTTGAGAGTGTGCATTAAAAATATGTAATAATATATTATTATTAAATATATATATACTATATTATATACTACAGTATAGTATATACCAGTATAAATATATATACTCCTTCTTATATATAATACTATATATACTATATAGTATATAATAGGATATAGTACCATTTTATAGTATATAAATATATATAATATTTTATAGTATAGTATTTTATATAGTATAAAAATATTATTAAATGGTATATTTATTAGTATATAGTATTTTTGTAGTATATATTTTTATAGTATATTTATCAGTATATAGTATTAAATATTATTAAATAGTATATTTATAGTATAGTGTAGTATTTTGTAGTATATAATACTATTTTATATACTATAGTATAGCATATACTAGTGTATATATATATACTCCTTTTTATATATAATACTATATATGCTATATAATATATAATAGTATGTAATACTATTTTATAGTATATAAATATATATACTCTTTTATAGTATAGTATTTTATATAGTATAAAATATTGTTAAATAGTATATTTTTAATATATAGTATTTTTATAGTATATATTTTTATAGTATATTTATCAGTATATAGTATTAAATATTATTAAATAGTATATTTATAGTATAGTATAGTATTTTGTGGTATATAATACTATTTTATATACTATAATATAGTATATACTAGTGTGTATATATATATATATACTCCTTTTTATATATAATACTATATATACTATATAATATATAATAGTATGTAATACTATTATATAGTATGTAAATATATATACTATTTTATAGTATATATTTTATATAGTATAAAATATTGTTAAATAGGTTTTTTTTAGTATATAGTATTTTTATAGTATGTTTATATTTTTATAGTATATATTTTTATAGTATATTTATATTTTTATAGCGTATTTTTTAGTATATAATATTATTTTATATACTCTTATTATTTATTCCCTTTATCCAGCAGCCTGGCCCCTCCCTGCATCCCACACCTCCTCCCACCTGTGCCCGAGATTTTCCAGCTCAGGGGTCTCCTCTGAACCCCCAGAGCCAAAATCCACCGAGACCTGCTTGGGGTTCCCTGCCCTGTGCCCAAGGTGGTCCCTGCACCCCGGAATTTTCCAGCCCCATGGCCTGTCCTGAGTTGCAGCCATTCCAAGTTCCCCTTAAAGCTTTCCTTAAAAAAAAAAAAAAAAAAAAAAAAAAGTCAAATTTAGAAAAGCCAAGATGGTGAACGCTGTTTGAACAATGTTAGAGCAGAAATTGAAGTGGTTTTGGTCAATTTTGGGCAATCTGGGCAATTCGGATTTAAAATGTAAAAATAAAAATTAAATTTATATGTAATTTAGAAATGGCTTTTTTTGAGAGATTGATTATGATTTGGTTTTTTGGTTTTTTTGGGGTTTTTTTGGGGGGGTGGTTTCTTGATGGTTTTTTGGGCTGTTTTTGTTTTGTTTTGGAGGGGGTTGTTTTGTTCTGTGTTTTGGGTTGGTTTGGTTTTCAGGATGTTTGTTTGTGGGGGTTTGTTTGTTTGTTGGGTTTTTTGAAGGGTTTTTTTTTTGGGGGGGAGCGGGTTTAAAAATTTTTTAAATCACTCAGGAAGCAGAAGCTTCCCTGCCCCAGTGCCAGGACAGCAGGAGCTGCTCCCTGGGCAGAGCCTCCTCCTCTTCCTCTCCCAGCTCACCCCACACCCATCCCAGTTAATTCCACACTGATCCCAGTTAATTCCACACTGATCCCGGTTAATTCCACACTGATCCCAGCTCACCCCAAAGGGATCCCAATTAATCCCACACCGATCCCAGCTCACCCCAAATGGATCCCAGCTCACCCCACACTGATCCCAGTTCACCCCACACAGATCCCAGCTCATCCCAAATGGATCCCAATTAATCCCACACTGATCCCAGCTCACCCCAAATGGATCCCAGCTCATCCCACACTGATCCCAGCTCATCCCACACTGATCCCAGCTCATCCCAAATGGATCCCAATTAATCCCACACAGATCCCAATTAATTCCACACAGATCCCAGCTCATCCCAAATGGATCCCAGCTCATCCCACACTGATCCCAGCTCACCCCACACTGATCCCAGCTCACCCCAAAGGGATCCCAGTTCACCCCACACAGATCCCAGCTCACCCCAAATGGGTCCCAGCTCATCCCAAATGGATCCCAGTTAATCCCACACGGATCCCAGCTCACCCCACACCAATCCCAGTTAATCCCACACCGATCCCAGTTAATCCCGCACCAATCCCAGTTAATCCCACACCAATCCCAGTTAATCCCACACACATTCCCAGCTCCCCCCGCTCTGTTCCCCTCTCCTGCCCCCAGGGCTCCCCAGTTTCTCTGCCGCGCTCCCCGCGCTGCCCGGGCGGTTCCCGGGGTTATCCCGGGATGGGGGGATGGGTTTGGGATCCAGCCTGGCTCGGCCCGGATCCATCACTTATCGCTGGCAGGAGCCGATGGAGCCGGGCTTATCCCGGGAAATTCTGCCCCTTCCCAGCCGAGCCTGGCTCAGCTCCTGGCCCCGGGAATGTGAGGGCGGGGAATGGGATTGGGGCGCTCCCGGGGCGCTCCGGACCTGCTGCTCCTCATTATTGGGGTCACCCCGAGCAGGGAATGGGATTGGGGCGCTCCGGACCTGCTGCTCCTCATTATTGGGGTCACCCCGAGCAGGGAATGGGATTGGGGCGCTCCGGACCTGCTGCTCCTCATTATTGGGGTGCCCCCAGGCCCCTTTTCCCCATCCCCGAGCGGGGGTGCTGGAGCAGGGAGCTCCCCCTCTCCCCACACCGACCCAGCGTTTATCAGCTGCCAAAAGCCAACGTTTAAATGGCATTAGGGGCCTGATTTGGAGCCACAAAAGCCATGAAATTCAGAGTTAAGGCTCAAAAATCCACTTGACACTCCGGCCTTGAGGCATGAAAGGCTCGAGCCGGGGGCAGGGGCTGGGCCGGGGGCTCGGGGCTGGGGCTGAGCCCTGGACCAGACTGAAATGAGCCTGGGGGAGATTTGGGGGGGCTTATCCCAAACTGGGCAGTGAGGGGTGACTGGGATGGAGGGGACAGCGCTGTGGTCACACTGGGGTGAGGGTTTGGGGACAATCCTGGCGGTCAGGGAAGGGTTCTCTCCTCTCTCTGGGGGTTTGGGGTGGGTTTGGGGTTCTCTCCTCCTTGCCAGGAGTTTGGGGTGGCTTTGGGGCTCTCTCCTGCCTGCTGGGGGCTTGGGGTGTTCTCCTCCTTCCTGAGATTTGGGACTCTATTCCCTGCCAGGGTTTGGGGTGGGTTTGGGGCTCTCTCCTCCTTGCTGATGGTTTGGGGGGGGTTTGGGGCGGGTTTGGGGCTCTCTCCTGCCTGCTGGGGTTTGGGGTGTTCTCCCCACTCCAGGGGTTTGGGTTCTCTCTTCCTGACAGGGTTTGGGGTTCTCTCTCCTGCCTGCTGGGCTTTGGGGTGGGTTTGGGGTTCTCTCTCCTCCCTACCAGGAGTTTGGGGTGGATTTGGGGCAGTTCTCCCTCTCTGCCAGGTTTGGGGCTGGTTTGGGGGGTTTGGGGTGTTCTCTCTTCCTGACAGGGTTTGGGGTTCTCTCAGGGGTTTCCTGCAGGGTTTGGGTTCTCTCTCCTGCCTGCTGGAGTTTGGGGTGGGTTTGGGGTTCTCTCTCCCTGCCAGGGTTTGGGGTGGGTTTGGGGTGGGTTTTGGGGCTCCCTCCTGCCCTCCCAGCAGGCGGTACAGAGCTTTGGAGTGGCACAGATGAGCACAAGGGGGAATGGTTTGAGCTGGAAGGGGACAGGGCAGGATGGGATATTGGGCAGGAATTCCTCCCTGTGAGGGTGGGCAGGCCGTGGCACAGGTGCCCAGAGCAGCTGTGGCTGCCCCTGGATCCCTGGCAGTGTCCCAGGCCAGGCTGAACACTGGGGCTGGAGCAGCCTGGGACAGTGGGAGGTGTCCCTGCCATGGCAGGGGTGGCCCTGGATGGGCTTTAAGGTCCCTTCCCACCCAAACCATCCTGGGATTCTGAATGAGATCCCTCATTTCTTCCTGCCTTCCTCTCCCCAAGCAGGGGAACATCCCACACACATCCCAGCAAAAAATTAATTTAGGATAAAATTTAAAGCTGGGTTGATTTTATTTAAAGGTCCTCAATGCCAACCCACTCTCTACTCTTTTATCTGACAGCAACCTGGAGAAATAATTCATAAAAGCAACGCAAAGAGGCTTGAAAATTCTTTTATTGCACATTTTTCTAGCTGAGCCAGGATGCACAGGAGCTGCAGCCACCCCTCCCTGCCCTGCACAGCCACTGCCACCCCTGACCCCAACAGCCCTGCCCGGGCTCCAGCCACCTGCAAACCCTGCTAATGGAGCAGCAATTAATCCCAGGGGTTAGAAACAAACTCATTTGTGCATTAGAGCTGGGCCTGGAGGAGGCAGGGCCTCGTGGGGCAGATCCCTTTTCCTGTTGGCACTGCAGGAACCACCGAGCCCTGGCCAAGGGAGAGCCTAGGGGCAGGCCTGGCAGGCCTGGTTTAAGGCAGGTTTAACTCTAAATTAAACTTGGTTTAAGGCCTGGTTTAAGGCAGGTTTGGCTCCAAATTAAACCTGGTTTAAGGGCTGATCTTGGCAGCTGGCAGAGCCCTGGGGCTGCGGGGGACAGCAGGAGCCCAGGGTGGGAGGGGGGTCCTGGAGCTCCTGCAGGGGAGGGGAGGGAAGTTTCAGGGAAGTTTCAGGAAGTTTCAGGAAGGGAAGTTTCAGGAAGGGAAGTTTCAGGGAAGTTTCAGGGAAGTTTCAGGAAGGGAAGTTTCAGGGAAGGAAGTTTCAGGGAAGTTTCAGGAAGGGAAGTTTCAGGGAAGGGAAGTTTCAGGAAGGGAAGTTTCAGGGAAGTTTCAGGGAAGTTTCAGGGAAGGAAGTTTCAGGAAGTTTCAGGGAAGTTTCAGGGAAGGAAGTTTCAGGAAGGGAAGTTTCAGGAAGGAAGGGGAAGTTTCAGGAAGGGAAGTTTCAGGAAGGGAAGGGAAGTTTCAGGAAGGGAAGGGAAGTTTCAGGAAGTTTCAGGGGAAGGGAAGTTTCAGGGAAGTTTCAGGGAAGTTTCAGGGAAGTTTCAGGGAAGGAAGTTTCAGGAAGGAAGGGAAGTTTCAGGAAGGAAGTTTCAGGGAAGGAAGGAAGAAGGGAAGTTTCAGGAAGGAAGGAAGTTTCAGGGAAGGGAAGTTTCAGGGAAGGAAGTTTCAGGGAAGGAAGGAAGTTTCAGGAAGGGAAGTTTCAGGGAAGGAAGTTTCAGGGAAGGGAAGTTTCAGGAAGGAAGTTTCAGGGAAGGGAAGTTTCAGGGAAGTTTCAGGAAGGGAAGTTTCAGGGAAGGGAAGTTTCAGGAAGTTTCAGGGAAGTTTCAGGAAGTTTCAGGAAGGGAAGTTTCAGGGAAGGAAGTTTCAGGGAAGGAAGTTTCAGGAAGGAAGGAAGTTTCAGGAAGTTTCAGGAAGTTTCAGGAAGTTTCAGGAAGTTTCAGGGAAGTTTCAGGAAGGAGGGAAGTTTCAGGGAAGGGAAGGGAAGGGAAGTTTCAGGAAGTTTCAGGGAAGTTTCAGGGAAGTTTCAGGAAGTTTCAGGAAGTTTCAGGAAGTTTCAGGAAGTTTCAGGAAGTTTCAGGAAGGGAAGGGAAGGAAGGAAGGAAGGAAGGGAAGGAAGGGAAGGAAAGGGAAGGGAAGGAAGGAAGGAAGGAAGGAAGAAGGAAGGGAAGGGAAGGAAGGAAGGAAGGGAAGGAAAAGGGAAAAGAAGGAAGGAAAGGAAGGAAGGAAGGAAGGGAAGGGAAGGGAAGGGAAGGGAAGGGAAGGGAAGGGAAGGTTCACCCTGCTCCAGCAGGACAGCTCCTGCCCCCCAAACATCCCAACACCTCTGCCACCACTCCCAGAGCACACACAGGGCTGGGAGCAGGGGGAGCAGCCAGATGGGAACAGCAGAGCCAGCCTGGCCCTGTCCCCAGGGCACCAAGGTGTGGGGCTCTGCCCAGCTGGGGGGTCCCAGGCAGGCTGAGGGTGTGAGGGGTGGGATGAGCTGGGATAAGGCACTGGAGCTCATTCCCAAGCAGCTGAACTCTCCTGGCACCAGGTTCCTGCTGCCCTGCCCTGCCCATGTGGAGCAATCCCAGCTCAGGGCTGGAACCAGCCCAGCTCCCCTGGTGCAGGGACACCTGGGGGTTGTGGGTGTCCCCAAATCCAGCGATTTGGGTGGTGGGGACGCAGGGAGGGACATCCTCTACAAGTGACAGGGACACTGATCTCATGCCCTGCCTCATGGAGAGGGAAGCACTCAGGGGATGGGAGAACTGGGAGGAAAAGGGAGCTGGGGTCCAGCATTCCCTAATTAATGACTGACCTAATTAAGCATGCTCACACAGAATCACTGGGGTTGGAAAAGACCTTTAAGGTCACTCAATCCAACCACTGCCACATTCACCATCGTGTCCCCAAATGCCACGTGACCGAGCAAACCACGAGGACCTCCAAGAATTACAATTTAATAACACTTTTTTTTTTTTTTTTTTTTTTTTTTTTTTAAATAGTTCCTAAGCAGGGGAGGTTAGAGCTCAGTAGTTTGAGTGCAGTGATGGGGGAGCAGCTGGGCTGGGTGTCCCCAGGGCTGTGTCCCCAGGGCTGGGTGTCCCCAGGGCTGGGTGTCCCGGGGCTGTGTCCCCAGGGCTGGGTGTCCCCAGGGCTGTGTCCCCAGGGCTGGGTGTCCCCAGGGCTGGGTGTCCCCAGGGCTGTCCCCAGGGCTGTCCCAGGTCACTGCATGTAGGAGTAGCGCCAGTCCTGCAGGGCCACGTGTGTCTCCTTGATGGCCTGAGGGGACGTCCAGCGCAGCAGGTAGTGGGGACCCCCGGGCTTGTCATTGGTGCCTGCCAGGGGACAGCACAAAGGGCTGGTGACACCAGCGAGGGTGGCAGGGACACACTGGGACACGAGGGATGGGAGGGACACAGAGAACAAGGGACATGGAGCACAGGACAGATGCAGAGGGACAGGAGGGACACAGAGAACAAGGGACACGGGGCACAGGAGGGACATGGAAGGACAGGAGGGACACAGAGGGACAAGAGGGACACAGAACAAGGGTCACAGAGCACAGAAGGGACATGGAAGGACAAAGGGAACAGGAAAGACACAGAGCACAGGAGGGACACAGAGGGACACAGAGAGATGGGAGGGACACAGAGCACAGGAAGGACAAGGGGGACACGGAGAGACAGGAGGGACAGGAGGGACACAGAACAAGGGCAGAAGAGATGCAGAGGGACACGAGGGACGGGGGGACATGGAGGGACACAGAGCACAGGAGGGACATGGAAAGACAAGGGAGACAGGAGGGACACAGAGGGACAGGAGGGACACAGAACAAGGGTCACAGAGCACAGGAGGGACATGGAAAGACAAGGGGGACAGGAGGGATATGGAGGGATGGGAAGGACACTGAGGGACAAGGAGGATGGCAGGGACACAGGACACAAGGAATAGGAGAGACGGGAGGGACATGGAAGGACAAGGAGGACAGGAGGGACACAGAGAGACAGGAGGGACATGGAGGAGGGAAGGACACAGAGGGATGGGGACATGGAAGGACACCAAGCACAGGAGGGACACCGAGGGACAGGAAGGGATGGGAAGGACACAGAGGACAGGAGGGACACAGGGGACACAAGGGATGAGAGGGACAGGAGGGACATGGAGGAACAGGAGGGATATGGAGGATGGGAAGAACATGGGGGGACACAAGGATGGGAGGGACATGGGACAGGGACATGAAGGACACAGAGCACAGGGGAGCCATGGAGGGACGAGGATGGGAGGGACACAGAAAGACACAGAGGACAGAAGGGACAAGGAGGGACAGGAGGACAAGGGACATGGAGGATGGGAGGAACATGGAGCACAGGGGAGCCATGGAGGGATGAGGATGGGAGGGACAGGAGGGACACGGAGGATGGGGACACAGAAGGACAGGAGGGACATGGAGGGACACAGAGATGGGAGGGACATGGAAAGACAAGGAGGACAGGAGGGACACAGAGAGACAGGAGGGACATGGAGGGACATGGAAGGACAGGAGGGATATGGAGGATGGGAAGAACATGGGGGGACACAGGGATGGAAGGGACATGGGACAGGGACATGAAGGACACAGAGCACAGGGGAGCCATGGAGGGACGAGGATGGGAGGGACAGGAGGGACACGGAGGATGGGGACATGGAAGGACAGGGGACAGGGAGCACAGGAGGGGCACAGGGGGACAGGGAAGGGCCAGGCCAGGAGCCCTGTGTCACCTGAGATGCGGGAGCCCCCGAAGGGCTGCTGGGCCACCACGGCCCCCGTGCATTTGTCGTTGATGTAGAAGTTGCCGGCGGCGTTGCGGAGCAGCCTGCGGGACTCCTGGATGGCATCCCTGGCAGGGACAGGGACAGGGACAGGGACAGGGACAGCCATGAGCACTGCCCGGGGCTGCGCCTGCTGCACAGCCACCAGAATGGGCAGAAAGGAGCTCGTGCTCCCTGGAGAGGAGTTTGTGTCCCTAGAGAGGAGTTTGTGTCCCCCAGAGGAGCTTGTGTCCCCAGAGAGGAGTTTGAGTCCCCTCCAGAGGAGTTTGTGTCCCCAGAGAGGAGTTTGTGTCCCCTAGAGAGGAGTTTGTGTTTCTAGAGAGGAGATTGTGACCCTAGAGAGGAGTTTGTGTCCCCCAGAGAGCAGTTTGTGTCCCCCCAGAGAGCAGTTTGTGTCCCCTCCAGAGCAGTTTGTGTCCCCCCAGAGGAGTTTGTGTCCCCCAGAGAGGAGTTTGTGTCTCTAGAGAGGAGTTTGTGTCCCCCAGAGAGGAGTTTGTGTCCCCCAGAGAGGAGTTTGTGTCCCCCAGAGAGGAGTTTGAGTCCCCTCCAGACGAGTTTGTGTCCCCAGAGAGGAATTTGTGTCCCCTCCAGAGGACAGTGGGAGGTGTCCCTGCCCTGGCAGGGGTGCCACTGGATCACCTTTCAGGTTCCTCCAGCCCAGAATTCTGGGATAATTTGGGGTGATTCTGGGATAATTTGGGGTGATTCTGGGAAAATTTTGGGTGATTCTGGGATAATTTGGGGTGATTCTGGGATAATTTAGGGAAATTCTGGGGTAATTTGGGGTGATTCTGGGGTAATTTGGGCTGATTCTGGGATAATTTTGGGGTGATTCTGGGATAATTTGGGGTGATTCTGGGATAATTTTGGGGTGATTCTGGGATAATTTTGGGGTGATTCTGGGATAATTTGTAGTGATTCTGGGGTAATTTGGGGTGATTCTGGGATAATTTGGGGTGATTATGGGGTAATTTGGGGAAATTCTGGGGTAATTTGGGGTGATTCTGGGATAATTTGGGGTGATTCTGGGATAATTTTGGGGTGATTCTGGGATAATTTGGGGTGATTCTGGGATAATTTGGGGTGATTCTGGGATAATTTTGGGGTGATTCTGGGATAATTTGTGGTGATTCTGGGGTAATTTGGGGTGATTCTGGGATAATTTGGGGTGATTCTGGGATAATTTTGGGGTGATTCTGGGATAATTTAGGGTGATTCTGGGATAAATTGGGGTGATTCTGGGATAATTTGGGGTGATTCTGGGATAATTTGGGGTGATTGTCTCTAAGGTTACACCACTCTTTGCTCTCCTCCTGCTGAGTGGGTTCACCCCCATGTGCTCCAAACATTCCTTTGGGATCATTCCACTAAAAAAAAACCCCTTTTTTTGAAGGCTAAAAAACCACTCCCAAACCATCCCTTCCCCTCCAAAAGCAGCACAAAAGAGCTGGGTGGGAAATGCTCTTTCCTCCTCTGGAGAGAAGGAAGATCCATGGCTCAGCCCAGATGGGAAAAGCATCCCCAGAGCTGCCTCTCAGGGGAATTGGGGGGATTTTAGGGGATTTTGGGACTCACTTGTCCTGGGCGTAGATCGCCCCCGTGAGGCCGTAGGGGGTGGTGCTGTCGATGAGCTCCAGCACCTCCCTGTAGCCATGGTCAGGGTACACAAACACTGTCAGGATGGGCCCGAAAATCTCCTGGGAGCAGGAAAATGCAATATAAACTGTCAGGATGGGCCCCAAAAAACAACCAACCCCATCAGGATGGGCCCCAAAAAACAATGAACTCCATCAGGATCAGCCCCAAAAAACAAAAAACCCCATCAGGATCAGCCCCAAAAAACAACCAACCCCATCAGGATGGGCCCCAAAAAACAACGAACTCCATCAGGATGGGCCCCAAAAAACAAAAACCGTATCAGGATCAGCCCAAAAATCTCCTGGGAGCAGGAAAATGCAACATAAACTGTCAGGATGGGCCCCAAAAAAAAAAACCCCATCAGGATCAGCCCCAAAAACCAAAAAACCCCATCAGGATGGGTCCCAAAAAACAACCAACCCCATCAGGATGGGTCCCAAAAAACAACCAACCCCATCAGGATCAGCCCCAAAAAACAACAAATCCCATCAGGATCAGCCCCAAAAAACAACCAACCCCATCAGGATCAGCCCCAAAAAACAACCAACCCCATCAGGATGGGCCCCAAAAAACAAAAAACCTCATCAGGATGGGTCCCAAAAAACAACCAACCCCATCAGGATTGGCCCCAAAAAATCAAAACACACCATCAGGATCAGCCCCAAAAAACAATAAACCCCATGAGGATCAGCCCAAAAAAATCTCCTGGAGTTCAGAAAATACCAAAAACCGTCAGGATTGGCCCCAGAAAACCAACACACATCATCAGGACCAGCCCCAAAATCTCCTGTGCAGCCCCAAAACCAACACACACTGTGAGGTTCGCCCCAAAATCTCCCAGACTGGCCCAATCCCAATGCAGGAACCCATCCCTACAGGAACCCAGCCCAGAGCAGGTATTTGGGGTCCCACCTCTCTCACAATGGGGTCCCAGGGTGCCCCACAGGGATTTGGGGTCCCACATCTCTCATGCTGGGGTCCCGGGGTCCCTGCAGGATCTGGGATCCCTGCAGGGATTTGGGGTCCCACCTCTCCCATGATGCAGTCTCTGCAGGATTTGGGATTTGGGGTCCCTGCAGGATTTGGGGTCCCTGCAGGATTTGGGGTCCCACCTCTCTCACAATGGGGTCCCTGAAGGATTTGGGATTTGGGGTCCCACCTCTCTCATGCTGGGGTCCCTGCAGGGTTTGGGGTCCCACCTCTCTCATAATAGGGTCCCTGCAGAATTTGGGGTCCCTGCAGAGTTTGGGATTTGTGGTCCCACCTCTCCCATGATGGGGTCCCAGGTGTCCCTGCAGGATTTGGGGTCCCTGCAGGGTTTGGGATTTGGGGTCCCACCTCTCTCATGATGGGGTCCCTGCAGGGTTTGGGATTTGGGGTCCCACCTCTCCCATGATGGGGTCCCTGCAGGGTTTGGGATTTGGGGTCCCACCTCTCTCATGATGGGGTCCCGGGGGTCCCTGCTCTCCACGATGCAGGGCTCCACGAAGTATCCCACGCTGTCGTCGCAGCCGCCGCCCGCCAGCACCGTCAGGCTGGGGGAGCTGCGGGCGTGCTGCAGCCAGCCCCGGATCCGGGCAAACGCCTGGGGACAGGAACAGCAGGGATGGGGTCTGCAATGGGGCTGGGGTCTGCACTGGGGCTGGGGTCTGCAATGGGGCTGGGGTCTGCAATGGGGCTGGGGTCTGCACTGGGGGAGCTGCGGGCGTGCTGCAGCCAGCCCCGGATCCGGGCAAAGGCCTGGGGACAGGGGGGCTGGGGTCTGCAATGGGGCTGGGGTCTGCACTGGGGCTGGGGTCTGCACTGGGGCTGGGGTCTGCAATGGGGGTGGGGTCTGCAATGGGGGATGGGGTCTGCAATGGGGCTGGGGTCTGCACTGGGGCTGGGGTCTGCAATGGGGATGGGGTCTGCACTGGGGGCTGGGGTCTGCAATGGGGCTGGGGTCTGCAATGGGGATGGGGTCTGCACTGGGGGCTGGGGTCTGCAATGGGGCTGGGGTGTGCACTGGGGATGGGGTCTGCAAGGGGGCGGGGGTCTGCAATGGGGATGGGGTCTGCACTGGGGGATGGGGTCTGCAATGGGGGATGGGGTGTGCACTGGGGCTGGGGTCTGCAATGGGGATGGGGTGTGCAATGGGGCTGGGGTCTGCAATGGGGATGGGGTCTGCAATGGGGGATGGGGTCTGCAATGGGGGTGTGGGGTCTGCAATGGGGGCTGGGGTCTGCAATGGGGGCTGGGGTCTGCACTGGGGGATGGGGTGTGCAGTGCGGGTTTGGGGCTCTGGAACAAGGGTTTGGGGTCTGCAACAGGGGTTTGGGGTCTGAATGGGGGTTTGGGGTTTGGAACGGGGGATTGGGGTCTGGAACCAGGGTTTGGGTCAGAGGGGATAACAGGAAAAGAATGGGTTTGGGCTCTGGAAGGAGGGTTTGCAGGTTTAAAAAGGGGGTTTGAGGGTCTGGAAGGAGTTTTGGGTCAGGGGTGACAGAAAAAAAGTGGGTTTGGGGGTCTGAAAGGGAGTTTGCAAGGGGATAACAGGAAAAGAGTGGATCTGGGGGTTTGGAAGGAGTCTGGGGGGTCTGAACAGGGGTTTAGGGGTCTGAAAGGGGGCCTGGGGGTCTGGAAGGAGGTTTTGGAGGTTTAAAGGGGGTTTGGGGTCTGGAAGCAGTTTTGGGTCAGGGGTGACAGGTAAAGTGGGTTTGGGGGTCTGAACAGGGGTTTGGGGGTTTAAAAGGGGGTCTGGCAGTCTGGAAGGAGGTTTGAGAGTTTAAAATGGGGTTTGGGGGATTTAAAAGGGAGCCTGGAAGGAGGTTTGTGGGTCTGAATGGGGATTTTGGGGTTTGGGGGTCTGGAAGGGGGATTGGGGGATCTGGAAGGGGATTAGACCAGGGATGACAGGAAATGAGTGGGTTTGGGGGTTTGGAAGGGGACCTGGGGGTCTGGAAGAAGGTTTGGGGTTTAAAAAGGGGTTTAAAATGGGGTTTGGGGGTTTAAAAAAGGGTCTGGGGGTTAAAGGGGTCTGGGTGACTCCTCTGAGCACACGCAGTGCACACCAAGCCTCGCACCCAGAACCATTCCCGAGGGAAACTCCTCCCTCTGCAGGAGCCCCCACCCAGCCCAGCCCAGCCCAGCCCAGCCCAGCCCAGCCCAGCCCAGCCCCACAGGCGGCGGCAGCCCCGAGCTCACCTTGGCATCGATCACCGCCGAGAAGAACGTCCCGAAGTCCTGGGTGGGCTGCGGGGGGGCAGAAAGGAGGGGATGAGAGCCCCCCAAAAACCCTCCCCGTGTCCCGCCAGAGCCGCTACAAGTTCATTTCTCATCCCGAGCGCCGCAAAGCCGCGCTCAATGGGAATTAGCGGCTGCCCTAATCCCATCAGGCTCCGCTGGCGCGGAGCCCCGGCCCGGCCCGGCACGGCCCGGCACGGCACGGCCCGGCACGGCCCGGCACGGCACGGGCACGGCACGGCACGGCACGGCACAGCACAGCCCGGCCCGGCACGGCCCGGCACTCACATCGCCCACTCGGATGCGGGCGTGCTCCCCGCAGCAGCCCCTCCCGGAGGCGCGGCCAGAGCCCCGCGGGCGCGTAGAGCCGCGAGCAGGCGGAGCACTTCTGTCCCCCGAACTCGAAGGCCGAGCGCAGCGTGCCGTGCACCGCGCTGCCCACGTCCGCTGACACGTGCACCACGTGGAAGTTCTTCCCGCCGCACTCTGCGGGAGAGGGAGAGGAATAACGGGGAATAACGGGGAATAACGGGGGATAACGGGGGATAATGGGGAATAATGGGGAATAACGGGGAATAACGGGGAATAACGGGGAATAACGGGGAATAATGGGGAATAACGGGGGATAACGGGGGATAACGGGGGATAACGGGGATAACGGGGATAATGGGGATAATGGGGGATAATGGGGAATAAGAATGGGAAAAGGGACAGAGAGAGGTGCCGGGCGCGCACACGGAATGTGCGGTGCTCTCCCTGCGGGGGTGGGGAAATGCTGCCGCCGGTTTGGGGGTTTGGTGTGTTTGTAATCCTGCAGGTCTTTATAATATATTATATATATATAATAGATATATAATATATAATATATTATATATAATATATAATATATAATATATAATATATAATATATAATATATAATATATATTACATTATGTTATGTTACGTTATGTTATATATAGATGATATATTAGAATATCTATTAGAATCTATTACAATATATAATATACTATACTATAATATACTATATGGCAATATGATATCCTATAATATACTATACTGTAATATAATATACTATAATATACAATAATATAATATATAATACATAATACATAATATATCTAATATATACATAATATATACATAATATCTAATATATTACATAGTATCTATTATTATATTATATTATATTACATTATATATAGAATAGTATATATATTAGTAGTAGTATATATATATTAGTATATATAGTATATATATACTAATATATATACTATATATATTAGTATATATTAGTATTTATATTATATTATATTATATTATATTATATTATATTATATTACAGTATAGTATATTATAGTATATATAATAAGATATAGTATTATATAATACATATCATAATACATTATATATTATAATTATATAAAAAATTATATAATATATATTATATATTACACATTATATATTATATATCATATATACAATATATTATAGATTAGATAGTATATATTGTATATTATATATTATATAACTGTTATATTTATACATTAATATACATAATATTTATATAATAGATAGGGAGGGACAGGGAGGGGCGGGTACCTCCTGCCAGGCGCGGGAAGTTGCGGTAGCGATCCAGGTTTGCCGAGACCTGCTTCCAGAGGTGCTTGAACGTCCTGGAATGAGAAAGGGGCTGGGCTGGGACCCCCAGCTCTGCACACAGGGGGATGTGACCTGCTGGTCACAGAAATGGGATGTCCTGAGGGGAAACCCTCCAAAAAGGGATGCCCCACACAGGGAAGAGGGAATGAGAGCACAGGTATCAAAAAAAAGGGATGCCCAGAGGGAAATCCCACCAAAAAAAACCAGATGGAAACCCCCAAAACAAGAGATGCCCTGATGGGAAACCTTCCAAAAAAAGCAATGCCCTGGTAAAAAAATCCCGCCAAAAAAGGGATGCCCTGAGGGAAATCCCCAAAAAAACCCAGATGCCCTGATGGGAAACCCTCAAAAAAGGGATGGCCTGATGGGAAACACCCCCAAAAATGGGATGCCCTGATGAGAAAACCCCAAAAAGGGATACCCTGATGGGAAAGCCCCAAAAAAGGGATGCCCTGATGGGAAAGCCCCTCAAAAAAGGGATGCCCTGATGCGAAACCCTCCAAAAAAAGGGATGCCCTAATGGGAAATCCCCCCCAAAAAGGGATGCCCTGCACAGGGAAGTGGGACTGAGAGCACAGGTATCAAACAAAGTCTCCACACAGCAGCTCCACTGCTTTAAAAACAAACTGTTGCAGGGAAGAGCACAGAGTGAGCATCCAGAAGTTTCTGTGCCTCCCCTTTCCCCCCTTCTATCAGGCCTTACTGTGACAAACCCCTCAGCTGGAAAACAATAAAAATGGAAATGGCCTCGCAGCGGGAGGCTGAGCCACAACCACGGAGCTGTGACCCCCCCCCTGCCCAGCCCCAGCTCACCCGAGCGTGGCCTCGCCCTGCAGGGGGGTCCCAGGCTCTGACAGCCCTGCAGGGACCCTCAGCACCTCTGGGAGCCCCTGGGACACAGCCAGAGCCTGGGGTACAAACACATTTAGGGTACAAACCCATTTGGAGTACAAACTTAACTGGAGTACAAACCCATTTAGGATGCAAACCCATTTGGGTACGAACTTAACTGGAGTACAAACCCATTTGGGGTGTACAAACATTTAGAGTACAAACCCATTTGGGGTGCAAGCCCATTTGGGGTGCAAGCCCATTTGGGGTGCAAACACATTTAGGATGCAAACCCATTTAGGGTACAAACACATTTGGAGTACAAACCCATTTGGGTACAATCCCATTTAGGGTACAATCTCATTTGGGTACAATCCCATTTAGGGTACAAACCCACCTGGGTACAATCCCATTTAGGGTACAATCTCATTTGGGTACAATCCCATTTAGGGTACAAACTCACTTGGGTACAAACCCATTTGGGATACAAACCTATTTGGGGTACAAACACATTTGGGTACAATCCCATTTAGGGTACAAACCCACCTGGGTACAATCCCATTTAGGGTACAATCCCATTTGGGTACAATCCCATTTGGGTACAAACCCACCTGGGTTACAAACCTACCTGGGGTACAATCCCATTTAGGGTACAAACCCATTTAGGGTACAATCCCATTTAGGGTACAAACCCACCTGGGTACAAACACATCTGGGGTCCAAATCTACCTGGGGTACAATCCCATTTAGGGTACAACCCCATTTAGGGTACAATCCCATTTAGGGTACAACCCCTTTAGGGTACAAACCCACCCAGAGCACCCCTGGGAGTGTCACTGCCCCTCTGGCTGCTCCTGCTCCCCGAGCTCATCCCCAGAGCTAAAACCAGCCCCGAATCTCAGCTCAGACACTTTCTGTCCCCACCTTTAACCCCTTATTTCCGTACAACCCTGCAGCCCCTGCCAGTGCCAGCCTGGCACCCCAAGGGGCACCCAGCACCCCCCCCTGCCCAGCCCCCACCTACGGCACGCTGCCCGTGAAGTTGAGGCCGCAGAAGTGCTCGGAGCTGGTGACAGTGTCCCCAAACTCGGGGCCATCCGAGGGCACGAACTGCACCACGTTGGGGGGCAGCCCGGCCTCCAGCAGGATCCTGTAGACGGCGTAGCTGGAGAGCAGGGCGGTGTCACTGGGCTTCCAGAGCACCACGTTCCCCTGGGGACACAACACCCACAGCAAGGGCTGAGCTCCCTCACAACTGCCCCATTCACAGCCTGCCTTTGTTTTCTGTGCTCCCTGTACTCTTCACACACATATTTATAGCCCATTGTACTAGTGACTCCTTTTCCCAACACCCTGTACTCTTCACACACATATTTGCAGTCCATTGTATTAGTTTCCCCAAACCCTGTACTTTTCACACATATATTTGTAGTCTATTGAATTAATGATTCCTTTTCCCACTACCCTGTACTCTTCACACACATTTCTATTCCATTGTACTAGTGACTCCTTTTCCCAATATCCTGTACTTTTCACACACATATTTGCAGTCCATTGTATTAAGTTTTCCCCAAACCCTGTACTTTTCACACATGTATTTGCAGTCCATTGTATTAGTTTTCCCTGTACTTTTCACACATATATTTGTAGTCTACTGAATTAATGATTCCTTTTCCCACTACCCTGTACTCTTCACACACATATTTCTATTCCATTGTACTAGTGACTCCTTTTCCCAATATCCTGTACTCTTCACACACATATTTGCAGTCCACTGTATTGTTTTTCCCAATACCCTGTACTTTTCACACATATATTTGCAGTCCATTGTATTAAGTTTTCCCCAAACCCTGTACTTTTCACACATGTATTTGCAGTCTATTGAATTAATGACTCGTTTTCCTAAATACCCTGTACTATTCACACACATATCTGTAGCTCTGTAGTCCGTTGTGGCCATTACAGGCCCAGGGAGAATCTTAAAGGATTTTTCCAGTCTAGCTTTCTCCAGCTCAGCTAAGATTTTTCCCAAGCTAAAGCCATTTCTCTACTGTAAACATAAGAAAAAAAAATATAACAAAAAATAAACACCTGCTAGATCTGTGAGAAAGCCTGAGACAAGAGGTGTCTCCTTCTCTGACCAATAAACTGTTTGTACTTTGTTTTTCACAAACTGTCTTTTTTAAAACAATGGCTTTCTTCAATAAATCACTCTCTTGCTCTTCCTTGCTGCATGCTACTGTGTCCTTTCCCTAACCCCCTATACAGTAACAGTCCATTGAATTAGTGACTCATTTTCCCAATACCCTGTACTCTTTACACACATATTTGTAGCTCTGTAATCTATTGAATTAGTGACTTTTCCTCATACCCTGTACTCTTCACACATATATTTGTAGTCTATTGAATTACTGACTCCTTTTCCCAGTGCCCTGTACTCTTCACACACACATTTGTAGTCTGTTGTTGTGGATATTGGTAAGGATTTAGGGAAAGATGCAGTTTGCACTTTTCCAAAGTTGTTTAAAGAAAGCAGAAGTGGTGGCATTAACAGAGATCAGCACTTGGTGTTGATCACAGAGCAGTGCATGAGCTACCACAAATGTGAGTAATGTTTTGATAAAATCACCTTTTCAAGAAGTGTTGCTTTTTTTGGACCAATGAGCTTTTTCTATTTTGTATTGCATGATCTATCCTATAAAAGTGCAATTGTTTTTTAATAAAGCATTTATTTTCTGCCTCAGGAGGAAGTGTGTGTGTTCCATATTATTCTGATAGTGACTATTGTATTAGTGACTCATTCTCCCAATATTTTTCCATGGCCTTTCCCTATGCAGAAAGACAAAAATTTCAGAGCTCCAAGCCCCTGGAGGTACCTGGCAAGTATCTGGCTTTTCTTTTTTTTTTTTTTTTTTTTTTTAATATATATTACCAATTTAATTTGGATCAGTAAGCTGGTTTGCTGAACTTAATCAATTTGAAATTAAAATCACACTCCTTGGTTACTGAGTTTTGGTGGTAAAATCTGATCTTTTGTTTTTCTGACTCGTAGTTTTCTGACTTGTCAGGCCAACTCTGTTTACTTTCTTATGTCTTAGCAGACACTTGGCATATTTAGGATATAAATTTGATTTTGATGAGTGTTCTGATGCTGTTTGATGTTGCTATAAGCTGAATGAAATTTCAGCATAAACTTAGCTTGTTATCTTTATCTTTGTCACTCATCTGTGACTACTCCAAGGCTTCATAAACAAAATAATATGATTTAATATAAGCTAAAATCATCAAGTTGATCTAATATTGCTCTGAATTCCAGTGTTCTAGAGATTTTGGAGCAAAGAAGGAGATGGCATCTAACATAAATACTTGACACCTCTGTTAAGAGATAAAGTAGGAGGATTCATAATTCTCCTTTCACCTCCCAGGGGGGTACAGGACCCCTGTGCTACCTTGGTTCTTCCTGGGAACCAAGGCTGAGAACAACTCTGAGATCATTTCAGGGACAGAGCAGAGCCAGTGCTCAGGGGGGCTCCAGAGAAGGGCCTGACCTGGGGGGAACTGCATCACCACTTCTCCTAACTGATGCTTTTTATCAATTATGCTGATTTCCTAAAATCTATAAAAATGTATTCACCCCTGGGGGAGGGATTTTGTGGTCATCTTTCCATAACTGCCCCTGAAGGCCTTCAAATAAAAATCTGCTCTTGTATCACCTCCTTACTGAAATAATCTCCAGTTTCATTTCCAGGTAGGAAAAAAAAAGGGCAGCACCACCTTCACCCCAGCATTGTTGGGCCAGGCCTGCTCAGCTGAGGGCACAGATCCCCCTTTTCTCTCACCAGGTGCCTGTGCCACCCTTGCAGGGGTGACTCTGCCTCCCCCAAGCTGGGGACACAGCCCTGGTTCCTGTCCCAGGACACAGGAATGTGCCCTGATGTCACCAGCGCTGCCACCAGCTCTGGCAGGGCCCAGCAGGGCAGGAAACCAAATCCTGCCTGGATTATCCAGGCACAAGGGGCTGGAAACCTCCACTGGTGACACCTCACCCCCTGGCCTTGAGCCACTGACCCCCAGTGTCCCCCAGTGTCCCCCAGTGTCCCTGTGACACAGCCTGGTGGGCTCACAGCCCTGGCAGCTCTGGACTCATCTCCTGCTTTCCAGGGATTTGCTGTGCAGGAAAAGCTCAGCCTGGGCACAGGATCCCTGCACTGCAAACATGGAGAGGAAGGAAGCACACCCTGCAGGCAGCTGGGGAACCCAGGCCAGGCTGGGCACAGCATTCCCAAATCAGAATCATTTCTGATCCCAAGCAATTCCCATTCCCAGGATTTCTGCATGCACCTCCCTGTGCTGATGGAAGCACTGGGGCTCTAATTAACATCCCCCACTAAGCAGTGTTGTCTCCTAACTTTAATTCCAGGTGCCCCCTGCTGCTGAGCTTCTCAAGGCTCCTGTGCTGCTGCTCCTGCTCCCAGCCCAGGGCCAGGCAGGGGATTCCATCAAACATCCCAGTGGGAATTCACTGTCACACTGGCAGGGGGAGCTGGGTGAGCCATGGGATGTCCCAGATTGTCACTCACAGCTGCCAGCACGGGTTTGTCCCATCCCAGCAGGGTCACCTGCTCTGGCATGCAGAGTTCCCAAGGGACCTCTCACCCCAAAAATTTCCCAGCTCCATGGTGGCTTCACCCTCTCCTTGTGCCCCCCATTCCTGCCCTACACAAGTGACAGCTTCAAGTGCTTCACTCAAATATGGTTTTCAATGTGATGTTCCCAAATTAAAAGCTCCTCCAGCCTCTTTGGGGCCAGCAGGAAATCTGAGCCTAATTAGCAAAGAGCCACAGACAATTATTTGTTTTGTTTTCTTGCCCAGTGCAACAATAAATTAATTATTCCTGGCCCAAATTCACCAGGTTATTACTGTAATAATAACAGGTGGATCCTGTGCTCCAGTGCTCCATGGGCTGGGACACAAATGGGAATGCACAGAAATGCTTTTCACCAAATACTTGGATTTTTTGGGATATTTTTTTCACACCTTCTGGGCTCTCCTGTCTATCAGCTTGGTGCTAAACAGCAGAGCCAGGGCCTGCCCCTGCCTTCCTCAGCCCTAACACACCAACTGCACCCAGGAAGTGTCATCCCAGAGGAATTTGAGCAGCTACAAACTGGTTACACTTTCATGTCCCGACAGCACCCAGAGCCCAGGCAGGAAATCAAACCCTGCTGTTCATTCCAGATCCCAAACCCAGCCTGGGAAGGAAAAGAACAAAAACCCCAGAAGGGCAGTTTGTGCTTTTCCAACACTTCCCCCATCACACTGGAAATCCAGACTCTGGGATGTTTTAATTAAAGTCTAATTGCTGACTGGGTCAAGGGGTCCAGCAGGCCCCAGATGTGTCTGTGGAACAGCCCCAGGGAGGCTCAGCTCCCTCCTTGCCCAGCCCACATGAACCTGAGGGCTGGGATCCCTCTCCCAGCCTTTCCCTGGACTGCCCTGTCCCCCTGGACTGCTCTGTCCCCCTGCCCTGTGTCCCCTGGACTGCCCTGTCCCCTTCCTGTCCCTGTTCTCCTGCCCTGTCCCCCTGTCCTGTCCCTCTGCCCTGCCCTGTGGTGTCCTGTCTCCCCGTCCCTCTACCCTGTCCCCTTGTCCTCCTGTCATTTCCCCCACCCTGTCCCCCTGTCCCATCCCCCTGTCCTGCCCTGTCCCCTTGCCCTGTCCTGTCCCCCTGCCCTCCTGTCATTTCCCCTGTCCTGTCCCCCTGCCCTGTCCTTCTGTCCTGTCCCCCTGTCCCTCTGTCCTGTCCCCCTGCCCTGTCCCCCTGTCCCAGACTCACCATCAGCGCCGGAGCCCCCGCCAGGTTCCCCCCGATGGCCGTGAAGTTGAAAGGGGACACGGCAGCCACGAACCCCTGCAGAGGGACAGGAGACGGGAGAGGGGCAGGAGAGGGAGAGAGGAGAGGCGGAGAGGACGGAGAGGGAGGGAGGGAGGAGGGAGGAGAGGGCGGAGAGGGACGGAGAGGGACGGAGAGGGGCAGAGAGGAAGAGGGAGGGAGAGGGACGGGAGAGGGACGGAGAGGCGGAGAGGGAGGGAGAGGGACGGAGGGACGAGAGGGGGAAAGGGCGGAGAGGGCGAGGAGGAGGGGACGGAGAGGCGAGCGGGAGAGGGGGACGGGGAGAGAGGGACGGGAGAGGGACAGGAGAGGGGCGGGAGGAGGAGAGGGCGGAGAGGGAGAGAGGCGGAGGACGGAGAGGGGACGGGAGAGGGACGGGAGAGGGGACGGGAGAGGCGGAGGGAGAGGGGCGGAGAGGGCGGAGAGGGACGGGGGAGGGCACGGAGAGGACAGCAGGCCACGGACGGGCGGCGGGAGCGCCGAGACACCGGAGTTGGGCGGAGTAGGGACGGGCCAGAGCGGCGGGGACGATGAGGGGACTCTAAGATCTCTTTCTCCCCAATGGATTGAAGACACGTCTATTGTCCGACGACCATGAGGATGCATCCCCTGTTGGCATCTATATCCCATCCTTTCTCTCTCTCACTCTCTCTCCCCTTTCACTTTGTTTCCTTTACCTCCTTTTCTCTCTCTCTTCCATCGCAAAACTG
This sequence comes from Muscicapa striata striata, assembly GCA_030060385.1. NCBI lineage: Eukaryota > Metazoa > Chordata > Aves > Passeriformes > Muscicapidae > Muscicapa > Muscicapa striata. Next base: position 202,210 of record JAREIS010000088.1, read on the forward strand.
AACTGTTACATGCAATAAACTGCATTGCTGCTTGCTGCTGAATAAAACCTGAGTCTCTTGCTGTTTGTCTTTTGCACCCTGGGTTCAAACGAACCATCACGGCTCCCGCTGGGGTTGAGCAGATCCTGACACCCTGCCAAGCTCAATTCCCAAGGATGGGGCCTCCTGCACAGCCTCTGCTGCTGGGAGCAGCCAGGGGTGGGGATCACCCTGTGTGCCCTCCCAGAGCACCCCCAGCCATCCCCACTGCCAAACCCACCCTGGCAGCCTCCCTGCCCTGCTCCCCCAGCTCAGCCCAGCTCAGCCCAGCTCCCCAGCTCAGCCCAGCTCCCCCAGCTCAGCCCAGCTCAGCCCAGCTCCCCCAGCTCAGCCCAGCTCCCCCAGCTCAGCCCTGCTCCCCCAGCTCAGCCCAGCTCAGCCCTGCTCAGCCCTGCTCCCCCAGCTCAGCCCTGCTCAGCCCAGCTCCCCCAGCTCAGCCCAGCTCAGCCCCGCTCAGCCCTGCTCCCCAGCTCAGCCCAGCTCAGCTCAGCCCAGCTCCCAGCTCAGCCCAGCTCCCCCAGCTCAGCCCAGCTCAGCCCAGCCCCCAGCTCAGCCCAGCTCAGCCCAGCTCCCCCAGCTCAGCCCCGCTCCCCCAGCTCAGCCCAGCTCAGCCCTGCTCCCCCAGCTCAGCCCAGCTCAGCCCAGCTCCCCCAGCTCAGCCCAGCTCCCCCAGCTCAGCCCAGCTCAGCCCTGCTCAGCCCTGCTCCCCCAGCTCAGCCCAGCTCAGCCCAGCTCAGCCCTGCTCAGCCCTGCTCCCCCAGCTCAGCCCAGCTCAGCCCTGCTCCCCCAGCTCCCCCAGCTCAGCCCAGCTCAGCCCTGCTCAGCCCTGCTCAGCCCTGCTCAGCCCTGCTCCCCCAGCTCAGCCCAGCTCAGCCCTGCTCCCCCAGCTCCCCCAGCTCAGCCCTGCTCAGCCCAGCTCAGCCCAGCTCCCCCAGCTCAGCCCTGCTCAGCCCTGCTCCCCCAGCTCAGCCCAGCTCAGCCCCACTCCCCCCAGCTCAGCCCAGCTCAGCCCTGCTCCCCCAGCTCAGCCCAGCTCAGCCATGCTCAGCCCAGCTCAGCCCTGCTCCCCCAGCTCAGCCCAGCTCAGCCATGCTCAGCCCAGCTCAACCCTGCTCCCCCAGCTCAGCCCAGCTCAGCCCAGCCTCTCCTGCCCCCTACCTGCCCAATCATGGTCTTGGCCAGCACTTCAGCTCGCCGTGGGCCGCTCAGCATGTCAGCTGCCTTCAGGAAGATCTGTGCCCGGTCCTGCACAGGTTTCAGGTCCCATTCCTTCCTCGCTGCCAAGGCAGCATTAATGGCTTTGTTAATGAGCTCCTGTGGAGGCAAAGGGGGAAAGGCAGCAAGAGAAACCTCTCCAGGTTCCTCTCCACCTCGAGGTCACAGGGAAAGCGAGGGGTCACCCACCCCAGGCACAAACCAGTGGTGCCATCACAGCCCCGAATCTGCAGCTCCTGGTGTGGGCTTGTTCCAGGATCCCTGGGGCTTGGAAAGGCTCCTGGAGCCTCCCTGCTCACCAATGCATTTCACTTGCCAAACCCAGGCCAAGCGCTGCTGCTTCCCCCCAGAGCAGCCAGGAAGAGGAGGGACAGAGAGCTGCACTCACCTTGCTGGCATAGCAGAACTTGGCCACCTTGTGTGCATGGTTAAAGGGCTGGGAAGAGAAGAAAAGGCTCTGTAGGAACCAGTCCCAGGATCCTCCTGCAGGCCCCCCCTGCTCTGCTCTCCCCCATTTAATGAGAATTGCCCTGACTCACCGAGAGCTGGTACCTCACCGTGGGTGTCCACACCTCCTCCCCCCCGATCACACACGGGATCTCCTCGGTCTTGCCCTTCAGGTCAGCGAGGGCCTGGAAGGGAGAGCACGGTGGGAGCAGCTCCCACCCCTCCAGCTGCCCTCCCTCCCTCCGTCCCTCCTTCCCAGGGGCAGAGGGAGCTGGGAACAGGCTCCAGGCATGGGGACATGGCTGTCCCCACAGGCAAGGAGCAGGACCTGGGGCTGTCACACCAGGATGGGGCTGTCACACCAGGGAGAGCCTGGGGCACTGGTACCTTCTGGAGCGCCGCTCGCTCGGGGCTCCCCGGCTTGAACTCCAGGATGGGCTCGTTGGTCACCTGGATGGCAGGATGGTGCTGCCATCGCCGCCTGCGGCAGGAGCAGGACAGGGACAGCTGTAACTGTCCCTTCCCAGGACAGGGACCCTGCAACTGTCCCTCCCCAGCACAGGGACAACTGTAACTGTCCCTTCCCAGGACAGGGACTGCTGCAACTGTCCCTTCTCAGGATATGGACTGCTGCAATTGTCCCTCCTTCCCCAGCATCGCAGGGACACTTCAAGCCTGGGGTCACCTCAATCCCGAGGACACCTCAATCCCGAGGACACCTCGGTCCCAGGAAGAACTCAATCCCGGGGTCACCTCAGTCTCGGGGATACCTCAATCCTGGCATCACCTCAACCCCGGGGTCACCTCAATCCTGATGACACCTCAATTCTGGGGACATCTCAGTCTGGGGGACACCTCAGTCTGGGGAACATGTCAATCCCAGGACATCTCAGTCCGAGGAAACCACAATCCCGAGGACACCTCAACCCAGGGTCACCTCAATCCCGGAGACATCTGAATCTCAGAGTCACCTCAATCCCGGGGTCACCTCAATCCTGATGACACCTCAGTCCCGGGGTCACCTCAATCTCGGGACACCTCAATCCCAGGACATCACAATCCCGGGGACACCTGAATCTCAGAGTCACCTCAGCCCCGGCATCACCTCAGTCTCGGGGTCACCTCAACCCCGAGCTGCCCTCCCAAACTAGCCCCTGCTCCATCCCTCCCGCTGCACGGCGATGTCAGAGCGGGGAGCCGAGCCCGGAGCTCGCCCCCAGCCCAGGAGCCCTTCTCCCGGCTCGGGAAAAAGCACTGGGAAAAGCATTTTTAGGGGACGAGGCACAGGGTGAGCGGCGATCGATGGGGGCTGCTCCAACACCGCAACGCTCCGCTGGCTCCTGGCAAAGTCCAGGGGGCAAAAACCGGGAGGGCAACCCCGAACTGCCCCGGGACAGCCGGACACGGGCAGCTGGCCAGCCCCGGGGGCAGAGCTCAGCCCGAAAAACGGGAAACGGAGAAAAGGGGGGGAAACGAGGGGAACGGGGAGAACGAGGGGAAAGAAAGGGGAAAGAAAGGGGAAAGGAAGGGGAAAGGAAGGGGAAAAGGAAGGGGGAAAGGAAGGGGAAAGGAAGGGGAAAAAAGGAAGGGGAAAGGGAAAGGAAGGGGAAAAGGAAGGGGGAAAAGGAAAACAGGGAAAAGGAAGGGGAAAAGGAAAGGGAAAACGAGGGGAAAACGAGGGGGAAAGGGGGAAGGCAGGGAAGAAGGGGGAGAAGAAAAGAAAACAAGAAGAAAATGAGAAGACAAGGGGGAAAGGGGGGGAAGCAAGGGGGTAAAGGAGGAAAACCAGGAGGAAGCAGTGGAAAACAGGTTAAAACAAGGGTTAAACTGGGGAAAACGGGTAAAAACGGGAAAGGGAAAGGGAAAGGGAAAGGGAAAGGGAAAGGGAAAGGGAAGGAAAGGGAAGGTCCCCACACTCACCCGCAGTCCCTCAGCACCCGCAGCCGCCGCCACATCCCGGCCCCGCCGCGCTCCCGGCCCGCGGCCGCCACCACCCACCGCGCGGGGGGAGACAGGAGGGACGGGGGGAGACACCAGCATTGATTAATTATTAAATGAATAAATTAATAAAACCCCAGGGGCGACGGTCTGGAGGAGAGGCCCCTCGCCCATCGCTCGCTGTGGGTGAGGTGCAGGCCGTGTCCCCCCGGCCCGCGGGGTGCCTGTGGGGTGTCCCCTGCAGCGCGTCCCCCCCCACGGGCGGTGATGGTTGCGCCCGGAGCGGGGGGCGGTGGCGCGCGCGGCACGCGGGAGGGGGCGGGGCGCGGGAAGGAGCCAAGAATCGCTTTAAAAAAGGAAATTCGGGAAAAACAACAACAAAAGCGGCCCGGGGAGAGCGAACGGCTGGGGGTGCCCGAGGAGCTCGGCGGGTCCGGGCCCCATGAGAGGAGTTGGGCAGGGAGAAAGAGAAAAGCAACTGGGAGTCCCTTTGGGAACTGAGAATTACCAAAACCGGGCGATTTTAACCCAGAGGTGGGTCCTGCTTGGGGCACAGGGCCAGGAGAGGGCTGAGGTGGGCAGGGGGGATTCGAATTTCCAAGGACAGTCATGTTTCAGGAGGAGCAGCTGAAGGACCCCAATTTTCAGGGGAGTTTGGGCTGTTTTAGGGCCCCAAATGACCTGGGCTGGGCAGATTTTGGGAAATGAGGATGCTCCCTCCCTCCTTAGACCCCAAATTTGCTTTAGAGGCGTGTTCCACGCCAGGAATGAACACGCAGAGCCATTCAACCAGGAGTTTGGTATTTATTTAATAGGTTTTTGTGGTTTTCCTCATCACCAGAGACCGAGTGGGACCTGTTCCGTGGGCAGCTCCCGCCCCTGGGGTCCGGCCCGGCAGGACGGAGGGATGGACAGGGCTGGACACGGGCTGGACACCACAGCAGCACACAGAGAGCTGCCAGCACAACTGCCAGGGGATGGTGGGGTCGGTTTTGGCACTAAAAAAAGGGAAATGGAACAAATCCACCGAGTTCAGAGGAGGGCGGGCGGTTCTGGCTCTGGCTCTGGGAGTTCTCAGGGCTCCTCCTGCCCTGGGTTGGATTCTCGAAGCATTTCACAGTCCCAAATCCACTGGTGGCTTCCCAGCACAGAATTCCAGCCCCATCCCAGCTCCAGAGTCCAGGAGCGGGGTCATCCTCCGGCCTTGCCCCACCCGGGCTCCAACAGCATCGGCAGTCCAGTCATTTTCATTAAAATTAGCTAATATACAGAATATAAAGCACAATATTTACACAGGGACGGTAACCAGGGGCGTTCCCACACCATCAGTAGTTCCTTGTCGTGGGGATAAAAGAAACTCTTACATGACCTAAAGAGGAAGTGACACAGCAGGAGGGAAGAGGCATCAATACCCTCCATCAAACACGATAAATAATAAATAATAATTTTTGGCAGAAGGTCGCTACATTTACTTTAACCACAGGAGGGTGTTTTAGGGACTGGACTGTGAGTTTTTTGGTGAAACCGTGTTACACAAAGGAGAGTGTTTTAGTGACTGAGGTTGAACTGCCCTCAAGGCCTCTCCCTCTCCCATAAAACAGAAATTTGGGGGTTCGGGGTGGCAGTCTGGGCAGCTCCACTGGGTTTGTGGCACCATGGTCTGGGCTGCTCGGCCACAGAGATTTTGAAGCCACCCCAGGGGTTGTTTTAAGCACTAACATCATAATTTCCCAAAAAAGGAGCTGGCCAGATGCACAAGCACCCTGTTCCCAAGTGCTTCACTGCTGGAGTGCCTCAAATTAGGGGGGAATGGTGATTTCTGCAATTAAATACCCACATTTAAACACAATTTGTTGCTCCTTCAAAAGAGAAGCTTTGAAAGGCTCCTGCAAATGCAGAAGGGTCTGAGGATGCTGAACTCACACGAAAACAAGGGAAGGGTCAAGTGTTTCTTCACTGCTCTGCCAAGGGCCTGGCCAAGCCCTGAGTGTTCCCTGGGCAGGGAGAGGGGCTGGGATCCCATTCCCACTGAGAATTTGGCAGGCAGTGCTTCCAGCTCACCTCCACCCTGCTATTCCCACCTTGTTGTTGATTCGTTTCTCAGTTAAAACTCAAAGGGACACAAGTTACATCCCACTACAAAGCTTAAAATCAAGGTTTGGGTGGCAACACTGAAGGCAAAGAGTTTCACAAGCTGTGTGAGCTGAGCCCTGGATCTGTGCAGAAGGATAAAAAACCCAAAAGTCCTGAAGCCAAAGGTGGGAAATCCTCACTGGGGAGTTCCTGCCTCGTGGAAGTGCTGGGATGTCTTAATTTAGCTGGGATAAATCATTCCTTAAACATTCAGCTCTAAAATGAAGCACTCCAAAGTGAAAGCTCCCAGCAGTGCAGCTCTTCCAACACAAACATCCTTCCCGTGTTCCCAGAGCCAAGGGAAACACCAGGAGCAGCTCTGGGAGCACCCACGGCTCCTCCTCAGCCAAGGCTGGGCCCAGCAGCCAGCTCATGTTTGTGCTGGCAGGGATGATCATGGAAAAGAAAATTAATATAATCTCACTTTAGAAGCAGCTTTGGATGCATATTCAGGCATGATTCCCATCTGTTGTTTTGTTTTGTGGAGTTAATCCCAATTTCTACAGGTACAGACAAATGTCATTTATCCTCCAGGCTGAGGCAGAGTTTAACCCCTGTCCTGCTGTGCTGCTGGGATTCAGGAGATCCTGACCCTTTCAGGAGCATCCTCCCAGCCAGGGGAAGGGAATGAAATCCCAGGGAAGGGAATAAAATCACAGCAACAATTCTGCAGAGGCAGAAAAGCTGCAGAACCTGCAGCCTCCCCTGGAGGAAGTGACCTGTGAGTGCTCCACAGCCAAACCTGTCCTGATTATTTCCAGGCTGACTCTTGGAACCATCAGAGAATTTGGGGGTCCCATGAGAGCAGAAGAGACTTTACAAGGGAATGATTGCATCTGCCAACAGAAATCTGTTTGCACTTTAAAAACCTCTTAAAAAATAGAATATATACTGTGGTTTTATAAATAGATTACACATTTAGCTTAGATGAGTTTCATTGCATTCCCCCCCAAACACTTTTTTTTTTTTTTAAAGAATTTTGCTTTTTTCCTTGTGTGAACTAAGATGATCATCACTAAGTCTTTGAAAAACATGTTTTGTACCACATTATTCTTTAAAACATTTGTACCACATTATTCTTTGGACATTTTTGAACAACATGCATCCACAAACTGCTATTTGTTTACTGAAAACATTTTTGTACAAACCCAGTTTAGGAATTTGATCTATTATTACACTGCTAACGAGCAAAAAAATTTGCTTCCTTGAAATCCCCTTTTAAAAAATGAGAAACAATGAGGAGGATTTTCTGATTGTAAATCTAAAAAAGTGTCAATATGACACCGCATTAAGAATAGAAAACAAAAATAAAGTATTTACAGCTTTACAAAGGAAAAAAGAAAGAGGTCATCAAAATCATTTCCAGCATTTTTACAATTAAATTCCTTTTTTTTTCTCTCTGGCAAGCTTTGATCTGGTTTGTGGAGTGGTGCCACACACACAGAGCAGGAGCAGCAGCACGACTGGATTTGGAACCAACAACTCCCAGGGAAACCCCAAGGACCAACCCCAGCTGCCCCTAAAGGCTGGTCCAGCCTAAATGAAAATAAACCCCAACCCCAAGTAAGGGAACACCTTTTCTTCTTGAAAAATGGGTTACATGTGGTTACAAGAAAGACACCAACACCCATGGGAACCTCTGCTGTCCTACACATCACCAGCATGCACGTGAGTTCTACACCCTCTGCTACAGCCCACGTCCCTCAGCCCCCAGCTGCAGGTGCTCCTCACCCCACACCCCAAATCCTGCTCCAGGAATTCCTGCCCTCTGCACTCACTGCAGGTGTTCCTCTCCATCCCACACCCCAAATCGTGCTCCAGGAATTCCTGCCCTTAGTACCCACTGCAGGTGCTCCTCCCCATCCCTACACCCCAATTCCTGCTCCAGGAATTCCTGCCCTCTGCACTCACTGCAGGTGTTCCTCCCCATCCCACATCCCAAATCCTGCTCCAGGAATTCCTGCCCTCAGCACTCATTACAGGTGCTCCTCCTCAACCTACACCCCAAATCCTGCTCCAGGAATTCCTGCCCTCAGCACTTACTACAGGTGCTCCTCCCCATCCCACACCCCAATTCCTGCTCCAGGAATTCCCTGCCCTCAGCACTCATTACAGGTGCTCCTGCCCATCCTACACCCCAATTCCTGCTCCAGGAATTCCCTGCCCTCAGCACTTACTACAGGTGTTCCTGCCCATCCTACACCCCAATTCCTGCTCCAGGAATTCCTGCCCTCTGCACTCACTGCAGGTGTTCCTCCCCATCCCACATCCCAAATCCTGCTCCAGGAATTCCTGCCCTCAGCACTCATTACAGGTGCTCCTCCTCAACCTACACCCCAAATCCTGCTCCAGGAATTCCCTGCCCTTAGCACAACAGCTCCTGGATTTGGGAATGCTCAGCCATTTTCCTACTGGGATGGTCAGTCTTAAGGAAAAATCACAAACCCAGGGTGGAATGGCAGCACAGCCCTGACAGCTGCTGGGTCTGTAGAGAAGGGGAGCCAGGGACAGGCTCCAGGAGCATTCCTGGGGGGAAGGAGCCAGGGACAGGCTCCAGGAGCATTCCCAAGGTGAGGGGAGCCAGGGACAGACTCTGGGAGCATTCCTGGGTGAGAGGAGCATTCCTGGGGTGAGAGGAGCCAGGGACAGGCTATGGGAGCATTCCTAGGGTGAGAGGAGCCAGGGACAGGCTCCAGGAGCATTCCTGGGGTGAGGGGAGCCAGGGACAGGCTCCAGGAGCATTCCTGGGGGAAGGAGCCAGGGACAGGCTCTGGGAGCATTCCTGGGGGAAGGAGCCAGGGACAGGCTCCAGGAGCATTCCTGGGGTGAGAGGAGCCAGGGACAGGCTCTGGGAGCATTCCTGGGGTGAGAGGAGCCAGGGACAGGCTCTGGGAGCATCCCTGGGGTGAGAGGAGCCAGGGACAGGCTCCAGGAGCATTCCTGGGGTGAGAGGAGCCAGGGACAGGCTCTGAGAGCATTCCTGGGGTGAGGGGAGCCAGGGACAGGCTCTGGGAGCATTCCTGGGGGGAAGGAGCCAGGGACAGGCTCCAGGAGCTGATTCACTGTGCTGAGCAATGCCTGCCCCAGCCACTGAAGCATCACACACATCCAGCCTTGGCAGACGCTTCCTCAGCCTCGCAAGAGGCTCCTCGGCAGCAGCTGAAGTTCAAAACCCTTCAAAACCCTTAAAATTGCAGATTTCAAACATGCAGTCCCAGCCTACTCCAAAAAATATCCCAAATCCCCTCACCCACCCCCCAGCTTGCAGCCCTAGTGAAAATCTCATTTACCACTTTGGCCATCCTAAGAAATAACAGGAATGAGCACTTTGGAATGAGGTTTCTTTCCCAGAAAAGTTATCTACAATTACAGCACAGATGGCTTTGGAAAGCCCCTCACCCCAGGATGCAAGGAGCTGTCACCTACTCTGCACTGAGCATTGCCATCAGTAAGGACACCACAGGAATATCCATGGGCTTGGACAGAAGCCATCAGCTGTGGCTCGTGCCCTCCACACTGTGCATCCTGATGGATCATTCCAGTCCCTCCTTCCCAGCCTGGAAAAGGCAGGGAGCTCCTTTGACTCAGGTGGAACTGCCAGCCAGGCAGCAACAGAGGAGGAGAAACATTCCTGTGCCCACAGCTCCAGCAGGAACCCCCAGGTCCTGCCCTTCTCTGTGGCCATGCCAGGAATGAGCCATTTTCCAAGACACTAGTGCTGTTTATGGAATGGAGCAGCATGGATCTGCACTGGCTGTTTGCAGTGCAGCTCCAGAGATCCCGGATCAGTACTCCAGAGCCTTGGGAACAGCACTCAGGAATATCACAGGATTGGCCACTTGGCCTTTCCAGAACACTGAGAGGGTGCTGAAATGGGGATTTTCCCTCTCCAGCCCCAGCTCTGCTCCTGCACAGCACTTTCCAAGCTTCCTGGCAGGCAAAACAAACACATTTGGTATTTACTCTGAGTTCCAACCACTGCTTAACCCCACAGCTGGCTTTGGGCAGTATCAACTATGCTCTCAATCTTGGTCTAAAAACAAACAAAAAATTATTGGCTGAGGTTTATACCCTGTTTTTACCTGGCTGAGGTGCTACAATTCCCATTCTAACCGTGAAGAGCTCAGTGGTGCTGGGGTTTCCTCAGCCACCACCGTGTGATCCGACTTTGCTGCTGCTTCTCCTGGGTAGAAATACAGAAAGATGGGCAAAGCCAAGGTCTTGCTACTTTCTCACAGAGAAAGCATGTGGCTGTTCCTCCCCAGTTCTAGGGCAGCAGCACTTTAGGATTCAGTTTACTATGCCCTAAAAAGGTTTACAGCATTTCCCAGTGTTCAGCTTTCCTGAAGAACAGTGGTCTGGAGCTTTCCCAAAATCCTATCTCCAGCCTACATCTATGTCAGTTTATCCTGATGCTTCACCTACCCCACTCTACACATCATGGAAGCAGCATAAAATGGAGTTACCTCGCTGTCTGCAAAGGAAAATCTGCAAACACTAAAAACTAAAAATAAAAAAAACCTGAAAAAAGACACAAACCACTATGGACCTGAAGGGCTGATTCCCCTCCTAATCCAAGCACTGGAAACAAAGGCATTGTGATAGGACATTCCACCTCAAAAGAAGCTCTACAGACATCTAAGTGTGCAAATGTGGGTTTAGCTTTCCTTTTCCCAAGGGATAACTGTAGCCCAGCAGGGACCAAACATTCCATATAAATAAGGCGAGCTTTTTTTTTTTTGTTTTTGCATAGTAGTTACTCAGTGATAGTCCCCCCACCAGTGACCCCTCCTGTGCCCCCCTGCTTTGCCACCGAGCTGAGTCCTGCTCCTCCAGGCCCTGGAGTCCAGCAGAAACCCTGGACACATCCCAAAGGCTCCCTCACCCCAAAAGCTGGGATGAAGAAAATCCTCTGAATTTTGCAGAACTGCTTCACCCTATGAGCTGTCTCCAAACCCACTGTTATTTTTAAACATTTGCAGTTCAATTTGGAGGCAATTTTTTTTTTTTTTTTTTGTGCCAGACATTTGTAATTGCACCACAATTGTCTTGGTTTTGCTGCTCTTTTTGCCAGTGTTGCTCTTGCCAATCTGTGCAGCAGCTCAATAAAACCAGCAGCTTATTGAAGTACCCAAGCCTCTGCAGCACCATCCTCTGCTGCCACCAGCTTTGGTTGGGTTAGTTTTTTTTTTTAATAATATATTTTATAAAAACACCTGCTATTAATATTCCACTGGAGCTCAAAGTGGCTCAGCTTGGGGCAAAGGCACAATTAAAACACCGTGTTTTCCTACAGGACTCTGCATTTATGGTTTGTAGAACAATAGAAATGTACAGCACCAATCCTTGGGTGGGAGGGGATGCGTGTAGGAATGAGTCCTCAGAGTCCCTCTGCAGGGGCTCTCAAGTCTTTCTTTCACCTTTCCCCCAGTAATTGGTTTGGAATCTTTTCTCTCCATCTTCCCCTTCACTGGAATGCTCCCACTTCCTATCAGCTGACCATGGGCTCCACGTCCGTCTCTCTGTCCAAATCATCCTGAATTTCATCTGTGTTTCCTGAGTCACTGCTGGCTACTGAGCTGGGGGATGGAGAATTCCTGCAGGGAAATGTGCACCCAAAAATGCAAATATCAGTGACAGAAGGAAGAAAAAAAGTCTTAAAAGAAAACAGTGGCTTTCCCTTCCCAATACTATTTAAAAATGTTAACATTAAGCATTGGCATTCCCCCAAGCTATTTTAAAAACCCCTTTAATAACATTAAACTTTAGGTTTATAGTAAATATCAGTAATAAAATCAAGGTGCCACCCCACCCATCCCCTACACAAACACAGAGGCTATCCCAGTGTTACTGATGGGGAAATGGAGAGCAAAGACTCTCAGCATCCCTAATACCCAGAGCCCTGAAAATTGAAAGTTTATCATCTTGTTCTACTGGGGTTGAGCAAGAGATAAGAGAAATCCCTCATAGTGTAAGGTTCTTAACACATGAGAAGATTAAAAACCAAGTTTTTCATGTAAGTCCAGAGTCAAGATTTAATTTGGGGTTTTAAGAGTTCCAAATCTGAGATGTGAAAGACTGGAAGTCCACCTGAGCTGGAGCTCCCTGTGTTTAGGAGCAGCTGCTGAACCCTTGGAGCTGTTACAGGGTGCAGGAGCCCACACCCTGCAGTTCTCCTTTCAGGGTTCATCCTGGGACACAAGACTCTCCAAAGGACAAAGCCATGAAATGACAGTGCTGCCTTTAGCCCAAGCTGGCAGGAACTGATGCCTTAAGTTTTAGCTTTCATATTTTTCAGATTCTGTACTGCATTAGTGGATAACTCTGAGCTTCATACAGAGTGTTAGCAAGTTCTCCTCACAGTTTAGTTAGACAAAACAATCCTTTTCCAGCCTGAGAATTATTGTAGCTTCAGGCCCCAAAAAGTGCAAACAACAGCAAACTGGGGGGGGAGCAAACTGGGAGAATGTGACTTCATTACCTGAAGCTGTAAATGGACAATTACAATTATTACAATTACAATTATTTGGTCCAATATGCAAATGGACCAAACTTGTAAAATGTGAAAACTCATGACTCTGAGTCTACCTTAAGTGTAGCCCAGGCCCAAGGTGAATCCTTTGAAGGCCTTTTTAATAAACACCCACTTTATGTCTCTTACTCTGTCTAACCTGTGCTCTAGGCAGCCTGTGCAGGTGTCAGAAGCAGGAGGGAAGGAGCTCAAGGAGCAGCAGAGGAGCCATTACCTGTCAGCTGAGCCCTTGATGAGCCTCCTGCAGGTCTCCATCTGCACGTCCAGGCCCCGTTTCATGCTGCACATCTCCATGTACTCATGCAGGTGTCGGTTCATGTCACTCTTGGCTGTGGCCAGTTCCAGCTGCAGGAAAGAAAGGCAAAGAATCAGCTTCAGGTGAGGTGCAATCCCAGTTTCCTGCAATTTTCACACTGCTGGGGATGCCCAGAACCCACTTAAACAACCCACAATGCACATTTCACCTCTCTGCCCCACATTCACCAGCCCAGGAAGGGCAGTCAGAGCTTCCCACTGCTCCTGAACAGCCCTGGAGGGCTCTTCCTGCTCCTGGCACCTTGTTTGTCAACAGGCAGTAATTAATGACAGCAATTCCAGGCATGACTGGGATTTTGAGAAGCTCCAGCTGCTGTTTCTGGCAACCTGTGAGGCCACATCCAGGGAAGCATTTCCCAGGGTGAGGGTGGACATGCAGAACAAATGAAGAAAAAAAGAATAATAGAGTGTTTTATTTCCTTTGTTCTGCAGGTTCTCTCTCCACCAAACTCAGATTTATGCTCAATGCTGAAGTATGGAGCAATAATAGCCCAGAGAATGGCATTTAGAAAAATCCCCAGGGCATGCCAGAGGGAAATGTCTTTGCATTCCTGGATATATGGACACTGCTGCTTCCCCCTGGGACACCCCAGAGCACAGAGCTGGGCTGTGTCCATCCAGCAGGAACAAGTTCCCTTCCTCACCTCTATCTGTCCTATTGTCTCCTGGTATTCCTTGTCTCTCGTTTTGAAGAAGGACTCTGTTTCGTGGATCAAGTTTCCCAGGTTTTCTTCCTGCAGGGGAGAAGAGGACACAAAGAATCAGCAAGGAAATAAAGGAATCCAGGGGAGAATTGAAGATTTTATTTAACCTGCCCCGGAAATGCAGGTTACTGTGTTCCTTCATGCACTGATATTTTAAAGACATTTTTTCACAGGCAAGGAATATTCTTCTTCAATCTGGAATAGCAGGAAAACACATTTCTGTGCCATGACCACAGCTCTGGACACACAAAGGCAAGGTCTGATCAAGGCTCCAGCAATTAAACCCATGCACCTGATGCATTCCAAAGCACCAACCCCCTGGATTTTCCTGAACGTTTCACAGCCTGATCACACTTGGACAGACTGGAATTGCTCTCCAGCCATGAAACTTTTAATTTTCTCTGCACTGACCACACTGCTACTCCCAGCTTTGAACTGGAATTCTCATTTTCCAGTTACATATCATCACTCTCCAGCACCTCCTGTGCAGGCACTGATTCCCACTGGAATTCCTGCCCTGCTGGATAAAGCAGGAATAAATGCTATCCTAAAGGAAAGCTCCTCCTTTGGACTGACAGCACAGTCTGGGCCTCCAAACACACAGAGCTGCTTAGTGCTGCCCAAAAAGGCACCCCAGTGTCACTGCTCCCTCTTTCAGGTCTTCAACCACCTCTGTTTTCCATTCAAAAATTATCCTGGATTTAACACAACCGCACCAGTGAGTGTTAATGGGGCTTCCAGGCTTTGGCCACATCTGCAGCAGATTTATAGGGCTCATTCTTGGTACCCACACCAGGCTATCCAGCCTGGAGTTACAAGAATCATCCCACTGATCCTTTTATATGCAGAAGAGCTTTAAGGAGGAAGGTCACAAAAGAAGGTGGCGAGGGCAGCGTGTAAGAACTTGAAAGGAATAAAACCCACGGAAGGAAGATTCAGGCATGTAAAGCACATGTTAAAGAGCAGGCACAGCCGGAGCAGTCTTTATTCTGAACCTCCATCTACAAGCCAAATCTACCCTTTCCTTGTATAATTTTCATTTAGAAGGATTTAAGCTTCTTAAAATCTTTAGAGTTTCCCCGCGCGGGGCCCGGGCTCGGCGCTATTGCTGTGCTTAGCCAGGCACGCCCGGCATATGCAAATGAGCCGTCATTAATTCCTGCGCGAGGCTCCTCGTTATCACCCTGCCACTCTCCCCCTGCTCGTTATCGCTCCCGCCCGCGCTCCTGTTATCCCTGTGACACTCTGCTCCAGCGCAGCGCGCTTTCTGCAGCCCCAGCACTTCCCAGTAATCCCCAGGGCTCCCGGAGCTAAGGATGGATGCTCCAGGCCCGGGGAGGTGGAACCTGAACCCGAGTCCGAACCCGAGTCCGAGTTCGAGTCCGAGTTCGAGTTCGAGCCCGAACCCGAACCCGAACCCGAACCCGAACCCGAACCCGAACCCGAACCCGAACCCGAACCCGAACCCGAACCCGAACCCGAACCCTAACCCGAGCCCGAGCCCGAGCCCGAACCCGAAGTCTGAGCCTGAACCTGAACCCGAGCCTGAGCCCGAGCCCGAGCCCGAACCTGAACCTGAACTCCGAGCCCGAACTCCGAGCACGAGCCCGAGCCCGAGCCCGAGTCCGAGTCCGAGTTCGAGCCCGAGTCCGAGTTCGAGCCCGAGCCCGAACCTGAACCTGAACCTGAACCTGAGCCTGAGCCCGAGCCTGAACCCGAACCCGAACCTGAACCTGAACCCGAACCCGAACCCGAGCCCGAGCCCGAGCCCGAACCCGAACCCGAACTCCCGAACCGGAGCCCGAGCCCGAGCCCGAGCCCGAGCCCGAACCCGAACCCGAGCCCGAGCCCGAGCCCGCCCGGGCAGCAGCACCAGGCGACATCTCCGGGGCTGCTGCCTCAGCATCGTCCCTGCCCGGGAGGCAGCAGGATCATTTCCCACCTCCCTCCCGCCGCTGTGCAGCTCAGGGATGCAGCAACACAGCCACTGCCGGCCATTCCATCATTCCCGGCCACTCCATCATTCCCAGCCACTCCCGGCCATCCCATCATTTCTGGCCCATTCCCAGCCATTCCCAGGCTGTTCCCTGCCATTCCCATCCCATTTCCAGCCCATTCCCAGGCTGTTCCCAGCCCATTCCCTGTCATTCCCAGCCATTTCCGACCAGCCATGCCCAGCCTGTTCCCTGCCATTCCATCATTCCCAGTCATTTCCCAGCCTGTTCCCTGCCATTCCATCATTCCCAGACTGTTCTCTGCCACTCCCAGCCATCCCCATCCCATTCCCAGTCATTCCCAGCTATTCCCAGTCATTCCCAGCCATTTCCAGCCCGTTCCCAGTCACTCCCAGCCATTTCCAGTCACTCCCAGCCCTCTCCAGGCTGGTTTAAGAAGGCTCAGGAGTGGCTGGATTAGCTGCCTTTTCCTGGGATTTTAGGATTAAGAGGAAGCTGTTCATTATCCACCACTGCCAGCAGATCCCCAGTGACTGGGCAGAGGGAAGCACAAGATTCCAGAGGATCCCTGGGGCTTTCTGTGGTCCTGCAAGCACAGGTTGTTTGTTTGGGATGGGATTTACACTGCTCAACACCTTCCCCAGAGCACAGGAACAGCTGTGCATCCCCATGCCCTGCACTCCACACATCACCATAACTAGAGTGAATAATGCACAGAGGAAGTGAGGTGCTGTGGAAGATCATGGAATCCCAGACTGGTTTGGGCTGGAAGGAGCTTGAAGTTCACCTAATTCCACCAGGGACACCTTCCACCATCCCAGGCTGCTCTCAACTCCAACCAGCCTGGCCTTGGACACTTCCAGGGATCCAGGGGCAGCCACAGCTTCTCTGGGCACCCTCCCACCCTCACAGGGGAGAGTTTTTTCCTAATATCAAATCTAAACCTCCTTCCTGTCAGCCCAGAGCTTTAGAGAAAGGGTGACAGATTCTGATGCTCCTGGAACAGACACCTTGGATCCTGTACCTCTCACTCAATACTTTAAAATACTTACTCTGAAGGAGCCAAGGAAATAAAGTTTGGCCAATAAAGTGATTGCACAGAGTGAAAAACAACCACACAGAGGAGCACTGAGAGGATTTTAAAATCAAAGTTGGTTTGTGTGGCAAACTAGATCACCAGTCAAACACCTACAGGCACAAATGGCTACAAAAGAGAAGCTGAGGGAGAGTCCTGCAGAGAAGAGTTGGAGAAAACAGTGGGAATGAACTCACCTCTCCTTGGAGGTCAATGGAGGGATTGCAGTTGGTGAAGTCCTCCCAGAGCAGCAGCGTTTCCTCGTTCTCCTCCCATGTTAAACTGTCACAGTCGTCATCAAAATCAAAGGTCTCACGGCTGAGAGAGCAGAACAGGCATTAACCAACCCACTCCAGCCCCACTCCCTCAGTCCTTTAATTAATTGTCTAGAAAAATGGGCTATGAGAGCTGAATGAGGGGACAATGCAGCGGCTGGAAATCCTCACAGCTTTTACAAACAGCCTGAGCCACTGCCCAAGCCCCTCTCTCTGGGCTCTCTGCCACCCCTCAGCAGAATAAAAGATCCTTGTTGGAGCTGCTGCTCCCAGCACAAGGCCTGGCTCTGCCCTCCAGATGGAGCTGCACAGTAGCTTCCCCTGTTTGCAAAACCACAGAAATGTTTGGAGCTGTTTGGAGCTGTTTGGAGCTGTTCTTTCCTCCATGGCAAAGGAGCCCAAACACAGCTTGGGGGATGTCACAAGGCCCAAATCCAGGCTGATTTCACGGGGGAGTTCAGCCAAGGGCTCCCCTGCAGCCCTTGGAACACGCTGGGGTCTCAAAGGAACAAGGTCCAAAAGGAGCAAGGATGGAAAGGCTGAGCCCCAGAGATGTGCAGGCAGCACAGACACTGCTGCAGCTGCTGAGGCACAGCACACAGGCTGCAGGGGCCTTTCACACCATGACCTGCTCAAACCTTGTGCAATAAAGGAAAGTTGCAGAGCACAGAGCAGTAGCTGCTCCTCATCCTGGTTAAGTAGCCCTGACAAAGAATTGCTCCCTAAGCAGCCTGGATTCCAGGCTGATGCATTTTTATGGCTTTAGCTCACTTCCTCTGAGCTGATAACATCTCAGGAAGGAGCCCAATGATGTCCCAGGAGGCTGCAAAGCTTGGCAAGGGACACAGCTTTGTCTGGATCAGCAGCACTGTAAAAAGTCATTTAAAAAAACCTGGACACTCATGACTGTGCCTTTTGCAATTCCACTTCTTCAAGTCATTTTCTTTTTGCAAGATCTATCCTGGCCAGAGAGCACAAAGGCTCCTGGGCTGACCTCCCACACTGCTCCAAAATCCACTGCAGTTTGGATCTTTTACTACTTAATTTTAAAAATTAAGTTCATTACAGCTAAAATGCAAGTTGGTTTGTTTCTGTTAATGATACCTATTTTGATCTATTTCTAAGCTATTATTTTCTACTTCACAAAGACCCCAAGCCCATCCCCAATGAGCCACCAGCCTGACAGAACACCAGCATGACAGAACAAGGTTCCTGTAGCACTTTGTGCCATGGGTAATAGAACCAGGAGATAAGAATTTCATTAGCAGGACCAAAAACAACTGGGTATCACAGGGCAGGTTTGGGAACAAAATTAAAACCTAAATGCATGACCAACCTAACAGGTACATATTAACTTCTTGCTTTTTAAAAAATCCATACACTGCCTGTTGTTACATTGAATTTAGCACTGGAGAAGTCAAAAATCTGTATTTAGTACACTGATTATTACTGAGGGTCTAAAGACATCTGAAAGGAGCCCTAACAAGGGGAATCATCCACAGCTTTGGCAGAAACCATCCCTCCCACACAGAGAATTCAGGCAGAAAGGAGGAAAGGCTGAAGCAGAACTCCTGGCAGTGTCTGACAGCAGAAGAGGAGCTGGTGGTTCTCAGACCACCCCACACAAATCCTGTCCTGCCTGGGGTGGGAAAGCTCTGGGAGTTCTGCTGTCACTGCAGGGGACAGCCACAGTGCTGCCTGGTGCTCCTCTCTGCCAAAGAGAACCAGAGACCCCCAAAAGCCTCAGCAGGCTGTGGGCACCCCCATCCCGGCCCTGCTGGGAGGAGGGGACACAGGGCACACCTCCAGCCACCCCCTGGGCTGCCCAGAGCAGCCCCACGTGCTGAGAGTCCCTGCTGGGCTTCCTTCGTGGGAGGAATTTGGTTTGGAGCAAAGCTTTATAAAATAAACTCCAATTCTTCCAATGTGGGAGACTGGACTTTGCAGCATTGCTGACAACACCAATATTCCTGACATCTACAAATTGCTGTCCACTGATCTTCAGACAGATCCACCATTCCCATTTGCCAAACATCCCAAAAAACTTGAGAGGTTTGTATCCACTCCAGCTCAAATTCTATCCAGCCAAGCAGTGGCAAACTCTAGAAATCAAATATTCAGCCCAACATGCAGAACAGACTCCTGGTTTGACCCTTTTTTGTTGATTTTTCCTCTTTTGCAACAACAGAGAGTAGCAAAACTAGTTTGTATTTTTTATATCCTCTAACTCCTCCCACTTGAGGGAGGAGCAGAAACCTGTTCATTTTATTTGAACTTCCCCCAACCCTGCCAGCCTGTGCCATGCTGGCAGCTCAGATTCTGGGGCTCAGCTGCCTGTCAGCAGCAGTTTTCCAGGGATACTCACAGCTGGTTGAACATCCTCTTCATCTCATCCGTGATGTTGAGGGAGCAGCTGACCTCATCGTCCGAGAACCTCCCGTTGTCGGCGTCCTGCTCCGACAGCTCCTCGTCCGACATCAGCTTCCTCTCCTTCTTCTTGGAGGCCACCTTGGGTGCAGACAGCACAGTGACTACAGGGCTCAGCTGAGGGCAGTGGGAATTTGGGGTGCAAGGACAGGACAGGAGTCAGGTGTGAGTGGGTGTGGCTGCCCAGCAGCTCCCCAGAAGTGCAGGGACTCCCTGCTGGGGCTGTGAGGAGCGCTGGACACGAGCACAGGGAAGCAGCTGGGAGGAGCAAAGCGAGCTGCAGGCTGCCAGAGCTCTGGGGGTGCTCATGTGCTCACTGGGCCTGGCCTGGGACCTGCCAGAGGCCATGCAGAGGCTGGAATGAGCCAGGGAAAAGCAGAGGGGGCAGCAGTGCCCAGGCAGAGAGCAGTGACAGAACTCTCCCTCCTCTCCTGCCACCACCACAGGTGTGGCCTCCAGCACAGAAGCCCAGCAAGAACAGACAGGAAACTTTTCCAGAGAGCTTTTATTCCAGGGCCAGCCCCATCCCAGCAGCAGCAGCAGATTGAGAATCCTCAGGACACAAGAAAGGTTGGCTGAGCCATGGGAAAGCCTGGACAGCCCCCAAGAAATGAAGTTCAGGGAACTCAAGGGACACCCCTGCAAGGGGCACAGAGGGAACACACAGGGGATGTTCCCAGATCCCAGTGGGCTGGGAACACACAGGGGATGCTCCCAGATGATTCCAGAGGGCTGGGAACACAGGGGATGTTCCCAGCTGGTGCCAGAACCACAAACACAATCCACTCCCAACCTAGAGAACCTAGAAACCTAGAGAAGTTTTCCCTCTTCTTGGCACACAAACCATCCCCTGTTGGCCTTGCTCTCCAAGTGTTACTCTCCTGGTCATTTTAACCCCTGCAGGCCTGACCAGGAGTGTGCTCTGCAGTCACCTTTGAATAGAAACCCTCAGCAATTCTCCTCAGAGACAAGAAGGAGGCACTGGCACCATACAGTGGCTCAACTTGCCAGAGAAATAATTCTCTTCTGAGGAGGTTTGAGTCTTTTGGGGAACACAAGGGGGAAAAAAAACATCAAACATTTCGGCAGCTTCACCAGCAGAGATCACAAGGATCTTTTTCAGTGTTTTTGGACAGCACTTAGCACACTATGTGGTATCACTATCCACAGAAAAGCATCAGATCTACTGAAAGTCTGAACAAGACACTTTTAGATGGAAGCAGAAGGAAGGTGGATTAATCAGGGCTGAAATTGCACTTGTGACAAGAGCAGCTGCACTGGGAGTGACAGCCCTGATCCAGGCAGAGCTGCCACCACTCGCTTTTGGAGCAAATTAAAGGACTTTCCTTCCAGCTCCAAGGAGCTCCAAGGAAAGCAGCTGGAGCAGTTAGAGCTCACCATCACAGAAATGTTATTTCTGGCCATGGAGCTCGAGCCAGAAATAAGAACATTCAGATGACAGTTCCATGAGCTTAAAACCTCTCACTTGTGAAGGGAACAAATGGGGAGGGAGGGAGGAATTATACAAACCTAGACCCTGTAACACTGCCTTTTATCCCTGCTAACATCAGGGACTAACAGCATGGCTTAAAGATCATCCTGGGACTCCTTTTTTATTAAACTCTCTGCACTTTGTGCTCTTGGTGCTGCAGCAGCTCCTGCAGCAGAGCTACACTGACAGAGAGCAGGGGAAATACAGCTACAGAGAGATTGCTCAAGAAAAGGCAAACAACCTGGACCTCATCACTGCTCCCTCCTGCCCTGGCCTGTGGAAAATTCAGGGCCTAATCACCTGGAAAATCTTGGAAACGTCTTCCGAGTTGCGCTGCTGCGCGACATCGCACAGCTTGGCCGTGATATCGATTCGGCGGCAGATGTCCATGTCCACCTTCATGGCCTTTTCTTGGATCTTTGTGTCCAGGTCTGTCATGGGCTGCAGGAAGGACAGCAGGGATTATCTTCTATTATTACACAGTTCAGGCAAGAAGAGATACCCCACAGTATCTCTGGCACCCCAGGCCACACCAGTGTCAAACATCACAGCCTGCTCTCGGGCAGGCAGAGCACGGGCAGTCTCAGGACTCCACAGCTCACCCCTGATCCTAACAAAGTTTCAGCTCAGAGGGATTTGCCACCAAAAAAAAACCTGCACCCACCCCAGAATAACTGCTCAGTATGGCAAAGGAGAACTTTGGTGGGTCAGGAACAGGGTGGGACAATGGAATTCCCAGAGAAGCTGAGGCTGCCCCAGCCCTGGGAGTGCTCACACTGGGCTTGGAGCACCCTGGGATAGGGGAAGGAGTCCCTGCCCACTGCAGGGACTGGGACTGCATTGTCCTGAAGGTCCCTTCCATCCCAAACCATTCTGGGATTCCATAAATAATACTTTAAAAATGGAGAACACCCCCCTGTGCAGCGTGTGCAGAGCAGAATGCAATGTAAATCCTGGTGAGGATGCAGCATTTCCCCTCTCTCAGACACAAAAGCTGTGCCTGCATGGAGCAGCTGCTGCTAAACCAGAATCCAGGCTCCACAGCAACTGCACACAGAGCATGGAACCAGCAAATGGTGACTGGATCCAAAGGGATCCATGAAAACCTTGGCACAGAGAACACTCCTCACTGGCACTAACCTGGCTTCCAGCCCAGCAAAAGTTCTACACAGAAATTTCTGTGTGAAAAATACTGCCTTGTAGTAGCTCTAATTACTAAGAGATACTCCCACTCAGACAGAACATCTGGCTCCTTATGAAGGAAGGAACATTAAAAAATCCCCCAAGGCATATTTTCCATCCTAGAGGAGACTTGCACTCCTGGACAGTCCCACTCCTAAGCAATGCTTCCATCTGGGACACAAAAGTGGAAAAAAACCCTTTGCAGACCATTCTTAAACACCAAATCCCTTTCTAAGAGGAAAGCTTTGATCTTTTTGTTGGGTTGGGTTGGTTTGCTTTTTCCCCTTTTTTTTTTTTTTTTGTTTTGTTTTAAATTATTACAGTCTTCTCCAGCCTCCTTTGGTGATTTCTGTTTTCCAGACACATTGAAGAAGATCAATCTCTCAACACTGACACACTCAACACAACCTTACCCACTGAACTGGTGATCCTTATCTGCAGGAAGGAAAGAGCCACGTGCCAACATTTTGCACTTCTCTCTTCCAAATATTTGCCCAGTGAGGTTCAAAACAAACACTGCCAGTGCTTTCCTCAGGTTCCCTCATGCCCTGAAGCCTGCAGAGCCCAGAGCACTTTCCCTGAGCCCAGCAGGATGTTTGCCTTCAGCACCTCCTCCCTTTCTGCACACACACACAGGGCAGCATCAGCTCCTCTCAAATGAAGTTAGGCTGAGCAGCCTCTCCCTCCCAGGCTCTAACCAGGCATGGCCACCCTCCATTAACCACCAGAAGGACACACTGCTAATTGCCAAATTTCCCATGAGCAGATCTCATGGCCCTGAGAGAATGGATTTGACACCTGGGAGCAGGTTCTGCAGGTTTATGTGAAGTCAGGAGAAGGCTGTTGTGTGCAAAAATTACAGAATAAATCAGCGTAACAGAGTTTATTCCTCAGACAAGTGGCTTCAGCACTGCCTCTGACTTACTGAGAAAGGCACCTTAATGTTCACCTGGCTTATCTTTCCAGATATCTGCATATTCTCACTTTTAAATAAAAGCATTTTATCCAGTCAGGGCCTAGAAGATCCTCTGGCTTTGAAGAGAACTCGGTATCTAATGACACATGAGAAAATTCCTGAGAAAACAAAACTTTTTTTCAAGCCATGAGGTTGAACCTCAGCCCTGGAAGCAAAGCCAATACCTGAACCACTATTAACTATTACTGGATTCATCTTTTCAGAGCTTCATTAAGGAAAATGGGAAACACTTGTTCCTGGCTGTGAGGGTGGGCAGGCCCTGGCACAGGTGCCCAGAGCAGCTGTGGCTGCCCCTGGATCCCTGGCAGTGCCCAAGGCCAGGCTGGATGGGGCTGGAGCAGCCTGGGACAGTGGCAGGTGTCCCTGCCCATGGCAGAACACGATGATATTGAACTTCCTTCCAACACAAACCATTCCATGATTCCAATACAATGTGCTCCTTTAGGAACAGGATTTTCTTGCATGACTCCAGGCAAAGTCCCCATGCCAGCAGCTCCTGGAGCTGCACAGAGCTGAGCCTGCAGCCCAGCCTGGGAGTTTTCCAACCCTTTTTTCCCAGATCTGAGTGCTGCCAGCAGCTGTGGGGAAGGGAGGGGAGGGCAGAGTGCTGGTTATGGGGTAAGCAGCAGTTAATGCATCTCCACACAGACCAGACAGGAAGCAGGGAAGGGGGATCTGTCTGATGCATTAGATCCCAGCAGCCATCACTAATTACACAGCAGCACTCACTAATTACACAGCAGCACTCACTAATCACCTGGGTGAAGCCATGTGCAGGACACACAGAGCCACAGAGGGCTCTCTGTACTTACATCACTCATCAGACCCTTAAAGACCACCAGCTCTGCTTTCAGCCTCTCAATCTTCTCATTCAGCTCCTCCTGGAGAGCTTCTGCTTCCTGGGCCTCCTGCAAGGGAAAACACCAGGAGTGAGAGGGGAGAGCCCTGCACAGCTCAGCTGCTCACTCAGCCTGAGCAGGCTGGCAAGGCACCAGGACAAAGGGGGCTAGAATGGAACTTCATTCTTCAGTGAAATTTGTTACCCTCCATTTTAACTTCCACTCTCTCCTCCCACTTTGTCACACAAACTTTGTTACAAACTTCATCATTTGCTGCTCCAGCTTCCCAACACTAGCACTGTCCTCTACAGCAGCACAGCTGCTCTAGCCAGAAGGCAGATTTTTAATTAAAACACAAATCAAATGCTGAGCAGCAGGACAAAAGGTGCAGAAAAGCCCTGCACCCTTCACTCCAAACTGCTCAAAGCTCACCTCTCGCAAGGTTTCCACCATGGATTCCAGGCTCATCCTTCTCGTCAGCTCCTCTTCCCATCTGAAAGACAAGATGTGCAAAGTGTTAATTATGGAGAAAAGTTGGTTTTCTTCCCCTCAGCATCACAAGTGTGCTGATAGCTGTGGGAGGATGGCAGTTATTGGAAATGCAGAGCAGATGGTCTCCCTCAAACAGAACAGTGAGGCTGGGAGGGAAGAAAAGCTGTCCCCACTTTTATTGGGATCAGCATTCCTGCTGCTCTCACACACAGCACAACCAGGGAACCACAGAGCTCTGGGCTGCCAGGGACCTCCAAGATCCCATTCCAGCCCCTGCCATGGCAGGGACACCTTCCCCTATCCCAGGTTGTTCCAGCCTGCCCTTGGACACTTCCAGGGATTCAGGGGCAGCCTCAGCTCCTCTGGGCACCCTGTGCCAGGCCCCACCCTCACAGGGAACAATTCCTTCCTCATTTCTAACCTAAATTTCCCATCTTTCTGTTCATTTGATATTTGGCTGCAAATAAGGTGGGAAGTTTTTGGTCCAGAAAGAATCAGGGAAGTTATGTCAATCAAAACCCTTAGAATTTCCCAGTTCAGTCCAAGCAATCCATATTTTGTGTGCCTTCTGTACCCAAATCCTCAATAATCTCCATGCCCCAGTCACTTCCCAGCCCAGCTGCCAGGAGAGCACTTGGGGACTTGTCTGGGTGCCCACACTCAGTGCTGAGTGTGGCAGGGAAGGAGACAGAGCTAAACCTGTTTAATTAAACCTCACAGCGTGTCTGAGGTCATCACTGGGGCTCTGAGCAGCCTGGTATGTGGAAGGGAGGGAAAAAATGACTTTAAGGCTGCTTCCAACCCAAATATTCTGGGGTCCTACAATCATTGTTTTAAGTGTTTAAAAAAATCTTGGTTTTAAGCACTGAAACCCTTTACAGCAAAGCCAGAATGTGACAATATTAATGGAGAGATTTGTAAGAATGATGATACATATCCATGGATATGGACATGGTTTGAGTTTGAGGGGGGAGGGAAAGGCACCAGTGCCACCCCACACCTGCCTGTTCTGTTGGGACAACAGGAATTACACTCCTGGGAAAGAAACTTTGGATACCACAAATCAAAAAGAATCCTGTGAACAGACTCTCCACGTGCCTTCTGTTGCTACTTCAACACTTCCCAGAGTTCAACAGGAACTGTGAGACCAGAAACCCATGGAATCCAAGGAAATACAGTGGTTAAAGCACCAAAAGGCACAGATCCATCCTGTTTCCCAAGGCACAGGGCACGTGCTGATGGCTGCAGGGCAGGATGAGTGCATGGTGCCCCTGGCCACAGATCTGTCTTCAGAGGGCAGAGTTAACCCCACCTGCAAAGTGTAAAGGTGGTACCTGCACTACTTCATTAGTGCTTGTCTTCATTTTCTTCTGTCTTCACCCAGCATCAGGATTAAAAACACAAAGGTGAATTTTCTCATGTTTGGGCTTGGTTGTTTATTAAATCTTATCTAAAGTACAGAGAGTTCTGCACCACCTCTAGCTACCTGCTAAAAGTGAGCAAAATGGAGATGAATCCAGCTAAGCTAAACAGTCCAACAGAGAATTAACACCTATATTATTTACACTTTTGACCCAATAACCAAACATCTGTGACCCTCAGTGCAGCACTAACTGTCCAACCAGAAATTACTGCCTGAAAGTATGAAGAAGGAAGAAGAGACAGAAAGGAGACAACACCCAAAATCCTCTATCTTGTCCCATACCTATTACTGTATTATAAAACCTCAAATTCAAAACCCTTCACCATGTGAAATCACACACTTCTATTTAACTACACACCTGTGATTTTAACCTCATCACTCAAATTTGGAAACTTTCTCCAAGGCCTCAGGTCAAAGCAGTGTTCTCCTGGGGGTCAGTGCCAGAAAGCACAGAAAGCTCAAAACTCCCAGGTTTGTGGGATCCCACAGGAAAGCACCAGAGGGAATGTTTGGGCAGGGAAGGACATGGTGCAGGCTGCAGCTCCCAGGACATTCCCACCCCATCCACCCTCCCCTGCTGCTCTGGGGCAGGACTATCCAGCACAGCAGCCTGGGAGAGCTGGATTTGTGCAGGAGGACTTGTTGTGCATCTTTTCACCAGCACTGATTCACTGCCAAGCAGAGGAAAATATTTAGGCTGGAATTTGCATTTGTCACCAAACGTTTCAGCTCGCATTTCCATGCCCTGGGTGGGTTTTGTAGTAATTACATGTGCATTGCTACAAAAATAGCAACTTTGACTTTCACATTCTAATATCAGAGGCAAGAAGGTGAAATTAATTAAAGCAGGCAATTATATTGGCAATGTGTGAGCTGCTTCTCCTGTTACAGGGCAATCATCCCTCCTGCTTCTGCTGCCAGCCGTGGATGGGAGTCGGGCAGACACTGCAGAAATTGATCTGCTGCTTCTCCAGGTTTTAACTCTTGGGAGGAGGGATCCTGGCTGCCTCCAGCCCTCCTGTGAATTCCTGCCTCCTCACCCTCTCCTTCTGCAGAGGGAGGGAGGGAGGGAGGTATTTCTGGAAAACGTCATCTGTGTGTTTTCCCTGACTCTGCCAAAAGCCAGGAGAAGGATTCCAGTTCCTCCCCAGCAGGTCAGCTGCCAGAATTACACATCCCAAGCCTGCTCAGACCAACCTCCCTCATCCTCCAGGAATCCCAGCAGCTCCATTTCTTTGCTTTGTGCCTTTTGCTGACATTTACAGCCCGAATTCCCACCCAGCAAACCCAAACCAGCATCTTCAGGAGAAGGGGAAAGAAAAGGTGCCACCTTCCACACACCCTCCCACACCCCCATGTTTCTCTTAATTACAGCAACAATAAAACCATCAGGTGATCTCTAACCAGCTTCTAACCAGATTTTTTAAAAGTTCCTGCCTGACTGAAGGGAATTTTCACAGATGTGGCAAGAAGGGTCCTGCTAACCATTAATATCAAATTCTTAACCCCAGAGCACGTTCCTCCCACCCACCACCAAGCTGATTAACCTCATTTAACAGCTCAAAATGCCAATCTTACTTTCCCCTCACACTTAAACCTCAGGAGAATATTGGAAGTGAAGAGAGGAAGAAGCCTGGCAGGAAGGTAGGGGATGACAATGGAGTGGAGGATTAATTCTGCATTTCAGCTTCCAGGGAGGTGAGACAATAAGAAGATTGCTCATTCCTGTGATCATCCTGTGTTTGCTGCCACACACCCGACTTTAAAGGGACCTTGGCAGCTGTGCTGCTGCACATTCCCAAAATCCAGGAGTCAGGGCACTGAGAGGATGTTGATTATGGCTCTGCTGCCTTTATTATTCACCACACTCAATTATTCCCCCAGTCATTTATTTTAATCAGTGTTTTTCTCCTCAGTTAACATCTGAAGTCAGAGAATTCTTCCACAAACTGTAATCCCAGCAGGCTGTGGATGCCCCTCTGCTCCTTGGCAGACAGAACCAGGGGAGGCAGCCCAAAATGTCCACAGAAGGTCCAACAGCTCCAGGAGCTGCCTCCATCCTGTGATAATTGATAAATGATTCACATTAATCATAGAAGTTTTGGAGTTTGTATAAACCAGAATTCTTAAAATAAGAACATGGACCTAGATAAAGGGAAATATATGAATAAACTGCTTCTGTTTAAATCCCCCTGTTATGAATTTTGTATATTGAATATTGTATATCAGTTTGTAAAAGAAGAAAAAAAAGAGGTTTCCCACAGTCTGAAAGGTTTTTTTGCAGAATCAGATTTCCTGCCTTTGTGTGATCAATCACAAACTATCTGCTAAGGATCAGGCTTCCCACTTCTCCTGTTTTTTATCTACCAAGAGCAGATGGTTACATGACCAGTTGTCCCAAGAGCTGTCCCACGGGAGTTTGGAAGTTTCTCTGACCACCATGGCTTACCTTGCAGAGTTACTACAACAATACAATAACAATTATGGATTACTACAAGGAAAACCATTCTATAAAAAGGGAGCTGCAAACCAAGTTGGGTGGAAGTGTGGAGTGGGTCTGTCTGTATAAAACACACCAATCTAAATTTTGCTAAATATCGAGACTTTGTTTCTCATTTATAACAATCCCCAGGGAGAGGAAGCACCTGGGGAGGAACCAGCTCTGCCCAGGACAACCAGGGCAGGGGAGCAGGAGCTGCCTGAGCCCTGGACATTCCACAATTCTACAATTCTGCAATACCCAAAGGGGAAATGGCTCAAAAACCAGCAGCCTTCCCATCCTTGCAGCAGGATATGAACTCTGCAGCTGCTCCCCAAACACATTTTATTTCTTGGCTCGCATGCAGCAATTGCAATGGTTTCCAGCTGCATCCAAAAATCCTTTTTCTGACTCAGAAACGTTGCCATCCAAAGCTCCCAGACTTTGGGGCTTTTTATTACATTTTTAGTTATTTCTTCTAAAAAAAGAAAACATGAATTTCAAATCTAGCCAGGCTTTTTTTTTTTTCCTTCTTTCCCACCTTCCAAGGACGTGTCAGAGTTCCATCCACCCGCAAATGAAAGGACAAGTCTGACTTTTCTGAAGCCCTTTTTTTCCCCAGATGTGACACATCACATTCCAGGAGCATTCTGTCATTCCTTCTGCCGTCTGGGAGGAGAACAAAGGACGCCCGGCTCTCTGGGAAGGATATTGGGCAAACAAAACAGCGGAGCAGTCAGGATTAGCATTGCTTAAAGCAGTGTTCTTGTAAAGCTGAGTCACTGGAGAACTCTGCTCCCTCGGAAATGGGAAGAGCAGCCACCAACTCCCAAGAAAGAGATGGAGACACCTCGGGATAAGAGCCCTTAAAGCTTCTCTGGTTTTCCAGCCTCAGTGTTCGTGGAATTACACCAAGCTCAGTGCTGACTCCTTGCCACTGCCTTAAAACCACTCTCAAGGAACGGGATCCTTTCCTCTCTCCTGTCCCAGTATCACACCCAGTTCAGGAATACACAGCAGGGAAGGGCAGCAGAGTCACAAAAACCCCTTTGGAACAGCAAGTCTGTTTTACACAAGCTTGCCCTGCTGAAAGCTGTTCAATAATTGCCTTTTGGAGGGATTTTAGATGTCTGGTTTGATTTAACCAACTAACAACGCACTCAGAGAAGGCACCAGGTACAAACATGCTGGGTTAAGAATGTTTTTGCTCAAGGCAAAAAGGCAAAAACAGAGCAACTGATCGTTAATGATGCCTGATGGTATCAACTGGATTATTCTTTCATTAAAAATATCCCTCCCTCAAGGAATAAAACATTCATCAAGTCATACTTAATGAAAAAGTTTTTATTCCATAAGCAAAACTCTTTGGGAAGACCCTTTTTTGTAGGGTGGTGGAGGGAAGAAAACGTCCAAAAAGAACAACAGAAACTTTGATGATGGTCTGAGCACTTCCTGTACCACTCTGAGGCTTTCAATCCTTAACTGGAGTGTGTCCCCACTGGGGAAGGGAAAAGAAAAAAAGGGAAAGGAAAAAAAAGGAAGGGGAAAAGGGAAGGGAAGGGAAGGGAAGGGAAGGGAAGGAAGGGAAGGGAAGGGAAGGGAAGGGAAGGGGGAAGGGAAGGAAGGAAGGGAAGGGAAGGGAAGGAAGGGAAGGGAAGGGAAGGGAAGGGAAAGGGAAGGAAGGGAAGGGAAGGGAAGGGAAGGGAAGGGAAGGGAAGGGAAGGGAAGGGAAGGGAAGGGAAGGGAAGGGAAGGGAAGGGAAGGGAAGGGAAGGGAAGGGAAGGGAAGGGAAGGGAAGGGAAGGGAAGGGAAGGGAAGGGAAGGGAAGGATCAGGTTGAATTCCACAACAGGAAACAGAAGGGCTGGTTTGAGCAGTAACCTAAAATGCTCACAGAGACAGAACTATTCCCAAACACACAAACCCCCTCCACTACCAGCACCCCAGGGACCAGAACCATTGGATTTCCCTGCACAGCACCCCAGGGTGGCACCAGCTGCTCCCAGCCCTGCTCTCCTGTGGGACAGGGACACATTCCCTGGCACAGCACAGCTGCCAAAGCCAGGTACCAACCCTTGGAGTGCCCCGACCTGTGCCCTGGTGCCAGGACAGGCCTTGTGCTCCCAAACCTCCTCCCTGCAGGGCTGGGCTGCTCCAGAGCCCACATGGCACTCACAGAGCCCTGAGCACGAGGCTGTGCCCACACTGGCACCATGTGGCACTCACAGAGCCCTGAGCACGAGGCTGTGCCCACGCTGGCACCATGTGGCACTCACAGAGCCCTGAGCACGAGGCTGTGCCCACGCTGGCACCATGTGGCACTCACAGAGCCCTGAGCTCGAGGCTGTGCCCACACTTGGCACCATGTGGCACTCACAGAGCCCTGAGCTCGAGGCTGTGCCCACACTGGCACCATGGCACCCCATGATGTGCTGGGCACATCCCTCACAGCACTCACACGCTGGGAATTGCTCAGCCCTGGCCCAGGTGTGCAGGATGTGCCCACAAATGCCAGCCCCAAGTGCCACCCCTCAAATGCCAGCCCCAAATGCCACCCCAAATGCCAGCCCCAAAGCCCCAAATGCCATCCCCAAATGCCAGCCCCAAGTGCCAGCCCCACAGCACACATCCCAGCAGCAGCACAGGGTGAACTCCTCGTGCTGAGCACTGACTGCACTGCCATGGACTCAGCACCCCCAGATGAACAATCCTGGCTGCCCACACTACAGGATCCACGCTTTAACCCTGTCATTGGCCAAGGCAGGAATCTGGGCAGGGTTTTTGCTCTCTGGGATGGGAAAGGATCGTGTTCCAGACCTTCTGAACAGATTCAGAGAAGCCCTCATGACACCAAACCTCAGCTGCAGCACCAGGATCCACTGAACCATTTATCAGCCATGGAAGAGCCACCTCTGCCCCCTCACCAAACCATCCCCACCAGCTGGGGACTGGAAACACCAACAGCTCCAGCAGCTCCAAAGATCTGCACAGGCAAGATGGATTTTATTTTTAAAAAAGAACTCTATGAAGCTTCTTTACTTTCCATGGAATCCCAGAGTGGTTTGGGCTGGAAGGAGTTCAAAGCTCTTCCCACTGCACCCCTGCTATGGGCAGGGACACTTTCCACTGCCCCAGGGTGCTCCAAGCCCCTCCAGCCTGGCCTTGGACACTGCCAGGCACAGGGCAACCACAACTCCTGGGTCTACTTAAATAAAGCAAAAGAGACAAAAAAAGAAAAACCCAAAACAACTGAACAATTCACCATTCTCTCTGATTTTGAAATCTTTGCCCAAGAGATCATTTTCCTTCCAGTCTTAGTTTTGCACTAAATTAGACATAAAATTGCATCAACCAATTGCATTTTCAAGATGCTGTACAATACAGGGATTCTTCCTGATTATTCCAAGCGTTGATCATGTTGATCCCACAAGCCCAACCTCACTGAAGTAAATTAAATGTTACTTGATGGGCTCCATGGAAAACATATTAATTTAATGGGAAGGGCTGATTCCATTAGAGCCTGGCTGCAACAGAGGATGCAGCACTCGAATGAAGTTGTGTTTGTGCCTGTTGTAACACCCTCTGCACAGCAGCTCTTTGCCAAAAATCAAAATTCCCAAACATCAGAGCCATCCCTGAGCTTCCACGGTGAGACATCAAATCTCTACAGAGCAGACCCTGCCCCCTTTGCACTGCTCATGTCAGGTGTTCCACCATAAAGGAGAGGTTTAATATTAAAGCTTTATTCTAGACCTGGGCTCTACTTAAAGCAGCAAGCAGACCTTTGAACAGCAACTCCTTGTGAAGAAAATTGCTAAAAGGAGTTACTGTGCAGGAAAACATTGCCTAATTACACCCCCTGATTACACCCAGCAAGGAAGATGCTCCAGCCTGTTACTGGAACCACAATAAAACCCATCTGCAGGTTCCTTTGTGTCTCCTGCTGCCCACACGGGCTGTTCAAACAAAGCCCGGGTTTAATGACACCACAGGTCAACAACATCAAGTAACAGCAGCAGCCGTGCCTGCATTCCTTCAGAGGGAAAATTATGGGCTCTCAAGAGAGCAGGAGGATGTGCAGGAACTGTGGGGCAGCCACAGACACCCTGCAAGCTGCAGGGCTCCTGTGTGACCCATTCCTGCCACCACAGTGCTCTGAAAGGCACTGCTGAAGCTGAACACTCTGGGAGAAGCTCAGCATGCCCCTGGCTGTCCCTGCCCTGCCCCTTGCACAGGGACACCAAACTCCTTCAGAGCAGGCTCAGCACAGCAGCTGAGGCTGCTCTGAGCTGTTCTCAGTGTGTGTGACACAACAAAGGCCTTGCACACACCTGCTGATTGTGGACTTGAGGTTTTGTCAGTCTCACACCCAGCCAGGTGAAGGAAAAGCTAAACACTGTCCTGGCTTCAAAGTCATTCCACAGCAGAATCCAGAACTTCTGCAAGTACGAGAAGTCTGGACAGAAAAGCCCAGAAAAGATTTCTACAGCTCAGCTTCTTCTTTCTGCTGCCCACTCTTCCCCTCCCTAATCCCATTTCTTATTCTCTTATTCTTATTCTGAAGGCAGCAGAACCCAGCCTGATTATCACTGATGTGCCTATTCCACAGTTATAAATTATTTTAAACATTGTTTACCAGGTTAAACACAGGGAAAGTGTAAAAGTCACAACTCCCACCCACGATTGCCAGGAGAGCTCCTGAGGAGAACCTGGTCATGGAAATTAATTCTTTAGTTAATTCCTTCCCAAAGTTTCATGGAAGCTCACAGCATTTGTCCACTGCAGCCTGGCCCTTTTGCTGCTCCTGAGCTCAGGAAATCAGAGCTGCTTCAGAGCAGTTCCATCCTGAGGAGCAAAACCACAAAAGGCCTCTGCCTGTGCAGTCTTTATAAATAAAGAATCCATACTCAAGAAATTGGAGTGCAATTAAAATACATTTTATCACACCTCCCACCGTTGTGCCATGGCAGGAACACAACGTTTCCTGCAGAGAAAGGCTTTGGGGTTAGTCATAAACTGCTCTTCCTGATAAGACACCACCAGGTGTGGAGAAAGGCTTAGGCTGTCACTTGTGATATGATAACAAGACAGAATGTGAACTGAACTCTGCTTTCTGTGAATTTGTGCCCAACCTGTCCCAGCACCGAAAGCACAGAAATAACAGACCAAGCTGGATTTCACAGGATTGGATTTCACAGAATCCCAGGATGGTTTGGGTTGGGAGGGACCTTAGAGCTGATCCAGTTCCAATCCCTTTGCTATAGGCAGGGACACCTTCCATTGTCCCAGGCTGCTCCAATCCAACCTGGCCTTGGACACATCCAGGGAATCCTCAGCTTCTCTGGGAACTTGTGCCAGGGCCTCACAGGGAATGATTTCTTCCCTCTGATTTACCCCTGGCAGGCTGCAGGCAGAGCCAAAGCTGGTTTTATTTCCCTCTGCACCAGCAACTTAAATTCATTTTTCACTCCTGTCAAAACCTTGCTGACAGTGTTTACAACCCCTGAACAAATGCACGGCTCTTAAGCATGAACAAATAATTCTGCAGTGGGGATCTGCTGCAGTTTCTGACAGCTGAAATGCAGTTTTTGGGGAGGCAGAGCAGCCCCTGGGGAAGGGGAGAGGGACTTGTCCAGCTCTGCCTCCATTGCCTGGGACTGCAGCAACCCAGAACTGCTCCCAACAAAAGAACCCTGTGGGAAACAGCAGCCTGGGCAAAGGTCTGGACCTTTGCTTTGGGGGACAGGGAAATCTCTGGGAAATCATGGAAAAGCAGCCAAGAGAACAAGCACAAACAAGTCCACAATCAGAAAAACACAAATGGTAACACTGGATAAAAACATCAGTGGGGAAGGGAAAAATGGGCAGCATAGAGAAGAGGAACCTCTCCAAAGCCAGATACCCCTAGGAAGTAAAATTAAAAGGGAAATATGATGATGAACTTTAAACTTCCAATTTCTGAAACTGGCCCTGGTTTGTTTGAGACAGCCTTGGAGCCACCAGAGCCACACCAGGGACACATGAGCTGCCAAAGAACTGAATTAGCCAATTATTTTTTCCCTTTCTCTATACAGATTTTTATTAACAGCAAAAAGCAAATTTAAACTGGGCACATCCTGGTTTCAATTTAGGAGGATGGTATCGCATTTCCAAGGTTTTTTCCTGTGCTGGTGTTCTTATTTTACCTCTGAGGGGTCTCAGGGTGCTGCTGGGAACTCATGGACTGGCACAGCTGGAGAACAAAGAGGGAAAGGAAAATGGTTTGGGTTGGATGGGACTTTAAAGACTGATTTATTCCAACCCCTGCCATGGAAAGGAGAGGGGAAGCTCCAGAGAACTCAACTAAAACTGGGAGGAAATCCCATTTTTCCAGAGCTCCAGCAGTCTCTGTACCACACTTCTGTTTCCTCCCAAACAGCAGCTCCACACTCCTCTGTGCACACTCCCAAATCCTGATCTCCTGTGCCCCTGAGGGATCCAGGGAATGTTCTCCAGGCAAAGACAAGGCTGGGCACAACTCAGGGAACAGCCCCACAGAACATCCCACTCCTGTACTAGTGCTGTCACAGCTGCAGATAAAGGAATTATTCCTTTGGAAACAGGAAATGTGAAAAGCACAGGATTACACTGCTGGCTACGAGTTAATTATCAAATCCTCAATTCCCATGGAAGGGAACCTCCAGCAAACAGAAGCACTACAAACCTCCTGCATTAACCACAGCCCCTCATGCTTTTTTATTTATTTTATTTATTTATTACACACATTCATTTACATTTATTTTACAGCTCTGCCTGTTGACAAGCTGCAAATTTATGGGATTTATGTGTTGTGCATTCAGGTGTTTTGTCCCAACACTGTGGCACAGGCAAATATAAAAAACTGCTGGGAAAATTCAGCTGAATAAACTCACTAATGACCATGGTCTTTGAAGAAAATACCACCAAAACACAGCAGCAGATGCTTTAGAACCATTAAGGCTGCAAAAGATCCTGGACTCCTATAAAACTTCAGCAAAGGGCAAAGAACAGAGATGCTGAGCCTGAAGAAAGTACTGATTTAAGTCAATATTTTTTTTAAACTTCCTGCAGAAGTCCCAAACCCACTTATTCTCTGCTCCTAAGGAAGTGCTCTGTGTTTCTCTCCCCACCTATGGGATGCAGGGGGGTTCAATTTCATTAGGAGGGTCTGGCAGCCAGGCCCAGGCAGCCCTGAACAAACGAGAAGCAGAAGTTGGACATCTTGAAGGAGTTCTTTTTGTCAAACCTGCAAGAGCAGAGCAGGAAAAGGAGCTCATCCAGTGCTTTTAAATCCCATTTCACTCATGTAATGCCTTGGGGAGGCTGCCTGGAACAGAGGCCAGACAAGATGAAGATAATAAAATTGGGAATTTATTCAGGGCCTTCCACAGACCCACCTTGGGCTGTCAGAAGCCTCTGAGGTTACACCCAAGATGGTCACGAGTTTTTCAGCCAATTATAAATTTGGTTCATTTGCTTATCAGGGGTAAATCCTTCAATTATAACTTCAGGTAATTAAGTCATTTACCCTCAGTTTGCTCCCCCACAATTCATTTTGTTTGTACTTTTGGGGCCTGAGACAGTAAGGTGTTGTTGAGTTTCAGGCCTGGAGAGGAATTGTTTTGTCTGAATAAAAGGGGAGAACAGCAGCTGACAGACCATGGAGTGTGAGAGTTGTGCACTAAAGCAACACAGGATCTGGAAAACAGAAAAGTTAAACCCTAAGGTGTGAAAGACAATGTTCACTTTCCTGGTAAATTTTAAAAGATTTAATTAAAAAAAAAAAAAAAAAAAAGACAGGAGACAAAGACAATAAAGCAAAAGGTGCTTGACAGTCAGCCAGGAGCACACACTAACTCAGAAAACACTTTGTTAAATTCATCAACATGTTGCATATTCATAGCCCTTCATACATTACTCAAAATCACCCCCCCAACCTGCAATTCAGCTTTTTTTTTTTTTTTTTTTTTTGTGGCTCCAGTCCTTTGCACACACCCTGATCAATAAATTCCTTCTCTGGAGTTCTGGTGTTCCTCACTCCTATCTTCATCCAGATAAAATAATCCAAGAATGTGAAGAATTTCTTGGTTATCTTTTTACCATTCTCTGATTTAGTAACATGAACAAAAGCTTTCTACATCACCATGTTGTAGTCCAAGAAAAAATATATTTATCACACTACTATTTCTAAGTTTTGTTAATAGCAGAACTAAAAGAAACTATATTCATACAGCAAAGCTTTCCAACATTGAACATACAGCATTCATTTTAATATGAAAATGAATATAAAAGTTAATAATATAATATGTACTCATAACATTAGACATCACATGGCCCAGACTATTCATCAACTCCAATTCTTCTGGTGGAGTGCTAATGTGAGAAACTTGTAGGGAAGGTCAAAGGCAGCTTCAGAGAGGCTGGGCAGACAAAGGGAGGAAGAGCAGAGCCGTGTGATGCCTTTGGACAGCTCAGCCCCATCATTACTGCAGCACTCAGCCCAGGGCAGAGCTGCAGCAGCAAATTGGAGCTGGGCTGGGTACAGGGGAGCTCCCCACACAAGGAAGGGGTGGTTGTGCCTGAGTCACGGGATGATGGCTGCAAAATCCAGCCATTGTTTGGGCAAACTTGGGAATTGCCTCGTGCTCCTCGCTTAATCAAATGGAATAAACCAGGCACCAGCATGCCTGGACCAAGTTTAATAGGAAAATAATTGAAATTTAAAAATTGAGTAAAAATATTACCAAATAAAAATCTTATCCCAGCCTTCAGCAGAGTCTTCATAACTCGCTAAGATATAGGATTTGCCACATGAGGAAAAATCCTCCATGCCTTGCAACCTGCACCCAAGGCATTGTTAAGCAAATATTTGTAAATAAATAAAAGTTCCTTGCAAGCTTTGCCACCAAACCTAACTTGGAACTCCCACCCTCCCCACTAGAAATGGGGATATTCAATATCCTGAGCTTTCCAAACTGGGGGTCCCACCCTGTTTGTCCTCTCCCTACTTCAAAATCTTATTCCTTCATCTCCCTTCAGAACGTGACTCTCAGGGCAAGATAAAGTATCCAGTAATGAATCCCTCAGGTCCTGAAGGGCATTGCCAGCACCAGGAGGCTTTGGCAGGACTCACTGCAGGGGCCAAGCACCCCAAGAGCTTCGAAATAAAATCCAGAACACAAGACTTGAGTTGATTTTCAAGGCCCTCCCTCAACTCTTTAAGTAACATGAGAAGAACCCATATTTTTCCACATATACCTGTATATCCCCTTTCCTTCTTCTTTTACCCTGAATTCTCAGTTCGTTTTTATGGTTGTTTTGTTTTTGTTTTTTTTTAATTCCCAGACTTCCAGAGCTGACAAAAACATTAGAACACAGGAGGGATCTCGGGTAGGAGGACCAAGAATAAAACAACAGACTAGACTGAAATCATAATCAAGAACATGCTGTAACAAAGCAGAATAATTCCACACAGCTCCAGCCTGGCAGCCACTCTGAGGAGGTGACATAAGAGCGTGCTCTAATATACACCATCACCCTTTTAAAAATACATTTGTGTTTTTATGGTGCTCAGGACATTTCCTTTGTAATTTCTCACCTCCTACTGCTGCCGAGGCCTCTCAGCCCCAGCAGAGACTTTGCCAAAGTTCTGGCAGCTCAGACAGGAGCTCCAGGAGGGATTTAAGGCCATAATAAGATCTAAGCTGTCGGAAAGTCCAGGCAAACTTCTGTGGCATGTTTTTCCTTTCTCTTCCCTATAAACACCTCGTGAAAGCTCTCCTGGATGCTGCCAAGTGAAAATAGTGCATTATCTCAGCTGCTGCACATGACTCCGGGGAAGATTCCTCCATCACAGTTCTGAGGAATTGTGCACCAGGCCTGTGAGTACAGGAAAGCTTTCCCATGTAGGGTGAGGATTATTTTGTTTCACAACTGCCTTGTGACTTCAGGGCAGTCTCGTGGAGAGGGAAATTCACAGAATGATGAGATTGGAAGAGACCTCCAAGGTGATCAAGTCCAACCCAGCCCTAACACCTCAACTAACCCATGGCACTGAGTGCCACATCCAGTCTTTTTTAAACACATCCAGGGATGGTGACCCCACCACCTCCCTGGGCAGACCATTCCAATATTTTATCACTCTTTCCATGAAAAACTAATATCCAACCTAAATTCCCCTTGAGACTCTGTTCTCTCATTCTGCCAGTGCTGCCTGGAGGAGAGCAGCCCCACCTGAGCACAGCCACCTTTCAGGGAGCTGTAGAGAGTGGTAAGGTCACCTCTGAGTGTCCTTTTCTCCAGAATAAACACCCCCAGCTCCCTCAGTTGTTCCTCACAGGGTTTGTGTTCCAAGCCCCTCACCAGCCTTGCTCTGGACATGCCCAAGTGTCTCAATGTCCTTCCCAAACTGAGGGACAGAACCGGGCACAGCACTGGAGGTGTGGCCTCACCAGTGCTGAGTGCAGGGGAAATGTGGATGTTTGAGTGGTGCCCTGGCTCTCCTGTTCTCAGGATGGAGCAGGGAATTCCTGGCACTGGAACTCCTTCAAAGCAAGTCCCAAGTCCCACCAAGGGTCCTGGTGAGGAGGGTGAGCCAGGACAGTCTCAGAGTGACCCTGGCAGCAAACCAGGGCTGTCCCCCTGATTCCCAGGTCTGGAAATCCATCCCAGCCAGGCTGCCAGCTTTCCTGAAGGACTGCTCTGAGGGACACACCAGCCTGAAAGGAAGGAAATGAACCCCTGGATTTATGGGATGGCACAAACCCACCAGGGACAGCACCACTCCTGCCAAACAGCAGCACATGAACCCCACCTCCTGCCCCAGGGATGGTCCCATCTCCCCTCACTCCAGGGCAAATCCCCCATTTTTGGGAAACACTGATCCATCACTGAACTGTGTAATTAAACATGCACTGGCTGAGCTCAGCTCTAAGAATGGAACCTGCCCAAGGCTCAGAACATCCTCTCTCATAAAAGGCCTTTATTTACTTTCTGATTCTGTGAGTAAATGCTGTCTATAAATAGCCCTCCCTGCCCAGCCACACTGCTGTTATCACCTCGGTCACTGGGAAAGGCCCTGATAAGACCAAGTGATAATAGATCAGGATTACCCTTCTGTGCAAAGGAACCTGCTGGAATTCATTACTGCTCGATTTTCATTCCCTTGTGCAGCTCTCCAGCCTGAAGCAGCAAAAGTAATGGAGTGCCCGTGCCCTCCTCACCTTGTCTTTGGGTTTATCTCCCTCTTCCACCACATCCCTTAAGAACCAGCCTCAAAACTGAGAGCCAAACTCGAAACTGAGAGCTCAGCTCACCCTAATCTCTGTCCCAGCACTAAATACTTTTACTGAACCTACTAAAGAACAAAGTAAAAAAATGAGATAAAGCTTATCTGCTCCCAGGAGTCAGGGAGACAGGTGAACACACACTTAGGGCACAGCAAAGCCTCCCCACACTGTCCTACACATCCACTATCTCTGTGTGAAGAGCTTTATGACCTTTGTAAAAGCAAATATATTTAAGTGCAGCTTTTATGTGCAGTGTGGAGATTCTGACCTCAGAAGAAATAAACTTTTCTTCAAGGGTTCCGCTGCCACTGGAGGGAATGCACAGGACTCCTACAGTGCTCCTGTGGATCCATTATCTACATTTCCAGAGTTTTACTGCCTTTGAAAATGTAAATCTATTGAAGGGCAGCTTTCATGTGCAGTGTCAGGCTTGTAAGAACACAAGGATTAACCAAGGTAAGAAATGAAATGCTCTTCAAGGGCTCCGAAGACACTTGAGGAACACACAGCACTCCCAAGAGTGCCTCTATGGATCCACTCCCTTATCTGCATCTGAAGAGTTTGATTGCCTTGGAAAATGTAAATACATTTTATGTGCAGTGCCAAGCTTGTAACAACATAAATGTTAACAGAGGGTAAGAAATAAACTGTTCTTCAAGGGTGAGGCACTTGAGGAACACACAGCACCCCTCCTGTGCTCCTACAGATCCATTCCCATATCTGCATTTCAAGTTTTATTGCCTTCACAAAGGTAAAGATATTTAATGTGCAATGTCACAATTGTAACAGCACAAATGGTAACAGCAGGTAAGAAATAAACTGGTCTCCAGGGGCTCCAGGGACACCTGAACACACAACAGCCCTCACAAGGAACAGAATGTGCCCCTGCTCAGGCTTTCATCACCTCTGCTCCAACTGATTGACAAAGTTCGGGTTCCCAGTTCATTGTGGTTACTACAGATTTACCATTAAACCACAGCCCTCTGCCACTGAGAGGGAAGCACATGAATAAAGGTGGCAGCAGGGGTATAAACTACAAGATGAGGCATTTTTAAATATTTATATAAAGGCAGAACAGTCTTCAATTCACACAAATGAAACAGTTGCCTTTGCTGCCTCAGTTGCACAGATTTCCAAGAACTGGAGTTGTTAATACTTGAATTTTTAGCAGTTGGGGACATAAACAGGGCAGGGGCAGCACTGGGGTATTTGTAGAGGGGAAAGGATGGACAGCAGCAGAGTTCAGTACAGACTTGGTTTTCATGGAATCCCAGACTGGTTTGGGTTGGAAAGAGCTTGAAGCTGATCCAGGGTCACCCCTGCCATGGCAGGGACACCTTCCCCTATCCCAGGTTGCTCCAGCCTGCCCTTGGACACTTCCAGGGATCCAGGGGCAGCCACAGCTCCTCTGGGCACCTGTGCCAGGGCCTGCTCACCCTCACAGGGAACAATTCCTTCCCAGTAACCCATCTAAACTGCCCCTCTTTTAGTCTAAAACCATTCCTGTTCCTCCATCCCCTGTAAATAATCTCTCTGTGTATTTCCTGCAGCTCCTTCAGGCCACAACTAGGTCACTCCAGAGCTTCTCCAGGATGAACAACCCCAATTTTTCCAGCCTTTCCCCACTGTAAAAGGGAAGAGAACAGGGCTGGAGTGACTGAGGCAGTGACCTCATTCCCCTGCCTTGCAGAGCCCCACAATGAGAGGAGAATGGAGCTGAGTCATGGACCCAACCCCCCAAACCACAGCTCCCCACGGGGAATAAATCCCTGCCCACGGGCCCGGAGCTGGATCTCACTGGGAATTTTATAGGAGAAAGATCAAACTGCAATTAATGCTCCACTGAACCCTGGGAAAAGGAAAAGGCTCTGTGGTTGGAAAGAGGGGGACACCTCTTTTAGGGCTGAAACAAACCCAGAGCAGCTCAGGGCTGTACCCACAGCCCCACACCAGGCTTCCACCCTCTCCTTCATTAAATAAAAAGTGGAAAAACAGTGAATTCCTTCCAGCTTCAAAAGTGAGCAAGGAAAGCCCTCCTGCATCACAACATCAAGGGAGAGAAGGATCCCCTGCCCCAAAGGGAAACCCCAAAGGGAAACCCCAAAGGGAAACCCCAAAGGGAGAGGAGAAGGAGGAGGAGGAGGAGGAGGAGGAGGAAGGAAAAGAGGTTTATTTGCAGCTCCCTCTCTGCACATGGGACAGCATTCCCAGGGTCACTCTGTCCCTGCACAAGCAAAGCTGCTCTCCCACTGCCAGCCAGCAGCTCTGGGGAATACAGATTAGTGGGAATGCATTTTCCAGGGCATGAAGGAATTTTTAACTGCTTTGTGCTCCCCCTTTCTCATTTTCTTGAAACAAAATAATAAAAGGAGGCATTTTAAGAATTGCAGAAAAAGGCAAAAGTGAGGTGATTCTGGCACAGCATAGTCATTTGGGGGAAAAATTTTTTAAGAGTTGGAAAAATATTCCAGACTGCCCAATGCTACAGCATATGGTCAATGCCTTATGGAAGAGAGGGAAATAAAGATTTATTTTATTTTCTGCCTGTGAGAGGGGGAATTTCTTGTAGCAGTTTTAATGACAGCAGCTGTTTGAAATATTAAATATTGATACTAAAATATCCCCATTGCAATTCAGTATTAATGCTGCCCCTGCTAATTTATGGAATACAGTAAATTTACATCAGTGCCTGGTTTTCTCTTTAACCATATTTGACTTATCAGGGTCAAATTCTGTGACTGAACTGACATGTGCCTGTTCAATTTAAATTCTGTGCTCTGTAACAAAGGGAACAAAATTTAAAATATATATTAAAAAAAGGCATAGTTGTGTTTTTTCCCCTCAGAGAGAAATTTTACCTGTAAGAATATATAGGGAGAGAGACATTTTCCAGTGGAATCATAGATTTGGAATCAATCCTGAGGCAGGATCCCTTTGATCTCAGATTCCAGCCTGAGTCACTGCATTTAAGGGGAAGGGGGATCCAGCCCTGCTGTAAATCATCACTTCCTCCAGCACCCCCTGGCTGGATGAGCCACTGCAAATGACCAACCTCCCCTGCCCACATGAAGAGCAGCAAGTTAATTCTTCCTCTTTTCAGTCCAGGACCTTGGAGCTGTCAGGTTTTCCAGCCCTTTTCCAGGTGCTCATGTCTGTGCACACACAGATAAATAAACCCAGGCACCCTGGAGTGCCCACAAACACAAAACACAGAGCTTTGAATGAAGTCCACCTGCTCCCCACCCCCCAAGAGTTTTTATGTTTTAAAACTGAAAAAAATTAAAATTTAAAATTTTAAAAAGTTTGTTCACAGAACCAAGAGATTTGGGAAGTTACACAGAACTGAGGTGCAGGCTGTAACACCAAACCTTGTTTTTGACTGGATTCCAGTGCAAATTCAGTACAAACCCCCCAAAACGAGCATCAGCTTGAAGATTAAACCCAGCAACGTTTAATTAAACCAAGGTTTAATGCTGCAAGGCTCTGATCACACACAAATGCACGGCTCTTAAGCACAAATAATTCTGCAGTGGGGATCTGCTGCAGTTTCTGACAGCTGAAATGCAGTTTTGGGGAGGCAGAGCAGCCCCTGGGAAAGGGGAGAGGGATTTGTCCAGCTCTACCTCCCATTCCCAGCCATTGCCTGGGACTGCAGCAATCCAGAACTGCTCCCAACTAAAATTCCATCCCAAAGCAAGGAATGGTGCTGCTTTCCAGGCAGAAAAAGCTAAAAAAAGGACACCTGACTCTGTGCCCAGAGAGAAGGAGCAGCACAGGCACAAAGAGCCGACGTGACTCTGTGAGTCCCAAAGTCCCCTTGGAAAGGGACCCAAATGAGCAGGTTTTGGGGAAGTGGGACACAGGGAGCCAGAGGAGTCACATGGAGAGCAGTGCTGGACACAGGAACAAAGGGCTGCAGGATCTCTGCTGGGAGCTCAGCACTGATGCTGGCCCGGCTCCCTAACGAGCTGGGCACTTCATTAGCGGGCACAGAGCTCCATTCTCTGCCAGCCTGCCATCCTCCCTGCTGCAGGACACCCAGCTCCATTCCCTGCCAGCCTGCCATCCTCCCTGCTGCAGGACACCCAGAGCCATTCCCTGCCAGCCTGCCATCCTCCCTGCTGCAGGACACCCAGCTCCATTCCCTGCCAGCCTGCCATCCTCCCTGCTGCAGGACACCCAGCTCCATTCTCTGCCAGCCTGCCATCCTCCCTGCTGCAGGACACCCAGCTCCATTCCCTGCCAGCCTGCCATCCTCCCTGCTGCAGGACACCCAGCTCCATTCCCTGCCAGCCTGCCATCCTCCCTGGCTGCAGGACATCCAGAGCCATTCTCTGCCAGCCTGCCATCCTCCCTGCTGCAGGACACCCAGCTCCATTCTCTGCCAGCCTGCCATCCTCCCTGCTGCAGGACACCC
Source organism: Muscicapa striata striata (assembly GCA_030060385.1). Taxonomy (NCBI): domain Eukaryota; kingdom Metazoa; phylum Chordata; class Aves; order Passeriformes; family Muscicapidae; genus Muscicapa; species Muscicapa striata. Next base: position 245,870 of record JAREIS010000088.1, read on the forward strand.
AGCTCCATTCCCTGCCAGCCTGCCATCCTCCCTGCTGCAGGACACCCAGCTCCATTCCCTGCCAGCCTGCCATCCTCCCTGCTGCAGGACACCCAGAGCCATTCCCTGCCAGCCTGCCATCCTCCCTGCTGCAGGACACCCAGCTCCCCTCTCTGCCAGCCTGCCATCCTCCCTGCTGCAGGACACCCAGCTCCATTCTCTGCCAGCCTGCCATCCTCCCTGCTGCAGGACACCCAGAGCCATTCTCTGCCAGCCTGCCATCCTCCCTGCTGCAGGACACCCAGCTCCATTCCCTGCCAGCCTGCCATCCTCCCTGGCTGCAGGACACCCAGCTCCATTCCCTGCCAGCCTGCCATCCTCCCTGGCTGCAGGACACCCAGCTCCATTCTCTGCCAGCCTGCCATCCTCCCTGCTGCAGGACACCCAGCTCCATTCTCTGCCAGCCTGCCATCCTCCCTGCTGCAGGACACCCAGCTCCATTCCCTGCCAGCCTGCCATCCTCCCTGGCTGCAGGACACCCAGCTCCATTCCCTGCCAGCCTGCCATCCTCCCTGGCTGCAGGACACCCAGAGCCATTCCCTGCCAGCCTGCCATCCTCCCTGGCTGCAGGACACCCAGCTCCATTCTCTGCCAGCCTGCCATCCTCCCTGCTGCAGGACACCCAGCTCCATTCCCTGCCAGCCTGCCATCCTCCCTGCTGCAGGACACCCAGAGCCATTCTCTGCCAGCCTGCCATCCTCCCTGCTGCAGGACACCCAGCTCCATTCTCTGCCAGCCTGCCATCCTCCCTGCTGCAGGACATCCAGAGCCATTCTCTGCCAGCCTGCCATCCTCCCTGCTGCAGGACACCCAGCTCCATTCCCTGCCAGCCTGCCATCCTCCCTGCTGCAGGACACCCAGCTCCATTCTCTGCCAGCCTGCCATCCTCCCTGCTGCAGGACACCCAGAGCCATTCCCTGCCAGCCTGCCATCCTCCCTGCTGCAGGACACCCAGAGCCATGGCTGATGTCATTCCTGCTCCCAGCAGCAGCACTCCCGACACGGGAGAGGCTCCCACACAACCCAGGCTGAGAATTTCCATTTTTAAAAGGTTTTGAAACAAAGCAATGGTGGTAGAAATATGTGTGTGTGTCCCTCAGCTGCCACTTCCTGCCACAGCACTGGGAAAAGTTTCCCAAGTTTCCTGAAATCAGCTCTGGTAAGACACCCAAGCTTTTCTCAGGTTTAATTTGAAACAGGATGATTTGATAATGAGCTGATCAGAAGTGTTTCTGGACAAGGGGACACCAGGGATTAGGAAAACACCAGACAAAAGTTCTTTATTTCTTTGGCATCAAAACCAGATCCCACACAACTCCTCCAGCAGCAGCAGGCAGCCAAAACATCCCCAGGTGCCACAGCCACAGGTTTTCTGAACATTCCCATAGATGGTTGACTCCACCACTGCCCTGGGCACCTCTGCCAGGGCTTTGGGAGCCTCTCCATGAGGAAAATTTCCCTATATCCAATCTAAACCTCTCTTGGTGTCACACAAGGCTGTTTCCTCTTGTCCTGTCACTGCTCCCTGGGAGAAGAGGCTGACCCAAATCAAGGCATTTCGACAATATATTTGAAATTCAAGAAGCTCTCAGTGTGCCCACTACTAAAAAAATCTTATTTTTGTCCCTTATTCTAAATTTATCATGAAGTGGAGGCAAATTCCTTCCCTTCAGATGTAAGAGTGGGAGGTTCAAGGTTAGAAATTGCAGAAAAACACACCCAGCTGTGGCTGCCCCTGGATCCCTGGCAGTGCCCAAGGCCAGGCTGGGGCACCCTGGGACAGTGGAATTGGATTTTTAAGGGCCCTTTTACTCTATGATTTCATGATTTCCTTGTTTCCCAAGCCATATCAATCTCGTGCCATTTCTTATCATTTATTGCCTTTTATTATCACTTCTCACTAATCCCTTCAGGGTTCTTGGAACAAGGTAATTTTTTATAGGCTATACAGGGTTTCAGTCACTCTGAGCAGTGCACACACAGACACTGTTAAGCTTTTAAACTTCAAAAAACTGGAAGAAATCTCTTCCTTTCTCATACAACAAAAACCAAACAAAATAAAAGAGCTGGTTTTAAACACCAAGATGGAGACTTACAATCAGAATATCCCAAGCTGGAAGAGACCCACAGGGCCCCTGCAGGAGCGAAAAAACAACATCCTGTGAGTATTTCTAGCACAGAAAAAAAGTAACTTTAGTCAGAGAAAAGCAGATGCAGGAAACCAACCCGAGGGCTGGCAGAGCAGCACCACAAGCCCTGAGCCACAAAACAGCAGCTGCTGAGCTGGAGGAGGGTGCAGAGCTTCCCTCAGCTCCAAGTCCTGCACTCCAGAGGCACCTCTGCTCCAAAGCCCCACGAAAACAGCTGGAAATCTCTGGGTCCTGTGTTTGCTTCCACCTGGGCCCCACACTGCAGCATCTGGGGAGATTATCTGGGTTTAAGATCTGAGCTGTTTGCAGGGTTTGCTTCCAGACCTACTCAGCTCTGAGCTGTGGTCTGAAAGTCTGGGGGTTTATTGCCTTCAGAAAGCCCAGAGTGAGTCACAGGAGCAATCAAAAGGTAAATTCAAAATACACACACACACAGCCCTGTGGTTCTCTTGCAGCAGGGGAAGCTTCTCCTCGAGGAATGTGGCAGCCCCAGTTTCTCTAAAACTCCAACCAAAACATGGGGGAGGATTTTTTCCCCATTTGGTTCATCTACAAATTCATTATTTTAATTCTCATTTAAAGTTCAAAATAACAGCACTCCTTCTAGTCAGTCATGACACACTCAGCCCTCCCATTACAAACCAGGAGAAGACTCACACAGAGATTTCTTTGTCTATTAAATATTCCAAGCACAGCCCCAACCCCACGTGGAGCACTGCTAGGAATCAGGATCAAAGGGAAACAAACCTTCTCCTGCATCCCTACAACCCAGAAGTCCCAATTTCCAGCTGTATTATGAGGAAAAAAAATAATAAACCTGAGATTTGTGAGAGTAACCATGTGTACCCTAAATGTGTGTCTCTGCAGCAGCATTTTAGAAGGAAAGATGGAATTATTTAAGGAAATATTACTCTTATAAGCAGTGCCACTTTCCACCCAGCAATTACAACTGGATACTTGTGCCACACAGCCAAGTCTTTTCACATCAGGCCATTTTATGCCTTCTCCACAAGGAAAACTGACGTTCTCCCAGCCCAGGGAAAAAAAGGGGCTTTTCAAGCCTGAGGCTCAGGTTTCACCAGAGCCAGCATTTAATATCAAACTTCACATCTTGTAAGGGGCAGCCAAAAATCCCCTGGACCAGGCTGCTCTGAAAGCGGTGGAAAATCCGGAATTTCTGTGAAAAGCCACATTGAAAAATAATTATCCCTCTAAAACAGAAAAAAAGAAAAGCAGGAATAGCAGAATTAAAGAGGTGGCTTTCCACAGAGATTGTTCCTGCCAGCCCTGTGACCAATCGAGGCAGGGACAGGTCTGCCACGCTGCTTACATTCCTCCAGGGGGATGAAAAAATTATTTGTTTTTGATTGGGTCTATGCAGAACATTTGCATCTTGTTACTGCTGATATTTTAGCCTTAAAAGTTCTCAGACATTCCTCCAGGGCTTATCTTAAGCACATTTTTATTAAGTTCCCTTCTCTAAAAAAAACAAGCCCCAGTGAGTTTTGACGCGCGCTGCCTTTGACAATGATAATCTTTGTCCTTCCCAGCTGCAGCAAATTTAAGATAATCTCTTTTCCAAGTGGACTTTATTAATCTTCCCAGTGAAATACCATCCTGAGGTAAAACAATTATTTCCAGTTCAACTCTTAGTACCAGCTAAGCCCGTGCTGGAAAAGACAACCAACATCTGGCAGACTCAATATCTGCAGCAATTAAGAGTAATCGTGGAACCATAAATATACAAATCTGTGCAAGGGCTGGGGAGAGCGGGGAGGGAGCGGCTGCAGGAGGAGGGCAGGAGCCACAGCACGGGCTGGCACTGCCACTGTCACTGCCACAGAGGGACTGGCACTGCCACTGCCACAGAGGGACTGGCACTGCCACTGTCACTGCCACAGAGGGACTGGCACTGCCACAGAGGGAATGGCACCGGCACTGCCACAGAGGGAATGGCACTGCCACTGTCACTGCCACAGAGGGACTGGCACTGCCACAGAGGGACTGGCACTGGCACTGTCACTGGCACAGAGGGAATGGCACTGCCACTGTCACTGCCACAGAGGGACTGGCACTGCCACTGCCACAGAGGGAATGGCACTGCCACTGTCACTGCCACAGAGGGAATGGCACTGCCACTGGCACAGAGGGAATGGCACTGCCACAGAGGGACTGGCACTGCCACTGTCACTGGCACAGAGGGAATGGCACTGCCACTGTCACTGTCACAGAGGGACTGCCACTGCCACTGTCACAGAGGGAATGGCACTGCCACTGCCACTGTCACTGTCACAGAGGGACTGGCACTGTCACTGTTACAGAGGGGACTGGCAGGGACTGGCACTGCCACTGTCACAGAGGGACTGCCACTGCCACAGAGGGACTGGCACTGGCACTGTCACAGAGGGACTGGCACTGCCACTGAGGGACTGGCACTGCCACTGTCACTGTCACAGCAGGACTGCCACTGTCACAGAGGAACTGGCACTGGCACTGTCACAGCAGGACTGCCACTGTCACAGAGGGACTGCCCCTCTCACTGTCACAGAGGAACTGCCACAGCTGCACTGCCACTGTCACAGTGAGATGTCACTATCACTGCCACAAAGAGACTGTCACTGCCACTGTCATGGTGGCGCTGCCACTGTCACAGCAGCACTGCCACTGCTACTGTCACAGCAGCACTGTTGCAGCTGCACTGGTGCTGGCACAGCTGCACTGTCACTGTCACAGCAGCAATGCCACTGTCATAGCAGCACTGTCACAGCAGAACTGCTACTGTCACTGTCACAGCAGAAGTGTCACTGTAGGACTGCCACTGTCACAGCAGCACTGCCACTGCTACTGTCACTGTCACAGCAGCACTGTCACAGCAGCACTGTCACTGTCACAGCTGCACTGTCACTGTCACAGCACTCAGGGATATACGTGCCAGCTCCCCCAGAACTCTGGAAAGTGTCACCTCAGTGCAGGGAGCTGGGGCTGGGACAGTCCCAGGCATCCCCCCCACACCTGGGCAGGGCAGAGTCCCCTCGGGCAGTGATTAACAGGATTGAACTAATTGGGGGGAGAACCCTGCTGGCTCTCCCCAGCGGTGCCACCAGAGGTGCTGAGGCCCCTGAGTGTCCCCAAACCAGGACAAAGACCCCAAAACGCTGCCAGGCCAGGGCTGGGCTCACCCCCAGCTGCTCCTCCAAAAGCAGATTTTTCTCCTGAATAACCCAAGGGAATCAGCCCCAAAGCCCAGCCAGGGAGGAGCCAAAACCCTGCATCTCCCCATGGATCCAGAATCCTGAATTCCAGCCCTGCTCAGCCTCACCTCAAAGCAGCTGAAGCACCATGGCTGATTATTATTATTATTATTATTATTATTATTATTATTATTTCCAGAAAAAAAAATCTCTGAGCATTTTAAATTTAAAAGTATGACTCTGCTCCATCTCCCATTATCTGAGCTGCTTTGACTGCAAAAGTGCAATTTTGCAGAAAGACAATTTTGATTTTTCCTGCTGAAAGGGTTCAATAGATAAAAACTACAAAAGATCTGATAGATAAACAATAAATCATCTGATTTGGAGCCAGATCTATGGCCAAAAGCTCTTCTAAATGCAAGCACAGCTGGAAAAAAATAAAGAAAATTAATTTAACTTCACTTTTCCTCTACAACTCCTCCAGTTGTTAACTCCCTCACTGAAGTCATAATCTTGTGTAAAATCCTGATCACTGCTAAAAAATATGAGATTTAGGCAGCACAATAAGTAGAAAAGATGCAAATTTATACATCATTTGGGTAAAATATCATCACCTGGAGGAAAAAGCAAAAGCAGTTTTGGACTGAAATATTTGCTGGGCTCTCAGAGGGAACGTTTTGCTTCAGACACAAACAAAAGCCAAGGTAAAATATGATCTGTGTGCTTGACTGACTGTGCCCTCTCAGAGCTCCAGTTTGTTGTGCTACAATGTCCAAGGAAAATCATTTTAGGGAATGCAACAAAGAAATTAAACATATTTCCCCCAAATGAAGCCGTTGCTAATCCCAGTTGCCAAGGCAGAATTTCACTGCAAAGAACATCCTGGATGATCTCCCACTGTTGTTTTACAGCAGCAAGGCTACTTTTCCTTTAAAAGAAAGGAAACAAAAGGGATCATTTCCCCTCCACATTCCATCCCTGCATTCTCCAGTTCCCAGGTGGGACACGAGTGAGTTTTCCTTCAACAGCAACAGAGACATCGAGATGAGTGAGCCTTGGACACCCAGCACTGCCCTGGTGTCCCATTCCCTGCCTGGATTTTCCTCATAGCCAAACACTTCACACCACAAACATCTGGTAGCCACAACCTCCTTGAGTGGTCCGAGTGGCCACCCTGAGAAGGGGGAAAAGCCTCCCTTGCCCCAGGAAACAAATGGAATTATCACTCTGTGCTGAAGGATCTTGGCTATGGGCTGGGGGCTCCTGGGTGAGCTTACAAGGCCTGGCTGCTCCACAAGAGCTCTGCTGGCTCTCAAATTGAGCAATAAAAGGCTCTTCTCCTTTTCTTTCCATTTTCTTTCTTTTTTTTTTTTTTTTTTTTTTTTTTTTTTTAATTTTCCTGGTCACACATCTGGGCTGGGAGCCTGTGCTCGTGCCCAGCTCTCCAGGAGTCCCATCAGGAGACAGGCACAAGGCTCCTGCTCCACCTGGAGCATCAAAGGGATCCCAGCAAGACAAGGGAAGCCCAGAGAGTGCATTTAGCACAGACACACACACAGAGGGGCCAGGCCAGGGCAGCCCAGCCCTGCACAAACTCCATCCCAAGCCTGCAGGATGGATCACAAACCCTGCAGCACCCAGAGCTCCCAGCACCAAGCCCAGCTGCTTCACCTGCCTGCCAGCAGGAAATTCAAACAGCACAAGGCAGCCCAGGACCCCAGAGGAAAAACCAATCCCCCAAAAAAGAGGGTGTGCTGTCCATGTGGCACTGAAGGTCACAGAGCAGTGACCAACTCCAGTTCCAGAGTAGATGTATTGATATCTGTTAATCACTTCGGTGTTGTTTGTTTTTTTTTTTTCTTGTGTTTTTTTTTTTTTTTCTCACAAGGAAAACCTCTTTCAAGGGCAAGAATAAGATCTCAGGTTCCCCTCTGCTCCACTGAATCTATCTGGTTTATGCAGCTCTCTGAGTGTGCAAGAACACGGACTGGAGGGGAAATGTGCTTTACACAAGTGAGTAAAAGCAGAAAAATCAACTCTGTATCAGCAGAAAGGCTGAACCTGAAGGCCCACGAGTCTCCTCTTCCCCAGAAGCAGGAATAACTCAAGTCTCCATGGAAAAGGAGAAGCAGCCCCAAGTTTTGGTGACACACCCCACATCGCACACATGTGGGACCCCCCTTTCCCAAGGCACCATCCAGCACCGCTTCCTCTGCTCCTCCCTTTCCACAGAAACCAAAACCACCCGGTGCCACCACAGCAGCCACGAAACAGAGACCAAGTCATTTTTTCCAGCCACACCAGCGGCTCCAGCCACGAGGGACGGAGGAAGCGAACCCCAAGGAACAGGCCCCAGATCCCCATGGAGCAGCCGAACTGCCCAGGAAACGTCTCCGAGCCGGCTGATTTCAGCAGGGCAGCTTCTGACAAAAGCTGCCGCTGCCTGAGGTGTGCGGAGAGCTCACTGCAGTCTGCAAACCAAACCTGGGCACGGGGACCGGGGCACAGCGAGCCGGCCACGCTCACAGGCCACGGAGCCGCCAAACGCTGCAAATGAGAAGGGACCCAGTGCGCTCTGCAGGGAAAAGCCCGGCTGGGCGAGCAGCAAATGCGTTTTAAGGCCAAATATGCCCAAAGTCCAGCAGAGAGAGCCCACGGCAGCCCCGAAGGACAGCAGCCTCTCAGACAATGCAGGAATCTCCCTGCAGAAGCCAAACTACATTTTTTTTTCCCCTCTGGCCTCCATCTCTGTCACAGCCAAGCGATCCAAGGGAACGCCATCCATCACCGTTCCAAGCCCACAGGCCAGGGGAGACCTCCAGCCCCGAGGGGCTCACAAAGGCTTTTGTTTTGTTTTTGTTTTGGCTAATTCCGAGCAACACCTCGGAGTGCAAACCCTGCCCTGCAGTATTTGCAACCCAAATATTGCAGCGCTGAGCTAATTTCGGGGAGCTGGCACACACAACCGACTACTGGAGTAATCAGACCAAAAAAATGAAGGCGAGCTAAATTTAGGAGTAACTATGCGATGCAATATTAATGACGGATTATTTCCCTCCTAAAAAAGAAATACATATACATAGGTATACATATATATGTATATACACATATGTATATATATTTTTTTTAATTAAGCTGACAATGCTTCCTGCAAGATCCAGGCTGTCCATCCCCCTAAGGATGGATCCCACAGTTTTCAGGGTACCAAGATGAGGTTCAACCCCCGCATCCCCCGCCAAAAGAAAAGCCCCCCAGGAGCCCCGGGGCGCATCCCCCGCCCGCAGCGCCCCCCGGGCAGGGGGAGCGCAGTGCCCGCGTCCTCCGCGCTGTCCCCGGGCGCTCCCGGGAAGGGCTGGCCCCGTTTCCCCGCAGTGCAGCGCGGACCGCCCGCATCCCCCATCACTCACTTCCTCTTGTACTCGTCGCGCTCCCGCTTGACTTTGGCCAGCACGTTGTAGAGGGCGCGGATCTCGGGGGTGATGGTGTCGATCTGCACCCCGACCCCGTCCGGGTGCACCCAGGACACGCCGGGGCCCTGCACGGTCTCCAGGCCGCCGCCGCCGGTGCGCCGCACCTGGGTGTAGCTCCAGATGGTGCCGGGCAGGCGCCCGTAGTGCGGCGGCGACGGCAGCGGCCCGTGCCCGGGGCCCGGCGGCGGCACCAGCGGCGGGGTCCCGCCGTCCGTCTGCACCGCCTGGTCCCGGGAGAAGGTCTTGTAGCGCAGCCGGCGGTCGCGCTCGCTCTGCTGGGCCGCCAGCTGCTTCTCCAGCAGCCGGTTCCGCCGCTCCAGCTCGTGCACCTTGGCCAGGAAGCAGCGGAACCGCACGTTCAGCCCCTTGAGCAGGTGGATGTTGGAGCCCAGGTCGTTCCGCAGCGCCGCCGTCACCGGCGGCCCCCGGCCGCCGCGGGGCCGCCGCCGCCGGGGCCCAGCGGGCAGGAGGAGGAGGCGGCGGCGGCGGGGAGAAGGCGCGGGCCATCTCCCCGAAGAGCAGCGAGTTCATGGCGGAGGGGGCGGTGATGGAGGGGCCGGCGGTGATGGAGGGGCCGGCGGTGCGGAGCGGCCGTGCCGGTGCCGGTACCGGTACCGTTGTCTCTGCGGCGGGCGCTGATTTTTGGGGAGCCCCGGGGTCCCAAAGCGCTCCAGGACCCGCATTCATGGGCAAAGGTGCAGTGAAGCAGAGCCAGGCCCCCGGCCTCTCATCTGCTGCCGGCTCTCCGGGACACGCAGGATTATCGATCCCTGCTAATCCCCTACGGAGCCGGGCTGGGGCGGGGGATGCCCAGCCGGGAGGGGAGGGGGCTGTGCGGACATCCCGGGGGATGGAGGGCTCTGCACCAGGAACCGGAGCGAGGGGACAACGGGACAATGGCTACAGATTGAAAAAGAGGAAATTCTGGTTGGATATTGGGCAGAAATTCTTCCTTGTGAGGGTGGGGAGACCCTGGCACGGGTTTTCCAGAGAAGCTGTGGATGCCCCAAACCTGGCAGCGTTCAAAGCCAGGCTGGATAAGGCCTGGAGCAGCAGGGATGGTGGCAATTGTCCCTGTCCCTGTCCCTGTCCCTGTCCATGGCAGCGCTGGGATGATCTTTAAAGTCCGTTCCAATCTATGATCCCATGATTGCACGATTAGGTCAGATCAGAATAAATTATAAACCTTGGATTTTGTTATCCCAAAGCAGAGCCCTGCCTAAGTGCTAAATAATGCTGATATGATAATAATTAAGTTATTAAATTAGCGTTTCCCAAGTGCTGCTCCCGGACCTTTGGGCAATCAAAGGATATTGTTTAATTGAATGATGTGATCGCTGCATTGCTCTGCTGGGCACAGAATGATGCAAGGGAAACAACTCTCAGCCAGGCTGGTGCAAAGCTGCAGGAACACTGTTTACCCAAGTATAATTTCTGAAATAAAACCATGGGGCTTGCCAGGTTATATTTATATTTATATTTATATTTATATTTATATTTATATTTATATTTATATTTATATTTATATTTATATTTTTATATTTTTATATATTTATATTTATTTATATTTAACCCCACTTGCTGAAACTCCACCAGCACCGAAACCAGGGTTCTTCAAAGGGCTCTGTTAATGTGTTACTAACCTGTGTTTTGCCAGCACCTCCTGGAAAAAAAAAAAAAAAAAAAAAAAAAAAAAGTGGTGGGTGGAGGTGCTTTATTAAAGGGTGACTCAAAGAAACACCTGAAGGATTTGTCTCTCCCCCAGCACAAAACCTCCTGAGCTGGGTTTGTGTTTGGGCTGGGCTGTGGGTGTCAGCAAACAGCTCCAGATTTCCATCACAAAGCCCCGGGAAATGTTCCCGTGCTTTGTGCCGCCCTGCAGATCCCAGAAACACTCGGGAAAGGCAGGAATTGGCTAAAACTGCCAAAACTGGGGGAGGCACTGGGAGCAGCAGCAGCCGGGAGCGGGTTTGTCCCAGATTTGGGAAATTCCTCGGTTTGGAACCACCCGGATAGTGCAAGGAGTTCCTGCCCGGGATGGGATGGGATGGGATGGGATGGGATGGGATGGGATGGGATGGGATGGGATGGGATGGGATGGGATGGGATGGGATGGGATGGGATGGGATGGGATGGGATGAGCTTTAAGGTCCCTTCCAACCCAAACTGGGCTGGGATTTTATGGATTTCCCCGGTTTTGGACACCAGCACCCTTGCTGGTGGTGCTGGAAGGAGCTGGGTGCACCCGGGGTCCACAGGTGGGAAAATCCAGCTGGGTTTTATTTTAATATTTTATTATTTTACTCCTTTAGGGAAGCAGGAAAGCACCCGAGGGGGTGATAAACCAGGCAATGAAGGGTTTGGTACCTGCCCCATGATCTTGCAGCTCTCTGGATCCACCAACGCCTCATCTCCAGGTCATTAAACCAAATTAGTCCTTTTCCTAATGAGCTCCAGCCCCTCCCTGGGACGGGCACGGCCACCCCCAGCTCCTGCTGTGCTGTGGCCTCAGTGAATCCCCCGGGGCTGGAGCAGGGATTGGGGAATCCAGCCCCTTGGATTTCACTTTACACTCATTTCTTTTCCCTTTGGAACAAGTGCATCCTGCACTCCCAAATCTCAGTGACCATTCAGGGCTGCTCCCTGCACTGGCTCAGATTTTTTAATGTTAATTTTCCTGGGATTGGTGGCATCCCTTGAGGCTCTGTTAGGCACTCATGGAAAGTTCTTTTTTCCCTGGTAAAGTGAACATTTTCCAGACAAACCAACCCAAACCCAAGCCCAGAGCTCCCATTCCATGCTGCAGGTGCTGCTCCCTGGGCTGGTGGCATCACCAGAGGGTTGATTTGTGGATTTGAACAAACCTCACTCTAAAACAAGTAAAATTCCTCTGGTTTGACACCTACAAAACTCCCCAGGCCCCCCAAATGCCTCTCAGTGACCTCAGGGGGTTCTGCTGGGCTGGGATTTTCTCACATCCAGGCGAGGCTGCATCCCCTCATCCCTCCCTCAGCCCCTTCCCATCCCCCAGGCCACAGCCCTGTGGGACTGCCTGAAAACAGAGGCCACACAAAACTATGGGAATAAAAAGAAAACTGCTTTTTATCTATTTATTGAAGGGCCTTCAGGTGCATTTGGGCAGATGAAGCCCTCCAGGGGCTACATCCAAAAATGGACCATGGGTCACAGGATTTCCCACTTTTATAAGTTTGGTCCATTTGCATGTTGGGGGTTAATCCTCCAATTACAGCTTCAGGTAATGAAGTCATTTACCCCAAATTTGCTCCCCCCAACTCCCTTTTGTTTCCATTTCTGGGGCCCTGAGGCAGTGAGGGGTCCTTGATTCCCAGCCCAGAGAGGAACTGTTGTGTGTGACCAAAATGGGAGAGCAGCAGCTGACACTGTGTGTGGGGTTTAGGGCTATAACTAGAGAACTGCAGGGTTCCAAACACATGAAAACAGAAAAGCTGAAACCCTGAGGCAGCAGCTCCATCTGTGACCCCAGAGGGTCGGGTGGTGACCCCGGGACTGGGATCTCTCCCCTGGGGCTCTCTGCACCTTTCCTGAGTGAGGGTGTTTGTCTAAACCAGCAGAACCTTTAATATTTATATCTTTGTATCTTTAATAGTCCACCCCCAAAATGGTTTCTCCACAGACCCCAGTGATGGGGCACGAGCATTGTGGTGGCATCAGCCTCGTCCCAGCTGCATTTCTGGCCAGCAGAGCCTTTCCCATCCCAGCAGAGCCTTTCCCCTCCCAACAGAGCCTTTTCTGCATCAGCCCCGGGTTTTTTTGTTGGGAAGGGAGGGCAGGATCAGCAGGATCAGCCCCGCCCGCCCGGGAGGACTTGGGGACAGCCCCGGTGACTCGTGGGGTGACTCAGCCCCCCGAACACCCGCGGTGTCCCCAGGTGTCACCCGGGCGGTGTCACCAGGGCAGGGCCGGGCCGGTCCCGGGGGGTTGCAGCCTTTGGATGTGCCGGGAATTGTCCCCGGGCACGCTGAGGGACAGAGAGTGTCCCTGGGGCTGCTGCTGGGAGGGATGAGCTCCAGCGAGCAGCGGCTGCTCCTCCCTGCACCTTTCCTGCCTTCACAGGAGCTCTCTCCTCCCCAAACGCCGGGGTTTTCTCCCCGGTTTGTCTCCTCCTGTCCCGCCAGCTCACGGCAGAGAGGAGCTGCTGCCGGCACCCAGCGCCTTCTCCCGCTCGGGTTTATTCCTGCAGTCACCAAAACCTCCTCTGCCCACATTTGGGGCTCCGTGGGTGTCAGCAGCACAAAACAGGTCCAGCCCAAGGAGAGGATGCTCCTGCCCAGCCCCGGGGCTGCGGAGAATTGGGGATGCACGGGAGGGAGAGTCGGGGTTCAGCGCATCCGCAGCCCCTCCCGGCCCGGGCGGGGCTGATCTCCTCCATGGAGAGCTGTCAATATTTTGCAAACAAAGCTCCGCAGGTGCAGCCCCGAAAGGCTCCGAGGAGATGGAGACGCTGAGCGGCGCATCCGCGGCCGGGACACGCCGGGATTTCCGTGGAGGCGGCGGCAGCGCCCTCTGCTTCCTTCGGAACCAAACCCTTCACCTGCGCTGAGTAGAGCGGCAAAAATGCGGCGATGGGTCCGGACAGGCTGCGCGGGTGTGCCCGGGCGGGACCGCTCCGGGTGAGCCCGGGATGCTTCAATCCCAAAATGGTCAAGCTAAAATGGTCAAACTCTTCATTCTGAAAGTAACAGGCGGACTCTGATTAATTTAAGTGCAGGATGATTTTTACATTAACAGAATAAATGATTTCTTTCTCGTTGTTGCCCCAAACTTTGCCGGGTTGAGCGACACCCGAAGCTCCAGCACTGAGGGTTGAGTTGAATTTGGATTCATTTTTAGCTCCCTGTCTAAACCTCTTTTCCATTAGCTGGTTATTTTCCTTGCTTGCACTGGGGGTTTTTAGCCTGACGGGTTTTGCAGGACACGGTGTAGGAAATCTCCCTGGTGGGAGCGGTGATGGATCGGGAATGTGGGGCTGGGATTCCCCCGAGCATCCCCCGGCACCTCCCCCCTGCCTCCCCTCTGGGGACCCCAAAGGGACAGCGGGACCTGCCCTGAGTGGAGACATCGCACCAGGGGGGACACGGGGACATCGCACCGAGGGGGGACACGGGGACCTCGCACCTGGGGCACCCAGAGGGACACGGGGACATGGCACCTGGGGGACTCATGGGGACACGGGGACATGGCACCTGGAGCACTCACGGGGACACGGGAACACCGGGACACTGCACGTGGGGCACTCATGGGAACACCAGGGTCTGTCCTGAGATGGGGACATCACACCTGGAATACCCACAGGGACACAGGGACATCGTACCTGGGGAACTCACAGGGACACGGGGACATCGCACCTGCAGCACTCAGAGAGACACAGGAGGGGACATCGCACCTGGGGCACTCCCGGGGACACGGGGACATCACACTTGGGCATTCACGGGGATATCACACCTGGAGCACTCAGGGGACACAGGCAGGGACATCGCACCTCGGCCACTCACAGGGACACCACACCTGGGGCACCCAGGGGGACACGGGGATCACACCTGGGGCATTCAGGGGATCACACCTGGGTCACTCAGGGGATCACACCTGAGTCACTCAGGTTCCCCCCGGCCCCCCGAGATTCTCCGCCCGATCCCGCGCTGGCAGCGCCCCGAGTCCCGCAGCTTTGGAGCGGTTCTGTCGCGGTTCTGTCGCGGCTCTGTCGCGGCTCTGGCGGCTGTTGGTGAGGAAGAGGAGCTCGGGTGGAGCCCCCGTGGCTCCAGCCCTGGGCTGGGGGCGCTGCTGCAGCCGCTGAGCTGCGAGAAACTGCTGAGAGCAGCAAAAGGCGGCTGCAGGAAGGGAAATGGAACGGGCTGGCGCTCCGGAGGTGCCCTCGGTGTCTGATGTCACCCCTGGGAATCAGCTTGGTGCCATCAAACGTTGGGAATAATTGAAGGATGCTGCTGGGCTTGCTGCTTGCACATTAAATAGGATTAAAAAACAGCAGGGAGAAGCTGCAGGGATGAAACCCCCGAGAAGGGCCTGGGGGTGTCCCAAACACAGACTGGGGTGGGGTCACCTCCAGCATGAGACACAGGGACAGCACCCCAAAGCCCAGCAGGGGAACACGGGGCTCACTCGGGGCTGTCATTTGTGCCCAAGCCCCAGAGGGTTCCAGTCTCCTCAGGAGCTCCCCGAGCCCTTTCCCAGCCCCATTTCAGACTTGGACAGCCCTGGCTCTCCCCAGGGTTTGTACCGAGGGTGGCTGAGGTGCTGCTGGCACAGCACTTGGGAAAGAACAAGCGGGATTATGATTAATAACAGTAATTATTGGGTTATCACTGTTAGGGCAGAGATCTCTCCCTCTGAGGCACTCCAGCCCATTAATGACAGGCTGTCCCTGGCTGCCCTGCCCTGCCCTCTGCCTCCTTGCCCAAATTAAAACCTCTCCTTTATCCCTTCTGCAGCCCCTGCTCTGTCCCCATGGCAGGGAAAGATGGCAAAGGTGTCAGACCCAACATCCCTGGCAAGAGCAGCCAAGACTGAACATTGTGTTCCTGATACTAGTTTTTTTTTTTAAAAGCTCAGCCTCTTTCCATATGTCAAAGCTGAACTTAGACCACAAACACATTAATTTATCCAATTTCTGCTTAACATTTGCCCTTTTTTATATCACACACCTTCCCCACTGGAGAAGGGCTGTAGGGCAAGTGTTATTCTGCTTCTCCAGTGGCAGAAACATCCCAACATATTCCCCTGTGGGGCAGGCTGGGGTGGGTGGCAGCAGCCCCAGAAGAAGCAGAGCTCAGCTCTCTGATCATTCCCACTTCTCCTGCGGCTCCAGGGACATTTGTGGATCACCCAGGACCTGGAGGTTGCACCAGCTTTGGTTGGGTTTTCCCTCAGCCCTGGCTGTGATTCACCCACTGAGGGTTTGTGTTTCCCAAGGGAAGGGACCAGGCTGAGTCAGGCTGAGGAGTGCCAGGGTGGGGACTCCTTTCCAGAAGGAAAACTCTGATTTTTGGAGCGGGAAATCCACTGTGAGGTGCCTGATGCTCCCAGGGGGAAGGGAAGGGGCAGGAGAGCTCTGCAGCATCCAAGTGTGAGGATAAGGGAGCAGGAACGTGTCTGATCCCTCCTGGGTGCTGTGGCAACAGTGGGATGGGAGAGAAAATCCCTGTGGGACAGGAGGGAGGCTGTAATTCCCACTCCAAACCTGGGAGCTGCAGGAGCAGGGCCTGGCTGCAGGAACAGCACTGAGCCACGGGAGGATCCTGCTCAAGAAAGGTTTAATAAGCACCAGGAGAATAAAATCTTTCCAGAGGCACATCCAGGTCTCCTTACACACCCCAAAAACTCCCCATTCCAGGATGGGGCCTTTTGGGGGCAATGTCCAACAGCCCCCAACCTTCCTGGGGTTAAAACACAGCACAGGGGCTTCCCCTCCACACATCCTTTGTACCATTTGATTGGTAATTTTACCCAAAAGCATCTTCTCCTGCTGGCACTTTCCCTTTGGGAGAGGAGGGGGATCCCTGCAGATCTGCAGGGTTTGGATGAAAGGCCTGGAGCTGGTTCCTCCCCAGCTCTCAGTGTAAAGGGGGGGATCAAACCTGCAAAGAGGCCTGCAAATAGGGATTTAATAATTATTTTTTCCCTCCTGGAAACAAGGAAGTTACAATTCCTGGAGGTTCAGGTGGTTGCCCCTGTTTTTTCCCATCAACTTGGTGTGGAGGGGGGACATTCCTGGAGTGATTTTGTCCTTAATCCACCCAACGCCCTTTTCCATCCCCTTTGTGAGCTCAGAGCTTGTTTTTCCCTGGATCCTCCATTCCTCACACGTGAGTTATGAATCAGCCCCACCTGGAATGGGAACGTGGCCCTGCAGCAAACCAGGCAAGGCCAATCCTGGTTTTCTTATCAGGGAACACAAACGTGACCTAAGGGTGGCTCCTAAAAATCCACCCAGACCCTGGGAGGTCTCGGGGATGTTTTGGGAGCCTCTCCCCAGAGCAGCTCCAAACCTGCCTGGTCACACTCAGGGGTTAATTTGGGAGCCTGGACTTGGTTTTGTGCTGGTTTCTGTCACTCCTGTGCCTGGAGGATCCCTGGGCTGTCCCAAAGGTGAGCAGGGAATCCTGCAGGATTTACTGTTTGCATGCAGGGCCTGCAGGCTCCTGCCCAGGGGAAAATGTGGGATTCCATCCAGCTCTGGGGGACTGCAATGGGGGATGTCCCCAGCACATCCCTCGAGGCTCCACCAAGGTCTCACCATGTCCTGAAAGGTGCCACAGACACATCCAGGGAGAAAAATCACTTCTCCTGGGGCATTTACAGGGACACTGGGACATCACACCTGGAGCACCCATGAAGCACCATCAGGATGTTCCCACCTTCTCAGCTCTGCCTTCTCCCTCAATCAGCTCCCCTGTGCCCTGGCCAGGGAGGCACTGCTTGCAGCACTTTTCTTTTCCAAAATACATCCCTGGGCCTCTGCAAACCACCCAGGACAGCTCTGGGAGGTCTCTGTTTTTCAGACTCCAGCACTGCAGAAGATCTGGAAAAGGGAATTACAGAGGGAGGAGGCAGCAGGACAAGGAAACCACCAGGAATACCTGGGGAAGGTCAGGCTTTGGTGTCACCTGCAGCACGTGGGGGGGCCCAGCAGGTCCCTGCTCTCCCTGGATTTAATTACTCCCCACCTTAATTAAATGCTGGAGCCCAACCCAGCGCAGGGATGTCAGAAATTCGGGGAGCTCCTGCCCACAGTTGGGTTCAAAGCAATCCCACAGCTCATCCAGGCTCTCCTGCATCACAAAGGACTTTTTTTCCCCAGATAATGTCTTTAACAAATAAACTCTTTTTTCTTTTTGGAGAGGAGTTTGGCTCTCTGTTGTTCAGTTTATGGTTCAGTTCATCACTTTGAGTAATTTCATCCATTTTGAGGCATTTTCTCTCACTCTTCTCGTTCCTAATTTAAGTAACAAACTCCCCAGAGTCTTTGCTGCCTTCCCAAACCCAGCCCAGGGGATTTTGGAGCCTGGAGCTCTTTGCCTTTGTGCAGCACTGAGAATGTTGGAGCCTTTCTGTGTGGCCTGGGCCAGATAAAACTCTCCAAAACACTTCCCCTTTTTGTTCTTGTCCCTCTCTAGGTCTTCTGGGGTTGTTTTTGTCACCTTCAGTCCTCCTAGGCCAATGTGCTCCACGAAGCACCATCAGGATGTTCCCACCTTCTCAGCTCTGGCTGGTCCCTCAATCACAGCCCTCCTGTGCCCTGGCCAGGGAGGCACTGCTTGCAGCACCTCTCTTTTCCAAAATACATCCCTGGGCCTCTGCAAACCACCCAGGAGCTCTGGGAGCTCCTTGCAAGGGTGTTTGCAAGAACAGTTTCACACCTCCCTCTGAGGTGCCACCTCCTCATTGCCATTAATGTGGAGCAGTGACCACCTTGTGCTCCTGGGAGCTCTGAGGATCTGCTGACCCAACTGAGGGGGGAGAAACACAGAGATTTTCCTGCTAGAAACTTCACTGGCTGCTGCAGCAGGGCTGAATCTGATTTTGCAGATCTTTGCCATCACAAGTGGAGCAAACCAGGATTTCCACCCTGGCTGGGAAAGCTGCAGGTCCTGCCAAAGGTCCCATCCTTCCCTGGGCAGCAGGAGCTGGGGCACCCCGAGAACACTTTGGATTTGTCAGGGGAGACACTGAGTGGGGAAGGAAGGCAGCCTGGGGCTCCTGCCAGCTCCCAAACCTTCACCACCCTGTTACACAAATGGCAAAGCCAGAACACGGTGGGGCTTCAGTCCTGCACTGTGCTGAGAACCTCCAGCAGGCACAGGCACAGCCCAGGCTCCTGGGGAGCTGCTCCCAGCCCTGGGAGGGGTTTGGCACTGCCCAGCTGTGCCCTGAGCAACTCCTGCACCCAGCCTGCAGCAGCCCAGCTGCTGTTTGCAGGGAGGGCTGCTAGCAGGGCTCTGCAGGGCTCTCCCAGAGCTGTGCTGGCTCTCTGATGTGGTTCCAGGGCAGCAGAGGGGCAGGATTGCTGCTCCAAAGAGCCAACCCCACTCCAGCCCCTCCTGCACTTCACAGAGCCACCAGCACAGCCCCAGCCCTGAGTCCCCTGTGGGACACCAGCCCAAACCTCCCTGGGCATCTCCTGCCCAGCTCCCCTCCCCAGCAGCAACTCCAGCTGCCAGCAGTGACATCAGCCCCCACAGAGGTGAGAACAAAAACACTGCACCTTCACCCTGCTGCTAATTGCCAATCCCAGTGCGTGGCCAGCACTAACAACAGGCACCAAAGGGGCTGGGGAGTTATTCAGCCTCTAAAATTGTAATTATAATTATTTCTGGGATGGGACCGTGCTAGGAAATTCAAGTTCAAACAGAGACGAGGAAGCCAGGGAAAGCTTTATTAGATTCCAAACTCACCAGGTGTCAGCAGAACTGTGCCAGGTGAGCTACCAGCATGCACAGGTGGGGAGCAGTGCTGGGCATGCAGGGCAGCAGTGGGGCAGGGGGCTGTGCAGGGCTCTGGGGCTGCCCTGGCTGGAGCTGAAGGGTTCCCAGAGAGGAGCCAGGGATGGGAGCAGCCCCCAGAGAGGCCATCCACTGGAGGCACAGTGAGCTCTGGATGCAGCCTGGGAGGGAGCCAGGACAGGTCCTGGGCTCTCCATGCAGGGCACAGCAGCTGCTGCCTGCACCCAGCAAAGGGGAGGGAATGGGGGAATGGGGAAATGCTGTCCTTGCAGAGCCCCTGGGGCTGCAGCCCCACACAGAAGCTGCCAGTGCAGGCAGGGAGTGCCCTGGGGATCTCCTGGGGCTCCTTGTGCAGCCCAGGGCTGGGCAGAGCAGCAGCTCTGCAGGGAAATGTGAGAACACCTCAGCATTCAGGCTCCTGCCTGGTTCAAGCACTAGTCAAGCCCAGCTTACCCATTTGTTCGGTTTATTTAACTTCAAAGAGGTGCACACTAAAGCATTAAGATTTACTGGTTTGGATTCCTCTCTGTACAAGTTCTTTCAAACAGCTTGAATGCACAAGGCTTTACAGATAGAAGCGCTGAAACACAAGATAAAACAAATCTAAATTTCAAATCACTCCATGAAGAAAAATTGTAGAAAATAAAAAAAAAAAAGAACCAAAAAAACAAAACAAAACAAAACAAAAAAAAATTTCCAACAAAAACCCGCAGCACTCCTTGGGAAGGGCCAGACTGCAGAGGAGGGACACAGGGGTGCAAGGCAAGCTCTGCCCAAAGCTGCTCCGTGCTGGCTCAGGGGATGGAGTTCAGCAGATCCTTGAGGAAGCTGTCAGGGTCACTGATTTCTGACAAGAGTCCTTGGAACACAAGAAGACAAGAGAGAAGAATCAGCCCCACTGTTTGTGCTGCCCCCAGGAGGGATCTGTGCTGGGCCATGTGTGAGCTCCTGACAGCTGCAGGGTTATTTTAGGGCTGGACACGAGCAGGGTAAACCCTGCTGGATGTATGTGCAGGAGGGACTGAAATGGGAATTTAATGAAACATTAAATCCACATGGAACTGCTCTTGGGCAGCTCCACAGCCCCAGCTCTGTTCCCTGTGCTGGGCAGTGAGAGACTGGCCTGGGGCACAGATTGGGAGAGAACAAGGAGCAGCTTCAGCTTCCCTGCAGCTCTTCAGCATCTCCTGACTCCTGGAGGCACCAAAATCCTTGGGGAGCAACTCTGGCTGCACCAACTGCTGCCTCTGCTCCATGGTCACATCTGATCACCAGCCTTCAACCACAGACTCCCCAAAACATTTTCCAGCTGTGCTACAGATGTTTAGCAGAGCAGGGGAGAGGTTTTCCTGCCTGGGCTGCTCAGGTGTGTCCCAGCAGTTTTGGGACATCCCAGGCCTGGGCAGTGCTGATCCCTCTCCCTGTCCCATCCCCACGAGCTGCAGCAGCGGCAGCACAGGAATGCTGCTGTCTCCAGTCACGAGCTGCACAAGGCAGCTATAAAAGGGCAGGCAAACACTCACCAGCCACATCCAAAAACTCAGAAAACGTTTCCACTGGCATGAATTCCTCCTGGAAGGTTTTCAGGGCCTTGTCTGCAGCCTCATGGATTGGCATGTCGTTGTGTCGGATGAACTCAGCCAGAGAGAAGGACCAGCCTCCCTCTGTGTTACTGGTAGGCACCTTCTGACAGGGGACAAAGACACCAAATCAGGCCAAAAATCATTATTTAATTTTAAAAAAGTTACTGCAAAACCTGGTGCCTTCTCCTATTGCTCCCATTTCCATCCCTGCCTCTTATAAGCAACCAACAGAGAAAGAAATTCCCCAGCTGCAACTTCATGAACTTTTTTTACAGAATGAAACAAGGTCCCAGGCATTTTCTCACCCTGAGTACTGAACCCTCTGTGGAAGCTGCAGGTTTCTCTCTGCCCCCAGCTCCTTCCTCACCCAACCACTTCCCTGGCACAGCCTGGAATGTCCTTCCTTCCATGAACAATGAACAGGAAAAATAAGCAAATACACAATACAGGAGTGTTGCCAGCTGGAAAAGTCTCTCAATTCTTCAGCTACTGAACTTCAAGGAATACAATGAGCACAAGCAGCTTCTTTTGGCCTTTCTGCTTTTACAAGGTGCAGAAGAAAAAAAGAAGGAAAAAATCCTTCCCTGTGAGGGTGGGCAGGCCCTGGCACAGGTGCCCAGAGCAGCTGTGGCTGTCCCTGGATCCCTGGCAGTACCCAAGGCCAGGCTGGAAGGGGCTGGGAGCAGCCTGGGCTATGGAAGGTGTCTCTGCCATGGCAGGGCTAGAATGGGATGAGCTTCAAGGTCCCTTCCCACCCAAACCATCCTGGGATTCTGTGAAGTTTTATTTCCAAGGATCTTGCAGAAAGGGGTTTCAAATTTTGGTTTCTATTTCCAACTGATGTAATTGCTCATGTAGAAAGCTGAACTGGAGGTGCTGCAGAGGAGCTGCAGTGCTCTCCTTACCTTGAACATGTTGTAAATGAGATCTACGAGTGCCCAGAAGAGCAGCCCCGAGCGGTACGTGGCATAATCCTTCACTGCCTTGTCTGCCAGTCTGCCAGGAGGAAAGCAGCCTGCAGTTAATCACTTCATTACCAGCCTCTGCTAACACACCTGATGAACAGCATGAAGGCTGCAACAGCCAGAGCCCAGCAGGGACATGCAGGGGATGGCTCTGAGTGAGCCCTGCTGGCTGCTCCTGGCCATCAGCATTGGGCACCTGAGATTCCCTGGGCACTCTTTGCTCCAGCTGTGCTGTGTGAGCACAGCAGCTCTGCCAGTAAAACCTTCTTCCACAGGGAGGAAACGAGTACAGAGGGAATTGGAGGGCTAAGGCTACACAGGAAATCAACAGCAGAGTGGGAAAAAACAAAGTACAGCCCTTGTTTGTGTGTTCAGTGCTGGGAGAGCAGCAGATTCCTGAAGGAATGACCAAATCCAGGCCTCACACCCAGGGGGTATCAGTGACAGAACAGCTTTGTGCTCCTAACTCATAAAAGCATTTCTGCAAGACTCTGAAGGGAAATCTCTTGTCCTTGAAGAAATTGAAGAATTTCCATTTAATATCTCCTTGGTTATTCTCCTGCCAGGAAAGGACTTCTCCTGGAAATCCAGCATCTGGGTTTGGAGCAGCAGGAATGCCCTAAAAGGTGCAGAGCTGTGCTGGGACAGCAGCTCCCAAAGTCTGCAGGATTAATCACAAACAGGTTCTGGCAAGGCAGAACCTCCTGCCAGCAGCTCTCATGCCTTTGGAATTTTCGTGCCTGTGCTCCTCAGGTACATCTGCCCCATCACGTGCTGCTTCCTGCTCAACACTTCAGAGCTTTGGAAAAACAAAATTTCCTCTTTTATGCACCCAGGAGCAGCTCAGCTGCTGCTGCTACTTCCAGTCAGCAACACAACAGGGGAGCCCAAATGCAGCCTGGCCCAGATTGGGGTTTGCTGGGGGAAAAATGAACATTTTCCTGTTCTTATTAAAAGGTTCCATTTGTGTGTGTGTGCCCTTAAAAAAGACATCTTAGTAGGTGGCAGCCTGCTCAGGCAGCTCAGCTTAATTATTTAAAGGAAAACCAATTAGTAAAGGTGACTAAATTTCCACGGGATGAAGAGCAACTGAGAGCGAGGCTAATTCTGGCCTCCCAAATACTGCAAGCCAGACTTTTCTTTTCATGTGAATGGGTTTGATCTAATTGGAGTCTGCTCCTTTAATTGAAAACTAAAAGGCCCTTGTGGGTTAGGGCTGGTAGTTACCTTCTGGAGCAGCTGCTGGGTTTCATTCCTGGAGCTGGCCAGGGATGCCAGGAGCAGAGACAGACTGAGAGAGCCAGACACACACACTGGGGGAGCCCTGCTTCCCTCAGCAGTGTTTGAGAAAGGTCACAGTCAAGACCAAAGGGAAAAAAAAAAAATCAAAAGGGTCTTTTCCTCCCAAATTCCAGATGAAAGCTACGCTGAAAAACATTACAGGATTTTTTTTAACCAGAATCTGTGGTTCAGTAACAATGAACACTCGATTCAGTTCTTTTTAATCTGCAAATTATGTTTACAAATATGGAACAAGCCCAGAACTCGGATCCATTCTGGTAATTTCATCTTTGGGTTTAAATAGGAAGTGTTTCCAAAAGAAGGGAGGTGCTGAGCATCTCCCCCCTGGTACTGTGGTGCCTTCCCTCCAGCCCTTTCTGGCTGGATGTCCCCAAATCTGTGTGACCCTCACTGGCCCTGCTGAGGAGCTGCAAGGGCACTTCCCATAGAACAGGGAATGTGGGGGGTTGGCTGCCTTGGGATGAGGGAATGCAGAGAACTCCTGCACCTTCCCAGATTCACAGGAGGCTCCAGATCATGAGCACATCCTCAGCTTTGTGGAGATGCACTGGGGGTTCTGCAGTGACTCCTGTCCCTTTTGAGATGCACTGGGGGTTCTGCAGTGCCTCCTGTCCCTTTTGAGATGCACTGGGGGTTCTGCAGTGACTCCTGTCCCTTTTGAGATGCACTGGGGGTTCTGCAGTGCCTCCTGTCCCTTTTGAGATGCACTGGGGGTTCTGCAGTGCCTCCTGTCCCTTTTGAGATGCACTGGGGGTTCTGCAGTGCCTCCTGTCCCATTCTGAAATGCACTGGGGGTTCTGCAGTGACTCCTGTCCCTTTTGAGATGCACTGGGGGTTCTGCAGTGACTCCTGTCCCATTCTGAAATGCACAGGTAGCAAGCAGTGAGTCCTTGAGTGTCCAGAACCTTCACCCTGGTGTTCTGGGACTGGAGCTGCTCCCAGACATCACCCTGAGTGTGGAATGCTAATTTTAATCCTTTGCATGCAGACATTACCCTGATGTCACAGCCAGTGCCTTCTCTCTGCCTCAGCCTACAAATTCAAGATATTGGCACTTATCTGCAGAGCATTTCACCATCCATCACCCTCTTCCTGATTTTCCACAAGAATAAATAAGCACAGACCCTGGAAATCAGAATTGCCATACTGCTATTTCTCAGAGGCTTTATCAGAGGAAGGCTTTGTGCTCTCTTAGTCTCCAGAGATTAAAGAAAGCCCTTGAATAAACCTTGACATAATTCCTGAGAACTATTTCTGAGTGTTTTCCCCTGAAATTCCAAATATTGGATGCTTTAGCTGGAAGTTCCTGGCTCTGCCTGTTCCAATATGCTTTTACTAAAGTTCTGCTTGGGGAAGGAACAAACATTTAGGGAGGGTTTAAAAAGCAATAAAACCCACTCCTGAAGAGGTGCACACCCCTGAGCCTCCAGGGCACCTCCTGGATCTGTCAGACCCCCCAGCATTCAGACAGACTGCTGGAAATAGGAGCCAGGGGAGCTTGGAAGCAGCAGAGATCAATAGAGGAGCCCCTTTCAGGGCTCTCTCCCTTCTCCAAGATCACTGGTTCATGCTGGGTTTGTGCAACTACAATGTAATGACTTTATCAAACACCTAATTAATGTCATCAGCATAAGAATGCCCTTTAAGGCGACTTAGAATAATAATGAATTGATTCCTAATTATGACAGCTATTTCAAATCATCCTTTCAGAAACTGGAATTCCCTTTCCCACTCTGGAAATATTGTGCCTTTGTCAGGCAGGCACAGCCACTTATTCTTGTGCTTCAAGTGCCTGACAGCTGCTATTGATTTTTTTCTTTTTAAAAAGCAATGACATTTGACTTCTATTTCTATTTTTCTGTTTGAGGGAGGCTGGATCAAAAGGGCCCAGAATGAGCTTCTTTAGGGAGACAAACAGGGAGTGAGGCACAGCTCACACACAGCTCATGGCTGGAGCCACTGCAGTGCTGAGGTGGGGGAGGAAAAAAGGAAAAGCATAATTTCCATTGATCAGCTCATTGATCCACTGCAAGGAACACCCAGAATGAAATTCTCCTGCTCATACCAGCCCTGGGTGCAGCTGCTGCCACTCAGGGCCAGGCTGGACATGGCCTGGAGCAACCTGGCTTGTGGGAGGGGTCCCTGGGCTCTGGGAGGGAGAGCATAAACCCCCCCCCCCCAAATTCCCTGATAATTCGCACAAAGAAACACAAAAATCCCCCAAAATCGCACTAAAAATGACCAAGAAGCCCTAAAATCTGCACTGAGACACCCCAAATTTGCAAAATTTCCAAGGGTTTCTGCGAAAAATATTGGAAGGAATTCCTAAAGAAATCTGTCCTCAGACGGCAAGAAATTCCTAAAAATCTCCTAAAAGTCTTAAATTTGGTCACAGGACACCTGAAATCTGCATTAGAACTCCCCAAAATGGTCCCAAAGTCAGGGAAATTCCAGAGATTTCTGTGAGTGGCTCCGTGCCAGTGACACGAGTGAGTGTGACAGTTACACGAGTGGCTTTGTGATGGTGACACGAGTGGCTCTGTGCCAGTGACACAAGTGAGTGTGACAGTGACAGTGACCCATGGGGCTCTGCGACAGTGACACAAGTGAGTGTGACAGTGACACGAGTGGCCCTGTGACAATGACACAAGCTCTGTGGCTATGCCAGTGACATGAGTGGCTCTGTGATACTGACACGAGGGGCTCTGTGCCAGTGACACGAGCCCTGTGGCTGTGCCCGTGGGCTCTGTGTCCTGTCCCCGTGGCCTGTGGGCTCTGTGCCCTGTGCCCCGTGGGCTCTGTGCCCTGTCCCCGTGCCCTGTGGGCTCTGTGCCCTGTGCCCACGGCTTGTGGGCTCTGTGCCCTGTGCCTGTGGGCCCTGTCCCCGTGGGCTCTGTGCCCTGTGCCCAGGGCCCATGGGCTCTCTCCCAGTGGCCCGTGGGCTCTGTGCCCATGGCCCATGGGCTCTGTGCCCTGTCCCCGTGCCCTGTGGGCTCTGTGCCCTGTCCCCATGGGCTCTGTGCCCTGTCCCCGTGGGCTCTGTGCCCTGTGCCCTGTCCCCATGGGCTCTGTGCCCTGTCCCCGTGGGCTCTGTGCCCTGTGCCCATGGGCTCTGTGCCCTGTCCCCGTGGGCTCTGTGCCCTGTGCCCGTGGGCTCTGTGCCCTGTCCCCGTGGGCTCTGTGCCCTGTGGCCAGGGCAGGCACTGACCTGCTGGCCCCTCCCGGGGACACCACGCGGGCGTGGGCAGTGACGAGCAGGCGCCGCAGGATGTCCCCACGGATGGCTCTCCACCTCTCAGGGGGACAGATGTGCAGGGCCAGCACGGTGTAGTAGTGGGGCCCGTCCACCTCGAAGGCGCTCTCCACCCACTTCTCCCGGGGCTGCTCCAGGAAGCTCTGCAGGTTCTTCTCTTCCCGCGACGTCGCCCGGGTTCTGCAACACAAGGGGAGCCTCAGAGGCTGCCCCAGCTCCAGGGGCTGCCCATGCACCCTGCACAGGGAACCTGCTGGGCACCACCAGCTTTTCCCAAACTCGTCCTTGGTTAAGGATTTACCCCTAGTAGGCACCACCAGCTTACCCCAAATTCATCCCCTGGTTCAGGATTTGCCCCCAGTGGGCACCACCAGCTTCCCTCAAACTCATCCCTGGTTGAGGACCTGCTGCCAGTGAAGCAAACACATTTTCCTTGGAGGTGTGGGTGGCACTAGAGGCTTGCCAGGCAGCTGCCATTGCCAGAGTGAGAGACAACACCACTGTAGGGGTATTTTTCCTTTTGTTTGAGAAAAAGATTGAGCCAGGCCAGCTAGGCCAGGCACTGGAGTGGAGCCATCTCCCATGGGACACCACACAGCCACTGCAGCCATTGCAGCCACACCTGGATCCATTGATACAATTCCTCTACTGCAAAAGCAACCCCTGGGAAGATACAGGCCAAATTCAAACCCAAAAGACACTGTACTTTACTGTAAGCTTATATAAAAATTTTATCATTTTCCTCCTTTCCCCCAGAGCTCCAGGAGTCCTGACACCCCAGAACTGACAGTGAAAACCATGTGTTCCAGGGGACTCTGGGAAGCTGCATCACACTTCACCACATCTGTGGCTTACTGCACCAGGTACAGGCTGCCAGCCAGGGCAGACACTTGGGTTTTAAGTGAGATAAACTCTCCCTGTCAGGCATCAAGCAGCATCCCAGCAGATGAAGCTGTCAGGGTTGTGTGACCTTTTCATCTGCTAAAAGATGCAGCTGGGAGCTTTCTCCATTTAATATTAAAAATTCTGTCTGGGAAGTACAGAAGGCCTTTCTCCACGTCTGCCCAGCGGGTTCTGGGCTCTGTGGTGCCAACAGCAGCCTAACAAGATGAAACAAATAGTTCCATTTATTTGTCTCCCAAAGGACTGGGAAAACAATAGCACAGGGATCTGGAGATAGATATTAAAAACAAAAGACAAATTGTATTACAGCCAAAACCTTGATTAGTTCCAGGCGGGAAAGTGAGAGGGATTTCACTGCACTGCATTTGGAGTGACCTTGGTGTGTATTTTAATATTTATACCCTCATCTAATTAGAATTACTTACTAATATCTAACTCCTCAAAGAGAGAATACACATGGGCATCCCATTTTTGCAGGATCAGAACCAGCTCATGCATTCCAAAGCATCTGGGTGCCTATGGATGGGGGCATGTAGCCTCAGTGCAGTGCTGCTTATTGGTAAAAAATAATAATGGTAATCTCAAAAATTTAAAGTATCAGGAAAATCTGATGGACCTGAACCCTCCTCCAGGATGGCAAATCTGGAACCAAAACTGTGTTATCTGAACACTGAACAAAATAATATCAGGGTTAACTTTTCAACTAACTATTACTTCATCACAGTGCCTCTTCTGCCTGCTCAGGAGAAAATTAAGCTGGCAGGGTTTCTTTAATATAATAACCCTGTTGCTCACCCCAGAGGTAATAATTACATCTAGAATGGAAAGAGAAGCTAATTCCCAATTGCTTTTACTCAATAGGTTCCCTGTTATCCAGCATGTCCAGGCTTCACTCCCAACAATGTAAATCCTTAACGACCCGCTTAGGATGCGCAACCCCGCTCCTCCCCAAACTTTCTGTGAGTTCCCCTCTGTGCTGCCCCTGCTCAGAGCTGGCTGGGGGAGGGCAGGGAGGTGGCACTGACGTGTTGAGCACGTAGAGCACGGTGTGGATGATGTAGGGGATGAGGTGGATGTTGCTCTCGCGGCCGCCGCCCCCGGTGTCGATGCTGAACGATTGCTCCATGGCGAAGCGCAGGAACAGCAGCTTGATGTCGTGCACGTTGAGCTGGTACGTGGGCTCCCTCTGCCCTGTGCACTCCTGCAGGTATGTGTTGTGTCTGCAAAACAGCAGGGAGCCTTCACAGAGCTCCTCCTGCCACTGCATCCCAGCAAGGATGGCACAGAAAGGCTCTGAAGGAGGAACAGGCTGCACAAAGGCAGCCCCTGCTACCTTGGATTAACCTCCCCAAAGGGAGGCTTCCAGCTCACTCTGGGAAATCAAATTCCATCTGCAGAGATCTGTCCACTCATCAATACTGTTTCCCCATGCCCAGGACATGGGATACAGATCCCTGGCTGAACTGCTTCCAGGATGTTACCACTCTTAATTCCACAGAATCCCAGAAAGGTTTGGGTTGGGAGGGACATTAAAGATTACCAAGGTGTCCCATGGGCAGGGACACCTTCCACTATCCCAAGGTTGCTCCCAGCCCCACCCAACCTGGCCTTGGACACTTCCAGGAATGGGGCATCCATAACTTCCCCAGGCATCCTGTGCCAGTGTACACCCCTTCACAGGGAAGACTTTCTTCCCAATATCTGATCTACACCTACACCTGTCAGGTTCAAAATTTCTGATGTGACATTACAAACTCAGCACAAGGTGAGCCAGAATCCTGACAACAGCACCTCCATCTGCTCCAGAGAGGTGCTCAAGTACCTCAGTACCATCCAAGAGAAGTGTGGAAATCTGCACCAGGGAATCCACTGGTGTCAGAGGGTTACTTTCATACAGCAGGGGCTCACTGGGCCACAAACAAATCAACACTGCACCCTCAGCAGTGACTGAAGAATAAGGAGGCTCTGAAATTATTTACATGAAGCCAAGGAGTAAACAGACACCTGCACTTT
Organism: Muscicapa striata striata; assembly: GCA_030060385.1. Classification (NCBI taxonomy): domain Eukaryota; kingdom Metazoa; phylum Chordata; class Aves; order Passeriformes; family Muscicapidae; genus Muscicapa; species Muscicapa striata. Next base: position 275,235 of record JAREIS010000088.1, read on the forward strand.
TTTAGGAGATTCACTCGGTGGTAGAACCTGAAATGGCTCAGTTTTACCAAGATTCAACTGCACCACCTCTGATCCCAAGAGTTCAGGAGTGTGTGGCAAGGATCTGACTCACCCAGATGCAACCAGCAGGGGAAGAACCTGAACTCACCGTGCCAAGCACGTGGCAAAAGCAGACTCTGGCACGTGGGGCCCCCACACTGGCAGGAGCCCATTGCACTTGGTGTTGGCGTTTTGCAGGGCTGCACTCTCCCACTCCTCACGGCCCCGAGCCAGTCTGCACGGAGAAACAGAGCACAGCAGGCCAGTCAGGAAGATGCAAGCTTTTATCTAATGAAACATCCCAAAAATGACAATTCCACAGCTTCTCTCAGTGCTGGACCTGGCAGAGTGCAGACCTGAGCAGAGTTAAAGCAGACCCTGACAGAGACACCCATGACTGCAAAGTGGTCAACAGCCCAGCCCACCCATCCCGAGTTGCACAGTGAGTGCTGTGACCCCCAGTGACCTGCAAGGCTGCAGGCCTGCAGGGGCAGCACGTACCTGACAGCTGCCAGGTGGCAGTCGTAGTGCACGATGTTGAAGTGGGACACGGTGCTGTAGCCCTGCTGCTTGCGGGGCTTGTTCTCAAACTCCTCGAGCGCCACGCGCTTGGTGAAGGTGTAAATCCCCAGCACCTTGGTGGGCTGCAGGGACACACAGCTGCCTCAGCAACCACTCAGCTCTGCAGCAGGGCACACTGCCTGCTCTTTCCACACCACACTGAATGGAACCTCTCCCAGTCCCAACCTCAAACTTGAAACTGATCCTGTGCTTTTCCAGCTTTCACTGAAACACACTTCCACTTCCCAGCCACCTCTGGAATTACTGATCTCAAGAACCAAGCTGAGACTTCCTGATCTTCCAGCACCAGCACTTGTGCAACCAGATACTGGCAAGTCCGCCTAGGAGCTGAGAGGGCTCTGAAAATGTGTCTCCCTTCGCCTGGAACTTGAACCTCCCATCATCATTACCTGGAACTTGAATCTCCCACTACCTGGAACATTTAGCTCCCACTACCTGGAACTTTTAGCTCCCATTACCCAGAACGTTCAGCTCCCACTACCCAGAACTTTCAGCTCCCATTACCCAGAACATTTAGCTCCCATTACCCAGAACATTTAGCTCCCATTACCCAGAACTTTTAGCTCCCACTACCCAGAACTTGTAGCTCCCATTACCTGGAACTTGTATCCCTCCCGGCAGATGCAGCAGGTCAGTCCTGGTTCCTCTATCAGCTCCTCCATCTGTTTGAGCAGTGCAGTCTTGGTCACCACCTGGCCCTTCTCATTTGTCTGGAAGACAAAAAAGCTCAAGCAGGTTAAAAAGAATGTCACACCACGCCATGCTCACCACTGGCACTGGAATGCCCATCCCATCTCCCAGCAGCACCAGGCAAACTGGGGGCTGGAGCTCTGCAATATCCATCAATTAATTAACGATTTTACACATCTCCTGCTGCACTTCCTGAGCAAGGCAGGAAGAAAAGCCCCCAAAGGAGCAGAGCACCCAGCCATTACCGTCATGCCCAGGGTGCCCAGGGCCTTCTGCCTCATGGCCATGGCCATTCTCTTCTTCTCGGCGCGCGTCTCCTTCCGCGCGGCGTCGATCTTCTTGTTCACCTCGGGGTGCTCCCTCAGGGCCTCCAGCAGGTTCTCTGCCAACGTCCCAATCCCCTCATCACTCGACACCTGCTCCAGTTTGTGCAGGTTGGTGATGGAGTCTGTTCCTATTAGCACCTGGTGGGGATGGAACACAGCACTGCTCAGGAGAAGGGGACTCAGGACAGTGACTGTCCCCTCTAAGCGCACGGGGACAGCTGGGCAGAGCACTGAGCTGCAATAATGCTCCTTCCTTTGTTAATGCTCCTAAAAACTGTGTGTAAGACTGGGGCAATTTGCCTCTCCACTGGTCATTACCAGGAGCTCAGATGGGGTAATGGATAAAACATTTATTTTGTGATAAGACATTGTGTTGATGCCTTCAAACACCAACAGTCACGGCCTGAGGAGCTTATCAATTATTACCTTCTCTTCACATTGGTGTGTCAATCTCACACCACACAGCAGGAGGAAAAACTGAAGTCAGAATCTCTGACTTTTCCAGATGATGCCTGAAGCTGCCTAGCAGAGGCTCAAGGCATCAAGACAAAGACACAAAGTCATGTTCCCAATCTTGTCATGTGACACAAAACTCAGAGGATGCTCTGCAAGGGAAGAACTAGCCCAGGGAACACCTGAACAGCTCCCATACCTATGCCTACTTTGAGATTCCCAATAGGCTTTCACATTCTTATAACAGGTAAGCTCAGGAGAACTACATTTTCTCTTTGCTTTATCCCCCAAAGAGAATTCCCTTCAGACAAGAACCAACACCTTCAGCAGAGAAACGCTGTGAGCAAAACTGTTCCAACTATGGCGAGGATGACAAAACAACACCCAACAAAAACCAGTGCAGAAGCAGCTCTCAGAGGAATGAACCCTCAGCTGCAGCCCAGAGCAGAGTGGTGAGCAGGTACAGCCCCTGGCCTCACCTGTGTTGCAGGGTGCTGCGTCGCAAGGCCTCGGAGCAGGCGCAGGATAAAAGGAAGTGCAGGTCGAGATAAGAACCTCTTCCAAATGTCCGCATCCAAACTGCATGGAAAACAAAAGGCAGCAGCTGAGGGGAGTGCCCCAGACAGCAGCAGGGAACACTCCCTCATCAGCTCATTAATGAAGGGACAGTCACACTCCCACTTCCATGCTGTGCACTGCCACAGTGCCAACTCTGAGCCTGGGGATTTGTGTCCATGAGTTGGTCACTAACAGCAAAAACTGTTGCTGTGCAACAGGAGGGAACAGGCAGGAAAGACAAGAATTGAGATATCCAAGGAATCAGCTTGGATGGGTATCAAATGGGAAGATTTTAGGCTTTTTAGCTCATCCCTAAACGTTCACTGCCTCACCACACCAGCATCACAGCTCTGAATGCTCCTGAATGGGCACTTGTTCATGGATTTCTTGGGAGATTGTGGTGGTGGGCTGAGGAGGATATCCAGGGCAGTCACACACATTAACCACACACATTAAATAGTGACTCTTACTTCTTTGCACTGGGAATGTGCTTTTTCATGTAATCCAGGGCATTCTGTGTAATCCCCTTCTGCAGGATGAGATCTTTCAGCTGATGGCCATTGCTGTTGTTCTTTATTCCTGCTGCTATTTTACAGAAGCAATCCAGGAAAACTTTATCATCTCCACTGTGCTCCTCATCATACCTGAACAAAGAGAAGAAATGGTAACTCTGCCTGTAATTCTCACAGAATGATGTACCTGCCCCAGTTCAGAGACTCAGAAAAGCTTCTCAGTCACCTTAAAATACACTCTGAAAACCTGTTTCTCAAGCTAGAGCTCACACATTTCTTTCAAAAACAGCTTAGAAGTGAAAGAGGAAATGAAGCTGAAGCCTGGCATTGGACTGGAGCAGCACCAATGAGGAAACAAAGGCAGAGCTGTGCCAGTATGACCCATTTCAGGTACTTTTAGCTGAGCTGTGCCAACGTACTTATCAAAGTTACAGTAGGGCTTGAAGCGCTCCACCAGGATCTGCATCTTCTCCATCTCCCCAAAGGACAGGTAGGGGATGATGCGCAGCAGCCCCTGCAGCACGCTCAGGTTGGAGCGCACAAAGGTGCTGTTGATCTGGTCCAGCAGCATCACCAGCTGGTCCTTGTCCCCTGTCAGGAGGAGGTTGCCCTGTGAAGGAAGAACAGCAGGATTCACATTCAGGAATAAATCTACAAGAAAATTCTCATTCTGGGAGTTGGTGGATTACTCCAGTAGTGAAGGGGTAGTCACTGATAAAATTATAACCCAGCCTCGTTCCCAAAGGTCTCATGGAGTGGCTGTACCAGCCACTCTAGCTGACACCTGGTTTATTCCACCTACCGTTCCAGCATTTTCCAGCCAAAAGTCTAATAATTCCAACCCAAAGCACACCAGATTCCTGTCCACCCACAGCTTCAAAAGATGAGTGAGAAGCTCTCCTTGTTCTCAGTCTAGCTGAGATACAGTTTTATTCTCAATTAGCTAGAAAATCAATCATGTTTTCAACACATACAAAAACACTCCAAAAAAACAAGGCCAAGCTGTGTCTTTTCTTGTCTCTCCCTGGCCTATGGCCCAAAGCAGGAAGGAAAGGATCCAAGCAGTGCCTAACAACCCTCACCCAACCATGCAAGACTCATCCTGACGCAGCCTCACAGTGCTTTTGGTTCAGGGCCCTCCTCAAGCCCTTCCCCAAGGCCTGCTAAGACCTGCCAGAAACGTAACGAGGGTCAGGCTCCATGAGCACTGCCTCCTGGAGCTCAGCATCCCTGTGAACAGGGGTGTGCAAGCCCTGAATCCCAGGGAAAGGAGCAGGCACTCACCTTGTCCTCGCTCAGAGGTTCCGCGTTGGATTCATCCAGAATGATCTCCATGATGCTGAGCACCTGCTCTGCCACCGCTGCTCCCCCACTGTCCTTGCTCTCCTGCTCAGCCACCAGAGCCTGCAAGAGATGGGAGTGCTCAGGGGAACACCAGCAGGAACTAGTTTGAGGTGGGAAGAGACACTGGAACACCTGCAGTTACTGGTTTGAGGTGGGTGCACTCAGGACAACACCAGAAGTCACTAGTTTAAGGTGGGAGCAGTCCCTGGAACACCAGCAGGAACTGGTTTAAGATGGGAAGAGACACTGAACAGTAGCAGGAACTGGTTGAAGGTGGGAAGAGACACTGAACACCAGCTGGTTTAACTGCCCCCCACACTCCCACCCACAATGGATAAGCAATGTCTAAAGGATAATTTGCAGTGCCAGCACAGCAACATTTCCCATGTCCCATAGTTATCACAAGGCAGCATGGCAGTCAGAAGTAGCTTAAATTCAGTAGAATCCATGGAAGTCCAGGTTGTCCTTACCAAGTTGAGAGTCCCCAGCATGACATTCAAAGTGTTCATCTCTGGCTTGACCAGCTGCTGCCGGTTTATTTTCACCTTCACACAGTAACTGAAGAGTTTTAACAGCACCTACAAAATACAGCAAAGGGATTCTCTGTGCTATCTTCACCATGAGGGGGAGGGTTTTGCTGAAACTAAAGTAATAGTTTAACACAATACACCTGATCTCCAGACTTCTGGGTTACACTACACCTCAGATTTTTACATCTCTGTATCACACAGCTTTGGTTTTCAGGTAAGGCCAAGGCAGAAAACAATTCCTCCAGCAAGACAAGATTTAGTCTTACCAACTCCTCAGGTTCTACACATTTCAAGTTTTGTAAGGAATTGTTAACCAAGAGGAACAGAGAGTGAAACTGCTCCAGCTCTAGGGAGATTGTCTAAACCTCAGGGATGTCTGTGGAATTTTCCACCCCATAGCTTGTGACCCCAGAGCCAAAGGGAGACTCACAGTTAAGAGGTGCCGGCCCTGTTTGAAGTCCTTGATGCCAGTCAGTCTGTTGAGCATGCACTCCAGGCCTCCACAGGGGGCCATCACCCCTGCCATCTTGTACACTTCCTCCTCATCCTCCTCCTCATCTGCAGGACAGACATGGGTGGTGAGACAGGAGCAGCCACAGTGGGACATGCTCGTGTAGTGGGAGCAGACAAGCAGAGCAGAGCAGCACACATTTACCAGCAATTCAAGTCACTTCAGTTGTATTGAATTTGAAAAGAGTTAAGATCAGGAATATGAAGAAGGGCTGGGCAGAATGGTCCCTGTGCCAAGCAAGTGCTCACATTTGAAGCACAGCTTTAAAGCGCTGTTAAAATCCTCCTTCACTCGAGGTGAAGCAGGTAAATGCAGCAAAAGCAACGTCAATCAACTTTAAGCCCACTGCTGTGAGGATAATAATGTCATTGCTCTGCAGCAAACCTCAGATTTCAAATCTAATCCCAGCTTTCAGCAGACAAATGCATTACCAGTGGTGGAGTCCAGGGACTCGATGAATTCCTCCGTTGCATCTCCCAGTAACCCCCGCATGCGGTAAATGATCCTCATGGGCTCCCCCTGCAAGAGCACAGCTTTTTATGCATTCTATCTCTGGGCACTTGTACACAAGCCTGGTTCTGGTTTCAGTGTTTACAGACACTCCAGCCCCAGCTCTCCCTTGTGCTGTTTCACCTGAGCATGGTAAACACAGGGAAATCTTTCACTCCCTCATTCTCCCCTTCTTGAGATGAATTAAAAACAACAGTAGAGCCACCTGCAAAAACATCAGTAACTCATCTCTTGGTCTGCCCAACTTTTCTTGGCATTGCCAATTGACAGACTGATAATAAACAGCCTCTTCCTCCCATCTCCTCCAGGTTTCCTTCAGCAGCAGTGAAAGATGCAGCCAAGGAAAATGGGTTCATGTGCAGAGGAACACCTGCTTTCCATAGCAACCTCTCCTCCAAGGGTATGGCACAGCATACCTGGGAAATACAGGGAACAGGCATGGTCCAGGAAATGAAGTAGGACAGGCTAATTGGATGAAAGATTTCAAACAGATAAAATCTGCAGTGATGGCAAATGGAAGAGGAGTAAAAGGCAATTTAATGAGCTTTCAGTAAGGCAGTACATCATGGGAATGATACAGCCAAAAAGCTGTGCTTTTACCCTGAGAATGGGACAGTTTTCCAGATGCATTTCCAGCTGGAAATACTGACAGCATATCATGAAACTTTCCATTTTTAATCCATAGGTCTGAATAAAAAGCAGAAAAGAAAAATCCCAGATTTGGGAGCAGGAGACCTTGCAAGAGAAAACCTGTCAGGGATCGTGCTAAGCCTAATGTGGAATAAGCAGTGCTTAATGTCACAGCAAATACATAAGCACAGGGAAAGCCCCGGGGGGAAGATCTGCTCAAAGGCCATGCTGGCGACCAGCAATTAACACCACAGGGGCCCTGGTAAAACGGCAGATGAACAAAAAAAGCCACTGAGAGACAAGGGAAACAAAAAGGGGCCTGAGGTTGCGTTTCTTGTGCGCCTGTCGCTCCCAGGGAACGGGAGCTGCGGCTCCAGGAGGTGCTCACAAAAGAAGACAGATGAAAGCTGTTCATCCACAGGAATGCTGAGCAAACTCTGCCTTTCAGCAGCAGAGCTGCACGCCAGCTCCAGCCCAGCATCCCACGGGAACAGCTCCTGGCTGCTCTCAGGGGCAGAACCAGCATCATTTCCACCAGTGAATCAACCAGAATTCAAATCAGAACTCACAGATGAACACCAGCACCTCACCTCCCTTTCCAAGTTGGTACCTTGCTAAAAAATTATCACTGTCACAAGGTTTGGGCTTGATTTTGCAGTACACTGAAGGCTTTGTTACTGAAATAAAGCTTAAGGAGACCCATTTTACCATCATTCACTGCTAACTGGCACTTTGTTTGAACTCTTCCATTAATGGTTTCAGGAAACTGAGGTTTCAAAGGTGATTTGAGGCCAGGAGGAAATGAGGAATGACCAAGAAATGCTGGGCAAATCAGTCTTGTTTTATGATCTCAAGTGCTTCTAAAAACATATTTGTAGTGGGCAAGCTTGAGCCTAATGATCTCAGTGGAAGTTTATTTTAGTGGCTACAAGGAAAGAAGAGAAGAGCTTGTTCTGGACCACATCCACCTCTGGAAGAAGCTTAGTATGACACGGTGGACTGGACCCTTAAGACTGCCGAGTCCATTTCTTCACGTGAAAAACACAAAACATACTATGAAAAACAAAAAAAGGATGAATCTGCCAAGTGCTTGAGATCCTGATGAAAAATATGACAGCAGAAGTGCAAATATGGAGAACCATTGGATGTTCTGTGCATAAATAATTTGGGTTCATCCCCGAAGCACAGACTGATGGAGCAATTTGGTGTCCCTGTGTGCACACACACATGAAGCTTTTGTGTGCAGATGGAGTGTGAAATGTGATCTGAAAGGCAGTGACAAGGTTCAGGTCTCCCCAGGGGAACACAGGCAAGGCTGCTCCTCAGGAAGAGTCACATGTGACACAGGACACAGCTCACCTGGGGCACTGCTCTGCAATCACTCACGTGGCAGGGCCGTGCACAATCTGTCCTAACTGAGCACCAGAAGGTGCTGAGCAGTTACACCCAATAAATTATATGCCAGGAAATAAATCCTGACTCGTGTGATTTAGATTTTTCCCCATTTTTTTAATTGATGTGAAGGATGGATGCTCTGTGCTGTTAACTTGTACAAAGGTAACACACACCTCATTTGTGGGACACCACACCTTCTTGTAGACCTCAGCCACAGGCAGATCCAGACTGATGATCTTGTTGTTCACCAAAAGCTGAAAGGGAGAGAAGAACAAGTCAACAACAAGCTCAGGTTGTTACATCACCACCCCAGCAACCACCAGCTGCCCAAAGCCAGCATCCCACAGGTCTGTACAAGAAATCCCCACATCAAGAAGTTCTCACCTCCATGCCGCTGTCATCCTCCAGCAGAGCCACCAGGTCACAGTCCTGGCAGATCTTGTTCTTGATGTCCCTCATGAGAGGCCCAATGCCAGGCTCATTACTGCTGTAGGGATTCCCTGGCATCCTGCCCTGCAGGAAATCTTCCTGCTGGGGATCCTTCTCCAGAGTGACAAAGAACTCAGTGACTTCATTCTCCTCCTAAAGAGCAGCAGCAGAGACAGAGTGAGTAAGTTGTTCCCTCACCATGCTCCCATTCCTGCATTTTTATGGGAGAATGTTCCTAAACCTTCAGTCCTTTCCCCACTGGTGCATCTGCTCTGCAGATACCACACTCAGAGGATGGCCAGGATCATTCAGTAACCAAATTCCTCAGGGAACTTGAACAGTGACCCCCCAAATGGGAAACATGTCTACACTGGCTAAAGGTGAATCATGACTGCAGACACTGCTGTTCCTGGGAAAAAGGAACCAGATCTGCTAGAGGTGATTGATGGTGATTCTCTTCCTCTATCACGAGACCTCACTGGGAGCACTACAAGTGTTCTGGTGACCCTCAACAAAAAAAGGACAGGAAACTGCTGGAGCAAGTGCAGAGGAGGCCATGGAGGACTTTGCTCAGAGGACTTTGCCCTATGGAAAGCTGGGAATGTTCAGCTGAGAGGAGGATTGTGTGGAGACCTCAGAGCACCTTCCATGGTCTGAAGGAAAGCCAGAGAGGGACTGTTCATCATGAACTGGAGTGACAGGACAAGGGGGAATGGGTCAGACTGAAGAAGGGGAAAGTGAGATCAGCTATTGGGAAGAAATTCTTCCCTGTGAGGGTGGGCAGGCCCTGGCACAGGTGCCCAGAGAAGCTGTGGCTGCCCCTGGATCCCTGGATGTGTCCAAGGGCTCGGAGCACTCTGGGATAGTGGGAGGTGTGGCTGCCATGGCAGAGGGTAACTGGACAATCTCCAAGTCTATTCCCAAAGCAGTGCAGGGCTCTGCTGAGGCAGTGTGAGCTCCCCACTCACAGGGTAGATGATGCTGCAGAGCCTCTCGAAGATGAACACCGGGGTCCTGTAGTCGTCCAGGCTGTAGCGCTTGGCAGTCTCGATGCACACGGCCATGAACGCCTTGGTCTCTGACTCTGTGCCTGCCAAGAAAAGGAAGCTTTAAAATAGACTGGAGTCACTTTTATAGATTCCACTTGAACTCAGCACATGCAGTAAATCCTTCTGCACTCAGCCCCACACTTTGGTGTTCTGTTCTTTTGTGAATCCACTCTGTGAAAGATGGAAGGTTTTTATTGGTAGGGTTACTAGGAAAGCTTCTGCATGGCTGAGCTGCAGTAAAACAGCCCCATAAAAATGAGGAGGCTGAGATTCCTGGAAAATAACAGGTGACTAGGAACACTATTCAACTCTTCTGTGCCAACAGAAAATACTGGAAGCCATAGTCTCCCCTGCTGACAGCAATCATTTAGAAGTTCTGTGTGTGGCTGTTCTGCTTTTCCATCTTGGTTGATCCCAAGGCTGGATTTCTGGAACAGAGGTGGTTTCACCTGTTGTCATGTCCTCCAGCATCTCCAGCAGCATGTCCTGGGTCTCATCAATCAGCTTTGTCCTCTGCACCACCAGCTTCCTCAGGCACAGGTACCCATTGAGCACCGTGCCCACCAGCCGGCTCTTGAAATGCCTTTTGATGGACTCCACCTCCACGAAGGAAGAGAGAAGACCTGGAAAAACACAGAGATTCAGGAGGTGGGAGAGAATTTGATTTCTAAATTTCATAGCAGCAAATAAGGCACAGTATCATAAAAATGGCTCCCAGCTCCCATTGGTCTGTGGTTTAAAGCTCACTTCTGTGAGCTGAGTGGTTGGAGGTAGAAGCCTTGGCCTGGTCTGTAAATTGAAACATATGAAAAATAGTTTGGGAATGAGGAAAGGGCCTAAGGAGTTTCCTGCATGCTTGATACAAAATTCTGCACTCTTTGGCATTTTTCTGTCGCAAGCTATTCTAAAAGCAGATGACTGCTCCTCTTGTAATACTTCTAATACCCCTGATGATGTGAAATGATTTATCAGTGACATCACCAAACTGGTCACTCCTACAAGAAAGTAAAGAATCAGCAAACACAAGGATTCTTTCCCATGACACACTGATCAACATGCTGCTTCTTGCAAGAAGCCAGGCTTTATGGATTTGCCCACTAATGGCTAAAGAATGTGAAAGAGGATACAAAAAACAATGACATAGTTAATGAGGTATTTCCATTTCCAACAAAATTTTGTAAAGGGTATACACCCTAGAAGATGAAAAAAAGCTCCCACAGAATAGGGAGGTAGGAACAACAGGTAGGAATAAAGCAGTGTTTACAGTGGTGCCAGGGATTGTACCATGTAATAAAGTGAAATGATGAAGCTTGCCTGGTGTGTTACACAGTTCAGCTAAAAACTCTTACTGACCACAAAAAAATATGGAAAAATCCATTTAAAGATTAAGTGCTAAATCGATGGCAAAAATCCAGTGCTGACAATGGCAACAGCACTGAATGAGATCTCTCTGAAATCCTGCCACAGGCTGTTAAGAGAACAATGATCACCCCAGCTCTAACCCTGCTGCAGGCCCACTGAATACCTGTGAGACTCTTCAGGGCATATCCCTGCTGCAAATCCGTGCTGAGGGTTGCCTCCTCCAAGGCGAGCAAACGAGCTATTTCCTGAAAATAATTAACAGCCTGTTAGGCCAAGACCCTGCAAGGCCAGAGACGATTGGAGTGTCTAACACAGGGTGCAAAGAACTCAGCACAGCCACTGAGCCAGGCACAGAGAAAGCACAACTGAAACAGCAGGGATGGAGGGGGAAAGGAGAGGAAAACTGCCACAAATACCCCCCTCATTCTCTCCCTGCACCTTCCTGCTCCCACTGCCTGGCTCTACTGGCCCTCCCAGCCACCACTGATGTGGAGAGTGTCACCTGCCTCTGTGGAGTGCAGCAGGAATCCCCACGGGAAATCACACCACTCTGAACACTGCAAACTCAGTGTGCTGTAATTCCCATTTCTCCAGCAAAGGCAGCACACCTGATCCTTCCCTGTCCCTAAGGGCTCTCAGTCCAGCCTGGCAGCTGCACAGCAGCTTCCTGCTGCCAAGGCAGTGCAGCAATATTTACAATCCCAGAGCAGTTAATTAAAGTGCTGAGGAATTCAGCACTGGAGTTAAAACCCCCCTCTGTTCAGAGGAAATAGCACTGAAGTGTGAACTAAACCCTGGCAGGGTCAGCAACAGGGCACTGAACAAAGGGATGGAATTTCAAAGGGAAAAAGAAAGCCAAGCTAACAGGTCATTTCCTGCACACAAATCCATACCTTAGTGATGAGGCTGCCAATGTAGGGCAGAACCCCTCTGGCTGCCAGGTAGACCTTCCAGTGGGCAGGTTTGATGAGTTTCTGATACAGGGCCAGGTACTCAGCAGCACATTCACCAGCAATACTCAGCTCATCCAGGTAGCTGTGAAAGAGAAACACAACCTGACAACCCCTTCACAGCAACAAAAGGCATTCCTGCTTAAGGATACTGTGAAAAGGGAGAAAAAGCCTCCAGCAATCCATCCTCCCTGTTGTCCTTACTAACAGCATCACTAATATTCATTACTTGCTGGCTAAATCAGTATTTGTCCCAAAAAGGAGTTGACTGTGCAATCAGCATGAGCTGGGGTGAGTTATATGTCACAGCAGTTGGAAGAGAGATCACCCTATCATTCTGCTGCTGAAGAGGCAGGGGAAATGTTGGCCACACAGCTGAACATGTGATCCTAACTTCTGGAAAAAGTACAGACTGCAAGAGCTCACTGCCAGCCAGCAAACCCCAATTCCTAAATCTATACCCTCCCAGCTAATGAAATAAAAACCCAGCTCAAAAAGATCCCTGAGCTGCAGGTATACAAGGGAGAAGTGTGAGAAAAGCTTCAAGGAGGGAGAGATTCTGATGGGAATTGAAGAAATACCCGTGGAGTTGCCAGATGTGGCAGCACAGGAATACCTGGTGAGGAGATCAAGGACCTGCTGCTTCCTGCTGGGGATGGTGGCCAGGGCCTCCACGATGGTGCAGGCAGCCTGCCTGGCAGCCTGGGTGGCAGGAGTGAACAGCACCTGGGGCAGGAAAAGGCAGGTCAGACCCATGGGCAAAGATGAACTTGTGCCAGCTCACAGGAAGGGACAGCATCTGGGCTCTTGGGTGAGCTGGTGGAAGCATTTTCTTGTTCTCCCAGCACTTGGTTCTGTGACAATTCCTGCTCTGCTCAGCACCAAAGTGTTTAAAGAGTGCATGGTGTGGGTGACCTGCTAGTCCACACACACAGGAAGCAAAGCTTTGGTCCAGAAGTGCAGCTCATTAGAAAGGCAGGAGCACCGTGGCAATCAAAGGTTCAGAGTTTAAGAACCTACAGACTCCCAGATAAACATTTGATGCAGCATTTCTAAGGGAACACAGCTGCAAAGCTGCCTTGTGAGAGAGGCAGTGGGTCCCAGCCTCCCCAAAAAGCCACACTGTGACTGAAGCCTGGCTCAGGGCCCTCCCCACCTTTACCTGTCGCAGCCAATTGTTGTGTCCCAGCTTGAGATCCAGAGGACAAGTTCTCTTCCCACGGCGACTCATGAACTGTTTCCATTTCCAGATGTATTTTTCTGACAAGTAGAGCTGGTGAAGCTCAGCTTTGCTGGGAGTTTTCCCATTGGCATCTGCACCTGCAATATTGAGCAGAGCCCAAGAGAACTGTCAGCAGCCATGAACTGCAAAGAGGATTTTTGTCTTCTTACTGGAACTCGCCAAACTCCAGCTGGGAAGCTGAGTGCTTCCCATCTCCTTCTGCTGCCATTTTCACTCCTGTGTGGAGCTATGCTCAATTCCAAGCCTCGTGCAAATTCCAGAGCCTCTCTCAAGGAATTCCATCAGCTTTCCAGCTGGCTGGTATCAGTTTAAATAAGTAACAAGTTTCATTTTTTACAGTCCCCTTATTCTCTTTGGGCATAGAGCATTTTCTGTTTAGGGTTTGAGGCACACAGCCTGGAAAAGTCAGTGCTACAACTCTAAGGACTAAATGTGAGGATGGTACCAGATGTCACGGGTCAGAAGCCAACACAACCCCACAGAAGCACATCCTTATTAAACCTGGGGACACACATGTTACTGCACAGAACTGCACCAGGTCTGGGGTTACCTCTGGCAGGGAGGCACTTCTTCCAAGCTTCATATGATGCTTTAGGGTCCCTCTTGAGCCACAGCTGAGCCTGTGCATGGATTTCATTGCTGTATGGCTTCACAGTGGTGAGAGCGTCCATGGGCACATCCTAACAAATTAAAAAGCTCTGTGATTCTTCAGAAAGCCACAGTCTGCTCCCAAAGAGCAACTCCTGAGGGTGAATCACTGGGGCTGGGCCATGAAGAGGTAAATGCAGCTCTTGGACAGCAGCAGGGTAATACAGGGTGTGTGTTAATGGTGAACTAAGAGAGATGTTCCAGTTCCTACTGAAATATCAGTAAACCCATCTCTGACATCCATCTGCGATTATCAGACAGGCAGATCAAAGCAGAAAAATTCCTTCTCTCCTGCAAATCTAATCCTAAAATAAAATCAATAGCAGTCAACCAATATGTTCTAATGAGAACTGCAGCTCTGTATTTAAAAATCTGAGTCAGAAGTAATTGATTCTATCAAATTTAAGTACTTGATTCTACAAAGCTGCTAAAAGCACCAAAAGCCTGCCCAAAATAACCAAGCTGTGGCTCTGAATTTGTTCTTTCCCCATGCCTCAGATCTGAGGGGAAAAGAGCAAACCCTGAACAGTTGTGGTCAAAGTCACCAAAACCCAGTGAAAAATAGGAAGCAGTAATCTGTAATTTGCAGTGTGTAAAGACCAGAGTCACAGGGCTTGTACTTCCCTAGGAACAGTGACCAGGAAAAGCAAGTCTGGCTTCCTCACAAACTAATTCCTCACTGAGATCAGTGTGCCAGACTTCCATCAGCAAATTCTCAATGTTTTGCTCAGCCTCTAAGGCAGTACCTTGTTTTTCTTGCTGGTTGGAGCAGGTGGCTTGATGAGCTTCTGAAGGATGCGCAGGCACATGAGGGTGATGTTCTCAACAACCACCGGAGTCTTGATGTTCACTGCCATGAGGAAGAGGCTGAGAGCTGAAAGCAGACAGGGATGTTCATTATCCTGTGAGAGCTGCAGACAGGACACAGCTCTGGAGAGCACTCAGAATGGGTTTAGAGGTGGAGCCCCCCTGTATTTGTGGCCCTGGGCACAGCAGGAGTGCAGCTCCGGACTCACCGCAGCGCAGGCGCAGCTCCCAGCAGCTGTCCTCCTTGGAGATGGAGTCTGTCAGCAGCAGCATCTCGTACTGCAGGCTGCTCGCCTGCAACACACAGGGCTCCAGCTCTTGGGGCTGCCCCACTCCCTCCTGCCTTCTCATCTCAATACACTCACGTTCAAAACACATGGATCAAAGTTAATTTAGTCCCATGCACACTTAAAGTGACTGGTAACCTGCTGGAGAGCTCCAAGCAAAGCCAAGGCAGGGAACTGCCTGACGAAGCTTCAGCATGTACCTGAACACAAAATTTTGTGCTGTACTCTGACATTTATGGCATTCCCTATCGAGGTTCAATTTTTTTCTCACAAACAGACCATAAGAGAGAAGATGCAGTGATTGGAATACACCAGCAGCACAGAGGGGGCAGAACAAAGAAACAGGAAAACACTGGAGTCTCACCAAGTCTGGATTTGCCCAGTGTCCCTTCAGAGCCGCAGAAACCTTCCCAATAATTAAGTCATTCATTTGCTGTGTGGCCTCTGGATTGTCCCTGATTCCAAGAGAAAATGATAATACTGTTATGATCTGCTTGTACTAAATGCCAGAAGCTCCTGGGATTTTAGCTCAGCTGGTAACAAATGCACAGGGAGTTGAAGGTTACACTTCGCTGGTGTATGACCCATGGCAGGGATGGGACTGGGTGATCTCTGAGGTCCCTTCCAACCCAGACCACTTTGTGATTCTAGGATAACTCTCCCTGTGAGGCTTTCCCTTCTTGAGGGGGCTTTTCTGATGCCTTTTGGGGCTACCTAACAACATAGGCCAGACAAAACTAAGGGAGTGAAATGCCCTTGTATTTATTGAAGGGCCTTCACGTGCATTTATAGGGCAGATTAAGCCCTCCAGGGGCTACATCCAAAAATGGACCATGGATCACAGGTTTTCCCACTTTTATAAGTTTGGTCCATTTGCATGTTGGGGGTTAATCCTCCAATTACAGCTTCAGGTAATGAAGTCATTTACCTCAAATTTGCTCCCCCCAACTCCCTTTTGTTTCCATTTCTGGGGGCCTGAGGCAGTGAGGGGTCCTTGATTCCCAGCCCAGAGAGGAACTGTTGTGTGTGACCAAAATGGGAGAGCAGCAGCTGACACTGTGTGTGGGGTTTAGGGTTATAACTAGAGAACTGCAGGGTTCCAAACACATGAAAACAGAAAAGCTGAAACCCTGAGGCAGCAGTGCGGAGGCCAGGGCAGCTCTCACCTGGTCAGGAGGCACATGAGCTGCCGCACCTCCTCGCGCATGGCGGCCGCGCCGCGCCGCAGGTTGTAGTCAAAGAGCTCCCGGATGAGCCCCTGGGCCACCAGGATGTGCCGGATGGCGCCGTTGGTGGCCAGGGCCCTGAGCAGGGTGATGCAGTGCTCGGTGACCGCCGAGGCACAGCCGTAGCACTTGGTGGAGGAGGTGTGGCCGCAGCCCAGCACCGACAGCGCGCGGTACTGGCTGGCTGTGAAGGTGGGCAGCGCCGAGCTCCGCGAGGACTTGGTGGCCGCCTCGCGCTGCTGCAGGTCGTACTCCAGCAGCTCCTTCCGAGAGGCAAACACTTTCTGGGAACACAGAGTGGGAACTGTGAGCCAGCACACCAGTGAGAAAACTGAAAAACAACTTCTAGCTTAAACTGTAAAGCACTAACTTTTTGTGATTGGAAAATCGTTAACATGAATATGGTAATGTTAGTAGTTATGACAGGCTATAGGTAATAGCAAAGGTATTGATTGGTTGTCATGTTTTAAGATGCTCTGCACTTAAAAGTAAATAATGCATTGTAACCAGAACTAGAGCTGGCTGCAGACAAACCCACTGGGCTCTGTCACCCACCACCCGTGAATTGCTGCATCATCTAGGTACAATAAACAGCATTTACAGAGCCAGTCTGGAGTCCCCATTCCTCATTTCGGCTCTTACACCTCATATTGAGAGGAAGGAGGGATTTGCATTTACAAACAAGCTGTGGGTCTGCTGGTAGATAAAACCAGCACTGAGAGATAAAAGAAACAATGGGATGGATTCCACTGATTGATGAGTGGGAAAAGACATTTGCCTTTACAAACAAACTGTAGGTTTGCTGATAAATGAAACTGGATATTGGAGGATGAAAGAAGCAATGGGGAAAAACTAGGAATACCCTAAGAATTAAAAATTAAAAGGTATGGTTATATATTGGAGGGAAATCTTAGGTATCACGTGTTCTGCGAAGTCTGCACCTCTCAAGTACCTCAGCCAGTGGGGAACGAGAGAGGGAAATGTGGATGGGAAATTGGGATAAAAAGGAGGCTCCATTCTCCAAAAATTTGAGAGATCCCAGGGGAATGTCCCATGGCCTCTCCCTTTATTTGAATAAAGTACAGGGAATCCTCTGTCTCCTTTTTCGACATAAAATTGTTGTTTGTGGATTAATTTTCCTGACAATTCCAACAGCAGACTTGGGAAATCCATGAGGAGTTATCAGCCTAACTCCCAGTTATCCTTCCCTGCTGTTTACCCTACATGCAATGTAACACTGGAAATGTGATAAATCCATAGTATTAATTACTATTAATACTGGCAGAATAAGTCAGAGTAATTTATGCTTTATAGAAACAGCTAAATATATTTAATATGCTTAAATATCACAGCCAAAAGGATATTCATGATGCAGCAGGTTTTCACACACCAGTGTTTGTGTGACTTGTTGAACACAAATAAATACATTTAGGTCACCAGCAGGTCACCTTTTAGACTGGTGTGTTTTCAAACACTTGGATACATGCAAAAATTCAATTCTCTTTAATTAACCATCTGTTCAGTCTCCTGCTCTTCATGATGTCGCTGCTGAAAAAACCAGTTTCACAAGCTAGCTGAAATTTTAGTAATTAATACATAGCTTTTAGAAATTATTATTCTTTCCTTGAAAATAGAGACAGTCACATACCACAGACCACCTGCTGTTAATGATATTATTAATAATAATAAACACCTGACCCAAATCCAAACCAAAGCACGTTGTACCTGGATGATTTTTGAGAGTTCATCGAAGGAGTTCTTGCAGTCCCCACAGTACTCCTGGGCTAACTGCAGGATGTACCTGTTCACACTGGCTGAGGTAGAACTGATCCCTCCACTGCTGCCTGACTCATCCTGCAACAGGGGAAAGCAAAGAGCAATCCCAAATGGAGGCTCCAACAAAAAAACCAACTGCAGAGCAGCACCTGAGGCAAGGGCTGCCCTGGGCAGAGCCAAGGCCAGCATGTCCCAGCCTGGAGTCTGTGCAAGCCCCACCTGGCCCTCCTCACCTGGGGTTTCTCAGGGGCTGCCTCGTTCACTTTGCACAGGAGGTTCTCCAGCTGTGGTCGGTGTCCCATCAGCTGGTGATACACCCTGTCAGCCTTGTCCAGCAGAGTGTTGATGTTGGTCACTGCCTACAAAGGGAAAAGGAAAGGAAACTCTTATTTCATACTCAGAACTACAACCACCAAGCTCTAAGTCTTCTCTTTTGCCTTTCTTTGGGGAGGAGGGAGAATCACTAAATGCTGACCCTGCAGCCTGGTTCTGCCCTGAGGAGCACTTTAGTGACACTACTGAGCACACCCTGTCACACTGCACTGTGCACATTGATCCTCTGGGACAGGACACAGTGCAGAGGGTTCTTCATTAGCAGGGTGAGATGGGAAGCAAACAGAACAACTCAAATCCATCCCATTCTACAGCAAGGCAAAGAGATGCAGCCAGTTCATAAGTGAGGCACTGAATGATGTCTTTTGTCTGGTGGAGCAGGACACAAACCCAGAATGCATCAGTCAGTGAGGAGCCTTGAAGGAGCACTGATTCTGACAGGGGATGGTCCTGCTGTCCCCACAGTGGCCCAGAGCTCCATTATCCCCTCCTGCCCTGCTGCCAGCCTCACCTTCTTGCGATCCTCCTCGTTCTCGATGGGGTCCACGGCGCAGCAGGGCTTGGCGTAGAGCATGAAGTCAAAGCGGGCGTATTTACAGAAACCACAGGCATTGCACAGGAAGGGATCCTTCTCATCATAATTGATGGACCTGAAAGGCAAGGCAGCAGCTCAAAACCTGCAGCTCAAGGCAACTGAGGCAATGAAACAACCTGAACTCAGGTAAAAGAGATGGGTGACTCTTAAAACATCTCGGTGACCAGACTGCCCTGGGGAAGGGAAGTATATGAGAATCAAAACCTACAGATCAGGCAACAAAAAAAGTCCTTACAGTAGTGCCACATTCTGGCTGGAAAGTTAGGAACAGAAATTGTTCCTAACAATTCTAGTTTAATGACAGTAATTCCCAGCAGAAAGTCAGGCTGGGGCACTGAATCCTTCAGGAGAATACAAAGGAACTGTTCTGGTTGGTAGGGTCTGGGCTTTGCAGTGGGACTGACTGCAGCAGCACTTACCCACTGCACACCAGGGTAGCAGACAGAACTGATTTACAGCTCCCATAACTCCAGAAGGAATGTGGAAACCTTTCCACATAGCAGCAATCACTAGGAAAGAGCCTTCTAAACACCTCGGATCCCATGAGAATTAGAGAGGAATATGGGACAACAATAGGGGGAAGAGATATCCGATAAGGAGACAAAAGTGACAAAAGAGAAGGATTTCTAAGGCTGTAGTGGAAGTGTGAATAGCACACAGTAAATTACCCCTGAGCCTGCTCTGAATGAGGCAGCACAACAAAAGCCATGAATAGAACTGTGTGTCCAGCCCCAGCTAGGGATCCTGGGGGAAGCCCTGCAATCCCCCAGCTGAACTCCAGCCTCCAGCCCAGGCAGGCCAAAAATAACCTGCTCCGGGGAATTCTGCGCTGTGAACTTCCAGGGCTTGATGTGAAACTTCAGCTGGCTGAGAACTGTGCTCCCAGGCTCCCTTTGTTAGGCTGCATTACATTAAATCCCTGTAAGCCTGTTTTATACTTCCCCACTAATTTGATTGTGTGCTTGTATTAACCAGAATGGGGGATTTATGTGGCAGGGGGTGTGGGGCACCCAGGAGGGCTCTGGGGGACACACGCACCTGCACTTGTGGCACTGCTGCACGCTCTGAGGACACTGGGGACACACACAGTGACTCTGGGGACACACACTGACTCTGGTGCATGTTCTAGAGACACACAGTGACACCCACAGACCTGCACTTATGGCACTGCTACATGCTCTGGGGACACTGGGGACACACACAATGACACTGGGGACATTGGGGACAGCCCCACCTGCACTTGTGGCACTGGCAGACATTCTGGGTATGCACACAGTGTCTCTAGGGACACTGGGAACACCCTGGGGACACACACAGTGAAACTGGGGACATTGGGGACAGCCCCACCTGCACTTGTGGCACTGGTAGATGTTCTGGGGACACTGGGACACACACAGTGACACTCCTGACCTGCACTTGTGGCACTGGTAGATGTTCTGGGGACACACTGGGGGGACACACAGTGACACTGGTGACACTGGGGACACACAGTGACACTCCTGACCTGCACTTGTGGCACTGGTAGACGTTCTGGGGACACACACAGTGACTCTGGTGACACACAGTGACTCTGGGGACACACACAGTAACTCTGGGGACACACAGTGACTCTGGGGACACACACAGTGACTCTGGGGACACACACACAGTGACACTGGGGACACCCCCTGACCTGCACTTGTGGCACTGGTAGATGTTCTGGGGACACACACAGTGAGTCTGGTGACACACAGTGACACTGGGGACACACACACAGTGACACTGGGGACAGCCTGACCTGCACTTGTGGCACTGGGAGATGTTCTGGGGACACACACAGTGAGTCTGGTGACACACAGTGACACTGGTGACACTGGGGACACACACAGTGACTCTGGGGACTCACACAGTGACACTGGAGACACAGAGTGACACTCTGACCTGCACTTGTGGCACTGGTAGACGTTCTCGCCGCAGTTGCCGCACACACCAGGGTTGGCGGGCACCGAGTGACACTGACACACACTGACACACACACTGACACACACACTGACACACACACTGACACACATTGACAGACAGTGACACTGGGGACACTCACAGTGACTCTGGGGACTCACACAGTGACACTGGAGACACAGAGTGACACTCTGACCTGCACTTGTGGCACTGGTAGACGTTCTCACCGCAGTTGCCGCACACACCAGGGTTGGCGGGCACCGAGTGACACTGACACACACTGACACACACACTGACACACACTGACACACAGTGACACTGGGGACACACACAGTGACACTGGGGACACACACAGTGACACTGGGGACACACACAGTGACTCTGGGGACACACACAGTGACACTCTGACAATACCTGCACTTGTGGCACTGGTAGACGTTCTCGCCGCAGTTGCCGCACACGCCGGGGTTGGCGGGCACCGAGGCGCTGCAGCGCGGGCACTGCAGGGTCTCTGTGGACGCCTGGTAGTTCTCGTAGAAGTCGGCGAACTCGATCATCAGGTTGGAGGCCACGATGGGCAGGGGCAGGTCGATCTTCACCTCCGTCTGCCCCGGGGTCAGCTGCACCTTCTTGGCCTTGTGCCAGCGCGCCGGCCTGGGCAGGGACAGAGGGCAGGAAGGGAAGAAAAGGGAAGGAAAGGAAAGGAAGGTTCTCCAAAGGGAAGTTCCCTCCCCGCCCACGGGTGAGGAGAAGCCAAATGCAACCGTCTCGGCTCCAAATCTCCTTTAACT
Organism: Muscicapa striata striata; assembly: GCA_030060385.1. Lineage (NCBI taxonomy): Eukaryota > Metazoa > Chordata > Aves > Passeriformes > Muscicapidae > Muscicapa > Muscicapa striata. The sequence continues at coordinate 296,749 of JAREIS010000088.1, forward strand.
GGGATGAATGGAGAGCAGTTCTAGGATTCGTTTCCTTAGCTTCTGTATTGACATGATATGTAGCCAGAAATACATTTTAAGCCTTTATCCTCTTCATAGAGAGAGACTGTTTGGGATTAAAGAGCTGTTGATGCCTCATGGAAAAACTTTAATTCTACAGACATTTTCTAGGGATTTTCACCTCCATTTTTTTATTAGTAGGGACATTTGCATGAAAACAGGATATTTATTTCTTAAAGATCTCATCTGCTCCCACTGCTTATTCTCAACCTGAAGTCAGAATCCTCTCTTTGTGACATCATAATCCTCTCCACAGCAGCCACTTGTGATGTCACAGAGGATTAAGACTTCAAATAAGCAATAAGCGGCGGGCACAGATTAATCCCTAAGCCAGAGAGATCTGATTCTGGTGAGAACATCTCAAGAAGTAAGAAGGGGAAGCACATAAGCAGTACTGGCTCCAGACTGAGCAGTGTGTTGAAAAGGAGCCATTTCTGGTAGGTAAAGCAGAGCTCAGAGTGAGACCATCCAACTTCTAATTTTAATTCTACTCTATGGCTTCAAACAAACAATGTTAATGCTTTCAGCATTCCTGGACATGCTGCAAAGTCCAAATCCCTTTTGGAGTCAAACTACCCATGAAGTGCTCTCAGTATTACTACTGGTTCCCACACAATTAAGTCAGGTGCTTAAAAGCGAGCCTAGACAAAGTTGGAATCCACACATTTTATAAAGATTTTTCAAGCTTCAGAGAAAATCTGGATCTTTGCTTCAACAATTGTAGGGGATTCAGAACAATCCCACCCAATGTGGGCTGAGAGTGATGAGTAATAAGGAGGAACTTTGGGGTTAAACAAGAAGCCAAGGGAACAAATCAAATTCAGAGATTGCACATGAAACTTGATGGACATACTTGTTCTTTAGCTCCACGATGGCCTGCACGGTCCTGTTGTTGTAGTAGAGGTTGATGGTTCGCACCATCTTGGTTCTTTTCAGGTCTCCAATCTTCACTGTCACCTTGCTGATGGTGTGGCTGCCAATGAGCTTCACCACCTGCTGTGTGGTCGTGTAGCGCGTGTCCACTTTGATGGACGAGAGCTTGATGTACTGGGGAGACAAACCAGGGACAAATGCCTGTCTGAGGGCATCCCAAAACCTCAGGGACAGAGGAAATCACACCTGTCATGGTTTGGGATCCCTGATGGACTGGGGAGACAAACCAGGGACACACTGCCTGTCTGAGGGCATCCCAAAACCTCAGGGACACAGGACACCACAACTGCAATGGGCTGGGATCCCCACCACTGGAAAGGATTTAATATCAGCAGTTCCTGCTGGTGCCATGCAGAGCAGCTGGAGCTGTGCCAGGGCAGGGTCAGGCAGAGATCAGGAAAGGTTCTTCCCCCAGAGGGAGCTGGGCACAGCCCCAGGGCTGCCAGAGCTCCAGGAGCATTTGGACACCATTCCCAGGGATGCCCAATCCCAGGGTGGGATTGTTGGGATATCCTGTACAGAGCCAGGGGTTGGATCTGATCCTTGTGGGCCCTTTCCACCTCAGGCTATTCCATGACTGTGTGATTCCAGGGTTACTTACACAGAAGGGCACCTCAGGGTTGTTGCAGACAAGGCAAGGATCACTCTCCAGGTAGTAGCCATCGAATTCCACGAGCCCAGACAACGTGCTGGAATGAGGGAACAACACTGACACATGGACCTGGGCATTTGCTGCTTTAAACCCAGGCCATTCAACCAGAATCACTTTAATTTCCCCCAGTCCCCAGTTCCAATGTGAAACAGAACTGTTACAATACAAATCACACTGGAAATAACAGCTTTTAACTAAACAGCATTTTTATCATAATTATCAATGACCGAGGTGGGACCAAGAACACAACACTTAAAACCACAAATTTCTGTTGTCCAGCTGGGCCTAAGATTTGATAACATTTACTGACAGTGCAAGCAGAAGAGCTCAAGCCAAGCTCTGCTGGTAGGGCTCAGTGTCAGGTTTGCATGTGGCAGAAAGGATTCTGCTGCTCTCCCAAGCCCACAGGCACAGAAGCTCAGCAAAGCCCATCCCTACCACCAGCCCACCAGCAGAGCTGGGTACTCCCCCAGGGATGGAGCTCAGCTGGAAAGCCCTTCAGAGACATGGATCAAAGGCAGAAGTGACTCACTTGTAAATGTTGGAGTTGGGGTGGTTGGTGAGAATGTGGTTTTGAGTCCGGAGGATCTCCACGGCCTTTTGGGAATATTCCTTCAGCTGAAACACAACCAGGAGAAGAGAGTCTTCAAAACAATGCTTTTATTGCTACACAGACACAAATACCCCTCATCTTGTGGTGTTCCAGGTCCCCAAGAAGAGGCACACACCACACCCACAGGAATTTATGTGTTTAAATCCTTACCCAGGACTGTAATTGATCCTAACATTTGAGATTTACACAACAAGTGCTGTTTGTCAGTCAATCCCTGCAAATACCTTCCAAGATTTGTATGGCATTCCCTATTCTTCAAACATATTCATGCAAGTATCAATGGGTCTAAATTGTTTGTTCTCAATCCCACAGATCCCTTAGAAGAGGCCACCATTTCCATTGTTCAAGAATCATGGCTACAAAAGATTTCTAGGAGTTGCAACATCAAAAATCTATAAACTGGAGCTATCAGATCCACAAAAGCCACCAGGGGGAATGAAGTATTTTTCTCAATAAATAAAAAACTCATCAGCACAATTTCACCCCCAAAACAATAAAACAGAATTCCACACTTCCAAATTTTTTAAGGATCCTGCTTTCTTCAACATTAAAGTTCTAGGAACACAAAAAAATTCCACCAGAAGCTCTTCTGGCAGAAAATCTGTCCCAGCTGTATTATAAATGAGCACCTGGGATGCTGTACCTCCCTTCTGGGATGCCACTGTACCTTTTTCTCAGTCTGCTGTGTTTTCAGGGAGAAGTATCCCAGGAGATCTACAAACTGGGCAGCTTTTCTTCCATAGGCTGGGAGTTCTGGCCAGATGGACCACATGAGATCCAGCAGTAGCTCCTGCTGGGACTTGTTGGAGTTCCTGTTGAGAGGATTACACACAATCAGGGTCCTGAAGATGGCACAGATCTTGTGCAGAAGGAGAACATGACCTCCAGTCCACCAAACTGGGAAACCATCTTGCAGAGTTCACAGAGCTAAATCCCACCACCTCTTGAACCCAGCTGTTTTCCAGCAGTCCAAAACAAAAGCAGCTGTCCTGCAACAACCAAACAGAGTTCTGAAGGAGTCCAGCCCCTAAAGTGCTTCTTTCCCCACACAACTCCCAACTTTTCATGTTGTGAGTCTGGATCTGCCTCAGAAATTCACTTTGCCCAAAAACCTGCTCCTGGTCATGACAGGAGTCAGACTTTGCAGACAGAAATAAAATGCTCTTTGCAGATGGCAACTGAGATTGGTCATGGCTAAGTCACAACTTCCAGCCCCAGTAACTGCAAACCAGTGAGGGCAATTCCAGGGGGGCCCAGCACCTGCAGGCTGCAGCACCCTTCAGAGAGAGCCCCAGGCTCACCTGTAGATGTGCAGGGCCAGGCAGTGGGCCTGCCACCTCACTGAGGAGGAGTTGGACTCCAGCAGGAAGCAGCGCAGGAACTGGATGAGGGTCTCCTTGTCAGCAAACTTGTTCAGCTGGTTCACCAGGGCCGTACACAGCTGGTCCTCCTGACTGCCTGAGCCCTCACCTAGTGACACAGGGAGGGCTTTAGGGACAAGATAAATGCAGTACCTCACAAGCAGGCCACTCTCCTATTTCAAAGTGTCAGGATAACGGGGACAAATTATCATGTTTCAGGTAACAAGAAAGTTTAAGAGTCATGTCTTTTCCCAAATATAACCCAGTTATGTTTTTTATATCTCCTGACTAACAGGAAAAAAACTGCAGGAAAACTTGCCAGTGAGGACGTGAGAAATGTGCTACACATCCTGATAAAAAGAAAAGGATTGACCATGAGGCAATGAAAAGACTCACAGGGAACCATCTGATGGTGAAAGCCAAAGCGGTTCCTTGAAGAAAAGCCAAGAGAGAATTTATGCCCATGACTTTTACAGGGAAGCTTAATTACTTTCCCAGGACTGTGGATATTCATTAAGCAGCAGCCCTGGCTCCAGCAGAGCTTCCAAGGCAGCCAGAGGAAACAAGTCTGAACACAATCACTGCAGAGCAGAGCTAACTGGGTGTGCATCCCCGGGATTTGTTTTAATCCTCATGAGCATTTCAGCCTCCTACAACCCAGGACAGGCAAGTTAAGTGGAAGCTGCTTCATCACTAGATTAGGTAACATCATTAGACAACTTCAAACCCACTCAAGGCAATAAACACAGTGGTTTGGGATGTCCCCAGCACGTGATTTCAGCCCAACTCTTAGGACTTAGGACTGCTGCACCTTAGTCCCATCTACACATGAGAAAACTGTTTCTCACTCCTGATTGTTGCTCTGGGTGCCCTTGCCATGAGCCATGACTGTTTCCCAACAGATTTATCTGGGATTCATCATCCAGTTCTTTCCAAACAGAGCAAGAGGAGCAGAATTGCTCCCTAAAATCACAGGACAAGGCCCAGCTGCCCCTCACCCTCTCGCTCCTTCTCCTTTTCCTCCTTCTTGCTCTTTTTCATAGAGGATTTGCTCTGTGCTGCTGCCTGCCCTGAGCCTGATGCTGCAGGAGCAGAGGTGGAAGAGGTGCTGGAAGCTCCAGAGGATGAAGCCACAGACAGCACTTTGCTGCCACACAGAGCACAAGACAGTAGCTGCAGGAGAACTGGGGATACTCCTTCGTCTACCAGGAAGCTGACTTGGAGCAGGAAATAGAGAACCGCTGTGGAGGGAAGGAGAAAATATTTGAATCACACAATGGAATATGCTGAGCTGGAAAAGGCCCACAGGGATCAGAGTCCAACTCCTGCCCTGCACAGACACCCCAACAATCCCACCCTGTCCAAACACTCCTGGAGCTCTGGCAGCCCTGGGACTGTGCCCATTCCCTGGGGAGCCTGGGCAGTGCCTAGCACCCTCTGGGGGAAGAACTTTTCCCTGATCTCCAACCTAACCCTGCCCTGACACAGCTCCATGCCACTAAAGCCTGAATTAAAAACCCATCCAACCAAAACCAAAAGCCTTTGTACACAAGAACCAAACTCCCAGAACTGTTCTGTCCCTGCACCACAGAAGCCCAGCACTGGGGCACACCAGGTACAGTGGCTCATCCCAAATGACTCTCTGGGACAACGGCAGCACAAGCAAGAGAACACAGATCTCCTGTTCCTCTAAGTTATCCATTACATCACATTTTGCTCTTCAGCCAAGCAGCAGATGCAATTAGGGCACTGGGATAATTACTACTGGAAGCAGTTCAGTCCTATCAAAACCCTCAGCTGTGTCTCCCCTTCTCTACTGAGCTTCCCCATCCAAGATCCCAACCTCAACACCACTGCTCCCCCAAACCCTGCAGAGACAGAACTCACAGTCATCCTTGATACAGAATTTCTGCCAGTTCACTGTCCTCTGTGTGGCAATCTCTGCACAAGCCTTTAAATGTTCCATCTGCAGGCACAAAGGGATGGGATCAAAGAGCACATCAGCATTCCTGGCACACCAATGGCACTGCAAGGCTGCCTGCCCCTTCCCTTACCAGGGAGATGAGGGTGTCGTACTGCAGGGCAGAGCCCGAGCTGGCAGTCACCACGCTGGCCCTGAGGAAGATGCCCTGCTCCTCCAGCAGCTTCTTGATGCCCCTCACGTGCGAGTCCAGCGTGTGCAGGTCGCGCAGCTGCCGGTACTTGTCCTTGGAGCCGCAGATGAACAGCAGCAGCTTGCGCACCTGCCGGCGCACGAACGGCGTCTGCTGGATCATCAGGTACTGCAGAGACAAGCCAGGCACTGTCAGCTCACCAGGGCCACAGGGCCCAGCAAAAAGGACAGATGGGGAATGTGTTCACCCAGCTTTAAGTCCCAGGCAGAAGAAACACTGCACAGCAACACTGCAGCACTTACTGGAAACCATCCCTTGTCATCTCCAACCTCAAATAAACACCTAACCAAGGCTAATTAATGTGGGAGTCCAGGGTGTTCCCCTGGCTTCCCTGGATGCCTCCAGACCCCCCTGCCAGGGGTCTCAGAGGCCCTGGCATGGTGCCCAGGGGTCCTGGGGACTGGACTTAAGTCTCTGGAGAAATCTGCCAACACTACAGGAAGAATTACAAGTCACAAAAAATAAGTAGAGTATAAATTAGATTGTTAGAAGGTAGAAAAGTGAATTTTTAGAAATGTTTATATTAGGGGTTTTGTAGCTAATATGGAGGATTTTGGGTGTGCTATGTCTTTTCTTTCTTCTTCTTCATGCCATCCATCTTAGTGCCAGAATGGCATTATTGGATTGGTCTGGGACAAAGCTGGACAGTGTAACAAAGGTGTCATGTATTGGAAAGTAATTGTAAATATTAGATCCGTAATTTATAGTATAAAAGATAAGTCCTGTCCCAAGGGCAGGACAGTCTGCCCTGGATCTCAAGCTGAACAGATCACTGTTAGTTAGAGAAAGAATTTCTTAGATAAGGAACAATAAACAACCTTGGAAACCTCAGAACATGGCCTCCTGAATCTTCTTCGGTGACTAGCTGGGAAAACCTGAACTTTAAACCACCTACATGTCCTACTGTGGGGATCTCAGGCTCAGGAGACCCCACAGACAGTGACAAATTAAGAAATCCTAACTCAGGCTTGTGTAAATGTAAGATAACTTGTTAGGTAAAGTGGGAAGCAAACTGAGAAGACAAACTCTAAATATCTTCTTGACTTCTTTTTTAAGGCCCAAGCAGCAACAGCTGAGCATGCTGATACATTTTTCCATCTCACAGTAGGTTTTCTCTCTAAGCTTTGTGGCAGCAACCACTTAATTCCAAGAAATAATAGCAACCTCAATTTCATGTGTATTTTCCTACAGATTCCTGTTCAACAGCAACACACAAAGTCAAGAGCTCACCTTCTTACAAGGGGATTAAAAATACAAGATGGAGCTGAGATCAGCTCTGCAAAAGCTCATCTCTCCCATGAAAGAAATCACTAGTGGAGTTTTCTTGTGGAAATCTGCAGGTGTATCATGTCCCTGCTTACCTCAGACAAAAAGTAGAACCAGGAGTGATCAAAGATGGGTGGGGGGATGCGGGAGTTTGTGTCTGCAATCTTCTTGATCTGGTAGGGCAGGCGCAGCACCATCTCTGTCAGGAGCTGAGTGTAGGCCTCAAAAACATCTGCAGCATGACCCTGGCAGCAAGAGAAATCCCTCAGGCTCTGAGCACACCCAGTGTGGTGTCACAATGAATGACAAGGTGCTTTTGCTGGTTTTTTAAAAACAAGGGATTTCTGCCCCTTTTCAGCCCAAATGATGAATAAAAACCTGCACAAGGCCTTGAACTGGATGGCAGCTGTGAAGATGCACTAAGCTAGCCTGGAGTAATAAAGCAGGTCAACTTAGGAGCTTTCAGCTTAGGAGACATTCTTACATTTAACCAAGCTTTTTGCACTGCACTTGTACAAACACCAAACCATGGCATAATGGCACCACACAGGGAATTACTGTGGAAATTCCCATCCACCCGTCCACTTCCTTGGCATGCACAGGGAGTCACAGGCTGGAGCAGCTTCCCTTCAGGATGATTAACAATTCCTCCAGGAACAGTGGCAGCAGCTCCACACAGCTCCTGGGTTAGGAGTGCACTAAAGGATGGTGAGCTGGGCTGCCCCGTGAGAACTGGGAGCACTCCCACTTGGAACTTTGTGCTGCTAGAAGATGGATTCTGGTTGCTTTTTTAAGGGCAAACTCCTCTCCCAGCTGTGTGCAGCCTCCTTTGAGAGCAGGCTCTGCACAGCTCCCAGCACAGGGCAGCACTCACCTTCACATACTGGCGGAGGAAGAAGGGGCTCATGTCAGGGGGAGAGGAAGTGCTGTGAGGCTTCAGGAGCTGGCTGGTGGCCACAGGCTCCTCATCATTCTGCTGGCTCTTCCAGTACTCCAGCAGGGACTTGAGCACGTGCAGACAGTAATCAACAGCACCAGAGCTCAGCAGGGCAGCTGCTGTGGCACTGGAGATCAGGGAGGAAGCCTGGAAGAGAGGGATGGAGCTGGATCAGGAACACACCTGGGAAGGTGCAGTGGGGAGAGCTGGGGCAGCCCTGAGCACCTGCTGACAACGTGGGCAAGAGAGCAGGTTTGAATGAAACTTTGCAGGCAGCTTTTAAGTTTGGGGTTTGTTTGAGGTTGGGGTTTTTTTGGGTTTTTTTTGTGTTTATGAAAAGCAACTCAAATATTTACAGAGACTCTTTTGAACAAGTGCTTAGTAAAGGAAAACAAATAAAATCTCCTCTTAAGTCTAATCTCCCCTCGACACATGTGCCAGAGGCCACTCTGCTGTGGATTAGACGACTAGGGCTTTTTTTCCCTTTTTTTTTTTTTTTTTTTTTACATTTTTTAAAGTTGGGATTTCTATTTGTTTATCTGGGATTTGGCCAGCTGGGTGTGAATCCTGGTAGAGAAAGAGTCCCTGTTGCAGCTGCCTCTCACACGCTCTGCTCCACCCAGGTATTGCTCCACCTGCATTCTGCAAGACGAGGAGCTTTGATTTCTGTGGGAAGCTCAAGTGAGTAACAAAGGCTGGAGAAAAAGCTACTGTAAATAAAACTATTAAAGCAGCCCTGTAAATCCAAACAAACCCCACAGCTCATAAGCTCATTAAAATTTGATGCAGTTCAGACTAAATTTTTTAACCTCTATGCTTTTTTATTAATCTCCTTCCCACCACACATACTGCTTTTTATGCCTTATTACTGTACCTTTTAGCAACAAATATCTAAGGAATCCTCTTAGCGACTTTTACGTTGACACAGCAGCATATTGCTTTCCAATAATCACATTACAAATCCTCTTTAACCCCTTCAGCACTGGTGAGATGCAAGGGAAAAATCTGCCAGACCGTTTGAAGTAACATCATTAATGTGCTGCCCTGAGCTCAGTCTGGAGCCGTGCACAAAACAAGAGCATCCACTTGTCTTTACACGGCTGCTTCCTCCAGCCCTAGTTTCAAAACTCTTTTTCCACTTGAGTTCAGTAACATTACAGGTTCCCTATAAATTTTTCCAAAGCTATCTCAAAGATTTTTCAGTTTTATACCTGTTGTTTCAGTTAGCAGCTTTTAGATTGTCTCTGATGAACAAAGCCCCTCAAGCACATCATGGAATCCCAGAATGGTTTGGGTTGGAAGGGACCTTAAAGTTTATCCCATTCCACCTCTTGCCATGCGCAGGGACAGCTTCCACTGTCCCACACTGCTCCAAGCCCTGTCCAACCTGGCCTTGGACACTTCCAGGGATCCAGGGGCAGCAACAGCTTCTCTGGGCAATTCTTCCCAGTATCTGACCTAACTTTCCCCTCTTTCAGTCTGACCCATTCCCCCTTGTCCTGTCACTCCAGCTCCTGATGAACAGTCCCTCTCTGGCTTCCTTGTACCCTCTGCTCCTCCCCAGGCTGAACATTCCCAACTCCCCAGCCTGTCTCTAGAGGGGAGGTGCTCCAGTCCCCTGAGCAACTCCACGGACTCTGCACTTGCTCCAACAATTCCATGTGTTCTCATGTGAGAACACCAGAACTGTGTGCAGTGCCCCAGGTGGGGTCTGGTGAGAGCTGAGTAGAGGGGGAGAAAATCACTCCCTGACAAAGCAGTTTGGAGACTGTACCTCACAAATGGATGTCTTGGATCCTGACTTGGTTCTGGACATGAAGACACTGAGCAGCCTCATCACTACCAAGTGCACCTCGTTCACAGGGGAGCGCTCATTTTTCTTGGACACGTCCTGCAAGGAAAGACACATCCTGCTTGCTCAACCCCAGAGCTGAGCAGTGTCCCAAGCCTCTCAAGTTCAGTGCTCTGATCCTCAGGAAGCATTTCTAATTTAAGCTCAAGCAGTAAGACTAAAAAAGCAGCACAAATGCCTCAGTAGAAGGGTAGGCAGCGGCCTGGCTGCCAGAGAGCAGTCCCACACAAATGAAAAGCTACATACGTCAATCATGCATTTACTGATCATGGCTTTTCTCAGAGTTTAATTCCAGCAAAACAAATTTTCATGCTCACTTGTGGATGCCAGACCCAGGAAACAGTGGGAGTCCCACTCATGTAATTTTCTACCTTACATGAAAGGAAGCAAGAGGAATAAACATCCTAAATACAGCCAGACAGCAATGCTTCTGTAACTCCCAAGCATTTAATTCCTCCATGGAAAGAAACCCTGTCTAGAAGGAGCAAATTCAGAGCACGAGCTCACACTGCACTTTACCTTTTTGTCCATGCCCAGCTCTGCAATCAGCTGGGACAGAAGGTTATCCAAAGCTCCCTTGTCTTTCTCATCATCTCCATCTAGGTCTGTTGTGAGCATCAGAATAACCTGGGAAGAGCAGTCAGAGAATTATTAGAGGACAGGCCCCACAGTTTTCAAGATAACTATTTACCTTTTACAAAACAGCACTGATTTTATCTTGATTTACCTGTGTTCTTTCCCAAATCCAGCCTGTGCCTCACATCCTAACATGAACATTCAGCATAAACCCACACCACCTTCCCAAACACACTGGAGCTCAAGGACTGGAGCCCTCAGGCTCCTCAGTCAGCTCTAAAGTCACACTCAGGAAGGGCACAAGTCCAGCAAAAACCTGTGGGTAAGGAATGCTGTGCAACAGATGAACTTACACTGTGACTGGGCAGGAAGGAGAAAAGCACATGCAGATGGAAACCAGTGATTGAACAGTTTCATTTGGACTTAACTCTGAGCCCTCCTCACTCACCTGCATGTAGGGGATGGCCCGGACCCCGCCCACGTTCCTCAGCTGGGGTAAATTCTGCAGCAGCCTCTCCAGCAGCATCAGCCGGACCATGTGCAGCCTGGGGATGCAGAGCCAGGGTCAGACACAGCACAGACACAGCACACCAGCAGGGTCTCCAAGAGAGCACTGCAACTGCCCAGAACCCCTGAGCCAGCAAATCCTCCCAGGGAGGAGAGGACTCGCTCAGACTTCCCAGGGGAGCCATGCCAAAGATGCAGAGCACCTCTGACAGTGGAGCCACACTGCCCAGGCCTGGCCACCTGGGGATTGCAACTGCATGGAAACATCCTGCAAATCAGCTCCACACTGCTCTGGAGAAGAGACTGAGCACCTGCTCCCATGGAATGAAAAGCTGCCCATGCTCCCAAAGGACTCTTCACACACTTCTGTCCCAAGAGTGAATTTCACAGGCTCCCAAGATATTAGTGATTCCATGTTAACCAGACTCATGCAGGATTTTTTCATCACTTCCTAGAGGAAGCAGTTTTGTGGGACACACACTGGGTGTGTTTATCACACCACATGATGATGGCACAGAGGGTGCATTGAACAGGGTCCCCAGTGAATGGGCATGGCCCGAGGCTGCCCAGGATCCCAGAGCTCCAGGACTGTCCTTCAGGAGAACACAGATTATGTTTGGATGCACAGGCTGGGATTGCTGGGGTGTCTGTGCAGGGCCAGAGGTTGGACTGCATATTTGTGGGTCCCTTCCACATCAGGATATTCCATGATTCTGCAATGGCAATTTGCTCTAGTCTGTATTTCTGATTTTCCACTTTGGTTACCCAGCAATCAAGAACTGCACTCCTTGAAGTGCAGCAGCCACAGCCCCCTCCTCTGCATTCATCCCCCCAGAGCACAGCTGTTATTCCTGAAGAGCAAACAAAGCCTCTTGCCTGTTGCTGGTGTGGACATCCCCCTCTGCCTCCCCTTCCCCCTCGGAGCCCTCTCCCTCCTGCTGGCCCGTGGTGGTGCTGATGGCGCCGGTGCTGGAGCTGACGCTGCCCGGCCCCGCGGGGTGGCCCTCGGCCGCGGTGTCCCCGTAGGCACTGCTCCGGCCAGACACTGCCACAGGAAAGGAAAACAGCAAAAGACAACATCAGCAACCCAACAAGCACTGTGTCTGCTTCATGTCCACCATCACAGCTCAGCTGCACTTTGGCATCGTGGCTCAAAGGAGATGCTGGCTTTGGTTCTCAAAGCTACAAGAGAAGCTGAAGATGCACTTGTAGAAATCTTTTCTTTGCCACCCTCATCTTCGTGGCCCAAACTGAACTGGTCCCACATCAGTAACTCCAACTCAGTCAGACAACACTTGGATGAACAGTGCAGACAATCAGACAATTTTTTTAGTAAGAGTCTGTGATTATTTTACCTGGGTATCGGTCCCCAACTAAAAAGAGGGGGATTAATCCTATCTCATCCAAACTTAACCAGCAGCATAGTGAATTGTCTCAGTCTTGCTCTGGGCATTCTGAGAGGGAAAGGCTCCAGGGACACCTTGTTGTGGCCTCCCAGTACCTAATAAAGTACTGGGTACTTATGAAAAGGAGGGAGAGGGACTTGTTATATGGGGAGAGAGTGATAGGATCAGGAGCAGTGGCTTTAGGATGAACAAGGGCAGGGTTAGATGGGATATCAGGAAGAAATTCTTTACTCAGACGGTGATGAAGCCCTGGCACAGGTTGCCCAGAAAGGCTGTGGCTGCCCCACCCCTGTAAGTGTCCAAGGCCAGGCTGGAGGCACCTTGGAGTAATCTGGGACCATGGAGGGTGTCCCTGCCTTGGGGCTGGTACAGGATCATGTTTAAGGTCCCTTCTCACCCAAACCATTCTGGGATTTGACGATTCTGTTATTGCAGCCCAGCAAAATCTGCTGCAGATTTCACACTTCCAGAGAAGCAGGAAAAGCAGCCAATATTCCATCTGTGGGCACTCAGACAGAACCCACAGAACAACAGATGGCAGCAGTCACTGGGAACTGAGATTTCCTCTGTGCCAGGGGTCACCCACACACTCCCATGGTGGGCAAGGCTGTGGCAGCAGGGAGGGAGCAGCAGTAATGCAGGGAGGGAGCAGGGGTGGAGAAGAAGGGAGAAGGGGATGCAGCAGGGAAGGAGCAGAGGTGCAGCAGGGAAGGAACAGGGGGGCAACAGGGGTGCAGAAGAAGGGAGCAGGGGTGATGCAGAGGATGCAGCAGGGAGGGAACAGGGGTGCAGCAGGGAGGGAACAAGGATGATGCAGGGGGTGCAGCAGGGAGGGAACAGGGGTGCAGCAGGGAAGGATCAGAGGTGCAGCAGGGTGCAGCAGGGAGGAAGTAGAGGTGGAACAGGGGTGCAGAAGGGGTGCAGCACAAGGGATCAGGGGTGCAGCAGGGGTGGAACAGGGATGGAACAGGGGTGCAGCAGGGGAGCAGCAGGGGGGCAGCAGGGGGGCAGCAGGGGGCAGCAGGGGGCAGCAGGGGGCAGCAGGGGCAGCGGGGGTGGGCGGGGTGGAACAGGGGTGCAGCAGGGGCGGAACAGGGGGCAGCAGGGAGGAAGTAGAGGTGGAACAGGGGGTGCAGAAGGGGTGCAGCACAAGGGATCAGGGGGTGCAGCAGGGGTGGAACAGGGATGGAACAAAGGGTGCAGCAGGGGGCAGCAGGGGGCAGCAGGGGGCAGCAGGGGGCAGCAGGGGGCAACAGGGGGTGGAGCAGGGGGCAGCAGGGGGCGGGGTGGAACAGGGGTGCAGCAGGGGCAACAGGGGGGCAGCAGGGGTGGGGTGGAACAGGGGTGCAGCAGGGGCGGAACAGGGGTGCAGCAGGGGGCAGCAGGGGGCAGCAGGGGGCAGCAGGGGGCAGCAGGGGGGCAGCAGGGGGGCAGCAGGGCTCACTCACCGCTGTGCTCCCCAGCCACCGAGTCGACGGCGCTGCCGCCGCTCTCGGAGCCCACGCTGCCGCCGTGCTCGGCGGGCGACGTGCGCAGCGTGGAGCCGTCCGTGGCCGCCGTGCTGCCCTCGTCGTCGGACGCTGGAGCTAAGAGAATAAAGAGAGCTGTTACAAGTAAAAACACTGCCTGGGAACGAATGCAAACGACGCTGACGCTACGAGGGAAAGGCTGCAGGGACTGGGCCTGGAGTTTGGGGACAGCTATGAACGGAAAGGGAGCTTGGGGTGAGCAGCAGGACGATTAAAGCTGCTGAAAGCAGTGGAGAGGAGATATCCTGAGAGGAAAACAGGCATGCAGTTACTTAAAGAACAATGTCTGGTTGTTTATAAATGCAAGGGAAATACAGCACATGCTCTGTTTAGTCTGCTTTAGTTTAAAGAGAGGAAATAAATTCCTCAGAAGTCTACAGCGAGAGCCAGTCAAAGCAGGAAAAAGCACTCTCAAAAATACAAGAAGCCAATAGTAATAACTGGCTCTTCCAAACCATATTTGCAAACCCATTTTAAGGCATTACTTAGGTCAAAATCTGAAGAAGATGGAGCCTTGCAGTGAACAGTTACCTGATGCTGTTGTGTCTGAGAGTGTTCCGGCATCGAGAGAGGAGGAGCTGGGAGCTTGGCCAGACAGTCCTAAGCTCTGCAGTCCAAGGGCACTGCTGCTGCTCCCTGCAAGAGAACAACTTATGAGCCATCTTTCTTTGAGAGAATGGCATTTTCTGTACATTTAATAGTTCTGCTATCTTTGGTTCACTGGTGATGACACCAACAGCTCTGCCTCATTTCTTTCCCAGTTTTCCCAGTTTCCATCCCCTTTTTGCCTGCCAACAGTGCCCACATCTGACCTTGCTGATCTTGTTGCAGGCTCAGGGCAATAGCCAACTCCACCATTGTCTCATCATCTGCATCTGGAGGGATATCCAGCATGGGAGGGAATCCCTCTGCTCCAGCCAGGAGAGCCTCCAGAGGAGAAGGGTTCCCATTATTCACATTCTCAGAAGTCTCCAGAACCATGGATTCAGACTATGGAGAGGAAACACAGTGAGAGCTTTCCCCAGACCACCACCAGTAAGGGAGCACTACAAGCAGGTTCATGAGAGCCTAATTAACTCAAGTCCTGGCACCCTTCAAAGGCTGCAAGGAGAAGCTCTGGACTCACCACCATCTCAAAGTCCCCGTGATCCACCTCGCTCTGCTCCTGGCTCTCCTGGCGGATGTGCTCTCCATTTGCTATCCCAGAACTCTGCAGCTTGTCTTCTGCATCATCATCATCATCGTCATCCTTATCTCCTGAGAGGCAAAGCAGTTCATAAATGCACAGCTCCTCATCCCATCCCAAACAAGGCAGTTAATGCAGGAAAAAAACCAAGTTTTTTACCCTCAGTTACCAAGAGACTCCCTGACACCTACAATTTGCTTCAATACTGAAAAACCTCTCTCAGATGGAGCTCTGGTAATTGTTATGTGCACACATCTTTGACTGATTTATTAGAACCTGAAAACATGCACACAAATACTAACTCTAGATTGCTACTCTTGAGATAAAATGATCAGATTTTCCTGTCACTGAAAGGGAAATATCTCAGAGAGATCTCCTTTCTGAATCCCAAAATATCAGTGAAAAGGTGAGAGTTTATTAAATAAAAAGGGGTTTAGGGAGAGCAAAGGAAAGGAAAAAAGGCTGATTTTAGTATTTTTTAGTCCCAATTTATAACAAGACCAGTTTATTTTCTTGTCCTCTCTGACCAAGAAGGCCATGCTGGTTGAAGGCAGGGAGGCCTGGCGTACCCATGGGAGTGTTGCTGCGGGGGGACGATGGCAGGGTCACGTGTCGCCGCTTGTTCCGGGGTCTCAGCACCCTGATCAAAGCTTGCTTGCAGGAAAAGCTCACTGCTGGGTCCTGCAGGGTCAACAGTTCATCAGCACACTCCTGGAGCTATGAGTTCTTATTCACAGCATTCGGACAGATGGCTAAAAATACCCTTGTGACTCTCACTGGTCATTGTTCATGTGGGACATGAGTCTCAGCCTCAACTCCCTGCTTTCCCTCAGGAGCCACAATGCAACACATGACAATGTAATTCCACATGTAGCACATGACAAACATTACTGGAACACAAGGAGAGAGAGAATTCTCCTTCATTCACTTCTGGCTGGGTGGTCTTGGCTGTATTTTGTGTCTGTATATGTATTTGCATTCTACCCATGTTCAATTTTTTTCCCATTATAGAATCATAGAAACATTTAGGTTCAAAAAGCCCTCTGAGATCAAGTCCAATCACAAATCCAACACTGCCAATCCCCCTAACCCCTGTCCCCAAGTGTCACATCTACACTTTTAAATCCCTCCAGGGGCTGGGACTCAACCACTGCTCTGGGCAGGCTGTGGCAGGCTGGAACAGCCTTTCCATGAAGAAATATTTCCTGATATCCACCCTAAACCTCCCATGGTGCAATTAGAGGCTGAGGCAGAGCAGAGCAAGATGACATACTGGGCAAAGTAACATCTGCATGTAGATCTTGGATGCAGTGTGGATACAGTCCAGCTCACACGTGCAGTATCCATGGATAATATCCACCAAAGCATTGACTGTGGCTTCAACGTGAGTGAGACCTAAAAGGCATAAAAGCAGGACTGAAATCAGCTCTCTCTGTATTTCAGCACGCAGTGAGGCACTGCAGGAAGCATCTTTTGTTTGCAGACTTCAAGGCACAATGTTAACAGCACAAATATATTGATTTTCAATCCAGACTGAGCCAGTCTTGTCTGTCTGATGGAATATTGTGAACTCCACACACCAGCACCACAGAATATCCTCTAACACCACCCACGAAGCCAAATGTGGGTAAATCAATCATCAGACCCTTTTTCCTGGCAAAACACATGTGCCCCTGACCAAATACTTCGGAGCAGAACCTGCAGCTCCACATCACAAAGCCCTCAGTGCAGCACTAACATTGAACAAGTCATTTTCTCTGCTTACAAACTTAAAACAGACCCCTTGAGAAGCCACAGGCTTGCCAATAGCAAAGGAAGAGCTCTCCCACCTGGCAGGCAGGCAGGGGCCAGGAAGGCATTTTTGGGTTTTGATGCATGGAGCTTCCAGAAGTGGTTCACCAGCTGGGTAATGAAAGTGCAGCCCTCTCCTTCCGTGTGTTTCTGGGCCTCCTGCCCTTCTTCACTCTCTGCACAGATTAAAAAACACCTCTCAGAAATGTGCAGGGGAAAACCTTAATGAGAGTAACACCAAGTTTATTTGAAATGGCTTTTTTCAGAGGCTTTGATGTTCTCATCAGCAGGATATCACACACCTGCCAAATGTGTCAAATGCAGTCCCTGTCACTCTGAACCCGACATCCCAGCACAGCTTCAATTATCACAACAGAAACTTAGAGAAAATTACAGACTTATCTACCTGTTTCCAGCTGTGGCAGCTTTGATTCTGTGTAGTGGACCAGATTGTTGGGTCTCATAATAGCAATGGATCGAGCAGTGATGACCAGCCTCTGGAACACCTCAGGATCGAGGTCCTTTCCTTCTTTGGTTGAGGAAGTCAAATACTGAATGGCTTTGCTTAGCAGTGCTTGATCCTGTAGAGTGAAAGATAACAAAGAAAAACAACTGACTGCAGCACAAGAAAGCAGCTGAAGTACAACCACAGGACAGATCCTGGTGAAATCCAGCACTCAGCTAAGCAAGGACAACCAATCTTAAAAGGTCACAGAATCACACAACTCTGGTGAAACACAAAAGCCAGCAGGGCAGGCAGCAGAAGCAAAAAGGAGATGAGACAGGAGGTTTGTGCTGTGTGGAGGAAGGGCTCTCTAGGGCTGTGTTGCACCTCAGCTATGACCTGGCAGGTTCCAGGAGCCCCCAGACCCATCCCTGGGCAGTACCTTGTGGTTGTGGTAGGCTGAACGGCTGGTGTGCAAGCTGGCCAGGAGGCTCTTGGTCTGCTGCTGCACGCTGGAAGGCGCTGGCATGGACAGCAGCACGGTAGCCAGTTCCTGAGCTGCAATCTTATTCTTCTCCTAAGAACAGACAAACCCCATTATTCAGTGATTACCATCACTCAGTGCACCTGCAGCTCCCTTCCCGAAATACCCTTTTGATAGCCTCCCTCCATTTACTATTTGACATTTAGGGAACATTTCACATGTCTACATAAGAAAAGTCCTTTTGAGGTTTATGGGCTCCTACCCTGCTGTTTCTGTAAACGAGGTCAGTCCCAGCACAAAAAGCCCACCAGCGCTAAATGCAAATGCCAATTGTCATTCTAAACTAGTTTCAAACGCTTTTGGCTAAGGCAACTTTCAGATCAGTGCTCTGAGCAAAAGGGATGTGCTCTGCTCCTATCAGGCCCCCGGGGCTGCAGGAGGTAGTGCTGAGCTCACCCCTCCTCCCCCAGCTCCAAAGCTCAGGAATGTATTCAGAAAGTTACTTGCCTTCTCGTTGACTGGTCCCACAGCAAAGCAGCTTTCCAGCGCTTCTAAAGAACTCACTACTAGCCTGGAGGGAGAGAGGAAAGCAGGCTTGAGTACAGCAACCCTTCTCTCTCCTTAGCACTTTGCTTTATGCGGGCTACAGTCATGAGTAGCTCAGAGACAGCTAACGAATGCCAAGTACAAAATCAAAGCATGATAAAACCTGCCACAGGCACCATGCATATCATTTCATTGTGTTACAGACCAGAGTTAAACCTGGCTCACGCTCACAGACAAACTTAGGACTGCTTTAATAATCCACAGCTGAAAGACAGGGGCTTTTCTCTCCCAAAGAGGATAAAACATTTCCTTACGCAGCCTGCAGCAGGGATAACTTGGATTGTCTTGACAGTCCCAATTCACCATGGCCCCCAGACGTACAGATGACTGCAGATCAAGGCTGGCTATGACACATGGCAAAAAGCGGAACCGACTTTGCTAAGGGAGCAACGTTCTACTCGCTTGCTATTTCCACACAGGTTGCTCTTTCCAATTTGGAGTTTCAGCACAAAATATTCCAGAGGAAAATTAACTTGGAGCACTGTGTGTGACCCCAAGAGAGGGATGCTGGGGTTCAAGCAGGCTGGGAAAACACTTGTACCAAGGGAAAACCTGATTTACAAGTGGCAGCAAAGTCCCTGTAGCAGCACTCCATGCCCCCAGGTAGAACTACCTGAAATGCCATCTGACACACCAGAAGGAGCAGCAAGATACAGGAAAAAGCAGGGGAGAGTGAGCATTAAAGGGAAAAATAACACTGTGGGATTGGAAGGTAGTAGGAATAATTGTCTGGTCTGCTGGTGATAAATAACATCCCACTCCCCACAGCCACCCTCATAAAGCTTGGAGGGAACAGAAGTGGGGCAAGAAGGCACAAGGAAGGAACAAAGCAGAGAGGAGTCTGTTAAATAAGCAACAGTTAGGCCGTGTACAGCAAGAATCTGCAAACAACCTCATCTTTACATCTGCTAAACCATCTGCCATGCAATGACCAGAATGTAAAGAAGCAAATGTCACTTGGAAAACAAAAAAACCCCAGTCACCAAAAGCCACACCATGTGTTCTGTCTCTCTGACACACACTCATTCGTGCAGAGAAAAGGATGCCATACTAACCGGTCCAGGGTGGTTAGGGACTCAGTGTCAGAACTTTGGGGGAGCAAAGAAAAAGGAAAAAAAAAAAAAAAAAATGTGTAAAGCTCACAGAAAAACTCCCTAGAACACATTCTAAGCAAAAGGCAAATTAAATGGGGAAATCAGGAAGCCAGGGGAGCGTCAGTCTAAGCAGGGTCTTTCTACCTGGGCAGCAAAACAAAGACAGAGATGAGCCAGGTCACCTCACACAGAGAAGCCAAGCACCACTTAAAGCACCACCCAGGCTTAAATTTCAGTGCAGACACTACACTTGGATAGAAAAGCTGCCTCCTGCCTGCCATTGGCTGTTCCTACTCCAGTGGCCCTTCAGAAGGTAACACCAAATGGGAAGAATAATTTTTTTATATCTGAATTTTTAGAATACAATCCTACTGCTCTGGAAAACCAGAGAGCATGTCTGTGCTGAGAGGGACATCTTGTGGGGATGTCACAGCAGAGGAGGGAAGGAAAGGGAAAATAAACACAGGAAAAAAATCCCATGAACTATTAGACAAAATATTAGAGGATGGCTGAACAGGTCCTTCAACTGGGCCTAACTGGCACTTCAAGCCCTGAGCCTTTTTCACCTGAGAATTTCAGTCAGACAAACTTAAATATCACTTCCTCCCAGCTGAGCAGTGCATGTACCCTCTGAAATGCTCATTTTTCAGCAGCACCAGTTCCTCTTTGAGCAGTTTCCCTCCTGTCCTTGCTGCTTTTACAACCCTTATGATACAGACTGTATGACACTAAAGAAAAACACAGCGTGGACATAAGAAAGAACACCAAGTTCTGTTTATTCACTAAATTTATGTCTAAGTCAGCCTTGGGGTTTGGCTCTCAGAAGGAATATGGGGGAAACCAAACCCTTCCCCAGGATGACAGCTCAGCCTGAGGCACGTGGGCTACAAGGCAAGTTGCTGGGAGCCACGAGGCTAATGCAAGGTCACACACAAAGCCCTCCCCAAAACTGAGCTTAACTTCAGAGAGGTCTGACCTTTATGAGCTCCAGAGACCAAAAAAGGGCCAGCTTGAAATGAATGTACCAAGGCAGCAGAAATTGTTTTGAGCTCCTGAAGACTGCTGAAACATGAACTAGGCAGCACAAGCAAGCACACAGATCTACCCATCTACTGCCCCAGATCAATCAAGAGCCATCAGAACCCCTCCTACAGGATAATCACTGCTTTCAGTTGTGCTGTGAAAGGCAGTGAGAACAACTCACTAATTCCCTGCAGTTCTCCAAGTTAGGAAAAGCACACAAGTGCCACAACCACAGCAACCCATTTCCAAGGAGAAGTAAGGCAAAGACTGTGGAAATACCTCTCCAGGACAGTCCCACTGGCAGCAGCAGGGGCAGCTGACTCGGTGTCCCCAGTGCCATTCCCTTGGTTGAGGTTTGGGGGACAAACGTTGCTCACGGAAGCAGAGGGGAAGTCCTCGGGGGGCTCGTCAGGCCAGCCAAACTGCTCTTTGGTTTTGCCATAAATTTTTATGGAATCCATCATGGTGACTCCAGCAGGATCCACAGAAGCCCCAACTGTAGTGATGAGAGAAATTTCTTCAAAACTGAGAAAACTGTTGCTTTTGGATACAAACCAGCCTCTTTTCACAGGGCCAGGACAGCAATTATTAATCACACTGTCATTAACACACAGCCACTGACAGTGCCATCTCCTTTGCAAGGCCATTTTCCTTCTCTTGCCTCAGCACAAAAACATTGAGCTGAACTACTAAATATTCACTCACAGCAGCAAGAAACTAGGCCATAAATAAAGTTATCAAACGTTCAGGATTCCCCCCTCAGACTTTTATGCAGTCATGGCAAACAAACAGATTGTGCAAATTCCCTGCTGCAAGCTGAAGCAGCTTCATCCCACCCAAAGCAACCCAGCAGCTGGTCAGAGGCAGCAGGGCACAGGGCCTTACTGAAGATGGTGAGCTTCTTGTCAGCCTGCAGGGCCTCCTCGCGGGTGAAGGGGAAGTCGAACCAGCGGGCGCGGGTCATGTTGAGCTGCATGGTGCGCCCGAAGATCTCCAGGTAGGAGGGGGCGCGCTCGATGGCCTGCGTCCCGATCTGGATCCGCATGCCCGTCATCACCATCGTGCTGTTGTTGTTGGTCACCTCGATGGTGAAACCCCCAGGCTGCAGAGAACAATCACAGCTCAGAAACTCCCTCTGAACACAAGGACTCTTCAGTATCACTGAAAGGAGAGGGACTTAACCACAGCAAGGAAGACTAAACCATTTTAACTTTGCATATAATAAGAGGAGAGAAACAAAGTATTGCTTAGAGACACTGCAACATCTCAATGTCACCAAATGTCACTCAAAGTCACAAGGACAGGTCACATAATTTTTTGGAGTGTGATTTTCTAAAACCAATGGAGCACCAACTGAATTAGTCTACCCCATGTAAAGTGGTGAAAACCAGTTTTTTTGGACTGCAATACAATGTAAAATTAGTAAATTCAAAAGGAACAAAAAACCCAAGAAAGTGAAAGTTTTGCAGAACATCACAGTTCAGGTCAGGACCTAGCTCAAGACTCAGCTTTGTGGTGCTGTGGTGTTTTCCACATGGGCAGAGGAACACAGAGTTTTTATAGCTTTCAAGAAAGTACTGGTGGGGAATGACACAGCTGCTTATAACAACTGTCAGTGGATGTCATAGGGGCACCAAAGCCCCCAGGCTCCACCATTTCAGAGCATGAACACACGGAATGAGTTCCTTATGACTGTGGCAGGTAAGAGGTGCCTCCACTGATTACTGTTTACTGAATCACAGTATTTGTGGGGGTCACTGGAACAAAGCAGACTACTTAAAGCAAGGCATGGTATCAACATGAACAATAATGGCACCAGAAGCCCAAGAGAGTGCCCAGATTGCCCCACTCACCTTTGTGTTGGCCACGTACATGCCCGTGGAATTGAGCCGGTGCTTTATCTGCTGGGCATTGTACACCTGCAGCAGGTCATTGCCTCCGAACTCCACGTCTGTGAGCTGCTGGTTGTGCTCAAAGAAGTCAATGGGGAAGTTCACCTGGCTGGATGTGCGAGTTGCTGGAAGGGGAAAGAGATCTTTATGACAAAAGATGTTCTGAACAGGGAAGTTGTGGTAAAAACCTGCAAAACAACTCTCCTCCTTTGGAAAGTATTTCTGTATACATCTATGGAAACATTTTACCCACTTAGCCAGTACTCAGGTCCCTGTCAGAATGAGTGCTGTAAGTATTTAGATGATGTTGATCAATCTCTACACCTCCATTAGTTCCAAAGGTCACTGAGGAGCCCTTACTGATGGCAGCTGCCTTGCGTTTGCGGACGGGTTTCATGATGCTGATGACGCTGCTGGGCTGCAGGGAGGGCTGCAGCCAGTAGGATGTGTTCTCCACGTTGGCCATGTAGATCCTCAGGCTGCCATCCTCACACAGCAGGATCATGGTGGTCCTCTGCTGCTCGTTGCAGGCCGTGTGACGGATGGCCACCATGTCCTGGATCTGCAAGGCAAGGCAAGGGAAGTGAAGGGCTTGGCAACTCTTGCTTGGAGGAACAAACTCTTTGTATTAGAAAAGTTGCCAAGACTAGAGATCTGATTGATAGAACAAGAAACCAAATTCTGAGTCAAAAAAACAGTGAACTCTGACTAACCTTTGCTTTGGCTGGCAAGGTCTTAATCTCCTGGATGAGGAAAGTGTCTGGCTTCACCATCACCACCAGTGGGACACCTGTGGTCTGCTGGACACAGCACACCAGGCCAGGGTGGTTCATCACCTCAGACCACTGACACAGGGCTGGAGAAGTCTTATTGCCACCATTAGAACTGTGCGAGACAAAGGGCACAATGACATTCATTTAAGGAGCAGCAGAAGCTAAACCACACAAATTTCATGGTGTTCAAATCAGTTAAAGCTTTGTGCTGAGCAGGGATTCAAACACTGCATCAATGAACAGTGTCTGGTTTACAGGTGAGAAACATGACACAGTCACCAGAGTGAGCAGAAAACATGAGCATCCCAGTCCTCAGCCCTGATCCCTACCCTGCAAACTCGAGGAAAAACTGGCCCAGTGTTGCATTTTATGCCCCAAATCAAGGAAGTAATTTACAAATGCCTTCTAGCAATGTTTTTATCTGAATGGATGAACAGTTTCACATTTCAACACACCTAGCAGGAATAAGCAAAGGCCAATGCAGGAGAATCAGTGTCTTTTCACTGGAAAAAGTGGAAACAGCTGCAAAAAGACTAAGCCAAACTCGACTGGAGTTCAGGAGCTCTGGGACCCTGACCCTCCTTCAGAGCCCACTCATGCCAGTGGCTTTGTGTCTGTGGCTTGAGTGCCCAGCACTGCATATCAGAAAACACAATAGAACTGTCTTTTCCTTGCCACATTCATAGAGTAAGAGATTGGCTTCCCCCAAGGGAGTCTGAAAACCAGCCTGAACATGCCCAGTGAACAAGGTCCACTGCAGCACTGGTGCTGAAATGAAACAAAGGCTCCCTGCTCGGCCGCCTGGGTGAGGGCCGATAATCCCATCGGTTCCAGGGCTGCTCCCTCTGTGCAGCTGCACTGCTTTGCACACACCTTCCTGCTCTGAAACACTGCTGGGAGCACAAAATGCATGCAGGGCCCACTGCTGAAACAGCTAGCTTTGGTTTCTAATCATCCTGCAACTGGGATATCATGGAACTCCTGAGCTGGAAGGAACCCACAAGGATCATCCAAGTCCATCAAGACAAAAAGACCATGAAAAGTAGCAAGAAATCATCAGCCAACAGGGAATTTTCACCACAGGGTCTGGCCATTCAGACCCAGGATGTTGAATAATAAGCAATATTTATTATAAAAACAAGAAATAAGAATGCAGGGAGTGTCCCCCAGGATCCTCACCTCTTGATGTTAATTGGGAAGAGCCGCTGCACTTCCAGGCTGGCCCGGCTGATGGTGGCTGCGAAGGATTTGCCTTGGCAGTAGCTGAAGAACAACATCTGCAGCACGTGGGAGTAATAGACTGACACCCCCCCTCCTGCCACCTGGCCATTGCTGTCCTGGGGGATCCAGAGAAATGCCAACATTTAACATAAACACCAATATCCCCAAACACTCTGTCAGGCTTTTAAATTTATGATGGAATTATTCCCAAAGCCACCCCTCCTCCCCAGCACTGAGAGAACAGAGCCCTAAATGACAATTTTCTAAGCTGAACTCCTGGGTGAACTCATCCATCAGACACTTCAAAGGCTCTGGGAGGGGATGCTGAGCCTGCACACCCGGAGGCTGTAGGTAACACCCTGAGCTGCTGCAGCTGTGAGCCTCAGCGCTGTGTGACAGTGTCACATGCAGCATTCCCGAATGCCCAGCTCATAAAAGCCCTTCCTCAGGGCCTCCTTCCATCTATTCCTGGTTTGAAGCAGGATGGGGTAAAAAACACCGGAGAGATTTTAAAGGTCACCCTCAAGACTAGAAACAAAGGCTGACTGCAGCTCTCCAGCCCCAGCCATGGTGATTTATCCCTTCTGCTCCTGCACCTTTGGAGTGCCTTGCTCTGAGAACAGCACTGCTCTGAAGCCATCTCCCTGCTGAGAAATCCTGCTGGGCATGACTTCAGAGCCAGCCATGGAAAACATGCTCCATTTTCTAGATGAAAGGATCAAGGGGTTTAATTTTCACCCCCACCTCCTTTTACTGTAAGGATATTTCTCTCTTTAGAGGAATGAGAAAACTCCTTGATCTAGATTGGGGGCTTAAAAGGAGAAGGGAAAAAAAGAAGGAAACTTCTGCCTTCAAATGGAAGATGCAAAAAAAGAGAGAAAGGGAAGTCACCAGCACCTTCAGGTCCTCGTGGTTGACTTCGAGCACGTTGGTGACATAGAAGGGCCCGTGCTGGGCACTGCTGGCCTCCTCCATGAGCTGGGTGTAGATGTAGCCAGCAGAGGACATGATCACAATGATGTTCTTCCCCTCCTCGTTGAACAGGAAAGTGACATCCCTGATTTTGGAACTTGGCAGGAGGAAGTAAAAAGTTGGACTCAAGGCATCTACTGAGAGGTCATAAATCTGTGGGAGGAACCAAGGAAATAATTAACTACAGTGATTACCAAGGTAGTAATTAATTGCTACAATACAAACAGTGCAAATGAACCAAGAGCTGAGATGAGGGAATCCTTACGAGATGTTACAGTTTGGGGCTTTTTTCCTCCTTGAATTCTTTGGGTTTGCTTTTCCTTGCAAGAACAGCCCAAACATTCCAAATTTATATTTCCAATTTATTTCTAAGAATATTATCACATTCTCCCACATGCAACTCCCTGAGGATCCAGACTCTGATGTCTGACAGAGGCTGTATCATCAGTGGCTCATGGCCAGACATACCTTCACAAAGTCTGCAGTGACAATGGCCAGCTCTGTTTGAGATCCTGGCAACCACACAGCTTTGATGATGAAATTTCCAGTGGCCAGTTGAGGATGAAGCACTAAATGATCAGAAACTGATCCAGAGCTGCTGAATGTTAACACATGGCAATCCTGGAGTAACAAAGAAAATTGGTTAAATATTAAAACAAAGTGTTTATAAATATTTGAAGCCAAGAATGGAGTTAAAAGTCAGCCATTCTCTTATGGCACATAATGATTCAGGAATCTAAATCTCAATTTCCTGTATTGAAGATAAATGACATGAAGGTTTGTAAAGAAAAAAACCATAGAGAGTGCAGTTTTTACACATATAACACATCTGTAGATTCTGCACTTGGAAAACTGAATCTAAATTTGGGAGAATACAAAAAAGAGGAGTCCTTGCCAAAGAACACTAATTGTTACAGACTAGTTTTAACACACTAAGTCTGACATGACTAAACCTTGGCTCTTGTCTTAAAACAAAATCAGCCTAAATACACTAAGAAATACTATTTTGAGGCACTGTCTCATTAATTGTATCATTCATACATGTCCTGCTTCTTTTGCCTCATCTATCTAGTAAGAAAGTAAATCAGGAGCTGAAGTAGTGACAGAACTTTGGAGGCAGCTCTGTGCTAACTCCTCAGAGGAAACAAAGACAGCTGGCTTTGAGCTGATGTTTACAGCTCCCTGCAAAAGGGTTTGGCAGGCCCTTACCTTCAGCCCACACACAGCCAGGTAATCCTCCTTGCAGGGGTTCCCAGTCAGGCTCAGCACTGTGAATGGGACGGGCGCAGATGCCAGGCGGGTCAGGGTCAGTTTCCTTTTGCTGGAGTCAGCTTGTTTCAGCAGGGCTGAGAGCTGCAGCACTGTGATCTGCACCCCAGAATGAACTCAGTTATCTGGCTGTAGCAGAGGGGAGCCAGGCATTTCAGCTCCACATCCCAGTTACAGAATCAGAACCACAGAATGAACTCAGTTATCTGACTTTGTAACTCAGGTATTTCAGTTCCAGATCCCAGTTACAGAACCAGAATCATAGAATCATCAAGGCTGGAAGGGATCCATGAGATCACCGAGTCCAACCATCATCCCAGCAACACCACAATCACCCCTAAACCACATCTCCAAAGGCCATGCCCAGACACCTCTTGAATACTTCCAGAGTTGATGATTCCCCCACCCCTCTGGGCAACTTATTCCAATGTCCAACCACCCCTGCAGTCAAGTTTTTGTTTATAGTAACAAATCTGAACCTCCTTTGGCACACCTCAACGCCATTTTCCCTGTCTTTTCACTGAGTCATGGACTCCACCTGAGTGGGGGATCCAACCTCCTCTCAGGTGGCTGCAGACAGGTGGGGAAGGGCAGGAGTTGTTCTCACTGTTCCTGCTCTAGGAACTCTTTTCCCTGAAGAGATTTTCCTACCAGAGGTTCCCCTAAGCTACACAACGCTTCATACCAGATCTCAGGACAGGCAGAACAAAGCACAGCCCTGTCTGTTCCTCAGCACTGTTCCACTTCCCTGGGAACCCAGTGCATCCAGCACTGCTCCATTTCCCTTGGGAACCCAGTGCATCCAGCACTGCTCCATTTCCCTTGGGAACCCAGTGCATCCAGCACTGTTCCATTTCCCTTGGGAACCCAGTGCATCCAGCACTGTTCCATTTCCCTGGGAACCCAGTGCATCCAGCACTGCTCCATTTCCCTTGGGAACCCAGTGCATCCAGCACTGCTCCATTTCCCTGGGAACCCAGTGCATCCAGCACTGTTCCATTTCCCTGGGAACCCAGTGCATCCAGCACTGCTCCATTTCCTTGGGAACCCAGTGCATCCAGCACTGTTCCATTTCCTGGGAACCCAGTGCATCCAGCACTGCTCCATTTCCTTGGGAACCCAGTGCATCCAGCACTGTTCCATTTCCCTGGGAACCCAGTGCATCCAGCACTGCTCCATTTCCCTTGGGAACCCAGTGCATCCAGCACTGTTCCATTTCCCTGGGAACCCAGTGCATCCAGCACTGCTCCATTTCCCTTGGGAACCCAGTGCATCCAGCACTGCTCCATTTCCCTTGGGAACCCAGTGCATCCAGCACTGCTCCATTTCCCTTGGGAACCCAGTGCATCCAGCACTGTTCCATTTCCTGGGAACCCAGTGCATCCAGCACTGCTCCGTTTCCATTGGGAAGCCAGTGCATCCAGCACTGTTCCATTTCCCTGGGAACCCAGTGCATCCAGCACTGCTCCATTCCTTTTGTTTCCTACCATCAGCTGATCTGTCATTTCCACTGATTTGTCCAAAGTGTGGAGCTCACTGAGAGCCTGCTGGGCACGGCTGCTGCTCCCCATGGCTGAAGCTTGCTGGAAGTTGACCTGGATGGCATCCATCAGGAAATTCAGCATCTCCAGCACCAAAGGTGCAAAGGAGAAGTTGGCCTACAAGAAACAGATCAGGCAAATGAGGAACAAGATGCTGCTGATGGGAGCTGCACATCAACTGCTTTTAAGGCCTCACACCCCTTAATGACCCTCTCATCTCAGTTTATAACCAACTCAGCCTCCCCAGGATCCTCACCACAGCCCATCTCTGTTCAGCAGAGATTATACCTGGGACTGCAGCTCCTCTCGGCAGCCCTCCACATTTCTGCACAGGCTGCTCTTTTTGGGCTTTTCCTCGTCGGGGCCCTTGCCCTCGCTGATGGTGACCTTGGCCTTCTCGGCGGGGGACGTGCTGGTGTGCCGGATGACGCTCTCGGGCGCGCGGGGCTCGCTCTGGAAGGCTGATTCCTTCATGGTAGAGCTCATCCCACTGCTGGGAGTTCTCTTCACCAGCGCCTGGGAATGACAGAGCAACACTAAAATCCCAAACCACGCTCAACCTGGCTACTGATGAAGTGAACACAGACTGTAAGGGCAGCAACTAGAGCACACTTCTAAAGAAACATCCTGCACGTGACTCTCCACCCAAGGATTAAAAACTTTCAATATTTAAGATATAATTACTTAATTTGCTGCTAGGAAAACATGGGAAAAGGTGTTCTTTGTGTGCAAATTCTGTAAAGGCAGGTGGAATCCCAGGAGTCACTAGTACACAGATCCACCAATGTTCTTATTTGGTGCAAAAAAATTAATTTCTGGGCAAGCTGCAAATTCCGAGGGTTCATTATAAAGCCAAAGCCTTCAAGTCTTAGCATGCTTGTGCACCCAAATCCTGACGTGACTTATTGCAGAACAGAAAATTGCAAAAGACTGAAAATCTGAAGACATAAAGAATTTACCAGGCAGCTGCCATCCTCCTTGGCTCCACAGTCACAGAAGAAGGATCCATACTTGGCGTAAGAAATCTCATGATCCTTGTGACAAACTTTAGCACAAACTGTGCAAACACCAACCCCATCAACCATCTTGCAAGTGTGACAGTGGTACCTGCCCAAAATAAGCCAAGTGAGTTTTGAAAGGCAGTGCCTTGAGACTCACAAACCACACTGGTTTCCTTCCCAATGGCCAGAAATACCAGGCTGAAACTCTGAACACAAGTTTGAAATTCTTACCAGTGTTGATTCATGAATTCTTTCTGTGTGATGGTGAAGGTACAGAGTTTATTACAGAGAGAATCTTCATCCTATCCAGAAGAAAATTGTTTTAGGAAAGTGTCATAACTGCAGCTACTGTGAAGTACACATACAGAATAAATTCCCCAGACACCAAATGTACATTTTAGGAATAGCAAATTTTAGCAACACTGAGCTAGAAGGCAGCTGGTATCAAACCACATGGAGAGAGGAGATGGTGACACTTTGTAGTAACAGGAAACAGTTAACAAAAAAAGAAACAGTACCAAAAATATTGATACAAAAAAATAAAGAAAAATAAAATTCTAACAGCTTTTTTTCACCACCCAAAGCACTTAAAAGTATTAATCTAAGTTGCTTGCTGATACAAAAACCAGCAGTTGCCAACCAACCAGTAGGAACAAATCTAAATTTTATTCCATTTCTTCCTTTTTTAAATTAAAACAATAAATACTAAACTTTTGTTGATATCACAAAGTCAACATATCTAGGCAGGAATGCCAGACTTGACATGTAGGGTCCTTCACTCAGTCTCTCATCAGGAATAAACACAAAATCTCCATTTATAAGCTGAATGATTTGGGAGGTGCAAAATAGTCCCTGGTGTCCTTTGCAGCATTCCCTGTGCCCATTGCCTACCGAGTCCTCAGCCTGGGAATCCTCCTCCTCCACGGCCAGCTCCTCCACCCAGTCTGAGTCCACCTCGATGGCGCGCTCCTCGCCATCCACCGACAGGTGGCTGGGGCCCTGCCCGCCGCTCTGGCTCAGTGCGTTGGTCACGTCGGCCAGGTAGGACACGATGTGGCACGTGCACTCCAGGATTGTCACGTGCTGCAGAGCACAAGGCAAGGAAAATCAGAGGCACACAATAGCTGTTACAGGGTATGTACACAGCATAGTCACGCTCTCACCAAACTGCTTTAAAATTCCCACATGTGGCCAAGCCAGGTGAGCTGAAGCTGTGCCTGGGAATGCTGCAAGTGCAGCACCAGCACAAGTCTTACCTTCCCTTGCATGACGTTGGCATTCATTTTTTCTACCACGTTCTTTTGAGACAGGTATTTCTTGCTGTAACACAGAACACTGGGAATTACTACAGAATGGTTTAGGATGGAAGGGATCCTAAAGCCCACATCATCCCACACCCTGCCACAGGCAGAGACACCTTCCACTATCACAGGTTGGATCAAGCCCTGTCCAACTGGCGTGGAACATTTCCAGGGATGGGGAGTCCAAAACACCTCACTCCAGCTTACAGCCTTTGGGAAGTATAAATTCAGTCCTGACCAACAGCTTCAAGTATTCAGTTTGCTCTAGATTAACAACAGGGAGTGTACAAATGCAGTAATTAAACAACTCAGAGTAAAGAAAACAAAACATGGTTGTTTGGAACAGATGGACACAGATCAGCCTCCCCCAGACACTATATCCCAAACAACAAACAATAAACTAAGAGAGAAGGGAGTATCTGTAAACACAAATTTCTGTCCCCAGAACAGCAGAAAAGAAATAAAAAATCCCCCACAAACGAAGCATCAGCAGCACAGAGTTCACTCTTACCATCTGCCCAGCCAGTCCACAGCAGCACCATGAAGCTGGAGGTGTCCTGCCCCCTGTCCAGCACTGGCCAAAGTTGCCATGACAACCATCAGCTCAGGAAAGCCCGTGCCATCCCCATTGGCCAACATCTCCGTTGCCATTGGTATCAGAGTGCTGAGCAGAACAGTGCACACACCTTCCCCCACTTGGCTGAGCAAAAAGAGAAGAGTTTCACACTGGTACCACAAAGAACCAGCAGTAACTCACATGAGAACAAGAGGAACACAGAGAACACATGAGACAGGAGCAAGCTGTGCTTTACCTGTTCTCCCGAACAATGTACGTGGTCAGGAGCTGCAGGAGCTGCCTGTTCTCCTGCACCACGTCCAGCTGGTCCGAGTCCTTGGGTGGGGACATGGTCATCCTGGTCAGCCAGGCCTGCAGCCTGACGGGCTCCACGCAGGCCAGCTGGGCCAGGGAGCCGCAGAGGCGCAGCAGGCTGGGGTTGGGGCTCTTCTCAGCTGCAGGGAAAGTTACTGTCACTGACAGATGCTCCAAGGAACACCTGTGAAAATGGCTTTCCTTGAAAGCACAAAGCTGTGACACTCCCTTCCACAGCTTCTTTTCCAATCTCACTTCAGCATGAAGTGGAAAAGGAGGGATGGAGGAGATCCCACTGGCACTCACTCAGCTGGAAGAGCTTGGTGAAGAACTTCAGCACCCTGTTACAGAACTTGGCCGAGAGGTTCTCGTTGGCTGTTGCCATCATGATCTGCACCAGTTCTCCACTGTACAGAGGGGAGAATGAAATCAGCTTTGGAAAAAGCAGCCCATTCCCCTTTTCCACTGGCTCCACTTCTCTCTGCCCTCACGTTTCAGACTGGCAGGAGGTTGTGTTAACACTACTCAGCAGCCAAACCACACAAACTGCTTTCAGCCAAACAGCAAACCCAGCTCAGACCAAAACTCATAAATGGGCTCCTCAGTAGCATTTCAGTGCTCTCTACATATCCAGTCACAAAAGGGCCTGAACTGGCTCCAAAACACAAGTCAAGATTTTCTTGCCTATCTTTCCCTTCCATAGCAACAATGTATAGCCACCAGGCTGCTTTCACTCTGAACTTTCAACAGGTAGAGAGAAAAACCAGCAATGGTCAGCTTGCTGATGAAGAAACCTTTCCTCTTTTTCACCTCATACTCAGAACACTCTGCTTGTGCCAGGCTGTTTCTATCACAGCTGTTCTAGCCTGCTGCCAGCACAATTTGTCTTTAAAATTCTAAGTCAGGCCAACCCCCCTCCCCCACCCTTAAAACTATCAACCTATGGCCCCACAGAAGCACTGAGAGAATTTGGGATTTTGCAGCTTGGTCTGTAAGTGCTTGTGGAGCACCATCTCTCAGAAAGCTGCTCTGACAGGACAATCATCCTGCAAGATTCCTCACTGACCATCACTGTGAGGCCTTGCTGAGTATTTCATTTGGACAAAGATCCAGGGCCTCTTCCCCCCAGAGTCTCTTCCCACTCTCCTGCACTGCCTGAAGGATATCCTGGCTTTGCAGAGTCTGTATTTTCCTACCCAATAGCATTATCATCACCTTGGTGTCTACAGTGACAAGCTAGCAGAAAAAGAATGAGAAATTAAGTCCTTGGGCTATAACTTCAACAGTGACTTCACCTTTCTGAAAAGAATTCCTCCATGGCTTTTCTGGCCTGGCTACTCTCCAGCTGTTTCTCCAGATGCTGCAAACATTCCTCCAAGATGGACTCATCCAGGCCACTGAGGATTAAAAGAGGAATAGATAAGGATCAAATATATGAGGATCAAATAGGAACATCTAGAAACAATTTCAACAATCACAACAGTTGAGAGGCCAGAAGTGATCTATTTGCCATTACAATTCCAGTAAATTTTCCACCAATTGAAAGCAGCTCTTCTTCCAAGAGACAGGAGAAAAACAATTGATGAACAACTTGACATAAACACCAACAAATCCACCAAGTTAGAACAAAGGGACACATGATGCTGTAAGGCAAGCCCCAGCCAGAAACCTAAAATAATCCAGATCTTTCAGGCACCTCACACACAAATTCCTATAAAGACCTTTTACACTTTAAGTCTCTTCTAGTGTTACTCCTCCCCATTCTCTCTTGCTCTCACCCCCACTCCACAATTCTGGTAATGTGAATGCAGTATCTCATATTTATACCATACAAGTACAGAAGCTCTCAACAGATAAAAATAAACTGATTTTTTCTGCTATAGAACCAACCCTGCTGTAGTCAATCTCTGCACACAGCTTTGGTACCTGTTTGGGTCAGAGTGATTGGCCAATATGTTATAGCAGCCTGTGATCAACTTTTCATAAACACGTGCCAGGAACTCATCGGACTCCGCTGGGCCCAAAATCCTTTCCAGGGAGTTGCTGCTGATTTCTGCCACACTCTCTGTGCTGGTCTCCAAAAGGAGGGGCAGCAGGGAATGGATCACCTGGGGTGGGTTCAGATCATCTGACCAGCTTGAAAAGAAAAGGACACAAGTTAATTCTCCTCCACATGAGGTATCACAGATCATCCCTATTGGAAACCAGAATTCACTTTCAGTGAGGCACAATTCTGGCTGCAAGTCAGTGATGAAACTCTTTTTGGAAAGGTGGGATAAAAACACTGGTCCAGCTATTTTCCCCCTCAGAAAAACAGTCACTCTTTGGAAAATTCTACATGTCACTTCTGCATATACAGAGTTACAACACCTGCCTAGACAGTCCCACTATCACATATCGTGGCTTTGGGGCTTGTCTGCAGTATCAACAACTACTTTTTGGTTTGAGAGCATTTTTAACTAAGTGCCTGGAAAAAAAAAAGGCATTTCACTTTTTCTTACACATTAAAAACTTCACACAAGTGAATGATAACAAAACACAAACTAACTAATTTGATCCATAATGTGTCAGTTTGTATCCCAGTTTCTTCAAGTCCATATCTCACAAAAGGTTTCCCTTAGGGAGCTTGACTTCTGGAGATACCACAGAAGACAGAAAAATTGTCTGTCATTCATTTGGTATTTGGAACTGTGAACTGGAAGGTTTAGGTCAGAAGCAGCACCAGGTCAGTAAGTGCTGCACAGACACAGCCTGAAGTCAGGCCTGAGGACACAGAGCAAAGCACCAGCAGTGAGTGGCACACACAGTGGAACACAAGGCCTGACTTACACAATGAGATCCCCGGTGAGCCTGACCAGGGACAGCAGGGTGTGCTTGAGGGAGGCTGCCAGGGGCAGGCTCTGGCTGCAGAGGGTGCCCAGGTGGGCAGCCTGCACGGCGCTGATGTAGCTCTCTGCAGGGATGGTGTCGTTGGCAAAGGCGTTGCGCTGGGGAGGAACACACACACACACATCAGAGCCCTGGATCTGGGACAGAGCCACACACTGCCCCACTGCCAGCAATCCCTGTAGCTCATCACCCCACACCAGATCAGCCCCTGAGGCTGCACTCACCCATGAGCCAATGTTGGGGAACTCGTTGGTGTGGATGTTGTTCCAGGATTCACACAGGGTCTGCACAGCTGATGGCAAGTTCTGGACAAGGGTTGGACCTGCAGTTACACAGAACAATCAGGCACTGAATAAATTCATAGGTCTAAAAATCAAAATAATTCCTAAGTCTTTAAGAGCATCCCAGCCTCTTTCACTTCATTAAAACTGCAGAAAATGTGGCACAAATACTAATTCATAGAAGACTTCGTAGCTACCCTTATTGCATGCCACAAGCTCCAATACGACTGTAAAAACATTTCACTAATCCAGAGCAGCTCACAAGATAATGATCCTTTTAAGATTTGCCCAACTGTTTGTTGGTAGGATACTGAAGAGACTTTGCAGTGAGCTGCTGGCAGCGCAACTCACTCGTTTGCACAGCGGAGGAGATCACTTTGAAATTGGGGATTGGAAGCATTGTGGAATAGTTCACCTGCAGGGGAGGCCCCTGCCCCCCAGCAGTGCCCTGCCCTCACCCAGAGTGTTGGGCTTGCAGCGGCCGGAGCCGATGGCCAGCACGGCGGCGTAGCCCCGCAGCTTCTCCTCGCAGGGTTTGCTGTCCGGGGCGCCCTCCTCTGCCAGGCTCCGCAGCAGGTAGGACCTGCAAGCAGGAGGGGATTTACCTCAGCAACAGCTCAGAGTGTCACTGAGTGACAGACTAAACACAAACTTCTCCAGCTCTGCCCCACACCTCATCTCACACCACTAAGGGAGTTCTGGGCTTTTATCCCCTCTAAGCTACTTACCAGGAGAAGTGCCCAAAAAGAAAAAGCTGATTTACTTTTGCTTTCTTCTTCACAGGTTCTAACCAGAGTTGAGAAGAATTTAGATTTTTAATGTAAGAATTAACCCCCCCTCTCTTTCTTGATGGTCTGACAGCCTCAGTATTATCCCAGAGAAATAACCTTAAGTAGCACTATCCTAAAGGGTGGTTTTTCTTTGGAGGAAAAGCTGGTTTAGCAAACTTGCAAGGAAGCCTTGGAAGATCAGACAAGGAGGCTACTCAGAAACAACAAAGTCCCACACATGGCTTTGAGAGGCTACTTGGTATTCTTCTTCTAAAGCAATGGACTCTCTAGAGCACATAAAAGTTACTCTGGACTATAAAACTCCCAGGCACTTCGAAGAAAACTACACAGGAAATGCAGAGAAAGCCCACAGCCCAGCAGGAAATTGTATTCCTGCTGGAAATCCTAAAGACTGTACCTTGTAAAAGTAGCATAAGTGTCAATGAGCTGCAGTGTAGCAGGGAGGAGGTTCTTGGTTATCTCTGAGGACTTCTGGGGATCAGTTTCTGCAGCTAACTTGGAAAAGTGCTCATCTAGGGAAACCTGGATTTTGGAGATGGCAGCATCAAGGGTGTAAATGGATTGTAAACTGGGGACTTCATGCAGCTGGAGAATGGTTGTGCAGTCGACAGCACAGAAAGAAGAGATCTGAAAATACAGAAGATGGAACAGTAAGTGCAGATCATGCCACAGAAGCAGAAGTTTGCACACCCAGCTGCACTCCCACAGCTCACCTGTCGAGCAAAGTATTCCTCTGCTATTTCCACGTCGTACTTCACTGAGATGCACTTGCTGGAGGTGAGTTCAATGAGAGGAGCAGCATGCTCAGCCTTCATGCCCTGCTTGATAAGGTGATCCTACAAATGCCAAAAGCCAGATCCATCACACCTGAACAGTGCTCTGGAATGAACCAGTGTAGAAAAGACAGGCACGAGTTCCCCCAAAACAAATCCCACATGCAGTCAGCATGGAGGGACTGTCACTGACACTGTCACTGACACTGACACCACCCCCCACACCACACAGGGCTGGGGCTGTACCTTGATCCACACGACGTAGGACGGGATCTGCAGGCGGGAAGACCAGCGCAGGGTGTGCAGGAGGTCACAGTCACTCATCTCAGGGGTGTTCATGGCCAAATGGTGCATGTAGCTTTTGGAGGGAGGCAAAATCCCCAGGATGCGCCACAGGATCAGGAAGTAGTATTGAAGGGCACAGGCTTCCTAAACAGAGGAACAGTTGGAAAAATTAGTACAGAAAGATTGCAGTTTCCATCATTACAGCTACTGAAATATCTCCTCAGGAACTCCATACTCCTGCAGATGTGCCAAATCAGATGAACACATTCTGGACTGAGTTTTTGTCATATTAAACAATAAAATACAGAACACAGGAGTGAGAAAAGTAAAAGGAAAAATGATATAATTTCCTCCAGTTTAATTGTGTTCTAGCCACATCTTCTGGAATTAACATGGACTTACAGCAAGTCTGAAGCACATTATAAATTAAAACCTCGAGAGGAGGTGCAGCCACCACAAACACTATGGTTAGTTATGAGATTTTAAAGTTCCTTGTTACTCCAAGCAAAGTCCAAAATACTTTGGTTAAAACTTTGCTTGAAAATACTAAGTTTGAAAACATGCTATTCCTCAACACACCAGCAAGACAGCAAGATTCCAGCAAAACCAGCAAGACAGTCTTACCAGTGCAGTGACATTTTTGTTCTCCCTCCTCCTGAGTGTATCAAACTGGGAGCCAGCAGCCAGTAACGAGGTGAGGGCTGCGTAGAGCTCATCATACTTTGTAGCCCTGGAGAAAAGGACCTCACAAACCTGCAGGAGATGACAAATCAGGGCCTTTGCTTTGCAAAGCTCCCCAAGTATTCAGAATAGCCACAGCCCAAAACTTTGCAAAATAAACTTCAGAGAGAGGACTGAGGATCAATGGACCGGGGATAAGGAGCAGGCAGGAGAGAGAGCCCATAACCCTGATGATAACAAACTTAGTGAGAAAACAAAACCCAAGGAGAACCTGGAGCAAAGTGATGAGAAAACAACTCTAATGCCAAGTGTCTTTGTCTGAATCCCAGGCATTCCTGCAAGTACTACAACAGATCCTCACAGACTTTGCACAGTGACTGCCCTGACATCCAACTAGGAGTAAGAAGAAATCCCATGTTATCTTATCTGGCCACTCTTCCTTTCCCCACTCAGTGAAAGATTCCTGGTTCCTCTTTTTAATCAAGTCTTTCCTTCTTGTCTGTTTTCCCTGGCACTTGGCAAACCCCCAAAGCCCTCCAGAAAGTCTCTCCTAGCAGTGCCATACCGTGCTATCCAGACGGTTCAGATCATCCTCAGAAGCCTCTGGGGACAGGATGCAGTAGAACCTGGGCTGTGGAGCAGAGTCTGCAATGTGAGAACAAAAAACAACCTTCAAAGTGGCAGTTTGAACAGGCCACATTGTGTTATAGTCTCTCCTCCATCCCCACAATGTTTTCCATTCTATGACCACCACCAGATTCCAAGCCAGCTCCATGACACATTTATAGATGCTCTAACCTGTGGTACAGGCAGCCAAAGCTTTCCTACTCCTACAATCCTGGCAAAATAAACATATACTTATTTTTAATTACTTGTTGCATATGCCTAGAAGAGAACAATTTTGAATTTTGTTTAATAAAACAATTCTCACATTATTAGATGTATTTTTACCTAATGTAGCTATGGCCATTAAAAAGCAAGGCACAGAAAAGACTCTCATTTATTTATAAAAGCAAATCTTGGAATAAAAAATTCCTTACATTTTCTTTCTTACCTGATGAACAGTGTTTGGTCCAGTTTTCTTCCACTTCTTTAAAGCCATGGTAAAGTGGGACAGATGTTCGTCTGCTGCTGTCCTGGGATCCACTCACCCAGCCAATGGGTGGAGTCAGCAAATTATATTGTACCTGAATGAAAAAAACAAACAAAAACCTACCCTGGCATCCTTGTCACTGAGGGGTAGGGGGAAAATACCACCCCACAGAGAAAGAAACACAAAAGAGAAACAGCTATCTTCAAAACACAACATTCCACTCTTCTGGGGAAGCCCTGGACCCTCCCTGATGGTTTTTATTCTGGACTAAGCAGTTTAAATCCATGGCCAAGCTCCCCACAAATGGAAAAGCCAGGCACAAAGCACCATCTAGTCCCATTAATGAGGACAGTGACAAAAACCTCCAGAGTGAAACATTAAAGCAAGGAAGTACAAAAGGTATTTGTGAAATAAACAGCTAAATACTCAAAATTTTAAAGACATGGTGGGACAATCATCAAGTCCTTACTAGGATTTATTAAGTCCCTAGTCACACCAAGAATTTATATTCCAATTGAACCTGCTGCTAGGAACCAGCCACGATAACTCATCATTCCTTGGAACTCTGAAGTTTGGTAGCATCATCAAAACTGATTTACTCCCAAGGGTCATGGAAAGAATACCCCAAATGACTGTCCCTTACAGACTCCTGCTGGGTGACCAATTCAATATCCAGATGTCCAAATCTTACCTGCTCAAACAGGTACACAGGGGCCTTGGAATACTGGTGGAGCAGGTAGTCAAACACCAGGAGCAGCCGTGCCACCACCAGGGGCACAGAGCACTGCTGGGTCTCCATGTTTGCTGTCAGCTCCACAATGGTCTGGATACAGAGCATCATGATGGACCTGCGGCCCCTCTCCGAGAAATTGTGGAAAATGAGCAGCAGCAGCTGGAGATGCTCCACATTCAGATCTTCTGTGTCACTGGGGAGAGTCCCCTGCAGGGCATTTTGCTTCAGGGTGCCCACAAACCTGGCAACAGGAGAGGAAGTTTGTCAAGTTTAGTTTTCCTCTGAGATCCCTCTTTAAAATCTCTTTAACTAGAAGTAGTTATATTTTTCTGCTTACTGTTTTAATACTAATATCACAAATATTCATTACATTATGTATTGGAATGAGACTGTGTGAGCAGTAAAACCTACTTTTTAAAGGAAATTAAAATCAGTAGCAAATATATTTAGTGGAAAACAGGAATATTCATTCAAATGGAGAAGGGCTGATTCAAACCTCTTCCCTGAGAAAGACTGTCCATGAGAGCTTTAAACCACCTAAACTCTATCAGTGAAAGCCAGCTAATGGCAGAGAGGAAGAATCTCAGCATCATCCTAACAGGACCTACCAGAAACCTGCTGAAAAATAAGAGATTCTCTGTACCTTTTTTGAGCCAGCCTTGCTGCAATTCAGCCTCCTCCCCCCAACTCCTGACTGCAGCTCTCATTTCCTGGGCTCTGGGTGGAGGATTCCCCAGCACAGCAGAATTCTGCTCCTCCCAGATCAAGGAACACAAACACTTGGAATGCTGGGGCCAGAGAATTTTCACTTGACAGGAAATGAGAGAGGTAAGAGATTTACAGCTTAATATAAAATGACCTCACCTTTCCCAGACTTTAAGGCATTCTGGAACATCAGGATCTCCCTGAGCACTGGCTTTGTGCTGCCAAATCAGCAGGAGTCGGGACAGCACTGACAGACTCTGAGGGTGGATGTAGAGAGGCCATGGACCTTCAGAAAAAGGGGCAACTCCCAGCTGCTGGAGAAGTGTGTTCTGGAACAAAAGAGGGGCCTTGTTGGAAAGAGGGAAGTCCTGTCTGATGCTTTAATTAATTAAAAGCATGATCTGAGCATACAGACAACAATAAACAGCAGGGCTCTCAGCTCTGCTCACGCAGCAATGCCTCTCCTCTCTCAGCTACAGGGCAGAGCTACTGAGGGACACTCAATGCTGTCACTTTGACATCTAAACACAACAGTCTCAACACCAATGCAGAAAAAAATGGCATTAATGAGCTTTTCTCATTCACTGCAATATCAGAGCAGGAGAGACTATACTGCTGTGCTCAGTATCCGTGAATCTGCAAGAAGAACCCTTTGATCACAGCAAGATCTGCTTCTTTTCAAATGTAGTAAAAAGGCAGATTGATGAAAAGTCTAACTGCTTTTAAAAATTAACAAACAACAGAGTGTTTTAAATACAGCAGAAAACAGCCCACAAAGTACAGGAGTTGAATTCAGTGATGGGTAAAGCAGGTTCATAACCTCCATGACAGAGTGAAGTCAGGTCAGCCCATGACCCACCAAAGAAACCTAGAGACTACAAAGTTAGGACATGAAAGCAAAAGGATTAATTTGATTCTCTCCTTCCAAGGCCTTTTGGCATCACTCCTGACAGCAGTGCAAACCTGTAGGAATGTCTCTTGATAAACTCATGGATAGAGTTTTCATCCAGAGTTTCATCCAGCTTTCATTCCCTTCAGAGTCCAGTGAATTAGTGTGAAGTCTAGATGTTAAGTTTACACCGTGCAGGATGTTTTGTGCTGGATGATTGCAAAGACCATTAAAAATATAGGACTCAAAATATTCCAACCTCTTTTTGCAGAATACACTCAGGGCCAAATGGAACAACAACTATTCAAGGTGTGGAGAACCCATATAGAGGAATAATTAGACACCAACATTTCTTTATTTTATTTATACATTCAATCCCAGCTCACCTGCAGGGCAGGGGACTGAAGATCTGAGGTCACCAAGGAATGGTTGAAGTGATACAGAGCAGCAGCAAACTCCTCATCTGACGTGCCTGTAAAACAGGGATTGAGAGCCAATTACTACCTCTGCTCTCCAGTATTTAAAACTTTGTCAAGAAGCTAAAAAAGAGAGACACCTCTGAGCTCCACAGAGAGGTATGCTCACTCACCCTTCAGGCCATCCTTGTCCACCTCCTTGATGATGCTCGCCAGCGTGGCCATGTGCTGCTCCGACAGGGACACGCTCAGGTAGTTGCGGATGAAGTTATTCCTGGAGTTCAGCATAGAAGAAGTGATAAAGTTCAAAATGTTTGAAGCTAGGCTCAAAAACTGAAAAGAAAAGAGAAACACACTATAGAAGCAACAAAAGCAGAGGGACAACATTAAACAAAAACTAAGCCACCAGCAAAATAACAAGTCCCTTAAACCTCCTCCCGCTGCAGTGGAGGAAAGGTGCACTCATGGCAATCCAGCCCCCTGCACTGTGGGCTAGACCAGGACTGCATCCAGAACTCTCTGAGTAGCCTGGAGGCCTCCAACTTCTCCCCCTGCAGTATTTACTTTTGTCTTTACCCAACAGAGTTGGAGCTGAAAGCATTCTATCAGCAAGTCATGTCACTTGCAGCTCTGTTCCCCATTTTCCCTCTGTAACCCAAACAGATATGATCTCCAGCCTCTGCTTCCCTGGCAGCAACAAATCCTGACACTCCATCTGACAGGAGAGGAGAGAAAACATCCTCCTCCCCAACCAGGACCCTCCCTGATTCCCACTGAGAGTGCACCAGAACCACCTGCCATTTCCCACGAGGCTGCCCTGGCACAGCCCAGCTGTCCCTGGCAGGAGCAGGGGCACACAGGGCTCACACAGGTGCCACAACCCAGCTGTCCCTGGCATGAGCAGGGGCAGGAGCACACAGGGCTCACACAGATGCCACAGCCCAGGTGTCCCTGGCAGGAGCACACAGGGCTCACACAGGTGCAGAGCCCAGCAGTGCCTGGCAGGGGCAGGAGCACACAGGGCTCACAGAGGTGCCACAACCCAGCTGTCCCTGGCAGGAGCAGGGGCAGGAGCACACAGGGCTCACACAGGTGCCACAGCCCAGCTGTCCCTGGCAGGAGCAGGGGCAGGAGCACACAGGGCTCACACAGGTGCCACAGCCCAGCAGTGCCCGCCCTGTGCCCCCCCAGCTCCCTGAGCCCCCCCAGCTCCCTGGGCCCAGCTCTGGCCGTACCAGCTCGGGGTCCTTGCGGCTGGCCAGGATGTTCCCGTTCTCCCCAGCACTCTGCTTGTTGGGGCTCTTCACCCTCGGCGAGCTCTCCAGAGGAGGGGGTGGAGGGGGTGGCGGTGGAGCCACTTTCTCTTTGCTGGGAGAGATTGTCTCTTCAAACCATTGCCCCAGGATTGGTTCACTGTCATCATCTGGCACACAGGGCAGGAACAACAAACCCATAGTGTTATAAACAAGTATCTCCCAAAACTACTTAGCCTGAGAGAGACCTAAAGCAGAATTTCAGTGAGCAGCCTTTAGGTGTCTGCTATCTTCATTTCTTCTGTCCAAATCAAATCACAAGACAAAGCCCTTTCACAGAGGTCCAGCAGGAATTTACACAAAGAAATAATTTCCACTCTTCTCTTAAGCAAACACTGTCAAATCCCAGCTACTCAGGCTTCAGTTCACACAGTGCAGTCAGCACTACTTCTGCCACACAGACCTTACAAACTGCTCTGTATTTTCAGTGTTACAAGTCATAGTCTGAGAAGGCAACAGCACAGAAGCCAGGTTTCCATGAAATATGAAAAGTAGTGTGAAATTCTGAGCTGCTGCAAACTCTCTTACCTTGGCTGCTGTCCTCCTCAGTGCTGCTGAAGTCATCCTCATAGTAAGTGTTGGAGTCAGTGGAGGCACTGGCATCGCTGCTCATGGAGCCCTTCCTCTGGCGCTGCAGGACACAGGCCTGAAGAACAGCAGGACCAGGAAAAGTTTAGGATTATGAAAGATGATAATTTGAAAATAAC
Organism: Muscicapa striata striata; assembly: GCA_030060385.1. Classification (NCBI taxonomy): domain Eukaryota; kingdom Metazoa; phylum Chordata; class Aves; order Passeriformes; family Muscicapidae; genus Muscicapa; species Muscicapa striata. The sequence continues at coordinate 339,641 of JAREIS010000088.1, forward strand.
AGTAACTTCCTTATGCCTTTTAATTTTCCTCTAGCAAATCTGTCCCAACTAGTTTATTTACAGTTTTTCAAGGCTTAAGTTGTACTAAAAATTACACAGGTGACTGAAAATAAATAATCTACGCCAAGTTTATAAGCAACACTTGAAATAATAGTTCTAATATAAAATCATATGTTGCCAATGCAGCCTTTTCATTTTCCCACTAAAATCACAAATACCACTGAATTTACAAAAAAAGTACATTTCCATTAGCACAAGTTTGTCAAATTTACATCTCTGAAAAGAGGAAAAAGAAAAGTCCTGCTGATGACTTTTGAAAGAAGAATTGTATGTTCCCAGAAAAGCCCCAGTTTGTTAAGTGATGGCAATCTGGAGTGGCTCAGCTCCAGAAGTTCTCTAGCTCTGTGCCAGTTCCTACCTTTCTGTAGGAAGTGGAGAGCAGAGTCAGCAGCAGATTAGTGAGTGGCACAGAGTCTATGAGGCGCTGGATCCTCTGGATGGATGTGCTCTGAGCCATGACATCCAGCACTGCTGGAGGCCCGTCGCTCTCCCAGCCCTGGAGGACAGAATTTCAAATTGAATTGAAATACAGAGAAATTGGTAGGAGAATTCCAAGTGTGACCAGTGAAGAAGGCAGAATGTCTCAGGACAATGTCTGTGCTACCTGCATACCTTGTGCAATGCCTCCACTTGCAGATCTTGGAAAAGAGATGACAGCAATTTGATGGCATGATTTGCCAGCACCACTGACAGCACCCCAAACCCTTGATGCCTGCAGAAACAGAAAGGGTGGAATGTCATTTCAGAGGGAAAATAACCAATAAATAAATATTAAATAAAGAGACTGCTTTGCTAAACTGGAGACAACAACTTCTCTTCTTTCCAAGACTCAGGACTTGAATTGCAAACAGAGATAAAATTTCACAAGACCGACAAGAGCCTGCAGCAGCTGCTTGCTCAGGCTGGTCAGAACCCTGGCTAATGCTCCCTGAGGGTGTCACATACTCACATACCCTTTCCCAGGTCCCAGCTTGGGAGAGCCCACGCCCTCCTTAGTGCGAGCAATGATGTCTCTGACACGAAGAGCAGCCAAGGGATCCTTCTCCTTCCCCTTATCAGCCAAGGCCGTGGGGCTGAGGTTCAAGATGAGGAAGAGGCTGTTCAGCAAACACCAAGCCCCGAGCAGCTGGAAGTTCTGATAATGCTATCGTGCCAAAAGTCACAGGGAAGAGGGAGAAAAAAAGCACCAAAAAGACAAAACACCGTCAATCCAAATACCAAAATACACCAGCACAAAAAGAGTGAAAAAGCCTCCTGAGATGGAAATCTTACCTCCCCTCCTGCACGGCGTGAATTGCTGATGGCTTGTCCAATCATTTCATAGATTTCAAGCTGCAAATAAAGTCAAAACCATGGTAAGGCACCCCACTAGACAGCTACTGAAATAAAAACTCCAAATGCAATTGTATTTTGCCCTCTACAATTAACCACTCCTTTAACTCCTTTACCAGCAATGACAATGTCCCAAAATCACAGCTGTGTATTGCAATGCAAATAAATACAAATTCTGTGCTCTTCACTTGCTGAGGAGGAAAACAATGAATAGTCTGTAGTTTACTTACACATTTCTGTACAATAGTAGCAGCATCATTTTCATAATCTTCTTCTTTGGAGCTCGTTGAGCCGGTTCGTACCTGTTGCGTGCTGCCCACGTGCAGGATGGCCATGCAGGTGGCCACGCTCACACCTCAGGGAAAACAAGTGCAGGGGACATTCTTAGGAAGAGCCAGTCTTGGGACAAAATATTCATATTTAGCACATTAAGACAAGCAGTATCCAATGTGTTCATAACTTGATGGAGCAGGAAATGTTCAGTGTTACAGTGTTAAAGATGAAAAAATCTTTACTACCCCCAGAAGAGTGAAGTTTTACCCTACAGAAACACATGGGAGCAGTTAAAGGAGGCAATGTTTTAACATGTAATTCAATACCATTTTTAAGAATTTTCAGATTTGAGTGCCACATCTCCTTAAAGTCTCCCCCATACCAATTAAACGCTAAGGATTTTGGTGTGCTTAAACCACTCCTGGGAAACAAGGCTGATTTGGGGCTTGTTAGCAAGGCTTAACAAATTAAGCTGAAGCCTAAAAATATATATATATTATGCTCTGAATATAAAAAGAAAGAGCAGAAATTACAGGCTGTTAAGAAAATGTTGAGTCACTCAGTCTTTTTTTTAGATACTGACAGGAGCAGTGGCAGAACGTATCAGTAACAACTCTGATATTAACCCAATCACCACACTGTGCTGCAGAGCTTCAAATTCAATACTTGTGAGCCAAGCCTCCAACATGCAGGTAACAAAGCACAACCAAAAGCTAAAAAAAACCTGCTGGAGATCTGTGGAAAGCTAGGTTGAAAGGATAGTGCAGGATAGTCCAGGAGGCAATCTCTCCCGATGAATTACAGCTGTACTGACTACTGAGGAGTGGAAACACCTCTGCCTGCCCAAGGAGTTGGGTGTTATAAAACAGTGAGTTAGCTGGCCACTAGCTACAGTTATAGATGGAGCTGGAGCTTGAGACTGAGAGACTGCTGCAGCTTGGGATGGAGTGTGCTGGCTGTGCTGTGAGGAGAAAGGGATGTGCAGTCATGTAAGGGACAGACAAGGTAAGAAGATGCTGTGTGAGGGACAGACAGGGTTAGGTAGCCAGGTAAGAGACAGGCTGGGGTTAGCCAGTCATGTAAAATGAAAAAGGAAACTTGCAGAGATGAGAGAAGGAGTCAGTGCTGTGTGAAGCTGCCTATGAGGGAAGGAGTCAGAGTTGTCTGAGAGAAGTTCATTGAGAGAAGGCATGCACAGTTTTAAAATAAGACTGGTGCTGGTGCCAGTTATGTCCATCTCGACTTAATTACTGCAGAGCTCCACTCACCTGCATAGAGACAGCTGAGAGCAAGAACAGTCACGTCCTGGAGACGTGTGGGTGTCAGGGGCTCCAGCACGGGCAGGGACAGAGTATCCAGAGCCATGGTGACATCGATGACCAGCGAGTGGAAGCTGCAGGCAGAACACACGGTGAGCACAGTGCCCTGCCCCAGGCACAGGGAGGTGCCCCAGGCACAGGGAGGCCCCCAGGCAGGGCTGGCACTGACCCGTTGCGCACGGCCGTGGCGTCGGCCACGGTGGCCGGCATGATGAAGAAGGAGTTGGCGGACACGGCGTCCTGGAAGCGGTTGATGTAGCGCAGGAAGTAGGGCAGGTTCAGGCACACGCGCAGCAGCTTCTCGGAGCCACCTGCCGAGCAGAGCACAGCAGCAGGGCTGTGTCACTGCTGTGTCACTCAGCCCTAACGGTGCTCAGTAATTGACTTAACTGCTCTTGGTGGTGAGAAAATGCCATCGGAGATGAGGCAATGGGATAAAGAGTGCTTTACTACACTGGCTGCTGAAGTTGGCAGCCCATACTGGTAAGGGGTGTCACAAAGCTCTGTGTCCACTTCACAGGGCACACCAGGTGCAGCTGGTGGGACTTGATGATCCCAGTGGTCTCTTCCAACCCTAACAATCCTGTGATTCTAATCCACACCTACTCAACAATCCATCCCATAAGGTATTTCATACTGTCCACCTAATTTACCCCTCCAAACACAAATACACTGAGCTTGTCTCTGCAATGAAAACTCCATTCCAGCCATAACCTCCCTTGGCAATCACCAGGCAACTCAGGAATCCTTTAGGTCAGAGAGTTTCTTTCCACTCAGAGCTGTGAGATGTAACAATGAAAGACATTTTTCCAGTACCTTCTAGCCCCAGGCTAGAAAGCTGATTCTCACCGAGTTCTTGCAGGCTGGCCACATTCTGAGCAATGAATATGCTCTTGGTCTTTGCTGCAGAGGTTTGATCTGTGGCAGCTTGATCCTCGCTCTCTCCTTCCACCTAAAGCAAGCACATCCTAAATATATTATGGAGGCACTAAAAACACACTGTATTTCTCCAAGTCTCTACACAGAAACAGGGTGTGTCAGCAGCACAACTCCCAGCAGTCACTGGACGTTGCATTCCGTGAGGAAACAAACCCAGTACTGCCAATACAGCACAAACAGTATTTGCTTGTTTGCCATTTATCCCATGAAAACAGGATTTATGTACTTAAGAAAGGTACACCTGTATAAAGAAGTATCACTTAAGAGCCCTCTGTCCTTCCCTGCACTGGGAAGCTGAAATTCAGACTGTTTCTGTTTTGGAGGTTTTTTTACCTGTGTCTCTGTCGTGATTGATGGTGATGATGAGACTCTGGGGTTAAAGACTGATGTCAATTGGTTGAGGAAGTTCATCTGCACTTCCTTCTGTCTCAGCTCTGGGCTCACTGGGGAGGCCAATTCCTTCTGATCCTCAACTGCAGGGAAAACAACAAACCCCCATTTCAGACAGCAAACCTCATCTTTTCTGTGCCTAACTCCAGTGCTGCAGTGAAACACACACAGCTGAGGCCCCCTTCCTACCATCAGAGAGGGTTTTGACAGTCTGAGGCAGTTTGGCTGATTTCATCATCGCTGTGAAGGTGATGATCTCTGTCCGGTCCAGGCGGCTGCAGCCCGTGCACAGCCCCTTGATCAGCAGAATGAGGTGTTTCTACAGAAAACAGAGACATCAAGTACCACTGAAACTCTCTTGATCATTTACTCTAAGCAGATGGATTAAGAGTAATGCAACTTCAGCTGGTGAGGCCACTGCAACAGCTCTGAGCCACTCTCATCTCCCCTGAGGATGGAAACACATCCCTGACTGCAGGTAATCCAGGTCACTGACACTGCCTGTGCTTCCTATGGAAAACACCTGGAAAAGCTCTCTCTGCTGTGACACACTACATTCCAGCAACACTCTTCACAGGTCTTCTCTCTTTCCAATATATTTAAGCTTTCCCACAAGACAGAAATACAAGCAGGCAAGAAAACATCTTTAAAAACTCATCAGATAGCTGGGATCCAGGTGGTTGCACAAAACCAAACCAGAGTGTAGGAAACTGGAACTGAATTAACCAAGGCTTCAGGTCACCTTTGAGTTGAGAGCAAGCTTTGATTCTGAGTATGGAATGCAGAGGGAAGATTTAGCAGGAATCAGAGTCTACCAAAGTGCACACCTTAAATATTTTAAAGGTTTCATTAATTTTGCTTTATGCATTCAGCATTAAAGCAGATATTTCAGAATTAGAGCCCAAAGCCCATTCTCACACTGAGGCTGGCCCAGGAGGTCCAAACCTGTGCTCACCTGTGAAACAGCACATGCTTCGTCTGGGTTTTCAAGCCGCAGCAGGGAAAATTCAATCAGGACTTTACACGCAGCTGCCACTGACTGCAACTGGTTTCTGGGTACTGAAAAAAGCAGATCCTTGTACTCAGAGTAAGTTTTAAAACAGTCCACTGTAATAAGCTACCAATGCTGTCAATAAAGCAGGATGCTCTGCAGTGTAGGTACACACTCAATCTCTCCTGCCTAACACAGATGCAATATAAACTCGGTCTCATTACAATGTAACCCAAGAAATGTCAGCAAAGTGAGGATAATTCCTTCTGCCAGACAGGGGAATTCAGACAGATAAAGCAGTTTCCCCAGCAACATTATTTAATGCTGACAGAAGCTCTGAAGAACATGAAACAAGTTCACAAAGCCCATTTTTTTGTTGAAATTGCTAAATTGTCAGCCAAAATAACAGAAAATATTTTGAGTCACAATGTTTTGATCATTAACTCCAACACAGTAACGTAACTACAAAAGCCCTGAATGGTTTAGGTTGGAAGGGACCTTAAATCCCATCCAGTCCCACTCCCTGCCATGGCCAGGGACATCTTCAGGCTGCTCCAAGCCTCATCCAACCCAGCCTTAGACATTTTTGGGGACAGCAGTGTTCTAACTGCTGAAGGATAATCTAAAAATCCTGAACACTGATTTAAACACTTGACCAAACATTAAATCAGGTCAATGAATAAGCAGCCAAAAAGGCAACACTGTCCAGTAGTTGGTGGCCAAATACTCCCATCAACAAGCTTCCCTTTCCATCAGAGCTGACATTTCATGGTACAAAAGCAATCAATGCTGACCCTAAAGTCTGATTCAGCAAGAAAGCAAAGAAACAAATACAAAAATCAACAGTTCTCATTTACTTTTACTGCATCCAGTCATTACACAGGAGCAAGAGAAGCAAAGGAACACTTACTGAGACCACACACAGTGGTGATGTAGTGTGTGGAAAGTGCAACGAAGGAGGAGTAAAAAGGCTCGTACTGCTTGTCATGGTGCAGGATCTCAGATTCACTGCAATGGAGAAGGGGACAGAGGTCAGCCAGACCCAGCACAGCAGCAGCACCACCCAACACCTCAGTGTGTCCAGTGACAGGGGCAAGGCAAGGTGACAGCTCTGGGAACACAACCCTCGTGTCCCCAGGACTGAGTTCTCCAGCAGCAGCCGGATCACAACACCAGCATTGCTGCCCACACAGGAAATGTAAGGAAATATTGTGCTGCCAGTGTTTCTCCTCCACAGCATCAACAGGTCAGGCTCTACCAGCCACACTCCCTGCCAGAGGCTCATTAACCTTTAAGTTGTTCTAAACTCAGCTGCCCAGAGCCTGGACTGTGTGTTCTGCTAACGCTGGCAGGATGTGCCAGGCCTGGAGCACAGGCATTCCCTTCCCGTCACGGCACCGAGGCAATGGAGCCTGTGCAAGTCTGCAAATCAGAGATTGAACCAGGCAACTGCAGAGCCACAGCACCCACAGGACAGCCCTGTGAGCACCTGGGGAGGGATCTGGGCAGCTAAGGAAGAGTCCCTGAGGCTCCTCAGCTACACTCACTGGTCTCAGAGATCAGCCTTTTATGGCAGAGGTGACACCTTAAAGGTGTCCCAGCACATCCCACCTGCACAGACACGGAGAACACAAACTGCTCTGCCTCCACACCTCCTTCTAGCTCTCGTTTTTCCTGTGACAAGACTAAGGGATGTGCATATCTGCCTCCTAAATGATCCATTTATTTTCTTTCACATTTTCATGCAGTAATGTGAACAAGCAAGCTGCAAGAACAGATTATTTATTAGACTCAGCTTCACTTTGTCTCTCCAAACCCAGCCAGGCTTTCCCACCTCTGGGACAGAGGTTACTCCTGGAGGGCAGGTGGGGAGCAGAGGGCAGCAGCTCCCAGCTCCAACCACAATTTCACCACTCCCTCCTAACCAGAGCAAAGCCCAGTTTATGCCCAGTCACCTTCCCTTTTTCCACATTAAGCCATTGTTTCCAGCTGTAGCAGGAGGTGCAGCTAAACCAGAAACAACTCTGGAAAAGAACCATTTCTCCACAAAAACAAGCAGAAAGAAACACTCATCAGCTTTGTAGTTTGATTTCCTAGGTGTGATGTTTTATTTAGTCTGCCTAAAAAGCTAAAATAGAAAAATAGAAAATTAAGAGAGAGGCTTTACTGGAATCTATTCAACAGTGTCACACGACTGAGTTCCAACACCTCAGGCCTCGGCTCACCCTCTCCTGCCAGAACTGCTCTGGTGAGGAACAAGCCCAGAGCCTGAACATGCAAATCAGTCTGTGCTCTGTCCTCTTCAGACATTAACTTTGCTCACCTACCTCTCAGGCCTAACTCCAAGCCAGCAGCAGTAGATGTATGTAAGTATTGTTAAGAGAACAAATTAGAACAATTTGGGAATAACAGAGTACAGGAGAGGCTGACAGCTCCTAAATTACTGCACAGGTCAAGCTGTGCACCACACAGTGCCCACAGGGTATAAAGAACACAGAGGTGCAGAATCCAGCATGAGATAGGGATTGAGCAATGGGAGGTTTGAGTTTTACTAAAACACACTGTGGATGTTATGATAATGCAAAGTGGAAGGCAGCAGTCAAGTAATCATCAATCCTTGCAAATAACCATTGACAGAAGAGAACAGCTCAATCTGGGATGTGCCAGTGTTATTCTGAGTATACAGAGACATTTAATAATGACTTTTTAGCCTCTGTACTGTGATGTACTGCTTACAGGGGTTTTGCTTCCCAGGGAAGCTCTTTGCTCAGGCTGAGGAGAAGCCTCTGTCACTTATCAATGTTAATCAGCACCAAATCCCAGCCCTTGCCTCAGCTCTGCTCCCCGGTCCTAACCAGCCTTGAACACACCCAGTCCTTGGGGCAGTGGGCACAAAGCAGCCTCCTCCTTGGCAAGGCACTGCTCCAGGTGCAGTTCCCCCCTGTGGAAACTCCTTCCCCAAAAACCAGCCTAGAGTGACTCCACACACAGAGTTCCTCTCCAGCTGCACCTTTCCAAGTCAGCATTTCCACCACTTATGTCAAATAAAGGCCTAATTTCTGTCAATTCTTGAAGACACCTGCTAACAGAAAAACACCAGTAACCTGATGATGCTTAAACTTATAAACAAAATACCAGAATAGTTAAAAAAAGGAGTTTATTGATTTATTTTGAAAAGAATAATACTGGTGATTTTGCTGTCATCATGCTAAGTTTATTTAAGGGGAAATCCAGGCTCTTTGGGGTTGGCTGACACCACCAAGAATTTAACAACTGCCTTCTAAAAATAACTCGAACACATAAAGATTTTCTGTGAGAAATCTAAAGATAGATTCTTGTTCGGTACACAAAAGCACAGCTCCAGACATGAACAAGTTGTATTTATTCCTTTGTCATTTAGCACACCACACCAAGGCACGAAACAAAAAGTACCATCCTGCAGGAGCCCAAATCCTGCCAGACCATCAGACACACAACTCCAGGCTCAGGCAGTGCTGCTTGAAGGCAACAGACTGCTGGCTCAAGTGGATCCCTCTAAAGGGGGAAACTGCCCTCTCCCAGAACTCAAGTGGATCCACTCGAGTGTCCCTGGGATATTTTGATAGAACACTCCACTAATGAACTTTAGGCACCGGGACAGCAGAGCTGCACGGGGAAAAGCAACACCGGAATGGTCCCTAAAACAGAGACTGGCCAAAGAACTGCCCAAACCCAACCACACCGAGTGAGCAGCTCCTGGGGGAACACCTGCTCTGCGGTGCAGGCACAGAACTCCTCCAATTAACTCTCTGAAGCTGAAGCATCCACTGCACACTCAGCCATTCTACATGAAACAAAACACCACAAGGCTTTATTTTATCATCTTCCTCAGTACACTGTTTATTTTATGTTTCCGAACAACTTTTTGTGGCCGGGGTTATATCTCTGTAACTGAGCATGATGTGGCATTCACATCTAGCGTTTTAGATCATAAAGCAAGCTGTAAATTGAATTAAGTAGCTACGGTGGGTACTCTTATACTCAGACTCCAACCTGTGTAGTTAAGACAAGGCAGACTTGATTTGGTTCTGCCATATTTCTACTTAAAATAGGAGAAGCACTGCAGTGGTAAAGACTTAGCGAGAAGTCTGGTCCCTCCAGAGCCCGGTGAGACAACACTTCCCACGGCCCAAGCGGGCAAACTGTGACACGGCTGGACAAAAGCAAAACCACAAGAACAGTCCCGAAGCCTCTCGGCGGGCGCCTGTCGGAGGTGCTGCGGCCGGGCGAGCACCCTCAGCCCGTTATGGGGCCCGAGGGCACCTCCGAGAGCGCCGGCCCCGGGACAGCGGGAGGAGCCGGCCACGGAGCTCGGGGCTTTGCCAGGGCAGCCGCAGCCCCGCCGCCCGTCCTGCCGGGCACCGGACACCGAGCCCCTCACACCCAGCCGGACCCCTCCTCAGCCGCTACCGCAGCGGCGGCACCCCCAGCGCTCCCCTGAGCGGGCGACGCCGAGGCGCGGCAGCCCCCGCCCGCGCTCCCTCACCTCTCGATGACCGAGGCGAGCAGCTGCGGCAGCTCTTTCATGTCGAAGGCCGAGTAGGACGCGGAGAGCAGCGGCCGCACGGCCACATCCCAGCCGGGCCCGGCCGCGGCCCCCGCGCCGCCCGCCGCCATCTTGGGCTGCGCTGGGCCGGGGCCGCGGCGCGCACAGCGCCCCCTGCCGGCGGGGAGGCGACCGCGCAACGTCGCGCCGCCCCATTGCCCCCGCGGCGCGAGCGCGTGCGCACTGCGTGAGTCAGCAACTTTGGCGCGCGGCGCGTGCGCGGTGAGAGCGGGGCGGGGCTGGAGCTGCGCATGCGCCGTGCGCACGCTCCTCCCCGCGCCTGCCCCGGGGCAGGGAGGGCTTGGATCGGACCGAAAAATCATCCAAAAATCCCAAAAATGCAGGAACAGCGAAAATATCCCCCGCTTCAAGAGCTCCCCAAAACATTAAGGAAACAACCTCCCACGTAAATACAAAAAAAAAAAAAAAAAAACAAAAAAACCCCGACTTAAACAGCGAAAAATCCCCATTTAAGTACTCAGAACCCACTGACAGAGGCCCAACCTTCCCCCGCCAACGCGCTTAATAACCCCTAACACTCACCTAAAGAGCCCCAAGAACACACACCTAAATACCCCCGCAAAATAACCTAAATAACCCCTAAAAACCACCTAAAGAGGCTCACCAAACCCACTGAAATAGCCACAAACGCCCACTTAAACAGCCCCCAAACCCCTTAAACAGCCCAAGAAACAGCTCAGCAGCCCAGACCGCTCCCTGCTCCGCAGCTTTATTTTGGGATCTGGACACTGGGGGGGATCAGGGGCACATGGCCACTCCCGGCGGAAAAACTGGATGCCAAACTGGATTTTAACAATTGAAATTCACAGAGTTCAGAGCCCTGATCCCGAGGAAAACGCTGAGAGGCTCCACCCCCTGAACCGCCCCACCTTAACCCCAAGCGCTGAACACAAAAAAAAAAACCGCAGGAAAATTTAGAAACAAATGGGAAGGAACTGATGTTGTCATCATAATAAATAAAGAACATGGAGAGACTTTAGGTTCCAACTCTTCCCACTGCTCTGCAGCTTCGTCAGAGGCTCCATGAGGCCGTTTCCCACTGACAGATACCCAATTCCCAACATTTTTCCTAAGGAAATCACCCAAGTTCTCTCCCTCACACCAGGAGGGGGTTACCACATCTCTACAGCCAGCAACCTTCCTCTCTGCCAGATGTGGGGCACAGCTGGTGCCAAGGGAGAGCCCAGGATGAGCAGGACACACATCCTGAGTATTCTCTTCACCACCATCAGGGAGACACTGATTTGGGAGCTTTAAGGGAGGTTTGGGACCTTATTTTTCAGTCAGAACAGACTAAATAGTGTCTATTTTTCATCTCTTCCATTTCTCCTCACGGGAGACACGTGGGCAGTGCAGGTTTTGTTCCACCAGCAGTTTTTCCTCACAAATATCTTCCAGCCAGATGGAACAGAGGTGTTTGGATCCATCCCTTGGAGGGGGGCTGGGATCCCAGCCCAGCTGCTCTCCAGGCTGGGCCTCCCTCAGCGCCAGGCCCGGTTCAGCAGCTTCACCTGGGCCAGTCTCTTGGTGATCATGGTGGCAAAGACCAAGCCAAAGAGGACACTGCTGATCAGCACGTAGTCATAGTCGTCCTTGAGCACATCAAACTGCTTGGAGGGGTACACCCGGGTCTGGAAGATGTCCAGCCCGTAGGCTACAACCTGCAGGGGGGAGATCAGCAGCTGGGGATGCAGCTTGGAGCATAAAACCCCATCATGATCCCTCAGGGTTCCAGTTCTGACACGAAGGACTGATGTTTAAGCTGTGAGCAGCCACGTTATGGGAATCAAGCTCCCTGCCATGGGCTGTGGATTGGGACCCACCCCCAAATTCCACACTGAGCTCTCCACCCTGCACTCACCAGGCAGGTGGACTCGAGGCCAGAGGGGGCTGTGTAAATCCCCCTCATCCTGGAGATGGTCTGGTTGTAGTTGATGAACCTCTCAGCGTGGATCTGCACGTCAGGCGAGTACGGGATCAGGTTCTCCTCCCTGCAAGGCACCACCAGAGACATCAAACCCCAGCAGGCAGCACACAGGGGATGCCACCAGGGTTTCCTGGTTATCAAAAGCTAACCTAAACCAGTAAATTTAGGAGCTTTTCTCAGTGTAGATTCATTATTGCTGCAGGATGAAAATCAAATGGATCAGTTGGGTCAGGCTAAACTGCAGCCACCTCATTCCAGGCTTCAAAAGTTTTACAAAGAAGTGTAACTCTAAACAAATCCAGTTCCTCTGACTGCTCCTCCCTGAGAATACAGACACCAGGCTGGTTTAATGACTGCCCTGCTGTAATACAGACAAATGTATCATCACAGACTGGGAACAGAAGCACAGAATCCTTCAGGTTGGGAAAGACCTCCAAGATCATGGAGTTCAACCTTTGACCTGAAGGAACTTGTCCTCATTCCGTGCAAAGGCTGTTCTGAATCCAGCCAGGACAAGTTGTTCCTCTTCACACAACTTATGACACACAAAATCCAGCCCTTTCCAGAGCCCAGGGAGAAAGGCTCTGACTCCTTTCCTTACCTGCTCTGCTCCGTCGGGATCTCTGGGCGCCGAGGGTCCAGCAGAGCCTTGGGAAGGGACAGGATGGCCCCAGAGGGAAGCCCAACTGTGCATTGGAGGAAAAGCATCTTCAAAATCACTGCATCCCAGAACAGCTGGGGTTGGAAGGACCTTCTGGGGATCACCCAGCCCAACCCCCCCCTGCCCAGGCAGGGTCACCAGCAGGTGACTCAGGAACGCATCCAGGTGGGTTTCCAATGTCTCCAGAGAGGGAGACTCCAGACCCTTCCTGGGCAGCTGTGCCAGCACTCTGCCATCCTCAAGGAAAAGTTCTTCCTCATGTTGGGGTGAAACCTTCTGGGTTTTAGTTTATGGCCATTGCTGCTCTGGGCAGGAAGAGTCTGGCACCTCATGGCCATTCCTGACAGCATTTTCTGACAGCCAGCAGAGACACTCTCCTAGTGCTTATCCCTGCACTTGCAGGAGTCCAGGACAACACCCAGGCAGGACTTTTTTGGCAGCACAGTGCATTTTGCTGGGATTTCAGTGCCCCCCTTTCACCCAGCAGGTACTCACTGAGCAGGTGGCGGCTGGTGATGCCCCGCTCGGTGATGGTGGCCTCCATGGCACTGATGGCAGAGGGGAAAATGTAGGATTGCTGCAGAACCTGGGGCAGGATGGGGCGGTCCAGGGAGCTGAAGGCTGTGGCATTGTACTGCTCTGTGCCCTCGTAGAGCTCCAGCACCGTGAACTCGTTCCGCCGGGCCTTGGTGTTCCAGTACTGGTACTGCAACGAGGGGTGCAGGAACATCAGGGCAGGATCCAGGGAAATCACAGAGGGGGGGCACAAAACTGCCTCCATGCATGTTCAGGAACTGCTCTGATGACAAAACCATTTTTGCTTTCCACAGAATTCACACAATCACGAGGTTGGAAGAGCCCTTCAAGATCATTGAGTCCAACCCAGCCCAAACACCTGAACTAACCCATGGCACCCAGTGCCACATCCAGTCTTTTTTTAAACACACCTAGGGATGGTGACTCCACTACCTCCCTGGGCAGACCATTCCAGTACTTTGCATTCTTTTTTTGAAAAATCTTTACCTAATATCCAAATTTTATACATTTTTCACATATTTGTAGCTCTGTAGATTACTATGATATAGTTACATAGCACCTTAATTAACTGTAGCACCTTCCCACCCCTCCCTTAGATTTTAGAACAATAAGCTAACCTTGCTGGAATCTTATTTTCTCCATAGTGAGCCTGCATATATCATAGACATAACAAATGGGTTAGAAGGTAGGAGGGGGCAGAACCAAAAGGGGGGATTACTTAATTAACTCTCCCTCTAACTGGATGATTTCTGTTAAGTATGCTAATTTGTTAAAACTTACAAAATTCTCAGTCTTGCATTTTGTGTGCATTTTGCCATATTTGCACCATGAATGACCCTCATTACAGGTCACTGCTTTTTATCACCTTCACATTGCTCAGCTCATGATTTTAAGGGTCCCCCCAAAGAAGCAGCAGCTCTCACCACCACCCAGTTCTCCGAGTGCACCATGTGCACGGGCCCCTTGGCCTTTTTCTGCACAGAGGAGTGGATGATCCTGCCCGTGACCCCGTCCATGAGGTAGATCCCGATGAAGGTGCGCTCGTGGTGTGTGTCCGTGCTCTCGGTCACCACGGCCAGCAGGTTGGGGTTCAGGGACTGGGGACAGAGGAGAAACAGCTGACACCTCTTTTCAGTGCCACAGACACCTTCCTGCTCTTCATCTGGCACTGGGCATATTGTGAATCAATTAGCATAAATCATAATTGCTGCACAAAAATATTTTTGAAAAGAAACCTCCAAAATGAGCATTCTTCCACAGAGACACTGGTGCCCATAAAGAAAAACTGGCACCACAAGGCAGCTCATCCCAATGCAGCAGCAGGGAATGGTACTGGGATCTTCCCACAGGACAACAGCTCAACAAAAAGCCAAGCCAGAGCTGCAGCAGCACCTTGTAGAGGACGCTGCGGTCGCCCATGACGCGGCCCTGGGAGTGCACGTGCTCGTTGGACCTCTTCCCTTTGACAGCCACAATCCTCTGCACCTCCGTGGGGATGGCCACCTCCCAGCTCTCCTCTGTGCTCAGGTCCTGCAGGGAAAAGCACGTGGGAGCTTGGATCTTGTCCTCCAAGGACACCATCTCCCCCAGCAGGATGCAGTTTTCCTGGCTTTGGCATTTCCCAAGTTTCTTTGGTGCGTTTTGAGGCTGAACATTCCATGGAGGGAACCGGGATCTGCCATTATCCATCTACATGGTATTCAGGGAAGTGCAGTGGGTCTTCCATACCTTTTTCAGCCTGAATCCAGAGAGTTTTCCCTGCTCAGCATCAACTAGGTAAAAATAGATGGAATGGGCAATTTCTTCTAACTGGCGAAGGACATTTTTAGTGGCTGGGAAAGGTGTAACCTGGAAAGAAGAATGGAAACACAGGTTAAAAACAACTGATACAGACAAAAAACCCACCCTAGAATGAACCAGAAAGATAATTTCTAACATGTTTATCAAGATAAGGTCTGTCTTACCAGAATAACCTCATAGTTCTGTGGGAAATGTGGCTCAATGGCATTTTTTTCCATCTTGCTCCGAAAGGGAGGGGAATAATTAACCAGAATGTGAAGAAAACTGCCTCCAGGCAAAGCAATTTACCTTGTACTCATCATCAATCAGGAGCAGCACTTTGGCATAGTCTTGATCCATAATAGGCAGAAGCAAAGTCTGGAGAATTGGACGTTTCAGAACAGGAGGAGCTACTTGGCTTTTCTTCCCAAAGATGGGGTTAAAGACGTACAGAAAACTCATTTTGGTTTCCTGAAAAACAGGGTAAATTTTCCCTCTTTTAAATTCCAAAAAAAATTTTAAAAACTGTTACTTGTTGGTGTTGACTATTCCTAATACCCTGGGTTCAGCTACTCCACCCTGAAAATATTCTATTTTGACACACACATTTGTCTAAACATTTATCCCACATTTCTCCAATAACAACCACGATCATTTTTAAGTTTCCTACGGTTCAGTGTCTGCTTCCCTCCAGATCTTTCTCCCCTGCCATCCCCACAAGAGTGACAACCAGATGATGCCCAAAAAGATGTCACTGCCCTGTCCAAGGGCAGATTTCCATGCCCAGTGCAGGCCAGGGAAAGGGCCTCACCTTGTCCTTGATGAGCAGAGTGCATTGTGGAGGGTGGGGGAAATGGGCTGTTGTTCTCTGCACCATCAGCTTGAAGGAGGAGCCTGGTCTCACATTTCTGAGATATTGCTTCCACAGGATGGTGCCAGAACTGCTCTCAATGCCAAAAAGCTGAAGAATAACACGTGGGAAAGACAAAATTTAGGAAAACACCTCTTCCATTCAAGCACTGCATCCTCCTCTGGCATATTCCAAAGAAAGTCTTAGTCCCCTTTAAAGCCACCACAACACATCCTGTGCATGTTCCCATTATTTCTGCCCAAGCCTGGCTAAAAACAGGGCTGGGAATTCAGAGCTGAGACTGTTTGCTCCAGCCTAGAAAGAGATTCCTGCCCTGGCCTCCTCACCTTGCCTGAGGCAGTGACCATCACCATCATTTTCTGGAGGTTGAACTCGTCTCTGGCCAAATTGTCAATGTTAATCTCGTTTTTAATCTGGCTCCGGGGCTTCCTGGCATCATAGAACATCTTCCAGAGATGGGCAGTCCAGGCTTGCAGCAGGATGAGCTGGGATGAGAGCCTCTTCAGGAACATTCCCAGCAAACCATCTGCAAGTGGCACCCACAGTGACAACAGCAGGGACAACACACACATCCCACCCAGCTGAAATTGTGGTGTCAAACACTGCCATGCACAAACCTGGGGTAACTCCTTGCCTCCCTCTCTGCAATGCTGCCATTCCTGTGACAGACTCTGCCATTTCCCAACCCTTCCCACTCCACACTCATTCCAAAACAGGCCCTGATCAACTGAAAGCAAACCTTCATGCAGAGGATTTTGTGTTCCTTCTCCCTGTGCCCACATAGAGCTCCCCCACCTCTCCAGAAACCCCTCTGCACCCAGTACTGAGAGGAATTCAAAATACTTAATTCTGCCCAATCAGGGGTTGTATTTAACTTCTTAAAGTAACTAAAACACTGGATTTCAACTCTGTTTCAGCCCCTGAGGAGAGCAAGCAGAGGGGACCAGTGGCATCAGGAAGCATTAGGCAGGAGCAGAGCACACTCCATGCAGGATGGGGTTACCTTGGATGGCTGCATCCAGGACAGCAAGGAAAGACAAAGCAAAAAAAAAAAAAAAGCTATTGGAAATGAGTCTTCCAGAAAAAGTCACAGGAAACATTTAGGAGACATGGCCAAAATCCCCCTACTGCTTTTTTTTAAAATGTAACAATGTAATATAGTCACATCATCTGGATTGGGTTTCCAAAGTTTAGACAGAAAAGAGTTTATTTCTACTCATTTTAATTGCCATCAGTAGAGATTTAAATTAATCTCTCAGCTCAGCATAAACAGAAAACAATAAACACATTTATTTAGGAAGGAAAACAAACTCACAGAGGTAATTCTGTTAAACTCACCTGCTTTTTTTCCAAATTCTCCCTCCAGCTCAGCCTGTGCACCTGTCAGAGGCAGATCCACCATCTCCAAGCTCACCACCTCTGCCAGTGACTCCTCTCTGCTCCACACAACTTTTCCTGGAAAGAGATAAGAACAGAATATTGGAAAAATCAACTTAATATTAGGGAATTGACTCACTCAATATAAGAGTATCTTTCAGTGCAACCCTAAAACGCAGACCACCTCTTGATGAAATGCAAAAAGTGTATAAATATCTAATATCATTACATTAATTATTTCATGAAAGACAAATACTTCATGCAACTGCAGCCACTTGCAGGGAAGAAAACCTCAGGATCAGTAAATGCAATCTGGTGTTTTAAAAAGGTTACAGTCATTGAGTCTATTTAAAATAAAGAGATTCACAGTGTGAACTGAATTCCTTTAGAGCCACAGAAAATTCCTGTTGGTGAGATGGGACTTTCAATTCTTTCTGCAAATTAACATTTTTGCCATGAGGGACCTTTTCTGAAAATCTTTGAGGAAGATCTACACCAGAACTTACACTTTCACCCTTCAAAAAGAGTTTTGAAATCTGCAGAAATCCCCTGAAATCCAAAATCCATACAAAACAGAACACAATTGTTTGTCCAGGTGAGGGTGAAAGAGTCTCCTGTGTCTTTCATGGGACTCAGAAAAGTCAAATTAATTTTTAGCTTCCAATTGAAGTAATGACAGAAGAGAGTCCTCGAAGACACAGAATTTTCTGCTGGTGGCTGTTACAAATGGAGGAAGCTGTTTCTGGGAGTCACCTGGCTGCTGGAGGAACATGAGCATGTGGTCCTCTGTCTGCACCAAGGCTCGATAGCCCACTGAGTCATCCTTCTTCAGGAAAACTTGGATGTATAGCTGGGAAAAACAGAACAGAACAAAAAAGGGAAAGGAAAACAGTGAGATTAATGATCACATCATCTCCTTGAAAAAACAGAAATCAGGTGAAACCAGAGCAAGCAGGGTGATGCTGTGATCCCTGGAATGCTCTTCCCCCTGGCTCCTGCCAAAGCAGGGAAGGGAAGGTGCTGCAGGGACAGAAATGACCCCTCCCTGCTCACCTGCTGTGGCTTGGCCCCTCCTTGTTCCAGGTTAAAGGTGATTGTGGTATCCAACAATCTCTGCCCGGTCTCAACCAGGTAGAGGTTTATGTTGTAAGTTTGATTGGAGCAGGTTAAGGAATCCTGTAACAACAGGCAGAAAACAGAGCTTACACACACCACACCAAATCCTGCAGCAGGATTCTAGCAGAACTCCATGTCCAGCAAAAATTAGGGCTTCAAGATATTTTTAGGCTGTGTTTTCAGGTAGTGCAGCTGGTGTAAGACCTCTGTCACCCTGCTCTGCAGGCAAAGGAATTAAATGGACTGACAGGAACTCAGGAACAAGAGCACCCCATACCTGCCTCCGGGCATCCCCCAGCCTGCTGCCACCATGGAGGCCATCAGAACTTCCAGGTTTCTGAAATGAGCATGAGAGAAGATGTACCATGGCTTCAGACACCAGTAAAGTATAAAAAAATCAGGTTTTCAACTGCATTACAAGTCTCAGCTTGCCTGTGACATCAGGCAAGAAACAGCTCTGTTCTGTTCTATTCTGTTTCTGATAAAAATGAAACTATGTTTGATATACCCAAGAGCTGAAATCCTCTGTGGAACAGGAAAGCCAATTCCTTATCACATGCTCACATTCCACAGGACTGAAACAGGATATTCACTGAGCCAGGCACAGCCTGAGCTAGACTTGTGTTATCACTGAAACTTATCAAATCCTCCTCCTCCTCCTCAAGGGGCTCCCCATCCCTGGGCCTGTGAAACACCAGTGGAACCCAACCCACACCCAGCACACATCCCCAGAGCTGGGCTGCTCCCAGAGGACAGGAATTGTGCTGACCAGTTCACTCCTGCACGTCAGGACAGCGGCCACCGTCTTCTCCCCGGTTGTTGCAAAACTCACCAGAGCTGCCTGGAAAAAAAAACAACAAATAGAAAGAAATAATTTTAAAAACCCTCAAGAACCCCCCAAATCTCACCAAAAATTATCTGTGAAGTAAATAAAACCACAGTTTTATTTACTAAATAGTTAGTATTTATTGTTAAAGCAGATGAACTGTCACAGCCAAATTTTAAATTGCATTGTTTCCCTCGAACTCAAAAACAAAAAAATCCTTCTCATAAAGATGGGAACAGTTGAACTGCCACAGGTTTTTGAGCCATGATGCCCAGAGTTACTGACATTTTCAAAAGCTGCCAGCTGGCCCAGCAGTTTGGAGGACATTCAGCTGCACTTGGCCCTCTCCCTGGTACGTGTGTCTCGGGTACCTGCTGGAAGTCTCGGAGGTGGCTGAGCAGCCCCTGCTTGTACTGCAGCAGGGAGAAGTGGCTGGGGCCCAGCTGCAGGAAGAACTGAGTCCGTGAGGCACTGGTCACACTCGGCTGAGTGGCCAGGATCCTGGCCTGGAAGTCATCTGCAAACTCCAGCTCCAGGGACTGCAGGGGAGACAAGCACATGTGCTGAGAGCTGTCCTTCACTGAGACCAACACCTCCCTTCCCTCAGCAGCAGCCAGAGATTCCCTGAGCCAGGGGACAGAGCAGGAGCAGGGAAGGCTGAGGCTCAGAAGACATCAATCCAGAAGGAAAAAACATACAAAAAGCTTTCCCACCCTTCCCTGAATTTACAGATGATGATCCTCCACCTCCAATCACTCCCCAGTTCACTGACAGACTGGGGAAGCAGTTCAAACTGGAACCAGAGCAGTTAGGCAAGCACTGCAGCAGCTCTCTCTCACCTGCAGAGGGATGTGCCTCATGTCCTGCTCGGTGTCCAGGGCGCAGACGTGCAGCGAGCGCGTGGCCGCGTCCACACAGAGCAGCACAGCCTCGCCCAGCACGGCACAGGGGCCCTGCAGGGCACCCAGCCACGGGGCTGCCAGCCTCACCTGCACACACACAGCCAGGGCTCAGCACACAGCAGCAACTCCAGACAGCTCTTCTCAGCCTCAACTGAGAAAAACTACCTGGCAGGCTGAGGGTTATGGGATAATCTGGACTAAGTGTGGAGAGTTGGGAGGTAAGGGATATGCAGTCGTGCAAGGGGCAGACATGGTGAGATGTAAGAGACAGACAGGGTTAGGCAGCTGGGTCAGGGACAGCTTGGGGTTAGCCAGTCATACAGAGTGAAAGGAGGAGTCAGAGCTGTGTGGAACTGACTGTAAGACAAGGAATCACTACTGTGTGAAGCTGCCCATAAGGAAAGGAGTCAAAATTACCTGAGAGAGATCTATGAAAGGAGTAGGAGTTATGAGGAAAGAAGTTTAAGAGAAAAAAGAATGTAAAGTTTGATACTAAAGGACTGCTGGTGATGCCAGTTAAAGGGCTGCTGGTGATGCCAGCTGTGCTCATCTCGACATATTGACTGCATCAACTAACAGCTGCCAGTTTAGCTCAGTTTGGCTTTCAGGGCATTCAGCCATGAAATTCATAGTTTGAGGCAATGCCTCAGGGAAAGGGAGGGTTCTCTGTAACACAACAATTGATTCCTCTGCCCACCACAACACAGGGCTGGAAGCACATTTGTTCACATCAAATGCAGCAAATCCATACACTACCTGTTTTGTGATTTCTCCATCTTCTACATTGAAGGTCAAGACGTTCAGGTGGCTCTGGGGAACAATGCCAACCACGTGGATCACTCCAGTGCCACGGGAATACAGCAGCTGGTACTGAGTGCTCTCACTGCAAGACAGGCAGCAACCATGCAGCATCATCATACTCTCACACTGCTGTTTGCAGAAGTACAGGGCAGATGCAGCCCTCTCCCCTCTGCTCTGTGCCAGGGGCTCACCCCTCTCCTCAGAGGTGTTCTCACCTTTCTGGCAGGTGCTCCACCCACTTCTGGTGCCCGTT
Organism: Muscicapa striata striata; assembly: GCA_030060385.1. Classification (NCBI taxonomy): domain Eukaryota; kingdom Metazoa; phylum Chordata; class Aves; order Passeriformes; family Muscicapidae; genus Muscicapa; species Muscicapa striata. The sequence continues at coordinate 360,601 of JAREIS010000088.1, forward strand.
GGACAAGTAGTGCAGAGACAGAGCTGCTTTCTTCAGCACTGCCACGTACTTCACTGCCTCAGGGAGCCCCACCAGGGCAGCCCCCTGGAAACTGAGCACAGGCACAAGGAATTAGGGAATTCTCCTATTTTACCCTGGGGAAGGGGCTGGAGTACCAGGAGTAGCTGAGGGAGCTGGGAAAGGGGCTCAGCCTGGAGAAAAGGAGGTTCAGGGGGGACCTTCTGGCTCTGCACAACTCCCTGACAGGAGGGGGCAGCCAGTGGGGGGTGGACTCTGCTCCAGGGAACAGGGACAGGAGAGAGAGAACAGCCTCAGGCTGGGCCAGGGGAGGCTCAGGGTGGACATCAGGAGGAACTTCCCCATGAAAAGAGCGGTCAGGGATTGGAACTGCCCAGGGAGGTTTGGAGTGCCCATCCCTGGAGGTGTCCAAGGAAGGCCTGGACGTGGCACTCAGTGCTCTGGGCTGGGGACAAGGTGGGGACTCGTCACGGTTGGACTTGGTGGTCTGGGAGAGCTTTTCCAGCCTCAGTGGTTCTGGGATTCCCTGCAAGGTTCAGGCATTCATAAAGGATACATCCAAAATTTGATTTGGAAATGTTACATCTGACTAATCTTTCTCTACAATGCAAGCTCAGACTAAGTCCATGACCCATTTTTTTTTCCTTCCCAGACCACTACTACAAGGAGAAAAAACCCATGCAGACAGGAAATTCCACCTGCCAGTGTCCAGGGAGGTCTCCCAGTTCAAGCCCCCGATGTTGGTCTCCCAGGAACGCAGAATTCGTCCAGCATTGGACACAGTGATGGCATCTGGAGAGGAGGAGAGGGGGAGGAACACAGAGCTTGCAGCCACCACAACAAAGGGATGTGCTCTGCAGCTCCAGCCTGTGCTCTAAGGCTGGCTCCACACTCCAGGAGCCCTGCCAGCCCCGGCAGTGCCACCTACCCTGCCCATGGATCAGCATCGCATCGATGGCTCCTTCCGGGGTGCCCTTGTCCACATGGCGCCACACTGTAAGAGACAGGCGCAAAGGAGAACGGCATTTCTACCCACAAAAGCGTTTCTGTGCTACTGGGCTTAAACCTGCTCACAGAGCCAGCCCTAAAGCAGGGCTCTGACCTGCCGGCCGAGCCCTCCCGCCCGCCGCAGCCCCAGAACAGCGTTCACACTGCCGGAGGCACAGCCAGGACAACAGCATTGACCCTCGGCCACAAAGCGGCCGCACTCACGGATTTCACCGCTCCGGGAGTTGAGGGCGGCCACAACATTCTCCTCGGTGGCCACGACGAGCTTCTTCGAGCCCTGCGAGGCCTCCAAGGAGGCGAACTTGAGCTTCCCCACGTACTGCTGCCTCCTGCGAGAGGGAACGGGAGCGCCGGTGAAATGGGGCCGGGGCGGGCGCGGGGCCTGTCCGCGGGAGCGGAGACCCAACCCGGCCGGACCCCCGGCGCTCACCAGTCAAACTTGCCCACTTGGTCCTCGTAGACGGCGGCGGCCAAAGGCAGCAGGACCAGGATGGCCAGCAGCACCGCCCGCGACCCCGCCGCCATGACAGCGGCCCCGGCGCCCGGGGGGCCTTCTGCGCCGCGGGGCCGCCCACGCCGCCGCCTGCGCGGGGAAAGGGACTCAGCGCCGCGAGGAGCGCGCAGGCAGCGCGCGGGGCAGCCCCGCCCGTTCCCGGCAGCCCGCGCGCGGCCCGGGGGCCTCGGAGCACGGCGGAACCATGCCCAAGTCCAAGCGGGACCGTAAAGGTGCGAGTGGGACCCTGCACCCGAATCCCCGACACCCTGCCCGGGCACATCCCTCTCCCCACCCCTCTTCCTGTCCCCTATTCAATTGTTTTCCCATTCCTCGATCCCATCCCCCATCTCCCCCTTCCCTCTCCCCACCCCCTTCCCTATTCCTGTACCCTTGTCCGTCGTTTTCTCATTTCTCGACCCCATGCATCGCCCTCTTCTCTCTCCCCGTCCCCTTACCTATCTTTTGAATCTTGCCCCATCCCTGTTCCCTTCCCTATCCCAGTCCCGTTCCTCACCCCTCGACTCGTTGCCCATCTCTCCTTCCCACCTCCATCCCCATCCCTCCCTGACGCTCTCTCCGCTCCGCTCCCCGCAGTGTCCCTTACGCGGACGCCCCGCAAGGGGCTGGAGGCCAAGCAGGCGCTGATCGCCGAGGTGAGTCTGGCCCGGGCCCGGGTCCCTCTCCTCTCCCCTCCTCTCCTTGCCGTTCCCCCCGCCCCCCGTGCCCGTCCCGGTCCTGGTAACGGCTCCCCCGCAGCTGCGGCGCTGTGTGGACACCTACAAGTACATCTTTGTCTTCTCCGTGGCCAACATGAGGAACAACAAGCTGAAGGATGTGCGGAACGCCTGGAAGCACAGCAGGTGGGCAGGGGGTGGTGCAGGGTGGGAGACTCCCAAGGGGATGAGCTCCAGGGCTGACATCCTCCTCCTCCTCCTGGGCAGGATCTTCTTCGGGAAGAACAAGGTGATGATGGTGGCGCTGGGCCGGGAGCCGAGCAGCGAGTACAAGGAGAACCTGCACAAGGTACCTGCTGGGGTTCCTCTGGGTGTCCTAAAGCTTCACCTGGTGTGTTCCACATCCTGGGGTCACCATTCTGTGGGTGTTGTAACTGAATCCAGCCATGCCCTGCCATGAAGGGTCTGTTGTGAGTGAGGCTGTGCAGGGCTGAGCCTGTGCAGGTGAGTCCCTGGTGCTCCCCAGTCCCCATAGATGCTCCTTTCTTGCAGGTCAGCAAACACCTGAGAGGGGAGGTTGGGCTCCTCTTCACCAACCGCACCAGGGACGAGGTGGATGAGTAAGTACCAGTCTGGCACAGCCTGTTTGTACAGAACCCGAACACTCCCTGCTGCTTCCTTCAAAGCAGGGATAGTCTCAAGGGCCTTTTCCACTCTTTGTCAGCCATTCCTGCAACAGCAGGGCAGAATCACAGAAGGGTTTGGATTGGGAGGAACCTTAAAGCTCATCTCATTCCACCCCTTGGGCACTTCCAGGGATCCATGGGTAGCCTCAGCCTCTCTAAATAACACCAGATCCTAGGGCAGGCTGTGCCCCAGTCCCTGTCTCAGCCCAGGGATGTTCCTCCCCCAGCTGAAGCTCTTGTTGCCCATGTGTGTCCCAGGTGGTTCTCCAAGTTCCGGGAGCTGGACTTTGCCCGTGCTGGGAACAAGGCGCCCTACGGGGTAAGCCTGGACACGGGGCCCCTGGAGCAGTTCCCCCACTCCATGGAGCCACAGCTGCGGCAGCTGGGGCTGCCCACAGCCCTGAAGAAAGGTACAGCAGGAGGGAGGGTCAGCTCCAGAGTCTGTCTCTGCAGGTGGGATCTCTTATGGAGAATGATAAACATAGAGCAGGCTTTAGGTCTGGAGAAAAGCTGAGGGACAACTTTCTTCTTGCTGGGCTGGGGCTAGAACTCCTTATGTCCTTGTGCTGCTGTTCCCAACCTCATGTCAAAGGCTGAGGTAAAACCCCCAGATTTCTCCAGAATCCTTTTCAAGTGGAAACAGCTCAGATTAACCCTTTCAGGAACCAGGTGTGGGGTTTTAGAGCTGATCTCACCCATCTGCTTGGGGTGCACTGATACTGCATGGGAAGGTGTCAGCCCCAGTGGGTGGTGTTGGAGGGAGTGCTGGCTCTGCCCCCCACATTCCAGGGGAGTTCCCAGTGCCTGGGATCCTATTTCCAGGGGTTTTGCTCTGCAGGGGTGGTGACACTGCTTTCAGATTATGAAGTGTGCAAGGAAGGAGATGTTCTCACCCCAGAACAGGCCCGTGTGCTGGTGAGTAACACAACAGCCCTGCTTCCTGATACAAAATGACTAATAATTAATTAACACAACTCCTAAAACTCAGCAGCAATTATTTTGGTTCCTGCTTTGCTCTACTTCCCACCTGGAAGCAGAATTCACTGTTTTGCTAGGCTGGGCACAGAGACAGGAAAGCAGGAATAGATTTGTCTTTTCTAGAAACTCTTTGGCTACGAGATGGCAGAGTTTAAAGTCACCATGAAGTTCCTGTGGAATTCTGAGACTGGAGACTTCCAGAAACTCGTGGAAGATACAGCAGAGGAGGAGGAAGAAGAGGATGATGATGATGATGGCAAGCAATGAGGACTAACAGCTTGGACACCAGACAGTTCTATTTTAGGGACAAAAAGAGGAGGACATTTCCCTTCCCTGGGTGCACCTGGACTGGGATGATCTTCATATACAATGACATTATGCTTTTTTTATATTTATATAAATATCTATGTGAAACTTCAGGTGGTTGTTGCTCTGCCTGTTACTGTTGGTGTATCCTGGGATCTGAGGAAATGCTCAAACACAAAAACTGGGCAGAAAGAGTGTAAATGTAATGGAACTTTGATATAGCACAAACAGAAAGATGCTGAGGGTTTGTTATTCTGACACAGAAGATACTTAGCTCAATCCTTGGAACTCTGCCTTATCCCTGGCAGTGTCCAAGGCCAGGCTGGATGGGGCTTGGAGCACCCTGGGATAGTGGAAGATGTCCCTGCCCATGGCAGAGGGTGGAACAACATGAGATTTAAGCACTGTCCAACCCAAACCATCCTGAAATTCTGTGATTCCAAGTCCCTAAGTACTGCCAAAGAGATGCCAGGTTCCAGGGACAGGTCAGACATGGGGTCTGCACTAGAAAGAGGTTTTATTCTTGTATGTAATTATTTAAGATTTCACATTAAAGCACAACAGGGGCCTTCACCTCGTTAACATGTTCATTTTCCTGATCAGCTGCATCCTGAATCACAGGGTGTGCTGGGGGAGCCGAGGGGCCTGGAGGGAGGACCAAGGCACGGGTGTGGATCCTACAAAGCTTCATTGATTCAGGAGAACCCTGCAGCCTTCCAGGCGTGGCTGGGAGGGCAGGGTGGGCAGTACCTCCGCAGGGCTGGGCTGCTGTCCCAGCGCTCCCTAGCGGAAGTAGTTGGGGCAGTCGTGAGCACTCAGGTTCCAGGCCTCGTCAAACGCCTGCACCACGGCCGGCAGCAGGGGACCCTCCTCGCTGTAGTCGAGGTTCTGCTCCAGCTGCTCCAAGTTGGACATCCCAATGATCACTGCATCCCCAAAAGAACCCTGGGAAGACATGGGAGAGAAAGTTCACCTCCCAAGCCACTGTGGGCCAAACAAAGCGTTTCTTTCCTAAAGAACATCCAGGAATTAAGCAACTGACACCACAAATCCTGCTCACCAGGCCAGGACATCCCCAAGTCACTCCAAATCTCATAAGCTGCCAAATCCTACTTTATGATGGGCTACAGGAATATTTAGGGGACATCAGGAATATTAAGTATTTCCTAGTCCAGCAAAAGGTGAGTCTTCTCTTGCAGGGAAGCTGAGTGCATGGGAAGCCAAGACCTCAGTAAATGGCACCTAAAATCTTCCACTTGAAGCTTCCAGTTCTGACCACATGGGACATCATGGGGAAAGGCAGAGCTGCCTCACTCCTGCTGCCTGGCAGTGTACAGCAATATTCACTGTCAATGCCACAATCCCACAGGATTAAAGACACTGACACTAACCTTCCCTGTTTGTGAGCAATGGCAGCAGTGCCCAGTGCTGGCAGCAGTGCCCAGGTCAAGCTCTCACCTGCAGTTTGGAGTGGTTGTAGAGCCAGCGCAGTGCAGCAGATGCCAGGCTGGGTGCAGTGGAGCCATAAGCCTCTTTCAGAGCTTTTTCTACCAGTGCAATTCCCTCAAAATTGTGTTTTTTCCAGTACCTGCCAAAAAAAAAAAAAAAATCAGTTAATGCCCTTGGGACCTCTAGTTAGTGGCACATCTGTATTCCAATCCAAAGGCTTTCAGGAAGCCTCATACAATTCTTTGCAGCCTCTGAGGACTTCTGCAATCTCCCTTGGGAGCTGGGAGGAAGCTGAGCCTAAAAACCAGCCTGCGGAACTCAGTCACACACCACAGCGCCAACCACGTGTGCTGACATAATCCCAAGCTTTGGTCAATTCTGCTTCCTCTCAGCCATTAGAACTAAACACTATTAGAGTGTTTTTTAAAAATGCAGCCATTCCTGCTCATCTGTCAGCTCAGAACATACCTGTCCCTGTAGGCCTGAGCCCAGTCATTCCCAAAAAATCTCCCAGTGGGCTGGCGCGTGTCTTTGTCCTCGTACTTGTACTTGCCGGTCAGCAGCCCCCCTGGGATGGAAGGCAGCAGCAGGTTTGGGGATGGGCTGGCTCTGCAGAGCCCCCATTCCAGAGAGTTTTGTCCCAAAGCCTGGCCTTGCCCCCTGTACCTGCCAGAGGGTTGTAGGCATAGAAGCGCAGCCCGAAGTGCCTCAGGCAGGGGAACAGCTCGGCCTCCACCTGGCGAGTGGTCGCGTTGTACATTCCCTGCAGGGGTGGGAGACAGCCTCAAACAGAGCTCAGGGCACAGCAGTCATCCTTTCCCACCCTTTCCTGGCAATACCCACCCCAGAGAGCAGCTTCAGATCACACAAGGTTATGATTTGCTAAAGAACAGACTCGCTGAAGGACTGCAAATCATTTAAGTTCCAGGACAGGGAGTCACTGACTGCAGTAATGAACATACTGAGCTGTTTCTGAGCAGCAACCTTGCTCAGCTTCCTGAATTTCCTCACAGAAAGGGTGGGCAGGCCTTGGAAGGGGCTGCCCAGGGAGGTGTTGGAGTCCCCATCCCTGGAGGTGTCCAAGGATGTGGGCTGGGTGACAAGGTGGCATTGGGCACAGCTGGGACTGGAGGTCTTTTCCAACCTCAGTGACTCTGTGACTTCCCAGACTAAGTGCAGCAGCTTCCTTCTGTGTTTATATCTGGCACACTGGGGCTGATCCTACATTTGGGGAGTCCAAATCCAAGCTTCCCCCTCCCTCACCTGGTACACAGTTGGCATCACCCAGTTGTTGTACTTGCAGATGGTGCAGATTTCTGCCACCTCCCACGCGGCGTAGTTTGACAGGCCAAGCTCTTTAAACTTCCCCTGCAGAGGAATAAAGGGGAATTCAGTGCCAGTGTTTCAAAGTTCATCTGGACCTCAACAGCACAAGATAGATACAGTGAAAAGGACAATCACCAAGTTTTAGTCCAGAAGGGTTAATTCTTGTTTACCTTTTCTGACAGACTATGAATTGCTAAGACATGACAAAAATATTCTCCATTTTCTGTTCATTTGGAATTCACACCTTCTAGTTTAAATGGTATAACCAGATATACAAAACTCAGGAATTCTTTACTCATTATCAGCACTAATCTTAACCCAGACTGTTAACACGGGTGGAAGCAAAGTTCAGATGTTCCAAGAGCTCCTGGGAACAAAGTGCATCACATGAGCACACAAAGAGCAGCGGCTGCTCAGCTCTGCCCTGGGCTCTGTCTCCTCTTCCCAGAGCTGCACAAACCCAGTGCTGCAGATAGGCACAAGCAGCAGCCCTGGTTTAAAAAAAACAGTGAGAATCAAGGATTGTCCAGGACTCTGCACTTTTACCTCTTTGTGTAGCTCATTGCAGGCACGCAGGGTCTCCTCCACTGGGGTCCCGTGGTCAGGAGCGTGCAGGTAGAAGAGCTCCACACTCTTCCTCTGCAGCCTCTCCAGGGATGTGTCCAGCTGGGAGCGCACACTCTCCGGCTTCAGCGTCTTCCCATCCCACGGGTTGGCCTTGGTGGCCACTTCCACTGGCAGGGAGAGAAGGAATGAGTGAAGATGTTTCCACCTTGAGGAAGGGAGTGGGGATAAGGGACATAACCCAAGTGTTTGAGGTGTTTCAGGGAAGGTGCTTCTCCTCAGGAATCCTGTCAGCCTAGCAGGGGAGGCTCTGCCCCAGACAGGGAAGGTCTGCCCCTCAAGGTCTGGGGTCAGCATTCTTACAGGGCTCCCTTCCCCTCAGGCATGGCATCAGCCTGGCAGGGAAAACCCTTGTCCTAAGGGGATGGGCCTGGGGCAAGTCTGTTTTCCTCAAGAGAGAGTCAGCTGAGCAGGGAAGATCCCTCTCCTCAGGGAATGGACCCTGAGAGACAGCCTTGCCCTGGAGGACAGCCTCAGACTGGTAGGGAAGAGCCTTCTCCTTCCCCAGGGAAGTCCCATCTCCTCAGGGAAGTCTTCTCAGGGAGGGCATTAGCCCAACAGGGAAGGAGTCCTGGCCAGGTCTATTCTCCTCAAGGACGGTGCCAGCCTGGCAGAAGAGACGAGACCTCTCCTCAGAGAAGACCCCTCTTCTCAGGGCAGTGTTACCAGCAAGGCCCCTCTCCTCAGGGAAATCCTCGCCAGGAAAAACCCCTCTCCTCACAGAACGAGTCCTGGCCAAGTCCCTCCTCCTCAAGGACAGTGTCAGCCTGGCAGAGGGGTCCCTTCTCCGCACACACGGGCCCCGAGGCAGCCCCTGTCCCCCGAGGGCAGCGCGCCCTCCGCCGCCGTACCGGGCTCGGTGCCGCCAGCCAGCAGCGCGCCCAGGATGCGCTCGGACTCGCCGCCCGCGTACATGAAGGCGGTGTCGAGGAGGCGGTGTCGGCGGCGCAGGAAGGCTCGTAGCAGCTCGGCGCTCGCCTCGGGCCCGGCTCGCCGGCCCATCTCCATCGCGCCCAGCACCACCGCGGGCCGGGCCCCACCGCCCGCCACCGCCGCCATCGCCGCCCGCGCCGCCATCGCGCCTGCGCGGCCCCGCCCCGCCCGGCCCCTCACGGCCCCTCACACCCCGGGCGCGGGGGGAACCGGCAACTTGGGGAAAGCAGCGCCGGGAGCCCGCGGGGAGCGTGTGGAAAAACAGCGGCTTTGTGGAAAAGCTTGCTGAGTTCGCCGCTGCGGGTCTGTGGGAAATTGCCGGCTTCCGGCAACTTCCTGAGACAGCGGCAGGACTGGGGAGAGCGGCGATTTGGGACGGCGTTAAAGGAAACTCGGCAGGATTGGCGACAACAGCAAAGGAAACTGGGCAGGATTTGGGATAGCGGCGAAGGAAACCCGGCGGGTGTCTGAGGAGCTGTGGATTTGAGAAGAAAAGCAGCCCAAGTTTCGAAAAGAGCGGGTTTTCAAGGAAAAATAAAGTTCCGAGCCGCGTCGGTGAGGAGGCGATTGCCGGTGCTGCGAGGACAGGTTCGGCTTCTTTTATTTATTCTCCCCCCTGGTTTTTTCCCCTTCTCCTTCTTTTCTTCTTCTTCTTCTTTTTTTTTTCCCCTTCAATTTTTCTTATTTTTTTCCCTTTCCCCTTCTATTTTCTTTTTTTTATTTTGTTTTTTCTTCTCTTCCTATTTTTTTTCTTTCATTTTCCTCCTTCCCCCCTTCTTTTCCTCCTTTTTTCCTTATTATTTCTTCTTTATTTCTTCTTTCACTTCTTCTGTTTCTCCTTTGAGGCCCAACCCTGCCAGGCTAGCAGCAGAACCGAGGCCAGTAAAGGTATATTATCCACTAATGATCCATTTTTCTAACATGAGCCAGCATCCGGAGGAGCCCCAGCCCTGTCCCTCGCACAGATCTGTCGTTCCCCAGTGTTATTAAATTTTTCGTGTGTTTTTTCCTTTTCCCCAGTGTTATCCCAGCGGTTCCATGGCTGCGCGGCGCTGGAGGGGTCTCCCTTTCGGGAATCTCTCTGATTGTCCCAATGGGTCCCGCTGGATCATGGATGTGTTCAATGAGTGTGCCCAGGACAGCCGCGATGTCGCCAGCATCGTTCTGGGGCTGGGCTCCATCCTCTGCTTCATCGCTGCAGCCTTCCCGTGAGTACCGCCCCAAAATCCCGGAGTATCATCCCCAAAATCCCGAAGTATCGCCCCCCAAATCCCGGAGTATCGCATCGCCCCCCAAATCTCTGGGCACCGCTCCCAAATCCCTGGACACTGCCCCCAAATCCTGGAGTATCACCCCCACATCCATGAGTACCGCTCTCAAATCCATGGGCACCGCTCTCAAATCCCGGAGTATCGCTCCCAAGTCCCTGGGCACCGACCCCAAATCTCTGGGCACAGCTCCCAAATCCCTGAGTATCGCCCTCAAATCCCTGGACACCGCTCTCAGATCTTTGGACACAGCTCCCAAATCCCGGAGTCCCGCTCCTAAATCCCTGGGTATCACGCCCACATCCCTGGGCACCGCTCCCAAATCCCTGGGTATCGCCCCCGCATCCCGGGCAGCCCTTCCCGGGGGATGGCACAAACGGGTGCCAGAATTATTAAATCCCCCCGGCAGAAGCAGCGAGGGGAGCAGGCAGCGCAGCCCCACAGGCTCGGCGGTGGCCGTGCTGTTGCTGCTGTGCCTGGCAGCCGGAATGTCCCACGTCAAGCACGTGCAGGGCCGGCAGGACAGGTCAGCCTGTCCCCAGGAATGTCCCCGGGAGCCCTGGGGTGCCTGGAAGTGCTGACACGAGGGTGGCAGGAGGGGCACGTGAGGGGTCACGGTTCTTTCGCAACCAGAGGGGAGGATCCTGCAGCTGGGATCATCTTCCCTGCTCCTCCCGCAGGGCACTCGGCGAGCACCGCTGGGGCTCAGGAGTTCCGCTGGGGCCAGGGCAGCGTGTGGCCTTGCTTTTCCTCCCGGGACTGCTTTGGGATCCACACGAATCCTGGGGATGGCTCCCAGTAGCGCTGAACCAGCTGAGGGTGATGTTTGTGCCTCTGCCCAATGCTCTGCAGGCAGTTTTACCAGGCCTGCAGAACGGGCATCATGGACCAGGCTCTCTCCATCTATTTCCTGCTGGGATGGCTGGGCGGAGACCTCCTCAACCTCATCGGCTCCTTCCTGGCTGATCAGCTGCCCCTGCAGGTACCGGGGCAGGGCTGGCTCTCAAACACCCCAGCTCCAGGGAGGGGTTGGGAGCTGCTTTATCCAGCACTGGGAAGCCCAAACTGCCTGGGATGCTCCCTCTTTACCCCCCAGAAATGCTCCTCTCTCCTGTCCTGGACTTGCTCCCTTTTTCCCCGAGGTGTAGTCCATTCTTTCCCAGGGATTCTCCTTTCTTCCTTCCTAGGGATGCTCCCTTTTTCACCTCTTGGTGTTTTCCATTCTCTCCCAGGGATGCTCCCTTCTTCACCCCCCGAGTTGCTCCTTTCTCTCCCTTGAGGCTGTTCTATTATCCATCCCAGGACATCTTTCTCTCCCAGGGTTGCTCCCCTTCTCCACCGCAGGACCTCCCCTCTCCCCCGGGGGCACGGGGAGAGCAGGGAGCAGCCCTGTGGGGCCATCCCAGCCCCCCCAGGTCCCCGCGGGTGTGTCCCCAGCATGTCCCCTCCCCACAGGTGTACACGGCCATTTACTACGTGCTGGCAGACCTGGGCATGCTCTCCCTCTACTGCTACTACCGGGTGAAGAACAGGGGCAGAGCCTGTGAGTTGGGGCAGGGGTGGGGCCTCTGCTCCCCTGGGCACTGGGAACAGAGAGGGAGGATTTCCAGGGAGCCTGGGGACATTCCAGGCACAGTTATTACATGCCTCTTATTGCTTGCTGGGTTGGTTTTTTTTTCCCTTGGGTAATTTGAGCCCCTAGGAGAGCCAAAGCCAACAAACAGCTACAGGCTGGGCCTGGGGCTCTGCAACCCCCTCCCTCCCCCATGGTGTCCAGGCTGGAAACAACCCCCCTGTGAGCCTCACTGGACACAGAAATAAATAAATCCCCCACAGTTCCATGGTGACTCTGCCTTCAGAGCTGGGAACCACAGAGCTCCTGACTCAGGCAGTGCTGGGAGGGAAAGGGGGAAGTTTTCCAACAGTTTCAGCATCAGTGCTCCAGCCTTGACAGGCCAGTTCATGTCTGTTCAACTGGAGTGAAAAGGGAACCGGAGCAGTTCTGCAGTGTTTAAACAGTCAGAGAAAACAGAGAAAATCCCCTTTCCAGCACTGCTGAGCCCCAAGCAGGCTCCTTGGGACTGGGATAGTTATTTAACTTGGTAAAGACATGAGAATTTTTTAGCCAACTGGTATTTGACCCATCAGATACATAGTTTTGTTAAGCTGAATTTATTTATTGAATATAATCACTAAAAATTACTGAAAAATAATAAATTACTCCTAAGAAATAAACCACAGCAGGGCTTGCTGTGGCAGGGATTTGAGTGACTTAAGACAGTGAAATCTTCTAGTGGGGATGATTTTTAATTGCCCTAAACCCAAAGAAACGGAGATAGGAGCAGTTTCCTCCCTGATAAGGCACAAAGTGGGCAGATCACTGGGAGATAAATCACATCAGTCACCCACAGCAGCCACTGCCCCATCCCTTGGTGAGATAAGGCACAGTTTGGCGGTGTCTTCACCCCAGAGGGTCCTGGCACCCCTGGGGCTGTTGGGGGTTTCTGGCTTCTCCCTAACCAGGCTCTGTGTGACTCCCTGCAGTCCCTGTTGCCATCAATGCAGCCTTTGTATTCCTCTCTGTGGGGTCCCTGTCCAGCCTCTCCCTCCTGGGCAGTGCCAGCACCAAGGATCCAGTGACCTTCAGAGGGAGATCTCTGCTCTCAGCCCCTGGGGATGAGCTGGGACCAAAGGTGAGCCAGCTCCTAAATCTGGGACATGGGATAGTGCTCTGCTTGGGGATGTCCTGCTGGATGTTGTGATGCCAAAAAACCACCCTGGACCTCACCAGGGTTTTGGGGTTAGGGACTGTTCCTGTTTTAGGACCAAATTGTTCTCCAGGAGACTGTTCCAGTCTAGGAAGGTGACACTGGAAAGAGAACTTTTCCAAAGATTCCTCCAAAATTTAGGAACAGTTTGCTGCAGGATTTCAGACATTTCAGGGCATTTTTACTTCACACTTCAAGTACTTCTATGGGCCTGCTCCAAGAGTCAGCAAACCTCACATTTCCCACATCTGTTGCAGACTTTATCTCAGGCAGCTGCATAGCATGGACAGTCTCCAAAAAAATGTGGTTCCTGTTTTCAGGAAATTTGAAAGACTTCTCCCCTTTAATTCCTTTTCCAATTATCCACATTTATCTATATTATTGAAAATCAAGCAAAAAGGTGCAGCAAGGTAACTCACTTGGCTGAAACTGAAGGTTAGGTTTGCAAAATAGTTTTGCTCTGGCAATAGAAAAAGACCTCTCCAAGCAATGCAAATAAACCCAGTTCCCATTAGAATAGATTGCTCTGGGTATTTGGCTGTGGCAAAGTGAAATACAATTATCAGCTGTGATTCCTAGAGGGCTGTCAGAGGGGGAGAGCCAGGCACATGTGGGGTTGGGTGTGGCTGTGGCTGGGTGTGGCTGTGGCTGGGTGTGGCTGTGGTTGTGGCTGTGCTGGGTGTGGCTGTGGCTGGGTGTGGCTGTGGTTGTGGCTGTGGCTGTGGCTGTGCTGGGTGTGGCTGTGCTGGGTGTGGCTGTGCTGGGTGTGGCTGTGCCTGTGCTGGGTGTGGCTGTGGTGCCTGTGGCTGTGCCTGTGCCTGTGCTGGGTGTGCCTGTGCCTGTGCTGGCTCTGAGCACAGGGCTGTCCCTGGCTGTGTCCCCACCCTGCCTTGCAGCCTTTCTCCAGGACTGAGATCATTGGATTCACCATCGGATCTGTCTCCTCCGTGCTCTACCTGTGCTCCCGAGTGCCCCAGATCTGCACCAATGTGAGTGCCCAGCCTGGGACTGGGGGCTCCTCACCTGTCCCTCCCAGGGCTGGGGAGTCTCCTTTCTCCTGGGGGTTCTCCTTTCTCCTCTCTGCTTAGAGGTCCCATCTCTGATCATTCCATAAGGGACTATTTCTCTATTTATTTCCCTCCCTCTCTGTAACCTACCAATACTTTGAGGGTGAGGCTTTCATTTTGTCTCACTTACAAACCAAAGGGGAACTAAAAGACTCAACATTGAGTCACCACTTCTCTTTTTTAATGCTGGGGGAGAGGATGATTAATATCATGTTGTAGCTTCTCTGCTCCCCCTCTTTTCCCAGTACAAGAGGAAATCCACCAGTGGGGTCTCCTACTCTCTCTTTGCCCTGGTGATGCTGGGGAATTCCCTGTACGGCCTCAGTGTCCTCCTGAAGAACCCGGAGCCAGGCCAGGGCCAAGGAGATTACATCCTGCACCACCTGCCCTGGCTCGTGGGCAGCCTGGGCGTGCTGGCCCTGGACGTGGTTGTATCCTTTGCCCTGGGTGGATCCCATGCTGCCAGCAGGACCTGGCAGGGGTGGAGCAGGCAGGGCTGGGCAGGAGGGGTGGGCTGCTGCTGCTGCTCCTTGGGTGATTTGTGCCCTCAGCCCTTGGTTTACACTGAGCTCCTTGTCCTCTTCTGGCACAAACTGGGGCTGGTGGCACCCAGAGCATCCCTGACATGCTCCCTGTGAGTGTGCAGAGCCTTGACCTCTGCCCAGATCTCCTTCCAGTTCCTGGCATATCGGAAAGGACGGCCTGGAGCCCTCGAGGAGAGGAATGCTCTGCTTGGGGAGCAGGAGGAGAGCTCAGAGAGCTGACAGAGGGCCCTGACCCGCTGGGAGAGGAGGAGGAGGATGTACATGAGGAAGGTGGCCTTAGGGCCGGGCACACTGGCCCCTCCATCATGGTGGCTCCTGGCAGAAGAGGCCCTGAGCCCGTGGGTGACACCTTGTGCTGCCAAGGCAGCAGAGGAAGCTGCTGGGACACCTCGTGCCTCTTTGATACCAATGATGCTTTCAGGATAAAAGGGAATTTTTGGATACCTCAGCTGCTCTTCGCTGCTCCCATGCCCCACAGCTGAGCCTGGTCACTGGTGCATCTCCTGAGGGTGGTCTGGAACTTCCTTGGTGCTGAAAACTGTGGGGAGGGGACAGGGATCCCTGACCTGCCACAGACACAGCACCACTGTGACCTCACAACTCCCCCTCAGCTCCTTCTGGAGACACAGAGCTGGATCCAGTGGGGAAGGAGCAGCAGAACCAAAGTCTTCAGTCCACACCTATTTTAATGATCATAGCTCACCCATCTATAAAACATGTCCTTTCCCACCTGCCTCCCTTGGTTTCATTTTGCTGCTTTACCTGGCTCTTGTTCCTGCCTCTCCTAATGAGTCTCACAGCCCCATTTCTCTGACTTCTCATTTTTTGCCTCACCCATGTTTTAATTGCACAGATTCATTAGAGAAGTTGCTCCATTGCTGTTCCCCAGTGGAGGAGCTGCCTCTGCTTGCTCTGGTTTTCAGTTCCTGCCCTCTCTCCTTGGTGAATTTATCAACTTGATGAATTTATCCAGAACCTGATGAGTTTATCCCCAGCACTGATGAGTTTATCTGCAACACTGATGAGTTTATCCTCCTCTTGGAGCCCTGAACTCAGCACAGTGCTCTTTGGCCAGGGAAGGTCTGGGACAAGCTGTGTCCCCATGAGGAAAGTGCAGGTGTAGCCTCCTGTGTGCTGAGCTCTCCTGCTGGGCATGGGCAGCTCAGTCTCTCTGGAAAATGAGGAAAACCAACCAAAGCTTGGAGACCCTTCAGGAAAAGCTATCACAGCTTGGCCTTGTGAAAACAAGAGCTTTCCTTTTCCTGCAGCTGCTATCAGCTCTTCCTTTACTTCCTTTTCCCCTCTCCAGCATCATGTCCCTTTTGGCTTTAGCTCCATTATCATTAGTTGATGATTCCTCAGGCAGTCCATGACATTTGTCCTTCCCAAGGAAGTCACTCTGCTTTGTCCTCACGCTGAGGACACCAATCCAGGGTTCCACAGCTCAGCCTGGATCTCACATTAATGGGATTCCAACTGCTCAGTGCCCACCAAGCTGCACCAGCAGGTTCATTGAAACACAAGCTGGGCCAGTACTTGGGTCTGACCCAGCTGTTCCCAGAAAGGAAACAGATTTTTCAGTCTCTCTGAGCCCCTGAATCAAGTGAGTGGTTTTTTACTGGATTAATTCACGATTCTGCCCCTCCAGATTCACAGGCAAGGGGCTGCTCACCTCATCCTGAAACCAGCAGCATTTCCTTTCCTGTCTTTCCCTGGGAATTACAGAACAATTCATATCCAGTTTTCATCCAAACCATAAGCAAATCCCTCATCTTTGCCACTCACAACACTAAACAATTATCACATACTGGCTTTTCTAAACCTGGATAAAGAACCTCTGCCTGCCATAAGGAGGAAAGTGCATATACACACACACATAAATATATATATACACACACACATATAAATCACACAGTCTGTCCCCACAAGTGTACCTGAAGTACGAGTGAGGTACAAAGCTGATTTCCTCTGCTTTACTTGGGCTGGGCAGGATGGAGCAAGCAGAGTTTACACGCCCACAGCCACCTCAGGGGTGGTTGGAAATTCCTGAGCTCTGTTCCCACCCCTCCAGGTCATTGCTGCAGCCCTGTCCCTGTGCTCAGGATTTTCCAGAGGTAAATGTTAAAGCTGAAAGGCCGAGCAGAAACAAGAGTCCCTGAGGGAGAGGGTAACTGAAAACTCACCTGGAGTCTCCCCCTGCCGGGCTCCAGAGCTCACACAAGCTTATCTGAAGGTTTGTGTGGGGACAGAACTGAGACAGCAACCAAATCCCAGAGTGTTCCCTGGGGATCCCACCCCATCCCATCCCACAGGCACCCCGGGACCTTCACAGGCTCTGGGTGAACTCTGGCCACGTGCAGGAGTCTGGGTGGGACACAGGTGACAGAACAGAGCAAAGGAGAGCACATTAATCAATCACTGTTAGTGCCAATAGTCCCCACTGGCAATTGCAGAGGGCAATTCCCAGAGCCAGGGCCCAGATGATCTTTTTGTGCTTGCCCAGGATTAGGTTTGGTACAACCAAAACCTGGAGATGCCCAAAGCTGTGCCAGCTCCCTCTTCCCACCAAGGGCTCGGGAGGGGACACAGGGAGCAGGGAGGAGCTTTGGGGTCACAGGGATGGGAGGAGCCACCCCCAGCACGGCCCCTCGACCCAGGCTGGACACACTGGAGCTCCCAGGCTGTTTTTAGCAAAGCCAGCACAGCTGGGCAGATCCTTCCCCCTAAATCCACCTGGACACATTTGCTGGATGCCTGGAGCATCAATCCCAGCACCCAGCAGGGTGAGCAATGCAGGGCCAAAGGGCAGTGGGACATCACAGCCCCTTCCAGACAAACATTTCTGGATGTGGGACAAAAAACAAACCCCAAGCAACCCTGCAAGGAAGGAAAGAGAAACAAGGGAGGACACAATCACACCACACATCTTCCTGGGATTTTTTTTGTTTTTATTGTTTTAGTCTTTTTTTTTTCTTTTTTTTCTTTTTTCCATTTTTTAGTATGGAGGCTCAAGTATCAGATGTAGATTCAATTTAAGCTTTACAAAAAAAACAAAAAATCAAAACAAAAACCCCTTTTGCATTCCATAAAAATTGACAGAAAAGCGCCTTGGAACCAGGCTATAGAAGAGCAGAACTTTCAGCAGGTCTCCAAATCACCATCTCCTGCACATCTGGGTTACTCAGTATCGTACAACCCAAGGAACACCCTCTCTTCACTCCCTCCCTCCAGCCAGCCCCTGTGCCCAGCCCCCAAACATACGTGGAATAGATTATTTTTCTTTTTTTTTTTTTTTTTTTTTCTTTTTTTTTTTTTTGTTTTTCCAGTTCTTCCTCTTTCACACACCACAGTATTTAATAAATTTTTTGTTTTACATTTTTTACACCAATGTAACAAAAGGCAGGAGGGGGTGAGGGAGGAAAAGACAAACAATGATCTGTGGTGATGCATATAAATGGGGGAGGGTGGGGAAGGGGGGGGAAGAAAAAAATAATACATGGACTTCTACAGAAACATAGCCTAACATCTCGATAGTAAAATGTGGTGCAAAGTAGGCCTCAGAGACTGAAAAAGTTTGTACAGCTTTATTCATGGGGAGAGGATGGCGCTGCATGGAGAGTATTGGATGCAAATCGTGACGTGACCAACAGAAAAGGGCGGGGGATGATTCTCTAGGAAAGGAATCTAACGAGTGCATGGCATGGCTGGTTAGCACAGACAGAACTTTAACTTTGCTGCTTTCTCTTCAAAGCCTCCACCAGGTCGTTTTTAAGAGCTTCTTGTTTTGATTTGTCTGCAAAAGTCTGCACAGACCTGTGGGGAAGAAGGAAAGGCAGGTGAGAGGCAGCAGGGGAAGGACTGGGAGCAGGGCTGGGAGCCAGGAGGAAGGAGAAGCCCCTGAGCCCAGGCTCAGCTCTGGGGAGCAGAAGGAGACTCAGTGAGAACACAAAGCAGAACTCACTCTGGCAAGGACTGGCACCAAAGGCTTCCCCAGCAGCTCCCTCAGCCCCCGGCTGCCGGAGGGAATTCCCAAGGTTCTGTTCCAGCCTGGAAGAAGCCCCAGCGTCCCACAGCCAAGGGGGTTAGAGCTCCTGCTCCCCCAAAGTGCAGAGAAAATCCAACCCAGCCAGAGCTGGGCAGCTCTGACCCTGCTGCAGGATTGTTCACCTGGAACCTCCTGCCAGCCTTTGCACCAGTGGGAAAAGCAGCCAGAGGTTCTGCTCTCAAAATCTGCCTTTTTTTGTACCTTTCCTAAGGAATGAGTGATCAAAGCAGCTGAAGAATAGAGACATTATCACAAGGTTATGGCAGGGCTTCCCTTTTCCTGAAAGCACAGAGGAAAAGCTCCACTTTCAGGAATCACCTGGATCATGCCTGTGGAGGAACCTCTGATTTCAATGAGACAATAAGAAATTTCCACTTTTAAAAAGGCCCCTCTTAAATAAATTGATGGAATAGGTTCTATCCAGAACCAAAGTTTTCCAGAGTGGCTACCACAGAGAAGTGGTAGGATCCAATTGGGTAGGATTTCTCCCCACCTAAACCACATTTCACAGCCTTTACAGCACCTGGGAGAGTGGAAGATTTCCCTGCCCATGGCAGGGGGTTGGAATTGGATGAGCTTTAAGGGCCCTTCCAACCAAACCAGTCTGGGATTCTGGGATTCAGAGCAATCTCATTTTCTCTGGTTGTGTCTCCTGTAAACAAGGCTGCTCTTTGTGGTGGTGATTTTCCGACCATTTTTATAACAGTATTTCCATTCTCTTGTCTCTGGAGACTTCTGCTGCTTTAACAAAAACATATACATTCATATTTGCATTTGTCATAGGCTGGAAAAGTGGTTCTTGGCCACTATCAACAAATGGTGAGTTTCCCCCTTGGTGAGCTGGATGTGTTTGAAACAACACCTGGAAGTCGTTAGGAACTGGAGTGGAAGGTTAGGCTGGCTCAGGGTTAGTTACTGCCGTGCACCCTGACACTCAGAGCTCCAGAGCAAAGAGCACAGCAACAAACCCCTCTGGAGGCTGTGCAGAGCACAAGCAGGTGGAGGCTGGCAATGGCTGAGTGAGCTTGAGCACGACTGAGTTTCAAGCTCCAAGGAAATTCGAAGTCCACCAGGCTCACAGGGATGGGAGCACATTTACTCTGAATTTATGGGAAGTACCAGGCTTTTTTTTTTCCAAACTGTGAGACTCCCAAGATTTCATTTTGCAGGGAGGACACTGGGATTACAGGGAATTTCTTTATATAGTGGTGCATCACAGGTGTAAAATCTGCTGGTGCCCAAGGGACGGAGTCCTGGGGCTCCTGGATAGAATCAGCCCAATCCCAACCAGGCATGGGACCACGTGCTCCTTTCCTGCTCCAAAGCCAGAGTGCAGAGTGGTAAATCCTGCCCCAGTTCCCAGTGTGAGGTTTCCATGGGGAGGGAGGAAACATTTCAAAGAGAACAGAGTGGCTGCCCCGAGGCAGAACCCGGCGATGCCTGGGCGTGGCGCCGCTCCCTGGGGATTAGCGGTTAGTTCTGCCCGGACCATGCAGGGGCTGGGCTGTCAGTCCTGGTTTAGTGCTGCTCACACCTCACAGGCAGCGAGGGTACCTGGATTGGTTTAGTTATCAGGCTGGATGTAGATCTGGCGCTGGGTCAACACTTGAGAAAGTTCCCTCTGCAACTGCTTATACTTTTGGTTGTCGGGAATAGCATCGATAGATCTACAGAGAGCAGTGGGAAACCAGGGAGCAAACAGGGAAAAGAACAGTCAGAAGAAGTGGGTAACACAGAGCTGGGGCTCTGGAAGCCCCAGGGAGAAGGAGGGGACACACAGGTGAGGAGCAGCAGGGCCAGGCTGCAGGAGCCAGGTGCTCTGGGTGTTTCCATCACAAGCTGCACAAGGGCCAGGACTCAGACTGAGGGATGGGAGCCACAGCACAGATTCAGCCACAACAGCTCAAGGCAACGTTCACAAGAGAAAGACTCTCTTGCAGATTCCCTCTGGTGTTAATAAAAGCTTCCTGGCTAAACCCTGTCAGCACAAAGGAAACTGAGGCTGTTCTGAGCTGGGCTTGGGGCAGAACCCAGAACTGCTGAGTTCCTGCTGCTCCCTCTGCCCACACAGCAGCATCAGTATTTAATTAACACCATTCTTCTCTCTTTTTCCACATCTCAGGGAAGAGCAGAGCATTCTTTGTGCCCTTTGGTTATTTTACATTACCACACTGTGCTGGGAGGTCTCTCTGTACTTTAAAATGAAGTGATTTGGCATCACAGTTTTGTACTTCCCTCTGTGAGCATGAGAATTACCAGCTTGGGATTTCCATGTCCAATTCCTGCCCAGGAATGAGCAGGGGATGAAAAGTACAGCACAGTTTCCCTACAGAAAGGCACAGGGAATTTAATCTCTTCTCATACACTGTATTTTGTCCAGTGGTGTTGAGAGAAAGACAGAATCTAAAACAAAATCTAAACACCACAAACCACTCATGTCATGTCTTAATTCTGGCACTATTTTTAAGGACAGTAGAAAGAGAAGACAGAATTTAAGTACAGCTTGCAGGACTGTGAAGAATAAAACTAATGAAAAATAAACTGAAAACACAAGTGTTAGTTGGGCTGTTTTGTGCCTGGTGAAGGAACAAGGGATTAAAACATCACTTCAGATTTCTGCAGTAGAAGAATTCCCTGAACTCCACACAACAAATATTGTCCCAAAGCACAGGGAGGGGACAAAAGCAGCTCAGGACTGGGGTGGCACCGCAGGGACATGAAGGGTCCCCCCCACTGCAGCTCCCTTACCTCAGCCCATTAACGATGTCCTTTGTTTTTCCAAAATAAATCTCGTTCAGTGTACTTCTGATTTTGTTTTCCATGTCCTGGAAAAGAAAGTGACACAGCAGCTCTTTAGTCTGCAGGGAGGGTGCAGCACCAGGGTCCCTCTGACATCTCCCAGAGCATTCCCAGCACTCAGATCCCACCAAATCCCTGGGGCTCAGCCCAGCCTCAGGGCTCTGCTCCTGCTCTCCCCTCCCAGCCCATCTCTCCAGGCTGGGGGAGCTCTCTGCACCACCAGAGGGCAGCTTCTCTCCAGCTCTGCAGAGAAGGAAAATTCACCACCCCAACCTTCCCGTGCAGCTTCTTGGCACTGGACAGGCTCCAAGGGCCAAGTCAGTCCTTCAGGGTAACCAAGAGTCCAGAGCTCTTGTAACAAAGCAGCTTTTTTCATTGCATTGCTTTCACGCAAGCAAAAACCTTAAAAAAGGATAAAAGAAGCAGCTGCCTTTCTTTAATTTCCCAGTTCCCTAAAAATGCATCACAGTTGAGAATTTCCTCCTTTCTTGGCTGTAACAATCAAGGAAATCTGGAACACCTTCAGTCAGGACAGTGCAGTGGAACAGCAAAGTGATGCTGCAGCTTCTGAGCAGCTCCACTCCCCTTGCTGAGCTTCCAGGACTGAGAGCTGCTAAAAATCCAACAGTAAACCCAGCTCCAGGGTTTGATACACACTGAACTTACACTCCAAGGGACAGTGCTGTGTAGCAACCTGACCTGAATTAATTCTCCCCAAAAGTGGCTGCAAAAGCAAACAGGGGTAGGAAGTTGTTGATTAGTGCTCAGGAATGAACACCCATTTTCCAGCAAGTCCCTGCAGTACTGAGCAGGAGACAAGGGACAGAGGGGTGGCTCTGGAGCCACAAACAGCTGGAAGGGATGGAGGAGGAGCACTGAGCCACCACACACCAACAGGAGCAACAACAGGAATGAGAAAGTTCTTTGTAAAGAAAAATGCAACAAAATTCTGAGGTATGGGAGCAAATCTGGGCAAAAGCAGCTGCACTCACCTCTACCAAGCGGCCGATATTGGCTATGTGTGGAGAGGAGTCACTCACAGTCTCATCCTTCTCCATCTGCAAAGGAAAGCACAGATCCACCATCACAGGGAGTCTGGGCACAGGCTCCAGGAGGGCTGGGAGAACTCCCCCAGTGAGCAAACACTGCAGAACTGTGCAGAACACTGTGCTGGGAAACCCCAGCACCCGGCACAGGCACGTCTTGGTAACGGAGATGTGGTGGAATAAAAACCAGGAATAAAAATAAGCCCTGATGCAGACAGGCCCCACAACCCAACAGCCACTCTGTCCCCACTGAGGAACAGCCAATGTCCTGTGCAGGAGAATTCAGAGCTGGAACAACTCCAGAGTACAGTGGCACCAACGCCCTCAGTGCAGGACCTGCACAGGACACAGGACCCTGAACCAGCTGAGATCTTTTACCCCAGCATCAAAACTGGGAGCTGGAACTGCAGCTTGATTTATCTGGCTGTGCCTCGTGGAACATCCATCCCAAGGCCCTCCATGGCCTGTGCTAAGGGAAAGTCCATCTTCACCAGAGTTCTTGAGGTGAAAATTGTGCCCACGACACAGCCAAGCTGCTGAACAATGAACATCAGACCCAGGAACCTCAGCAAGATCTGCTGAGACAGCAAGAAAACAAAACTGGGAGACAAATGTAGTGGGAAGAACAGTCTTCAAAGGGTTTTACTAATCCCACTGAATTCTCTTATCCATCTGTTCCTATCCCTCCCTCAGGCAGAGTTTAAAAATCTGGGCCAGCTACAGGTTTCTTCTAATAAGCCAAGTCTGTAACAGGCTTGGGGAAGCGTGTAATTCACTTGGAGCCCCCAAGGCAAGAGATAACCTGGAAGAGGGGGAGAAAGAGCAGCAGGACGTTTCACTTTGCCTTTAGACTGTTTACATGGAATGGAGAGGCTGCCTGGAGAGGGAATCCAGCTGCAGAGCAGGGACAATGCAAACCTGAACTACACAAACACATCCACACATTATGGGGAGTTGGAACTGTCACCAAATGGCCCCAGTCTGAGGCAGCTGGGAGCTGGCAGTGGGGCAGTCACTGCCACAGTGCCTCCTCCACACCTGGACAGCCCCAGCTCCATGGTTAAGAAGCAGAATCTGAAAATAGAATTTTTATTTTTAAAAAAAAAAACGTATATTATTACATCTCCATAAAAACTGCTGCCAGAAGGAAAACATTTTTATGTGCTCTGGAAGGCCAGATGTTACAAGAGGCTGTTTAATGGAGTGCAGAGTCAGGATCAGCCATGTCCTACAAACAGTTGGGTTTTGTTGAGTTGTTGGGGTTTTTAAAGGTTCCTTCCGGGGGCTGGCACTGCACAGGCTTGAGCAGCAGGACTTTTTAAATAAAGGGGAAGATTTGCTTGGAGGGGAAATTCCCTCTGCAGGCTGATGTTAAGGAGCAGCTCATCTTCCCCCTGTCACTGCCCACCTGCCTGCTGGGCTCAGCCAAACCCCAGGGTGAGCCCAGCCCAGTCCAGTCCAGCCCAGTCCCAGGTCTCCTGCAGCAGGCCCAGGCCTGGCTCCCCTGCCTGGCTCCCCCAGCCATCTGCTCTGAGTCTGACTCACAGGGAAACTCACTCCTCTGGGACATCTTGAGGGCTGTCTGGTCACTTTGGAAGTTTCCTGCATGGAATAAAGCAGCTGTCTCGGCTCTCTGTAAACATTATTTGGAGGAATAATATAAAGAGGGACATTTAAGCAGGATAAACACTTTGTTTCATGATGAAAGTGTCTGAAAATACCAGCAAAGGTAGAAGGGAACTCATCCTCCATTTTGCTCTGCAAAGCCAACAACACCCACAGCTGCTCTGGCCATGGAGCAAAGTGAAAATCCCTCTAATGAAACACAAACAGCAATGTGTGCCAAGGGCTCCCAAAGCCACAGGCAGTGGGCAGGCTGAAGGCTCCAGGTGGAAAATATGTGGAATTATTTGGATATCAGTAAGGCAAAATTTGGCCTGCCTCTCCAGCACTTATTTCAAACTATAACCAATAAATGGAGACTGTGATCTGTGCAGGGCATTGCAGGAATCAACTGAGAACTGACCCCATCTTTGCACAGATCTGCTCTCACCAGTGTAACCAAACTCATCCCATTTCCTTTGCCAAACTGCCCAGCCCAAACCATGGGCAAACCTGGGGATGCTACATGACCTTTACCTGCCTCACCTCCTCTCCTCCCCTCTTCTGAACTATGACAGAACTGAACCTCTGTGAAATCCATATAAGACCTCAAAGCTATCCCATGGGCAGGGACACCTTCCACTGTCCCAGGCTGCTCCCAGCCCTCTCCAGCCTGGCCTGGGGCACTGCCAGGGATCCAGGGACAGCCACAGCTGCTCTGGGCAGCCTGAGAGGTGCCACTGCCTCCCCACCCTCATGCTGGGAAAGTGAGGCAGAAATAATCCCCTGGAGAGCCCCTGCCAGCACATCCTGCTGTCCCCTGCACCCAAACACTGCCCAGCTGCTGATCACAGACTCCAGCACACCAGTAACTGCAGAGGGGGAGCTCGAGGATCACAAGAAGATCCCATTGCTGAAAAAACAATTATAGCATCTGGGAGTTGGTGGGAAGGGCCTTTCCATGAAAGCTGCCCTTGATGGAAATGGATGAGTCCCCTAACTGCTGAGCACAGGGATTTCCCTGTGATGATAAATGGCAGAATGGCTCTGCTGGGCCTTCACTGAGCAGCAGCAGATCCCAGGGCAGCTCTTCCTGCAGGCAAGGACTGCTCTGTCTGCACAGTCCAGCCTTCATGCAGCTTTGCAAAACCTTCTGCCCTCACTTAGAATGTGTTCCAAGCTCAAAAATCAATGTCTGTGCTACCTGAATCCCAAATCTCAGGCCTCACTTCCCCGTGACTTTACATCCTCCCCTTCCCACATCTCCTAATGTAAATAAACCACAGGTTTGGAACTTCTTTCTCAGCTCCCTTCCTCAGGCTCACAGTGGCTCAGGAAGCACACACAGGTTCTTTGTGCACGAGGACATCTCAGGAAGGCACCTGCTCTGTGCTGCAAGGAGGGGCTGCAGGAGGCCATCCAGCAAAGTGCAGTGCTGACTGAGTGCCAGCAAAGGGGGAGCCTCTCCATCTCCTGAGCACCAAGTGAAACAGGATCACACAGCTGCTCTTCCCTTCAATAAAAGTGCAGCCTAAGGAAAGCTCAGAGCGCAGCCAAAGCCGCTCGGAGCCCGGCGACTCCAACGTACACAGAGGGGACAGGACCCCAAAACCTGCCAGGGAAAACCAGCTGCCAAACATCTGCCTTCAATCAGGAGGCTGGGAGGTACCTGCAGTCCCCAGAGAACGTGCTAGGTAATTGAAAAGCTGCTGGCACGTTTCATTTCCCTGCAAGTCCTGCTCCCTGCGTCCTCTCTGGCAGAATTTCTGCAGAACAATGTTTATTTCTAAAAATTCCAGCCAAAGCCCCCTGGGCAAGAGAGAGTCACTGCCACACAGAGGCACTGCTGCAGCCAGCACCTAATGGAGTTCCAGTGTGAAAATGTCACTTCAGCTTGAACTCTCCCTAAGCTTTCAGGCCAGAATTACAACTCATGGACCCTGTGTGCTTGGAGCTGGCTAAGAACTGATCTCACCCTCTCAAGGTAAGTTAATACATGTAGATACATAAAGCAATTATGCATGCAGATATATTATATAAAGAACTGGGTATAATAACACACAGGGGTTTGTGTTGCACACTCCTGTGTGTGCACAGACATCCTTTCCTCTACTGGATCAGGACAATCTGATAAAGCAAAAGCCTGAAATTCCAAAATCCACCAGGTAAAGTAAACTAAAGCTACATCAAGGGGTGTTTTCAACTTCCCAAACAGGCTGAATCCTCTATGTCTCCCCCTTTCCTTATTCTGTCCACTCATAAATGTAAAATGTTTGTTTCTTCCTAGAAACAGAGAACTTATATTGTAGCAGATGAAAAAATGTACTGGGAAATCAAGGAAAAGTGGTTCAAGGCACTGGGAAGAGACATGTCAACTCCCAGTGTATGAAATAAAACAGACACAGGCCAGGGATGTGACCTCTGAGTAGCATCTACCCAGGAGGGACACGTGGCTCCAAGAGAATCCCACAATCCTGCAGTGCTTTGGGTTGGAAAGATCAAAGCCCATCCAGTGCCACCCTGCCATGGGCAGGGACACCTTCCACTGTCCCAGGCTGCTCCAAACCCATCCAGCCTGGCCTTGCACACCTCCAGGGAAGCCACAGCAACAAACACAAGAGTCCTGAAGAAAGAGGAAAAAAATCCTCCTCAAAAATTCAGCTCAGCATTTAGCAGCAGCCCAAGGGGGAAGCTTGCAGGAAGGAGCCTGGGGATATTCATGAAAGGCAGAATTTTTCCAAATGATCTTGACAAAGGCAACAAAAGCCCCTGTTTGTTTGGGTACAGGGCAGCAATCTCTCACTGCAGGAAGTGACTGCACAGAGCAGCTGTTTCCAGAGCCTCACTGCAGCTCCAAGCCCAGCTCCAGCACGTGGCACTCTCTGAGCTGCTCCTCTGCCTGCTCCTGGCCATCACCTTCATCACTCCATCAGCACTCACACACAGCCCATGTGCAGCTCTGGGGCCAAACTGCCTTTGCAGCAATGGCTCTCACCACACTGCCCTCTCCAAGAGAGGCTGCTCTGCCATCAGCTTGTGAGCCAGGACATGACCAAGCCTGTGAACACTTCAAAAGCTTCCTCTCAAACACAAGGACATCTGCTACTCTCATTTTAGGATCAAAGGTGGTCAAGTAGCTTAAATGCTGAGTTGACCAAAACTGTGTAAATTTACCATGTACAAAGTTTTTTCAAAATATCACTGATACCTGTCAAGGTGAAACTGTAACATGCTATTCAAGAGGCAACTAAAACCAACTCTTGGTGGTTCTGTTTGCTGCAGGCTGCAAAAAGGGCTGATCAAAAAAGGAGAAGTAAAACTTGCAGAGCTTGGGTGATGTGGCAAACTGGACTTGGAGCCACAAGCCCAAGCCTTGCACTCAGGAGTTTAGTCCAGCTGGGGACACAGAGCCTTGGGGCACTGTGGAGACTGCAGCTCCCTGCAGGGCTCTGTGCCACCCACAGCTGGAAGGTGCCCCCAGCTCCCTGTCCCTGCAGGAGCTGCATCCTCACCCTGACACTGCAGCCAGGCCTGGCTCCATGCACCACATCTGGATCCAGTGCTCTGCTGCTGACATGATGACAGAAGCATGAACCTCCCCACTGAAGCTCTGAGAGGGAAAGTCAAACCAAACAAGGCCCAGCAGCTCAGGCCAAGGTGTACTGAGGACACCCACTCTCCACAGCCCTTGTTTTCCTTGGCACAGCTCTGCTCCAGAGGCCATGGCCAGAGTCAAGCCCTTGGCCTGCACTTCACAGCTCTGATTCACAGGATTAGCAAGGCCTGTGATTAAATATTTCTCCGGGTCACCATAACTTGAGTGTAATTACTGCAAAAAGAGTCAAAAAAAAAAAGGGCTCAAAACTGTCTCCAGATGCCTTTTTCCTTCACTTGCTTTTCCATCAGCTTCTTCAATGTCAACAACATGGAAAGAAAAATCACCCATGCTGGGGCAAACTGTGCAAGACTAACCCAGTTTCAGTCCCCCTCTGCAATCCCAGACCCTCCCTGCCTTCACCTGGCTCAAACCTGTACAAAACCAGGAGGTTTCTAACAGAGTCTGCATTGTCCTTTGTATGGAAAGGCCCAGTCTGCCCTGGGAAGGCTCATAAAGGAGTTTCAGCTGCTGCCAATCTCTCCAGTCACTCATGACCTTACAATGTGCCTCCTGTCCTCCAGAGTTTATTACTCTGCTCCAGTGACTTCCACAGCCCAAAGCAAGGCCAGTCCCTCAGCAGGGAGGCAGGAGGTGGCCAGTGCTGGCTCAGGGCTGCCTCATCCAGGGAGGTGCAGCTCAGCAGATCCTGTCAGGGATGCACTGCTGAGATCCCCCAGCCTGGCACCTCCCTGGGAAAACCAGCTCTCAGGAGGCAGCCAAAGGCATCAGTGCTGGCACAAAACCCCCAAATGTTTAGGACAGATTTATCTTACTCGTTTTAGGAAGTTTTTTAAAGTCAGTGTCCTGGAACTGCAGGAAGAAAACAGTACAGGAAGATGTTTTGAATTCATCTTACCATCAGTGCAAAATACAGGTTTGTTCTCAGTGGTTTAGCTGGCTTTGAAAAGACACATGTAAGAAAAGAAATCATCCTGTATTTTTATAATCCTACTGGAAACTGGGCAAATCTTACAGATAAAAATATCTACAACACACATGGAAAAATAAAAATTCAGGAATACCAAAAGACAAACTGAGACTTACAAGCAAGTCTAAACTGCTGCTGAATGTTTTGTATTTTTAATTGCAAGTCCCAGTGTGTCAAGCACAGTTCAAGGGGCTTTCTGGTAATTACACACTGCTTTCACCATTTCACTGGGCTGCAGAACTGCAGGAGAAGGGATGTTCACACAACACCTCCCAGAGCCAGGGGATGTGCCTGGCTGGGGCTGTGGGTGTGCAGGAGGCAAGGGCAGGTGTGCAGGACACAGCCATACCTGTCTGGTGAGGCTCCCCCCCAGGTTCATGGTACCAGAGCCAGTTTTATTGGTCTGCAGCCACAGCATCACTGTGGAGGTCAGCTTGTAATGGGCAGTGCGGCCACTGGACTTCTCCTGCAGGGGCAAGGAACAAAAAGGGACAGAGACAGAAGGTTAAAATCCTCCCAAAGCCAAGTGGGGCTGGCCTGGCAGAGCCCACAGCAACAGGCCAGCTAACTCTTCCCCCACTCATGCAGCACAGTCTCTTAAAGACAATTCTAAGTGTGCACATTCCTCTAACTTTCCATAGCAAATCTAGTTAGAGCAATTTACCCTCCTATTACCTTGTTTTTATTGCCTAATTAGTGATATTTATCTGTAGCCCTTTATGCTAAAAAACCCCCACATCTCAGGATCACATGCACAGAAAGTAACATACTTTCAATTCTTCTGGGATTCTTTTTGATTACAGCCCTGACTTATCTCTATCCAAATTGCTCTGGGGCATTTTCAAAAATTAACAAGGGAAAGGAGTTTACAGCCCTGACACAATATTGCATTGTTCAGTGAACACCTGTGCTCCTTAATTGTCTGGAATTAAGCAGGTTTTGTTTTCACTTGGGTGTATCAGCTGCCCCAGAGGCTGTACCTGAACCTCCACCACGTGGATGGAATCCCAGCATCCCTTAATCTTCTTTGATCCATCTCCAGCTTTCTTAATGAGGATCACCCCGGCAAAGCCATGATCCAGATCCCAGAGGTAGACAGAGGAGACTCCACCTTCAAAATACCTGCAGGATGCAACCCAAAGGCAAGTTAAAAGCAAGCAGGACCCAAGCCAGAGTCAGGTATCAATAATAATAATCTTAAATGAGCAGAATTTCTAAGTCCTAATACAGATTTTTTTTTTTTTTAAAGACATCTCACTCTCAGTTACACACCCAGAAACACAGCAGCTCAAATCACTTCATAAGGCAGAGACTTTAATTACAAAACAACTGCACATTTCTCTGAAGGAGAATAAAGGTCTGGTGAGAATCAGAGCTATTTACAAATTTCTACAAGACTTGAGCAAACAATTCCTCTGATTCCAATTACCTACAACAGCTGGTAAAAGCATGAGCTCCAACATGGGCTGAGAGTGAGGCTTTATTTTACTATTTGGTCTTTTTTTCCCCTCACTACTGGCCAAGTCTGGAAGTTCTTTACAGCAAAGTTCACTAATTAACACAAAAGGGAGCAAGTAAGTAACTTTATGTTGCTGCCTCAAAAGTCTGTGTGAAGCTGACACTGATTTACTGCAAAGGGATCTGAACTGAAACCAAGATCTCAGAAATGCAGAGATGCTGTTGAGTTTTATTATTTCAGCATCAGATATGGAAAACAAGAGAAAATAAGGCAGGCTGCCTCAATCTCAGGTGTCTTTTGCTGAAAGCACACTCAGAAAACCAACAAAGCCATGGGATCTGCAGAGCCCCACTCCCTCTGATGACACCACAACTGCTGCAGATGGAAAATGCATTATTTTACAAAATAAAGGTAAACAACCCAACACTGTTGGTAGAAAGATACACAAGGAGTAATTTTGCCTCCTAGAAAACTGGAATTGCAACCCACAGCATTTTACCCCTTCCACTCTCAAGCTAGCAAAGCCATAAGGGGCAGGAGGAAAAGGGAACAATAAATACTGGCTCAGGGCACACAGCTCTCACATCTCAGAGGTGACCATGGCACACGAGGATGATGTGAAAGGAGGAGAGGAAACTTCATCAACCACACGAAATGTTGGGAGTCAGACTTCTCACAGGCTGCAGGAGGGCAAAACCTCATCAGCCACAGACAGGAGGAGCTGCCAGGACTGCCAGCTCCAGGCAGATGAACCTGGTCTGGGCTCTGCCTCTGTCACACACACCTGGAGTGAGCCTCCTGCCTCCTGTGCAAGACAGGAAATCATCCCTCATTGCCAACATGACAGAGTTACTGAACCTTCCCCCTCTGTGCTCCCCTCCCTTCTAACCAAGGCACTCCAGTTGTGACTGGTGCTCAAAAGTCAATTTACTCCAATTTGGAGTTCATGGATTACATTGAATCATTGTGAATTAAAGCACACTGACCCCACCCTTGCCAACAGTCAGGAGAAAAGACACTGGCAAGTGAATGCCAGTGGCACTTTCAGCACTTCAGCACATTCTCTGCACTCACAGTTCAGCTCAATACGCTGTTTCAAGAGGGCAGAGTCACCAGAGAGCCCCAATTTCCTTTAACTGCAGACATCCAAGCCTTTACCCAAACCAATGCTGACCTCAGCAGGGGTAAACAGTTCCTGTTAACTCACCACAGCCTTTCATTTTTCATGGGTGGCTCTGCCTCTCCTCACCAAGCCCAGCCGGGGCAGTTCAGGACCCACTGTCCTGTCCTTGCCAACCACTCAGAACACAGCACTGAAAAAGCAAAGCCCAGCCACACTAAAGCCAGGCTGCCAGCAGGCAGCTTCAACCTAACAAACCAACAGGAACCCTTTTTAGATCCCCTGGGGAATTCACAAATGGATTTTGGTTAATGCAGTTAATGGGAATTCCAGTCCTGCAGTGAACCTCAGCTCCAACCTAAGTGACCCTTCCTTCGGCAGTGGGAATCAAAGGCCAGAGAGAAGCAGTTATTGTCCCTTCTCAGACTGCTTTAAAAATATACATCATATATTCTTCTTCATATACAGAATCAGTGAATTCACTCCAAATGAACTGGCAGTCACTGAGAGCATTACAGTGTGCACAGACAGTTTCCCCATTACCCACTTTACGACCTTGCTACGAGCATGAAACATTAATTAAGAGAGGGACCGAAACAAGGTTTTGGGAAATTTATTCTTACCTACTGTACTTTGATCCTAATGACATGAAACAGGAAAAAAATAATTTTTATGTGGTTCACCTTTATGAGATTTTACATAAAGGCTTTTGTGGGTATTTTAAGAATGTGCTAAAATGTTGTCTGAAACCACATAAAGCCATGTGAAGAACCTCCCGCCAGAACCAACAGCGCACACATGGAAACGCTTTAACTGCCTTTGGAGATCTAATGAATCAAATCTAGTATTAATATTGTTTTAAATACCAACATGCTATTTCAATAAAGCTGCTCTGCCATAGCCAGGCCCAGGATCTGGAGATTGGAACAACAATGCCAGCGACTGAATCCAAGGCACGCCAGGATTTACATTATCCAAAGGCTCCTCTGTGCTCCAGCACTACAGAACTGCTCCAAAATCCCCTCCTCCATGGGGAGAAAATATATAGCACTGATCACTGCACTGGATTTCACCTTCACATAGCACTGGAGTGGGATAAAGTCACAGTTGGAGAGTGGAACATTCCTTTTGTTGTTTTTTTTGTTTTTTTTTTTTTTAAGAAAAGTGAAGAGGTGCCACAGGCTAATTAGTCCATAATAGAAAATGGGATGAGAGATTGGGAGGAATTTAAATTGACATTCATGGACTTGAATTTGCTGCAGGAGGGCTGGGCTTCCTCCAAGAAACCCCCTCACCAAGGACTGAAATGCAGCACAAACTAAAATCCAAGCAGGAGAGGAACCAGTTTGGAAAAGGCTCCAGGAAGGCACAAACTGGGATCTTCCCTGTTAAACAAATGGATGGGCAAGGCAGAGCACAGGCCCAGAGTCACTCACAGCAGAGCACCAAAGCTCCTGCATCCAACATCTCTTTCCTTGGTGGCCTGTTCTGGATGTCCCTGATCCTCAGCACAGCCATGGCTGGAGAAGGCAATCTGTCCTCTCTGGAAGCTGCAACCACAGAATCCCTGAGGCTGGAAAAGTCCTCTAAGGTCATCAAGTCCAAGTACCAGCCCAGCAGGACACACTCAGCACTAACCCACATCCCCAAGTGCCACATCCCCAAGTTTTCTGAACACTTCCAGGGCTGGTGACACCACTCCTGCCCTGGACATCCTGTTTCAATGCTTTACAACCCTTTCCCCTGAAATATTTTTCCTGATATCCAAATTAAAGCTCCCCTGGCACAACCTGGGAGGCCATTTCCTCTTGTCACCTGGAGAAGAGACCAATCCCCACCTGGTTACACCTGCCCTCCCCCAAAGCATCCAAGCAACCAGCAGATGCTTTTGGGATGTCCAGGTGGCCTCAAGTAGGAGGAACTGTGGTACCTCAGAAACAGCCCAAGGGACAAATCATTCTCCAAGGACAGCTTCAGAGCAAAGCAATCACTGCCTAAGGACAGCAATCAATCCAGGATGTTTCAACCAAGATCAATCAGGCTTTACCTACAGACAAAACTTTGTTATGAAACAATGAAAAATCATTTTATGGTTGTCATATCCCTTTATTAACAAGGAAAACATTGCTAAATGATACCATAGTTCAGTTAGAAGGACCTTAAAAGATCATCAAGACCAAGTGACATCCCTGTCCTTGGAGAGGACAGCCAGTGTTATATCTCTGGGAAAATAACTTTTTACAAGGTTGCCCAGGAAGGTGACTACAAGGCATAAGGCCCAAAGTAATCATTCATTCTCTTTACAGAATTCAGAACAGCAGTTCACTCAAAATCAATTATAGTTTTAATGTCATGATCAAACACTGAATTTTTATATCCGTTACTCATCAAACCACAGAACTCCTGGAAAAAGCTGTTTTATACAAAAAATGTCACACTTAAGACTGACCTACTTTACAAATGCAAGAATAAAAGAAAATATTTAAGCTAAGAATGATCCAAAGCTTTATGAAGTGTTTGAAGTTGAAGAGGGTGGAGACACAGGATGGAAACTTGTCTGAGGGGCCAGAGCTGTACCCATGAAATAGAGGCTGTGGCCAGAACAAAGCCAGGACTTCCAGAGGGATGTGACAGGGGAGGAAATCCCCCAGCTTCCAGCACAGCCCTCCCCTCAAGAAAGGAGGGCAGATTCATCACTTTGTTTTACCACTGGAGGACAGCTCAGGAAAGGCCCTCTGACTCTCCTGATAAGGTTCTGCTCCTCCAAGTCTCACCAACAGATCCTGGATGCTGTGTGGAGAAAATGAGCTTCCACCAGAGCAGTAAAAGCAATTTCAGTTACACCTCTGAAGCAAATCACTCATCCATAGAAACATTTGTGCATTTTCCAGTAAGTAGCTGAGAGCCAGAGACTAAAAGTCTGTGGCTTATGGCTCTTCCAACCCCCTGCTGCCAAAGCACCAACACCTGGAACCTCAGCCTGGCTCTGCAAACCTTCCAAAGGCCTGCTCAGGGTTTCAAACTGGCTAATTTAAAGAAGAAAAATACATTTTCTTTTATTCCCTAAAGGTCACATAGTTATTTCTTCCAGCTACAGAAGTTTAGCACAGAAAGGGAAATGTCTCCAGCTATTTACATCAACAGACTTCCAAGAAAACTGGCATTTAAGAACCCTACCCCAAAGGAAAATACCAAGCATTCAGCTACACATGTTTTTACAAGAGTGACAATGACTGAAGTCACAGTGTGAGCAGCTGGTGTCTCACAGCAACCCAAAACATTTCCTGAATGCCAAGGTGAGGGAGCACATTCCAGCTCTCCTGGAACAGGAGACTGCAGTGACAAGTGACATGGCACAGCTCCCACTGAGCCCTTCCCTGTCACCTCCAACTAGCACAGGAATCACAACAGAAATATGAAGGAAGTGGCAAATTTGAGCAAAACCCACCTTCCAGCAAACTCAAAGCATTGCTCAGCTGCTCAACAAATCCCCTGCAATCCCACACCTCAAGGAGGAGGAACAAATTCTTCAGGAGAATAGCTGTCCCTAAGTAATTGTTGCCTCCATGCAGCTGTGGAGTGACAAGGCTCAGGAGCCTGTTCTTTAATAAAAGGACAGGCTGGTACCAGGAACCAGCAGGATGTGACACTTCTGTGAGCCCAGGTGATTTACAGCTCCTCTCTCCTTCCCT
The DNA here is from genome assembly GCA_030060385.1 of Muscicapa striata striata. Lineage (NCBI taxonomy): Eukaryota > Metazoa > Chordata > Aves > Passeriformes > Muscicapidae > Muscicapa > Muscicapa striata. The sequence goes on from JAREIS010000088.1 coordinate 395,096, forward strand.
GCCCCAGGACCACAACTGTGCAGCACTTCCACAACCAGAGACTTAAAATGAAGAAAGTAAAATGTCTGTGCACAGCCCAGGGGTTTTGCACACCACTTGATGAACTCAGCCCAAATTATGCTTGGGGGCTCAGTACAGGTATTTTACAGGAATTCTTTCCAGCATACACAGGTGCAAAAATCCCTGGAGCAAACATACCAATGCAGTTAGGTATGTGTAACTTCAATGCCAGTTGTACTTAAAAGCACACATCTGGACCACGGTGGGATGACTCAAACTGCTCAGCAGAGTTGTGAAGTGCAGGAACTCTGCAAGGAAGGAAAACAGTATCCAAACAATGGGTCCTGAAGGCTAAAAGTGTCCCAAAACCTCCCAGTTTGTGCTTTCTAGCACCTTGCATTATTTAATGAAAACTGTACTGCTCACATTTTCCTTCTCATCCAACTGCTCCTGGCAGATGGGAATTAAGGACCAAACCCCTTTGGAGAAGTCACATGGAAAGAGTTCCATCAGCCACCTAATGAGCAAGGGGTCATTAGGAACAAGGACAAGAGGTCACTCTGGAACGTGTCCTAATGAGGGACTGCTTCATTAACACCAGGCAGCTTCCCCTGCTTCCAAACCCCTGTCCCGTGGCCACCCTTGGGCAGCACAGACTGCTCCAGCCACCCCCTGTCTGCCACATGCCAGGCTCTGCCAGCTGAAATCCACACTTGGGGAGGAGGGGAAGAGACAGCAGAAATCTTGTGTGGTGGTTTAAGTGTGCCAAAATCTTTGGAAGCTGTAGATTTCACATGACATCAGTTCTCTAACTGCAGAATTCTGTATCAGATCTGCCACAAGAAGGCTGCTGTTAAGTTACTCTGTCCCCAAATTCCATCATTAAAACACTGTACATTTGTACATGAGGTAAATTTCTGTCCATACATTGAGACAACTAGTTCAAAAACTCCAGATCACAATAAACTGACAGTTTAAAATTTCATCTCACTTTTGAATGTAAGTCATTTCTTCCTAGGGATTTAAAGCCTTCAGAGAGCAGTGTTTGAGGACAGTGCTGCATCATCAATGCTGACCTCCTAATCCAAGTGTTCAGTTTTTATGTAATTACAGAGAACTGTGGGAACCCAAGGGAAAAACTCCTCCTCCACCCAACATCTCCGATTCAGAAGATAAGAATGCAGTGTGTGCAGAGCTGCTCCAAAATGGAACTCCCAAAGAAAAAAAATTCAGATGAAAAGCAACTGGTTTAGTTTTCCAGCATACCAGTACATTTAATTTTCCCCTCTTTTCTAAGAAGATTTTCTAATTTGAGCAATATTTATCAACAACTCCAATATTAATTCTGCTGTGAGCTGCCCATGGGCATGCTGAGGAGGGGATCTCTCCTGCTCTGTTTTCTAAAGCCAAATAATTTCCTTGGGAAAACAGCACAGCTGTAATTGTGAAAGCACACAGACATGAAAGCAGAGAAGGTCTTGGTGGTTCAGACTTGTCTTAGGAGATTTCATCTCACCCTTATTAGCCTAACCCCAGGCAAGCATCTCCTGGTGCCACAACCCTGGTGTCACAGCCCACTCTGCAGATCCCCAGGCAGCACAGGGACACAGAGGCAGTTTCCCTAGTGCTGGGATGCACAACAAACCCATCTGGATTCAATCTGCAGGGCCCTGGCTGTGCAAGCCCCAGGAACTCCCATGCCCAGGAGAAAGCCAGCACAAAGGGCTGCAGCAGTAATGAGGAACAGGGAGCTGATGGCAATAAAGTCACTTCAAAGCTTTCCAGGGGCTTCCAGCTCAGGCAGAGCAGGTTTGCATCTCAACACAGAGCCAGGGCTCATAAAGGGCTCACAGCTGCCAAAGCCCTTGGTGAGCTCCAACCCCATCCAACCTGGCCTTGGGCACCCCCAGGGTGCCCAGCTTCTCTGGGCAGGGCAGGCTGTGCTGAAAGCAACCCCCTGGTCACACCTCTTACATCTGTTCTTTACCTGGTGGAATTGGGGCTGTTCCTGCACAAAGCACAGCAAAGTTGGTCAAACAGATGAATGCAGCAATGCTACAAACCCTGTGAGAAGTGCAAAGTATTTTGTGAGCTGGCCTGAGCTCCACTGTCAGGGAAGGAGAACTCAGATGACACCATAGCAGATCTCAGATCTCAGGAACAGTTACAGCCCAAGGGCAGCACTAATAGAGGTTCCCATTTATTCTTACCAGGACAAGTGGACTGAGGGAGTGTCAGAGGCTGTGCAAGCACACAATCCAAAAAAAAACCAGGAAAAAAGGTAAAAAAAGGTAAAGTTAAACTATCCAGCAGTTTGTGGGACACCTGAACATACTCAGTACAGATGAAGGCACAGGTCAGTCAAAATGAGCCATCCCTGAAGCCCAGCAAAGCCAGGCTGCTCCACAAGATTAAACAGAGTAATAAAAATAAAAAATACAGTCAGCCCTGAGCACTCTACAAATGAAAGGGCAAACTGGGACTTGACTGCTGTAGCTGCCCAAGCTCTGGCTAAAGGCTCCTCAAGGCACACACTGCTGAGGGACATGGCCCAAGAACTGCTGCTCCAGAGCAGAGAGGGGCAGGGGATGCTCAGGGGGCTGCAAAGAGCCTGGGGTGCCACCCTCAGCACTGCTAACACCATCCAAAACTGCAGGAACTATTCTGGACCAGATTCCAATCAAAATTCAATAATAAAAGGATTACACACAACAAAGACATTTCAGAGGTCAATCCTCTCCCAGACCTCCTTCCACTCCTACCAAATTCCTGGTCCAGAGCTCTAATATAACAAAGTGAAAATGGATCAACATCAAAAACACACACAGAAGCAGAAGTTCAAAAAGGTTTCATTGCTCACTCTGTTGAGGAAACTCAAAATCTTAATCAATACAAACATTTTCAGGAGCAGAATGATTAAGATGATGTTTTATCTTTTTTTAAAGCTGTTAAAAGTCAAAAGCACCAATAAATCCAATTTAAGCCATGGAAAAAAAAAAGGAGGAATAGCTTTCTAAATGCATGTCAGCCACTAAACCATTCCAAAGTTGCCAAAACTCATCCTGTTTGCAGGCATATCAGCAGCATCCTTCCCAGGGGAGGTCTATTTAATCATTTCAGAAATTATTCCTTGCAGACAACAAAGAGCCACTAGATTACTTAATTAAAGCCTTGATTATCTCCAACCCAAAACAAGGGAAGGCAGAATCTAAAATAAGGAGATTTAACCAGCTGCCCTGGTCCTCATTACGCTTTGATTTCAATCAAGCACACACATGTCAAGCAAAGGGCAATAAATTACAACCATGTGTTGGAAGAAATTATCTTCACCATATTGGAAGTGGAAAGCCAAGGCTCTAAGTGAGTGGTGTAAGATATTAGACTTCCATCTGGGAATAATAACCTACTGAACACAAACATAGCAGGGCATTAGCTGCAGGCACTGTTGCAGTTCAGCCTGGCAGCAGGAGATGGAAATGGAACAGTTGTTTTTGGGAAAGTGACATGGATTTTGGTAAAACAGATAACCAAGAAATATGCTTGTTGTTTAACACAGGGAACAGAAAGGGAACTAAAAGCTGGTGTAATTCCTCTTTAACCCAAATGTCTCCAGAAAGAAAAGGTAGGAAACTCCAGAGATACTAAAGGCAGTTTGCACTAAAACAGACACTTAAGGCCAGTTCAGGACTGGTTCACAGGCACTGAAGGTTCAGCAGGATTGTTCTTCTCCACCTTACACAATTTTATTACAAGCAATATTAAAAGATCTCCCCCAAACTTGTTTTCACACTACAGTCACTCAGTGGCCACTAAGCTTTTGGGGATACAATTGAATTTTAAGGTCCCTAGCAAGCCAATCTGCCTGGATTATTGCACACAAGCTGTTAACAAATCCATAACAGGCTGTTTCCCTCAAACACCCACGAGAGCAGGTGTCAGCCCCTTGGGAAATGGCAAATACAATGCAGTGACTCACTGAATGTAGGAGGAGACTTACCACACCTGATGAAAAGAGAAATCTAAAAAGGAAAGGTGTGTGGGCCAAATGGGACTGACACAAAGAAAAACTGAAGCAATCTGAAGTGTTGGGAGAGGCCTGAGATGAATTCTGTGAGATATCAGCACTTTGTGTGTGAGAGGTGAAATGGGAGCTGATCCAGGGGAGGTCTGGACCACATGGAGAGCAGAGTGGGATGGAGATGCTCTCTGAAGGACCCATTTATCTACAGATGCTGCAATGACCAGCATCAGGTGCATTTGGAGCTCAGCAGTGAAGTGAGCCCCGTGCACAGCAACCTCTGAGAGACCTGGGATTGCTCAGCCTGCAGAGGAGGAGGCTCCAGGGTGACCTCACTGGGGCCTTCCAGGAGACAACAGGGATGTTGGAAAGAGATTTTGGACAAGGGCCTGGAGTGCCAGGACACAGGGAATGGCTTCCCACTGCCAGAGGGCAGGGCTGCATGGGATACTGGGATGGAATTGCTCCCTGTGAGGGTGGCAGACCCTGGCACAGGGTGACCAGAGAAGCTGTGCCTGCCCCGGGATCCCTGGAGGCGTCCAAGGCCAGGCTGGACAGGGCTTGGAACAAACTGGCAAGTAGAAGCTGTCCAGCAAGGCTGGACACAAAGCCACTACCTTGTCTGAAAAACCCAGCAGAAACTCTCATGATAGGAATAAAACACCTGAACAGCCCAGGAAACTGAGGCACGCTGGGATCTGGCATTCCCTGTGAGTGCTGGGATTATTTCTGTATTCACTGTTACCTCTCTTCCATAAAACAGCAGCTGTGGTTACAGAGCTCAGAAACATTCTCTGCCCCACAGAGGGACAGAACAGCCTCTTAGGGACTGATGTGTCAGATTTGAGGCTTCTCTCAGCACCATTTTCATCCTCTTCATCTGCAGCCACTGCACTGAACTGCTATTTTTTAAGAGAGAATTTGTAATTGGGAGTATCAATTAGCCTGGTGTCCCCTGTGAAGGATCTGTGTGGGCAGGGAACCCCACCAGAGTGAACAGAAACCATGAAAGTCTCTGCAGGTCAACTCAAAATGTAGATTTTCTGCACACTGCCTACAGACTGATCCCTGCTCCTAGAGGGAGAACCTGGAACAGATCTCCCCACCTAACAGCAACCAGAATTGCCACAGAAGATACAGTTTGAGGGCTGCCAGCACACTTAGCTCTTTGATTAACACATCAACAAGCCTGAAGTACCTCCCAGTGCTGACAAAGCTCTGCTGTGCCTGGCTCTGGAGCTCAGAAGGACTCTGGTACCTGGCCCAGGATGCCCCATGCCCCCCTGCCCAGCTCCAGGAGCTGCAGAGCAGCAGGGCAGGGACACCTCATGACTCTGCCTGGCCCAGCCCCACTGCTGCACTCCCAGGGCAGCTCCCAGCCCCAGCAGCCATGAAGTGACACCCCTGCCCTGCCATCCCCTTCCCACTCAGCTCCAGCAGCTGCTCCTGAGGAACTGCTGCAGTCATTCTCAACCTCAATGCTGGCACGAGCAGCCCTGAGAAAAGTTACCACCTCTGAATTTCCACTCTCTGATCTCCAAGTAAAAATTAAACTTCTGCTGTCAAAACACAAAAATCCAGTTGTCTTACTCAGGAAACTGCAAAGTCCAAAGCCCAATTCTCCCCACATCTCTGTTGGAGGTAAAGTACAAATCCTGATTTTAAGCACGACGAATCCTTCAGACACTGAGGTTAAGTTTCCTTAACTGTGCAAATTTTTTCCACATATGCCACATTTTTTTAATGCTGCTCAGCCAAACATAATTGTCAGCCAAACATAAGCCATCCTTGTCCTCTTTTCCTCCTCCACTTTTGGGATCACAACAGGCACTGAAGTGTTCTGTGCTGGCACCTGTGCTCACAGTCTGACCTGTCCTCCTGACTGTGACCCCTCTGGATCCCCTCTGACCATTCCTGCCTGTAAAACCTGCACTGGCACACAGAAAGATGGAATTTGGAACAACCTCACCTTTTCCTTCCTCACAATACACGAGGATTGCTATAAAGGTACAGCTTACCCCATGCTGAGCAGGGCTCAGCAGATTCACCTCAGTGAGAGAAACCTGCCCTGTGCTTTCCTTCTGCAAATTCCAGCTGTTTAAAGAAGTTATTGTATCCAGCCATGATTTCACGGCCATCTGAGTAGAGAGAGATTTAAAAAGACAACCTTGGTTCCATAAATCTCCTCATTTTCATCCCAGGGTATCAAAAAATCTTATTGGTCCTGCTCTGTTCTGCATCTGGGGAGTAACTGCAAACCTGGCTTTGCTGAATATGCAAAATTCCTTTCTTCCAGTCAGTTCAGATACCAGTAACAACTGTTACTTACAAGAGAAGTTGGAGAGCTATGAAAATAATGCATGAAAAGAAGTAAAAATTTGATACCAGTAACAGAAGTGTGATGCTTAACACATTTGGACAGGCTACATCTACACTGAGCCACAGAACCCAGCAAGGAAAGTTCCTTTTAATGTGCTTTTATCAGCACTGTAACATGATGAACTACATCTAAGGCTGTGTGTTACCTCCCTTTGAGGAAACATGAAGCAGCAATGAAGTTTGTTCACTTTTTTCATGGTCTTTAGGCACCTCCCTAAGGAAGTGTCCCAGTAAAGGACACACCTTCTGGTTCATTTTGCTTTGCAGCACCCACTTGCTGTGTTTTAGCATCACTTTCCACCCCAGCACTGCTTAGGAGACCACAGAGTACAGAGCCCACAGCTGAACCAGATCACATACCAAGGATCTGGACTAAGTGCAGTGCAGGGCCAGTACAGCCCCAATTTACAGAAAAATATTCAACTGATGACTCACCCAGACAGCTTCCTATTCCTTCTTTAAAAAAACCACTGCCTGATCTACATTTATCCCACATGTGCTCTATTAATTCCTTTGTTTTACACCTCTTTAATAAGACAAGGCCTGAAACTCCAATTATTATTATCCTGCAGCAGAAGTTCATTAATCCCTGTCCAACTGCTGCATTTCAGTGTTCAGTGCCTGTTCTTTTACTGGAAGATGTGAGAGTTGCTGCTGCACATAGAGATTTTTTTGAGTATAGCCTTGAGGGAATGGAAAATGCAGATGGTTTAAGACTGAACTTAGAGATCAAAGAGAAGCCAGGTCATGCCAGGACAGAGACAGCATCAATCTGTTAAAGGGGGAGGAAGGTGGGAAAGCACCTCAGCATCTGCCTTTGGCACCAGCTGACAGATTCAATCACATCTGGCATCACAAAGCTCAGCACTGCCTCCCCCCTCACTGCACAGCTGCCCCAGGGGACACAGCCAGACAGACAGACAGACAGGCAGGGCTCTGAGGGTAGGACTGACATACAAGTCTCTGTACTGGTCAAAGGCATTGTTGGCTTCCACCTCCAGCTTGCGCAGGCGAGCCGAGGGCATGGCACCGTCCTCCAGGGGAGGGTCGTACTTGTTGCTCCAGGGTGACCTGCAGGGGACAAGGACAGGGACAGTCAGGCAGGGACAAGGAGACAGACAGTGACAAACAGCCTGGGCACAGCCCCCAGGCTGGGGGATTGCTGGGGTGTCTGGGATTGCTGGTCCTTGGGGGTCCATTCCAGCTCAGGATATTCCATGGCTCTGAAAGGTTTCTGACCTCATCCAGAGATGCTGAACTTCCAAAAAAAACCAAAAGGTGCCCAGAGCAATGTACCTGTAAAAACTGCACCCTACACACCCATTTCAAACACTAGGCCCTCAAAACTCACCTGGAGGCAATTCCCTGGCTTCAAGTTTTTCTATATAAAAAAATACCTCTTGGCTTTCAATCTGCTCCTTCTTAAATATTCAACAACAAGGCTTCAGCTGTTGAACATTAAATATATAAAATTGTTTTCATGCAAATACAAATCAATTGTGCAGTTTATTTGGGATCTGACAGTATTTGAGGCAAACACTGCTGGCTATGATTAAGGTCCCCATTTTCCCCCACTATTCTGCTTTGAAATAAACTCTACCTTTAGCATAACATTAGGAAACCCTTTGAAAAGTTTGAAGGATTTAACCAGGTTTGTAAAGCTGCAGGTTTTACTACAATTTCTGCAGGTGTGGAAGAGATTTTTGTACTTCTAATGAAAAATTTGGTATTAAAAGATTAATGGAACCCTTTGCCCATCTGCTTGAGGCTTTTATAACTCCCATTCTGGAAACCTGCATTTTGCTTTTCATTTCCCCTTGGAGTAACCAACTTACACATATCACTGCTGGGTTAAAGAAAAGCATATCCACCCTTTCTCTCCCCTTTTCCCACTCACTTTGCTTTTTCTCAGCAGCCCTTGGTCACTCATTTCTCAGAAAGGCAGGGGGGCTGACACCTGTTTGATGCAAAGCACAAAGCCCAGGCTCTGTTTTGCTCCCTTCACTCCTCCCAACCACACCTGACAGGAAAGGTGAGACCAGGAAAAGTGGAGTTGTTGTGTCACATCCACCCCAGTGATGTTATCAGGTCATGGTTCTCATCTAAGGACATGGAGGGGGTGCAGCATGTATAGGGATGGAAATGGAGCTGGGGAAAGGGCTGGAGCACCAGGAGAGGCTGAGGGAGCTGGGGAAGGGGCTCAGCCTGGAGAAAAGGGGGATCAGGGGGGACCTTGTGGCTCTGCACAACTCCCTGACAGGAGGGGACAATCCCAAGTCAGGCTCTGCTCCATGGAACAGGGACATGAGGAGAGGGAACAGCCTCAGGCTGGGCCAGGGGAGGCTCAGGGTGGACATCAGGAGGAACTTCCCCATGGGAAGGGTGCTCAGGGGCTGCCCAGGGAGGTTTGGAGTCCCCATCCCTGGAGGTGTGCAAGGAAGGGCTGGATGTGGCACTCAGTGCTCTGGACTGGTCAAGGCTGGACTCAGTGGTCTTGGAGGGTCTCAGAGATTCTGGGATTTTTGTGATTTTAAACAGCTGCTTAAAACGTGGTTGCTCTGGAGGGGAGTCAGCAGGCACAGGATCCCAGCTGGGTCAGGCTGGAAGGGCCCCCAGGGACTCATCTGGTGGCACCTCCCTGCCCCAGCAGGGCCAGCCCAGAGCACAGGATTGTGTGAGGATGGATCTGGAGTATCTCCAGTGAGGGACACTCCACACCCTGGCTGGGCAATGTGTCCCAGAGTGTGTAAAGAAGTTCTTCCTCGTGTTCAGGTGGAACTCCCTGGGATCAGCCCCTGCCCCAGAGCAGAGCCTGGGCCCTGCTGAGAGCCCTCCCTGCACCCAGGGACATGGCCCTTCTCAGCTCTTTCTTCACTCCTTTACCCAAAATCTGAGATCTGGGAGGGGCTCACATGAAAATCACCCTGGTGTTACCCAGTGCTCCCAAATGGCTCAGCCACTGCAGAGGGTGAGCAGAGAACTCCTGCAGCCCCCTGAGAGCTGCTCCAAGTGCAAACACCAAACCTCTTCCCTGCAGGAACAGCATGGAGGGGCAGCCCAGAACAGACCCTTCCAGCCAACAGCCTGGGCCATTTTCATCCCATTCCACTTGGATCCAGCAGCAGCTCTGCCAACAAAAAAAACTCCTAACACAACCCAGTATTTTTTTATTTTTGTGGAAATGCACTCACAACACATTTAAACACTTAACTGGAGGCTATGTGAAGAAAGACAGATGGACAAGCACTTAAATTTCAAAAGTCAGACCTCTAATTTCCCCAGAAGAGAATGGTTTGTGTTTCAGTTAACAGGTTTCAGTGTTGTTGGCCCCAAATTCCCCATAAGGATTCCATTTAACAGAGTGATCAAACACACTTCGAGTGGAAATGTATGGACAAAGTCAGGGACCTTGAAGTCTAATATTAAAAAAAAAGAATTAATAAAAGCTCTGCCTTCACAGTGTGGATTCTATGACTGTTTGATATCCTTCACAAACCTTTGTTATTCCAGGAGCACTCACAGAAGTGCCTGTGAGACTCCCACAAGCAGATTTGGTAATTGAAGAAAATTAAAAGTATCTTTTATGAAGATCCAAGGAGACTCCAAAAATCCAGCTTCTAGTCTGATCCATGTTCAACATGGACCAAACCAAGTCTGTCTAAATATAAGGAAAGCCTAAACTGTGATGGGCTAAGCATTAAGATATTCAATTCCCACAGCAGCTTTTTTTTTTTCCAGGCAAATTCCCAGTCAGGTTGTAAAGCCACTGAAAAAACCCAACCCTATAAACCTGGATTCCCAGTGCTAAGTCTGAGTACCCAGCCCTGCTCTCCTGCTCAAGGACAATGAGGCTCAGTTGGCCACAGAATGCTTTGAAATCCTTGGATTAGTGCTAAAAGAAATGCAATTAGCAGCCTGTGCAATATGAAGAAAAGGTGTCTGGCTTGCAGTGTGCAGGAATTGGGGATGCAGCATGGGGCAGGCAGGGAATAAGATTCCCTGGGACTTCTAATTGAGCATGTGGTTCTGAAAAATGGCTGTGGAAATATCAAAAGCTTTTAAAAGCCCAGTGAACTCCTCGGTCTTGGCCTAATTGATTAAATTAGTGTAAGAGCCACTTCCCAGTAACAACTGCAGATTTTATGAGGTACGAAGCAGTGTCTGGACACAGGCACAGAATGGGATTAGCATGCACAGGGCACTGCTGCTGGGGTTTCAAAGGCTTCTGCTGTGTGCTGAAGGAAAGAATTTACTTCATGAATCAGAGCTGGGACCAATCAATTCCAGAAGGAAGAATCACTTCAATCCAGAATGCCTGAATCAAAAGCCTCAGGAACAGGATTCTTTCATGCCAGCAATTAACACATGGTGCCTGTTCTAGAGGAACAAATGAAAGAGATTTTCTGAAACCTCATTACTTAATAAGTCCTGAAAATTTCAAAGTGATTTTAAAAACTGAATTCCTCCTACTTACTTGTAACTACTTAATACCTTCTCAGAAAGAGATGGAGCAAATTTCAGAGCAAGAGTGACACTGTCCTTAGAGGAAGGGCTGTCATGTGCCCTAATTAAACACAGGGGTTATTAGTGATTGCACAATGTCCCATTACTGTCTAACCAGTGCCTTTTCCAGTTCTCTGTGTCCCTGGTGATTGATGTGCACATCAACAGCCTGAGCAGGATGCAAAGGGGCTGCAAGAAACACCACAACTTCAGGGAGAAAGCATCTCTTAAAAGATCCACACGAAATTCAGGATTTAATCCCTCCTCCTGCACCTGCCAGGGGGGCTGCAGCTGTGTGTGTACATCTCGTGGGGGGCAGCAGCTCTAAACTCCTATTTTATCTACTAATTCAGAAATCATTAAATGCAAGTAGCTGCTAACGTGCATCTGACCAGTGGGGCACACAAAATTAATGCAAAATGCTTTCAGAAGGCACCAGGCTCTTCTGAAGAAGGCTGGAATAGTTTCTAAATATGAGATTAGTACCCTAAAGAAAGTGAGTGACACTCCACCTTCGGGTCCTGCTCACTTGTTGGCCTCTGCAATAGGTTCTATTTTCAACAACTCATGAGGATTTACACTCAGCCACAATCCAGGGGCACTGTCAAACCCTGCATCCACTCTCATTCTCCATCTCCTGTTTCTAGGACAAGATGAATCTCAGCATGTTCTGTGTAAATCATCCACACACAGATGTGCTTCACGTTAGAGAGGGCCCTTTCCTGCAAAAGCAACTGAACCAATTCATCCCCAGTGCTTTACAAGCTCACCTGCTTCTGCAGTGATGCCTGAGTCAAAGAAAAAACATTTGTTAAAAAATATATTCTGAAATTCCACTTTGAAACACAATTCTGGAAACATTCAGGCCAGATGAATGTAAAACACTACATGAAATCTACAGAGAGCAAATGAGATTCTTCCTGGAGATAATTCCAAGCACTAAAATGTAAATGATGACACTGAAGGCTCAGAACCATCCCCTGAAGCAGCAGGATGGCTGAGCTGGCAGTTCAGGGCAGGAGATGAATGGGGTTGTTACCTCACAGCCCAGAACCTTTCGTTAATGGGAAGAATAAAAGTGCTGCAGGAGTCACAAAGATTTCCGGACTGTAAACTCATGATTATTAAATTAAATATCTGGAACTACACCTCTGTCACTACAGCCATTAAGGAAAGTCAGACAATGTGAGAAAGTGAAGGGAAGATTTAAACATAAAATAAAAACACTGGCAATGGCAAGGTAGAGGAAAACACATTAGAAGAGAGACTGTGTTTAATGTGGCAGCCAAAACACTGAAATCTGATTGTACTATTCCAGTATTACAGCCCCTCCTGCTTCAAAATTAATTATATTGTAATTATACACAGTTTACAGGGTTCAAATATTTTCATTGTTTGTCTGCAGCCCTCAGAATAAATCAGCTATTCTGGTAGATGGGGATTCCTTTCCTTTGGTAAAAACTTGGGCCAAGATTTTCAAACAGAACTAATGACACTGAGTCCAAAGTCAGTCAATTCCTCACAAAACATGAGTGAAAGAGCCTTTCCCAGCTGGCAAATCCACCCTGTTTTGTACAAGCTGAAGATGATTTTGTTTAAACCCATGGCTTGCATCATCTCTTTTCTGTCATTACCCATTCCAGAGATTTTGTAACCTTGCAGGGGTGTCTAATTTCCTATCAAGGTCATTTCTGCTAGAGAACTGACTGGTTTTAATCTAGAATGCAGGAAACAAATACATCAGTCACCTCTCTTTAGCAAGGTAACAACTGCACATTTTGGACTCTGAATCTTTGAATGACTGGTATTTTCTTGGCTGAAAGCAAGAGGGAGAAGGGCCTGCAAGGCCTGCACATTCACCCTGGCTGGCAACTCACCTGTACGAGTCCCCATCTCTGTTGTAGTCACACAATAGATAATCCTTCCCTACCACCTTGTCTCGTGCAATCTTCAGGGGCTGATCCACAGAGGAGAGGAGATCTTCACACAGGCTGGGGACCTGCAGGGTGGGAGGAAACAGGGAGGGGAGAGAGGGCAGCACGTTAAGGTTGGAAGGCACTGGCACCCCTGAGAACAGATTTTGTCATTAACAGCCCACATCTGTGCCAAAGCCAAAAACCTTCAAGGAATCACTTCACTTACAACACAGCCCTATGCTCCAATAACTCTAGGTTTCATTAGCAGACCAGTGGTGTGTCCCAGCACACTTCAATACCCACACAGTCCATCCATGCTCACTCTGTGCCAAGGCTGCCCAGGGAAGTGAGTGTCCAGGGCTGATGGATAAAGGTAAATATTGACAGTGCAGTGGGGATGGAGTGGCAGTGAGGGAGCTGCTAAAGGAACTCACCATGCATTCACTGCAGTGAGCTTCCCCAAGCTCCCACTCTGGGTCATTCAGAGCAGGTTCCAGGCACATGACCAGGCTGGCTGATGAGAATACACGAGTCTGTGTGTGTGCAATGTCCAATCCAACACACGTCCTGCACCCTGCACAGCTTTCCATGGACCCAGCACCCCCACTGCCCCCTGCCCTGCATGTGGACAAACACAAGCTCTGCCTCACCCGTGGCAGAGGGGCTGAGATGTCCTGCAGGGACAGGAGACTCCATCTCCTGCACACACTTCACTAATGTGCAGCCCTGTGCCCCAGTCCATCCCAGGGACCATCAGCAATCATTCCTGCAGTTGTTATCAAACAATCAGTGCACCATGTGTTTCCACTGGAACAGCAGTCCAGATTTCACTGCAAGAGAAACGGACTGAAGCAAAATGCCCTTTCCCTACAACCCAACAGGATCACAGGACAACTGGGAAGTTCTTGAATAGATTGGTAACAATATGCTAATAAACCAAGAAAGAAATAAGCAGGGTGGAATCTCTTCTACATTTCACTCTGCATCATAGAGATGAAAATCTGACTGAGAATATGAGGACAAAAGGCAATCAAAGGCAAAATTAATCATGAAGTGATGAATCTACAACTTGTAAGAAATGAAAGGGGGAGGGAGAGAGGAAGGACTAAAGAAAACATGGAAATGTGCTTTCTTTGATTCAGTGAATGGATTAACACCATTTCAAAAGAAAGAAGCCTAGAGGAGAAAAAACAAATTTGGGGTGCAACAGCCCCAAAACTATTTTAATGAACTAGATGGAACAGAAGAGATCAAACTGCCTGGAACAAAAACATTCCTAATCACAAGTACAAGGCAGTAACATACAGAGGATGACAGTCAGAGTGAGCAGGGACACACATAACCAATGTGACTGTGAAAGACAAAAAAAAAAAAAAAAAAATCCTAAATGGAAAACAATGACAAAGCAAACTGTGGCTCCCCCATCCCTGGAAGTATCCAAGGCCAGGAGCAGCCTGGGACAGTGGAAGGTGTCCCTGCTCATGGCACTGGATGGGCTTTAAGGTCCCTCCAACCCAAACCATTTCATGGCTCTAAGATGCAACCAGCAAGTGATGCAACACCTGACCCACACAATTAATCCTTAAACACACAAAAAATCAGAGGCAAACCAAGACATGGTTGGCAAAGTGCTGAAATGGCTGAAATATTCATTGGAGTGTTTCTATTTTGGTCTGCACAGGCTGTAATGTGGCCATTACAGAACTGCAGAGCCCAGACTGAGAGCAGGGCAAATCAGGATTTAAGCCAGCCCAGGGCTCTCATGGGAGCTCATCCTTTGGTACCTGCAGGCCTGGCTGAAGAGGCCTCAACTCCACAGCACAGTCCTGGGTAAACAGATGAGCAGCAGCAGCTTTTGGGGAAATTCTTCCTTTTCTTGAGACCAGAAACTCAGATACTTCCCAGAGCTGACCCAGGTCAGCAGTGTCATGGCACAAGGCAGGTGAAATGATCTATCTGTGTCTGTGAGCACATCTGGCTCCCCTCTGTCCCTTCCTTCTCTTCCCCATTAACCACAAATTTTGGGGTGACTCTTCAGGCTGACAGCAACTCACTGTGCCTGCTTCCCCTCCAGAGGCAGCAGAGCCCAGAGCAGCCCAGCATGGGGAGGTGACCAGTGGAACTCACCCCTGGGCCAGCAGCCCATCAGCACACAAAAATGGCCAGGAACACACCCCTGCCTCTGACTGCCTTTGGGATCAGCAATGGTGATGAAAACACAACTGGGGGAAGTGGCTTTTTCCCAGCCTCTGTTTCCACTCTTTCTTTGGAACAGCCTACACTACACATGTGGTAAGGGAGCATGAGAGGCCTGGCTGTGCAATCCTCCAACCCCAAATAGCCACACAAAGCCTTCTCACAAGAAACCCCAAACCTGAGGCACAGTTGATGCCCCTGCAGAAAAGCTGAATTTACAACCCTTATTAAAAAACCCCACACAAGTAACTTTTAGATTTAACTTTCTTTTAAGAGCAAACCCTGCCTGGTGTGGGGTTTCTGCAGGGCTCAGAGCACAATCCCATATTGACTAGAAGGAACTTGTAACCCACTGTTTTTTTAAGATGCAATCTACTGAACTAAACTTATCTGTGGATGATTTGGTAACAAATATTCATGAGCAGGGTCTCTTTCCCAATTTCTGAGGGCTGTGGTTATTCCTACAGCCATAACAGTGACTGCATTATATCACACACTCACTAGAATATAATACTGCACTGTATCATAACCCTCCATTGTAAAACAAGCTGTATATTCCCTGACTCCTTGGTACAGACACTCCACAGAACTTCAGGCAATCTATTCTTTTCCCCTTCTCATCTTCCAGAATAAAACAGAAGGAAACCCACTCATCTAGTTTGGAAACATTAGAAAATTTCTACAGTATTTATAAAAAGAACAGATATTCTAGCTGATGGAACTACTCGTGTAATTCTAATTATTGGAAAAGCACCCAAGTGTGGCACAATTACCCCAAGAATGTAATTTTTATACCATTTATTACATCAACTGTACTTCCTAAGAATGCATTTACAATTTATGAGCACTGTCTTTCCTCTTCTACTCCTGAAAACAGCTCACAAGGCAAAGGCAGTAACTTGAACAAGGTAATTTGCAGCTTTAAACACTTCAGCTTTATGTTCATGAGACTCTGATTCCTTCTGAATTTATTTAGGTCCTTCAGATTCTTTTCCATGTCAAATACTGAATCTTACTAAAACATGTAAATGTTGTGCACATTCAGACTCTTGCAGGATTCAGTTTATCTGCTGATCCCAGCAAAGGCAACGCTGATGCTCTGAGTTTTCTACCTCAAACAGTGGATTTGTGTTGTTCATTTCTCTTGTTAAGGTTGTTCCCTGTTAACTGAAGAGCCAAAACTCACTCAGGTGCCTGAGCACTTATCTGTGGCAGTCACACATGTGGAATTTGGAATTTAATTCAGAAACACAAGAATTAAGGCACTCCTCAGGCCAAACTGAAGCACTGGTTTTGTTCCATTCATCACCACACCACAAATAAATGTCACTGTGATGCAAACACTGGAGGGTGAGGTTCTTTTATAAGCAAAGACTGGGCTCCCACCTTTGTTCTGACACAATCTTTTCCCACTCCAAGCACTGGAAGGTCACAGGCAGAACACAATCTGCACCTTGTATCTCCAGCTAAAGGCCAGCATTAATGTCACCTGGCCCTAATGCACCCTTGTTTCCCCAGATCAGCTCTGTCATCTCTTCTGGTGGCTCTGGGTACTCAGGAAGTGAGACCACCCTCAGTGTAAATTGGAAAGAAAAAAAGAATGCTAGCCAGGGCTCAGCCTGGAAGAACAGCAGCATCATTCAGAAGGAACAGGGCACAGTGCTTGGGGGATATTTTTTTTTTAAGGAGATACACAAAGGATGTGTAGTGCAAAGGAATGAAAACCTGAATGAGAAAGTGAGGGAAACATGTCAAACAAGGATCCTGTTGTCCCAGGTAACCAAATTCTCCAGCAGAGCTGCCCAGGTATGTAGACAGTGTTTTAATTAAGGCAACTGCTCTGCTATCAAGACAAATAATCACTTGTGCCAAAGTGGAAACTCTACCCTTTTTGGTGAGAGCCTTTTTGAGGTGTTTTTTTGAGTTGCTAAGCTCAGTCATTCCTTCTGGACTCACTTCTTGGTTCAAGGAGCTTATTAGCAATTAAACAATTGCTTCTGGATTATTTTTTAAAGTATTTTTAAACCAGTATCTAAAAAGAAATTCATAGAGGAAAGAGGAGTAATACCTCAGTTCTCCATGCTGACACACAGTCCCATCCTTGCTTTGACCACACTGAATTGCACCAAACTCTGCACTTCACACACTCAGGACAGGCAGTATTTTGGCTGTGTCCACTCCAGCTGAGAACACCCAGGTGACTGTTTTCTGCTACAGCCTTGACTGAATGTACCACATCTACCACTGAAACAGCAACATTCCTGCTGTACCAGGCCTAAGAAATAGTCCTTTTCCATCTTTATCCAGAGGTCAGCATTACTGATCTCCACAGGAGCCTTACACACTGGAAAACGATGCTAACTGCAACAAAATTAAATATATGTTGTTGCTTTTTTTCCTTAAAGAAGCAGAAGGAAATAGGGGGAATGGACTCAAACTGAAAGAGATTAAGTTTACTTTGGAAATTGGAAAGAAATTCTTCCCTGTGAGGGTGGGCAGGCCCTGGCACAGGGTGCCCAGAGCAGCTGTGGCTGCCCCTGGATCCCTGGCAGTGCCCAAGGCCAGGCTGGATGGGGTTTGGAGCAGCCTGGGACAGTGGCAGGTGTCCCTGCCATGGCAGAGGGTGGCACTGGGTGAGCTTTAAGGACTCCTCCAACCCAAACATTTCTACAATTTTGGGAAGATGAGGCAAACTTCAACTAGCCAAGGAGCCATTCAGATCCATCTGTGCTCTGAAACTGCATCTGCAAGGTGCAGGTATCTGAACACACATGTATGAGAGCAGATTTTCATGAGAAGCCCCACCCCACCAGGAAGGTGAGTATTTTATCCCATGTGAACTTTCAACATTAAAGGAGGACAGAAGTGCTGCTCCCACTCAAATACAGAAGAGTCATGGAAGCTCACAAAATAACCCTTCTGGCACACCTCCAGCTCAGATCCTCCATCCAATAAAACATTTTCTGATGTTTGGGAATCCCTGCACAGGCTCAGAGTTGCCTGTTCCTGCAGAAGGCAGGCACAGCCCAGCAGATGTTGTGGGAACTCAAGGAGGAGGCCTGGCTCCACTCATCTTGGGCCTAAAACCATCAGGAAAGTCACTCCCACAAATCCACCCAGTGCTAAACATTAATTTGATCCATCACAGCTCCAAAGGCCACACAATCATCAAGCTTTGTTTATGAGATGACACTTGAATGGACTTTTGTGTTCAGACAAGATATGATTGACACTGCAAACAGCTCAGTGTTATTCATGTATTTGCACTGAATACCAGCACTGCAAGAATGGGCAAAACCAAAATTAACACAAATGAGCTTTTCCGGAAAAAGACAGATGTTGACAAGGTTGCAAACCCAGGTTTGTCTAGGTAACTGTGTCATAGCAGACATGCCACATTAATTAGAAAATGTTTTAATTCAGCCTGAGGAACTACATTAAAAAAAGGTGATAACCATTCATAGAACAAGATCCTTTCCTTTCTTCCTGTGCCTTGCTGGATAAAACAGGGCTTTTGCTAGATTCCCCTTCTGAGAAACAAAAGGCAGCCATCTGGCAGCAGAGGCAGAGTGCCCTGGGCTGTGCCTGGTGACCTGCAGGTGAAGGCTCCTGTATCCTATTACCAGCCCCAGTCCCAGGAGCCAGCACAGGGTATCAGTATCTTGGGAAGTCCTGACTGATTGTGTCAGAGTCCAGCTGGGCTTGGAGATATCCAGTGCAGGACATACTCTCTCCAGTGATATTTCTCTATCCCAGCTTTCCCCTCCATCCTCTAAAGAGGTTAGGGAGGTTTCCAACTAGGATTCATCTTCACACACACTCCCTTCAAATGATATTTTAACAGGTATTTTAAGGGTTTCTAACACAAGCAGTGCAGTGGCAGGAGCCTGGAAGACAAAAAGGCTTAAAAATAGAAAGAGTAAGTGATGTAAGGCCAGAATTGAAATTCCCTTTTCCAATCTCATGCCAGAAGTGGGGTTGCTAGCTCCAAGCCAAGCATCACATTAACAATTTACATATATTAATTGCTATCTCAAATTACCATCAAGATATCCAGAGGTAATCTTTGCTAGCTGGAAAAGCTTCTGCTTATAGCCACTCACCAAATGGAAAAACTGGCTCTCAACCACCATAAATTTATTCAGAGCCCCTTTCTGTAGCCAATAATCCTTGAGTTCGAAACCTGCCTGGCTGCTGGGAGCTCATCCCACAGGTCAGCAAGTCCAAGCAGAACAGCAGGTCAAAGACTCAGCTTTGAGCCCACAAGGCTGTCAAAGCCATTCTACTTCCACCACCTTCTTTTTCAGCTTTCACTGGATCTGATTTTTTGTTTCAAACATCTTCCACCCTCACCAGACGCTCAGCTGACCATCTGCATCCAATTATTTTATCTCTCCCTGCAATGCTGCACAGTGCTCAGGCTCCTGCACTCCAAACACAAAAAGCTCCAGTCACATTCTCATGTTCTTTATGGTCTGTGCAGCCTGAGCAGTGCAGTTTGCCTGGGGGTAAATTCTGTAGCTTCATATATCTTCAGTGACTGAAGGCATGCAAACAGATTTGGGACTTGCCTGGAGATCGCATGAAGCAACAGCCTGAACTGTGTTCAAATATTTCAAAATCATAAGTTTTTACATTTTAAGACTGATCACTCTGGGATTTTCTAAAAAGTAACACATTCTACTAAAAATACTTCAGTATTCCCCTGTGATGAGGAAGGAGAGCTGATCACCTCGCAGATCTTTAATTGCAAACAGATAACCAGCCAAGTTATGACTGCTGTGAATATAAAGAACTCTCACTTGAATTCTTCCACAGCAGCATTACTTGGTTCTGTTCTTCAAGAAAGTTTTCACTTTTGGGAGTGACTCTGTTTCAATACCTGCCTTACTGGGAGAAGAGAAGGAGAAAGCTGTGGCTGTGAGCAATCCCCCCTCTCCTGGTGAGCCTGTCTGTTCTGTGAGCACTATTTTCTGTCCCCACTTCATGCCAGGCATCTGATTTTCCTGAGTCAGCTGGATTTTTTCATCTAATTTATATTATACTCAGCCAGGCAAACATCCAAATTAAACACTCAGCAGGAAATTTGTACTTGCTAAAGGAACCTGCTTAACTTTCACTGAGATTGAGAGTGCATCAACTCCCCCACTCGAGTCAAAGCCATCAAGGCACTCCTGTCACAGATCTGTTATTTGCTGCACATGGCCCACAAGGACAATAAATCCAGTTTCCTTCCACCTTTGCCACCTCAGCCCTCACAGACACGTCACTGAAGCTGTGTGAAAATACCCCCAAAGTGGAGGCTCTGAGCACCACTCAGCCACCTTGTCCTGTGCTGCCAAGGTGTCCTAGGAAGGAACCAACCCTCCATGGCAGCAGTGCCCAGAAGCTGATCCTTCTCTGGGATTTCTCTTGGAAAAAGCACAGCTAGAAGTACAGAGGGCTGACTTTCTGTACAACTGAGCTGAAGAGAAAGCAAGCAGGAAGACAATTGCCATGGATTGTTCTGACCTTTCAGATGGAGCTGCTTGGTCACTTGGAAGTGAGCTCTACCAGCTTCCCTCCTTCACACCTGCTGCCACTCAGCGTGACTTTCCTGAGCCAAACAAAACTTCACTCAACTCATCCAAGGGCATATTTCCAACCAGAGAACACCCTCACAGTCCCCTGTCCAGCAGGTGATGAGAACAGCTGTGATTCCATGGGAAGCACAGTGAATGGGCAGCAGCAGCTCCTGGCCAATGTGAGGCAATAAGGAGGTGACACAGCACTGATGTGGCACAGTTAACATCTCAACTAATGCTCAAAGTGCTGTCACTACACTTAGAATAATTTAGGTTGCAAAAGACCTTGCAGTTCATCAAGTCCAACCTCTGACTTGGAGCATCTTCATAACAAACCCATTTAAGGGCAGTGCAATCACCTTTCTCTCTTATCTTCTGGGAACTTCCTTTCAGCTTGGACTTGTCCCACAGGCAGATTCTCCAAGGCTCACAGTTTCCAGAGGAGCTCCATGGAAAATTATTCCAACTTAAATTACTTGTTCTTAAAAAGGTATATGTCTACAGCAAACTTGATGTGTAGAGATTCAGAAGTCCTCTTGTACACTCTGACAGCCCCTGAGCAGTGTATTTACAAATAATGACTAATTGAACCCTAAGCACTGCATTCCATGCCAAGGCCCATTTCCAGCACCATGCACAGCTTCTTTCAGGCAGGACTTCTGGAGGGCTGTGATTGACAAGGTCTCTAATGAACTCTAATTGAAGCCTCAGCAGTCTGAAAAACCCAACAACAGATGTGGTGAAAGGGCAAACCACAAACTGTTTTGCTAATGAATGGAAAGTGTCTGGGCTGATGAGGGCCAGTGACCCAAAAATTCTCTTCTTCCACCCACCCTTTTACTTCATGTTCAAGTTTGGGCCATTTCCCTTGTCAGCACAACACTTGGGGGCAGTCATGGACAGTCCTGGACATAGTGCAAGTGTTCACTTGGGGATCAAGATGCTCTTTTATGAGCCACAAGCAGCAGAACATGGATACAGCAAGAGGGACCTCACGGAGGGAACTCAGTGTGGTTATCCTTGCCAGCAGGAATGGCAGCCTAGGAATGGTTTTACACTGCCAGAGGGCAGGGCTGGATGGGATATTGGGAAGAAATTCCTTCCTGGGGGGTGGGGAGGCCCTGGCACAGCTGTGGCTGCCCCTGGATCCCTGGAAGTGCCCAAGGCCAGGCTGGACAGGGCTGAGGTCTCAAGGAAGGTGTTCTGCCCATGGCAGGGGGGTGGGACTGGATGAGCTTTAAGGTTCCTCCAAACCCAAACCATTCTGGGATTCTGGCAAAGAGATGCCAGTTCCTTACTGTGTTAGTTTTGGAAAACTCTTTACATACAATGACATTTCTAAGCCATCTTCTCTCCTTTCAATGTACCTTAAGCAAGCAGCCCCCATCAGTCTGGAGATCAAATCCTATAAAAAGACCATGACAATCTGAGCTGCAAACAGACTTCAGGCAATACTCTAAACTTCACATCAAACATTGACATGAGCCTCTGCCTCACACCTTCCTACCCTGGCAGTGGGCTGAGCAAGAAAACCCAGCACAGGAAGTCAGGGTACCATGTTTCACAATTCTCCCCCAAGTTTAATGAACCTGCTCATGCTCATTGTGCACTTGAAGTCTGCCCTTTTCCTCAAGGAGGTTCTTGTCTGCTAATGGGACAAGCAGCAGAACCAAAACATCAAAGGTCTGGATGAAATTTGCCAAGAAAAGGTCAAAAAACTATTTGCTTGAGTCTGGCTCATGATGTGTCTGGAACTATTACAGGTGGCAGAGCACACACTGCTCTTGTCTAACCAGTGGAGCCTTCAGGTGGTCAGGCTGAGAGTGGCTGCAAAACAGGTCTACAGGTGTCTCAACAATAAAGGGATCGTGCTGGATGTAACAAATTATTTCATCTCTGCCCCAGAGGAGGGGCTGCAGTGCCTCCTAACAAGCACCAAACTGCTCTGGTTCATGTTACACTATGAAAGGAGCCCAGGGAGCGTGTTGCTGATGGAAAGCATGTAGAGCACTAATGAGCACCATCCAAAAGTCATTCCAGCATTTAGAGGTACCCAGCAATTTTCTGAGTCATTAAAAACCCTCAGACCAATTACACAGCCAAGCTTACCATGGCTCCCCAAACAACTCCTTGTTTTGAGTGTCCTGGGAGCTCTCAAACCCCAATACCCGCTCAGTTCTCCCAATTTCATCACAAAACCAACCATGTCACACTACATCAGATCAGTGATTTAGTTACTTGTGTCCTACCTCCATCAACAGCCACAAAAACAATGCTTTAGGCTGCCAAAAGTTTTGGGGGCACAGATGTAGCCAATTACTAAATGGTTCCAAGAGAGAGAAATAATCCCTTCCTGCAGGGAATAATTTCTTTCCTGACCCCCAAAGCTCTCTTCCCTGTACCTTGGCTTATAAAAGTAAAATAAATGTTTAGAGTTTGATAAATTTAAGTCAGCCACAACGTTTTGACCACAGCTTACCAACAGCAGCTACAGGAGCACTTCCCAACCAAACCTCTACCTGGTGAGCAGCTGCTCTTCTGCACAAATTCAGAAGCTTAGGTCAGAAATAAGCCCATGTATTTAGACTGGACAATAGAATTCAGTTTTCCCACTAGCAGACTCTGTATAGATTAAAGCCATATTTCAGTAACACCTTCAGTTACTTCAGAGGCAACTGTGCCACACACAGTTTTGGGGGAAAGTTGGCACTAACCAGGTTATTACAGCCCAAATGTGCATCACAGGACGTGCAACTTGCAATGAACCTAGAAATCCTTCCTAAGTCAGTTTTCTTCCTGGCAGTGTGTAAAGGACAACAAAAGTTCCAGGGACAAGAAAAAAATATATCAGACACAAGATGGTCAGCCAGGTTTGGTTTCTGACACTAGACTGCAGAACATCTGATAGAGCACAAATTAAAAATAGATTTGGGTGTTCTCCAGATGCCCAGACATTCTCAGCAGTGTCTTTGCAGCAAGTGGGGCAGCACAGCCATTGCACCTCCCAGAGCTGCACACAGCAGGCTGTTTACAAGGAGATAATACCCAGATACAAGGGCCTGCATCCATCTGCACACACTGTCCCAAATTCAAACAGCAGCTCCAACCTGGCACCTGGAGGTGAGTTCATTAAGAGCTGCTAATGACCCTTCATCCCTAAGTGTGGCTGCACACACAGCCCAAAACAACCACGTGGATTCCTGACATTGCTTGGCCAATGGTTGTTTGTTCAACCTTGCCAAATGACAAGGGGACAGACAAACCACCACAACTTCCAGAAGAAATCCTTACATAGCAGGCCTTTGTCACAGCCATTTCCTGGGCACAGCATGCAGTACTCACCAAGTCAATGAGGTCACTGAGATTCTTCTCTATCTGCTGGGGAGGCAGACGCCTCATCAAATCCAAGGCACAATCCAGCTGCTGGTCACTCTGCAGGAACAAGAAGAGCCCTTGGTCACAAGGTGGGCAGGTAACAACACACAGCTCCCAGTTCTCAGCATTGATGTAAGTAAAATTCATTCCATTTGATTGTGGATTATTGACTTGAGTCCAGTCCTTACCTCACCAAAACTGTTTCCAGTGTTTGTGTAAGTGTTTAATGTGTTGTTTTCTGCACTATCTCAACAATAACCTGGGTTAGGGAACTGAAAGTTCCTTCTCCCAAAGTAGGTTTAACACTTCCTCATTTGCACTGATCAGCTTGAGATAATCAGCATCCAAGACAAACTCTGTTCCACTACAGAGCTCCCTTTCCTCTGCAGCTTTATCAGAAGACCAGAATGAAATGCACATGAAGCATGATCCATTCTTTCCTTCTTCCCACAAAATACACACCAAGAGCTGCCTGTATCTAAGAAATCAGGGATGTTAGTTATTCAGAGCTAACACAAAAATCTCCAAAGGGCTCACTGTAGCTGGTCTCACACCAATTCTGACACAAAAAACACCCTTAAACTCCACTTCAGAGTCAGAAAACTGACACTTGACGAGTTGAGCCTCAGTCCTGACATAACCTTTAGCTGCCCTTTCCATCAACAGACACAAACAGAATCTTTCCTGCTGACCTAACAGCACCCAAAATCTGCACAAGTTCCTTTGATCCCAGGTCAGGTAAAGCACAACCAGTTTGTTTTCACTGCTCCTCCCCTCCTTTTTCTCTTTGCCATTTCCAGCCACCCAAATCCCACGAGCTGAGGTTTCATTTCACCCTCCCGTGTTCTGTCAAGCTCCCAAAGCCCTGTTTACAAACAGCTTCAACACGAACACAGTTCCATTATCACATTATTCAATGCAGCAGCCCCCAGGACAGGGAGAAACAGGAAGCCAAGTTTCCTGCAATTAAGCTAAACCTCTGGAATGAGGGAAGGAGGGAGTGCTCAGTTTAGTGGACATCCATTAGGAAGCATCATTAGATAGCCAGGGGGAGGGAACTCTTCACTTACAGCTACTGAACTCTCAGACCCCAAGGACAGAGACTCTTTAGGTGGCCTGAGCCTGCCCAGGCAGGGATCTCTTTTCCCAAGTACTGTCTGTACCTCCTGCTATCTCTTGCATCCAGGAAGGAAACCTGGCACATTGTCACAGGGTTGTGCTCCTCACTTGTGGATCATGGGAACATTTAGGGAAGTGCTCTGTCCTCCTCTACCAGCTGGAATTGTTTAAAAGACAAAAAAGCCTAGGGAAGGATGTTAAAAATCACCACTAAAGCTGCAACCCCAAAGTATTTTCCAGGAAGGCAAACTGAAAATAAAATACCCTGTATGGAGGAGAATCCACACTTGCAGTGCTTATGGATTAACCAAGAGAACCTGGAGTGACCATTTTTACCCAATATATTCAATAATAGCTGTAAAAGACACGAGCAGGATTGCTGAAGGCAGAGATTCTCCAAGCTGACATACATGGCTGTGTGCAATGGAAAAAAAAAAATTTGCAGGCACACACAGTGCCTGGTACAGTGTAGTTCTCCAGTATCCAGGAGGTAAAAGCAAGGCTGAGCAGCAGGACTCCTCAGTTTCTCACAGAGCATTTAGGTAATTAAACAGCTTGCCAGCAGATCTCTTAGAGCACCAAAATAAAGGCAGGTTCTGCTGCAGTTGTGTCCCTAAATCCATGGTTATACAGTCACTTTAATCCAGCATAAATCCAGCTGGAATGGGCAAAAAGGCAGCACAAGCTGACAGATTACAGCTCAGAGTGGTACCTGGGGGCACTGGAGACATCTGGGATGACCTATTTCAGAACTGAACAGGGATCTTTTGCTCCTGGTTCTTTCTGTGCAGGTGAAGATTTAAAAGCCAGGTGAGTCAAAGGCAGCCTGTGGCTCCTCTGGAGCAGCTGCAGGCACTGACACCCAGAGGGACAGGAAGCACATCCCAGGTGCCAGCAGCAGCAGCAGCACACAGCTCCCTGATCTCACACCTGAACACCCCAAGGATGTGCTGCCAGTTTTGAGTGGCACCAGATCAGTGGTGCTGAAACCCCCCAAAGCCTTCACACAACTGTGACAGGGAAGTGTCTGGGGAACTCGTGTCACCCACCTCTCCAAACCCCATCTACATCTCTCAACTTCACATGTCCTGCATTTCCACTTGCTTAATTCTTCTGTAAAATCACTAAAAACCAGGTTTCTTAGCAGACCTCCAGACAAAACATTTCCATGGAAGTTTTGCCTTTACCCAAGAAGAGGTTGCTGCAGCCCTGCTCCCTGAGCAGGTGATCAGACAGGCTGTCTCCCAGGCTGGGCTGCTCCCAAAGCCAAGCTCTTTGAGCTTGCAGGACTTAATGAGCTTACTGTTTCCTTGATAGGAGGTCATTTTCCACCATTCCTGTTTCTTCCAGCCCAGAACCTCCTGTGGTGGAGCAGGGAGTTCAGACAAATTCTAAATGAAGTTTTATTACAGCTGAAGTCACCGAAGGATTTAGAGATCATAGGAATCTCAAAGACTGAAAATATTAGCTTAGATGAAAGCTCTTTAATAAGTTTCCTTTCAAGATGTTTGCCTATCTAGAATCTCCACTTAAGCACCTGTTATAGCATTCCCATGGCACTACCCCAGGGAAAAAGGTTATGAGGATGTCTGTAGTAGTTATTTTACAGCTTCCTTTGTCTGCACCTCCTCTTCTTTCCAGTCTCTTTGCTGTATTTATCTTATTTCCAAAAGAGAAACTCTCTCACTACAGCCACAGATCTCTGGTCATCTGGGCACTCTGTGTTAAAGCTCAAATCAGAAAAAACAGTGCTGAAAAATTTTTTTAAAATTGCATAAATGTGCAGTTGTAAAGGGGCACAGCTTTGCACCTTAATTTTAAAGGTTGAGTATGGGCAGATGTCATTCAACAAAGAAAACACAAATAAAACAACCCAGGTAGTTACTACAGATACAGAAATCAGAAAAAATCAAACAGGCTGGACTTCCTTTTGATTCCTACTTGCCATGTGTAAAGCCCAGAGCTCCTTGGGGTGAGGGGCACAGGGAACAGGGGGACAGGAGCTGATCCAGCACCACACAAAGCTGGGAGCAAAGAGCTGCTCCTGCCACCAAACCTGGCAGAACCCACACCACAGCACTGGCACCTGAGCAGTGAGCTCCTCTGCACCAGGAGACACATCCAGAGCCTCTCCAGCTCCAGCAGAACCAGGAACACTTCATTGAAGTGGCACCTGTTTGCCTTTTTAACAGACACCAGCACTTAGATGTTATTACAGGTATTCTGCATTTTTAAAATACCTTTACACATGTTTTTTACTACATACACTTACAGAAAGCCACAGCTTTATTCCCAAGTTTGGGAATGGACACTTCTCCATTGCCAGTTCCCTGAGACTTAACCTGCATTCCAGGAGGGCTTCCACAAACCTGCAGTTCTCCCCATCCCAACTGAAAGGAGGTAAAAGACTTCATTTAAAGCTCCTGGCCTTTCAGCCAGCAGGAACTTGCTCCCGTTTATCACAAAGCCCTGTGGATTGAATCTCCCTTCACACCTCTGTTGGGACACTCCTGCCCACCTGACCCTGTTACTGCTGAGCACAAACACAGCTGGGCAGTGTCCCCAAACAGAAACCCACACTGGTTTCACTTCTGTGCTCTATTTCTGTATTAACCCCACTCAGAGCAAGCTCTGAGCCAAGAGCTGAGACAGCTCAGTGCCACAGCAGTGGGAGCTTCTCCCAGTTCAGCCTTTCCTGGGAAATAATTCAGCTGGGCCACCAAATCTTTTCCACTAGCAAACCCAGCACATTTCTACTCCAGGCATGACTGTGCTACCGACCCCCTTTTACATCTGTGACATCTGCTGAGAACAACTAGGGGACCCAGAAATTACTGCACTTGAAAAAGCCACACACCTGATATGACATAAAAATCTTGGAGACACTTCTCACCCAAGTTTTGCTCAAGACTGGCATCTGAAAGGTTACCCAAATTCAAAGTACAAGCAGCATCTCAGTGTTCAGGCAGCAAAAACATAAGATAAAAACCTCAAAAGACACTGCAACCAGAACATCTGCAAAATGCCATGCAATTCAAAGCAATCACACATCAGATCACTCTGATCACTGGTCAGTTTGCAGGCAAAACATCCCTGTAAATTAATCCAGGGCCAGAAGCACACAACAACAAATGACTCTTTTTCCTTCCTTTCAAGCTGCAGACATACCCAAGATTGTAAATCACATTATTTCCTGTCAGATCTCCCAACAGGAATGTCTGACTAATGTTTCAGCTTTGTGGTACTACAACACTAAGTTTTTTAATTGAAACAGATACCCAGCTTCCCCTCCTGCTTGTCATTTTAATCCCTGCCAACTTGCAGAGCTCCAAGGGCAGAAGACTCCCTTTTCCAATTACACAACAGGATAGTATTACTGCTAGAAGCTGCAGCAAGGGTTGAATTATTGTAACCCTTGGGTAATAAAAAGTACAGTAGTATGTTAAGTTGCAGGGTTCCCTTCTCAGCTGTCAGCATTCACTTTTTAGGATATTAGATGGGAAGGGGAATAACTGCCTGACCTGGGAAAGCCCAGAGAAGTTCTGCATTCATGACGTTTCCATCAGCTGCACATATTCCTCGCAATCTGGTTTTCCACATTATTTTTCCCTTGACTATTAACCCTCCTCTGGCAGATCCTATCGAAAACCATTTGTAATGGACTCATAAATCACAGCTCTATGACAGCAAGGTGTGCTGGGGGAGAAACAGCAAGAGCACAGTAAGGAAACAATCAAAGGTAATAAAACCTGAACGCAGACTCTGCCGTGGACAGTCATAAAAGGTCAAAGATTATTAAAAAACAAGACACCGATGCAGACCTCATTCTCCTTCTCTTCAGCTACTTTTACCTTTGTCTGGTTTTGGTTGGATTCAGTGGCTTTTATCTCAAACAGTTCTGACCACACCATAGCCTCAGTAATGAGTTCAGCCCAATTTGCTGTGGTCAAGACCAACCAGCCCAAGTGCTGACACCATCCGTTCCACGAATACCGAATGAGGAGGATTAGAGATTAAAATAAAAGCAAGAAGTGATGGATCAGAAGGCTTTAGCAGAAGCTGCTGTACTCTGTCTCCCCCAGGTCCCCTGTAATCTGTATTTATTTACAGAGCAATTGGACAAGTCACGTCACAGCTTTTGAGTCAGCGAATCCCTCTTGGGGACATTCTCCTGCACATTATTTATTTTATTCTGCTGTGCTCTAACTTTTAAATACAAGTGAGCACACAGCAATACCAGCCTCAATTAATGACTGAACACACTCTCACAGCTTGTTTTCTGAATTCAGGTCTCAGTGTTGTACACACTGCAAATACAGCCAAAAAGCCTCAGAAACACTGAGCAGTTTGTCCTCCATTGCTCTAGGAATGGAACACACATGAAATTCAGAGGGAGCTCTTTACAGAGGTTCTCTAGGAACAAGTAACTCGTGCATCTGCCCTGAAGCCTCATGCAGAGGAACTAAAATAATCCATGGGCAGGGGAGAAGTGAGGCAGCTTCACTTTCCTTGGCCCCAGAGTGCTGCTGACATCGGATCCTTGTGCCATTTTGGGCTGCCAACACAGCCATGGCGAGTCCTGCACAGACTTAAAGGAGTACAATGGGCTCCTAGGGGCAGCTACCCAAGAGATCTCCTCCTCCAGACAAGCTCAGTGATCAGTGTTTTGCCAAATCCTATTTGATCACCTCAGCCTCCAGCAGCTCTTCCAAGCATCCCTGCAATCAGCTGTACCTGATTTCCCTTCCTCATTCCCACTCCAAACCACGCCGCTTCTCTGTCCACAGTTCAAGTCCCAACATCCCAGCCCAGCTCTAAAACAATTACTAAGTGAGTTATAATACACTGAAGGCACTCCCATCTGTGAGTTTCTCAATAATCCAGAGCTGCCTGCAGCCTAATCTCATGAACCGAGTAGTTGTCAAAACATTTTACATCCAGGGAGCAGAAACCACAACCCCTGATAGTCTGGACCAAGGCACTTGTCTGTAATTTCCTGTTTACAAGCAGGGATCCAGCATCTCCAGGAGCACATTGTGCAGGTGATTTCCATCCCTGTAGGTGTTTTTCTGACCTGTTTCTGTTAGCACATCTACAGAGGTGTACAGCACACAGGGAAAAATTAACACTTCCTTGGCACCTCCTTCCCAGCAACGATGTATTTCCAGATACTTGTGTCTACTCTCAAAACTAATTTATCACTTTAGCTTATACAAATCCAGTGCAAGTCCCCACCATGTGTCCAAGGAAAAGAGCCATCACACACCACCAAAGAGCAGGATGGAGCAGCACCAAGGCTTTCTGGGAACAGCTATTCATCCCGACCTTTTGCCAGGATCACTAATGATTTCTGCACCAGCATTTGTCTTCTGGGTAACAGAAACAATGTTTTATTTATTAAACTTGTCATTGAACATGACAATGCAATTTACTGGCTTTCATCTGGTGCCAAGAATTTCCATGAAGCATAAAGTTTGCAAAAAGTCACTTCCCAATAAATCGTGGCAGTGAGTGACTATGCAATCTGTTAGCCCCACATGAAAGAGGAAAGTGGGGGCTACAGATAAAAGTTGCACAGATTGCAAAAAAATGTGCCTAACTCTTAATAAATAGATTAAAGACATTGAAATTCCCTGTAGAACTGACCAACTTTGCCAATAGGTTTTATGACTAATGTTACTGCACAGTGGGGGATTTTCCCTATTTTAAGTCTCAATTTCACACAAAAAGCATTTTCTTTGTTAGCTCTAATTACAGATAGGAAATCTTAGCTGAACAGAATGCAAATAAGCTGTTACAGCACAGCACTGAGAGACAAGAACTCTGCCTGATTTTGCAAACTCCTCATGAGGCAGCTTCAACACCTGGTGTCACTACCAGAGAGATGAACACAAGCGTGTTTGTGACCCAAAAGCTTTTGCAATCACCCAGTGCAGTAGTTCTGAGTTGGTTCTCAAATTTGGTGACCTGTTTTTCACACTGTCTTCCTACCTTCCACTCATATCTTCTGAGGAAGAGCACCAATCCATCCTTGGAGAAGGGCTGCCTAATTTTTACAGGGGTCACTTCTTTATTTTTTTAACTGAAACCATAATTACTACAAATATAAATTACAAAGCAGCTCTTGAGATTCAATGCTGCCATTAGCCATCCTGACCATCCACAAACATGTCATTTGTGGTGCTTTCTTTTAATCCAGCTAATGCTCAATGACCTTTTCAAATGCTCTTCTCTTCCATGCACTGTTTGCTTCATGTTCCAATCAGCCTGGTTACAAAAGTTTTGGAACTGCTCAGTTGAAATGGAGAAGCAAAGTTGGGCAAGCTGGTCTTGGCCTGACATCCAGGTTCTCCTTCCAGTCAACTCAAATTCTGTTTTGTGAGAAATCACATCCAAAACATTTGTGAAAATGCACACTGTAGAGCAGCAGGGAGCACGCAGTGTATTTGAAGGTGACAGTGAACATCCATTACTGACAGCAGAACTAACACAGTGTCAACATCCCAAATTCAGGATTTGCTCTATCCCAGCTCTCCTGGAGCTGACAGCTGCCCGCCTGCAGATGCAAGCTCAGCACTTTGCAGCTCCTGGAGGCTGCAGCCAGGGTTGTAAAATTCAGGAGATAACTCTGGCAAGTAACTGGATGCCTGGCAAGGCAGGCAGGAGGCAGAGAGGATCTCTCATTAGCCCTCTCCCCTCAAAGTCCTCCCATTCCTCAAAGGTCAGGAAAGTAGGTTAATATGCCTTCTGCTCAGGTCTCACATGATGGACCTCAGTGACTGCCCTGCAGAGCTCCCACCAGTCCAGCTCTGCCTCAGCAATTCCAAGTTTTAAACCAGGAAGCTCCTGCTTTTGCCATGAGAATATCACACCTAACACATTCACACCTCCCAGAATTCCTTCCTTTCCTGGAATTCCCCACACCTGCCTATCCTTGCAGTTTTTTCATGCCTTTCTAGCCACTTTTGAGCCTGACCTACCCTCCCCTCCATCACAGCTGCAGAGACACCCAGCTCCACACAGGCCCTGCCACCAACCCAGGCAGTGCTGATGTTTTCTGGGGGAGCACACATGTGCCAGCTTCAATCCCCATCACATCTCTCCTCCACTCTCACATGAAGTTAAGTTACTCTATCTGGCCAGTCTGTGCCTTACCAAGCTCTGGATTAGCCCTGCCTGGACTCAAGGCTACCTGAAGCTGGTTTAGAGCCCCCAGTGGAGCCCCATCAATGCTGAGCCAAGATTATACACAAACCTTTCTGGATGACCCCTGGATCTGCAGGGTGACAGCACCTGGTGCACAAATACAGCTGCAGCCAGCACAATGCAGCTGATATTTTACCTCATTCCTCCATTTCACGGCTCTCTCCTCCCTTGAATTAACACACCAAAAGCCCCATCTCTTGTTTCCTGAGCCTGTCTCAGGTTGCAAGCCCAGGCTGGCAGCCAGGCCTCCACTGCCTGGGCTGGCAGAAGCTTTTTAAATCCTGGTATTTACCAAGGCAAAAATGTCCAGGGAAGGCAGGTAAAAGGACACTGCTTTCAAACTCAGCAGTTTGTCTAATGGAAAAGAGAGAAAGTATCACCTGAAGAAACATAAACAAAATTCCCTGAGAGAATAAAGAGTATTTTATTTATAGTGGCTTCAGGCAAGCACTAAGCTTCTGTCTTCAGTGCAGCCTTAAACATTTTTCCTTCCACACAAAATCCTCTTACTTAAGTGCTGTTTTCAGTCTTGTTTCAGCTGATGCTGCTAAAATTGTGAGATCCTGAGTTCTGCTTTCACCCAGGCTCGTAAGGCTCCCACTTTGCAACAAGGACGTGACTGAAATTCCAAGTCAATGCACCAGGAAAGGACTGGGCTGCACTTTGTGTGGAGGACATTCCCTTCAGTCTCAGGGAAGGACACGCTCTGCAGCACGGCTGCAACACCTGGAGTCCAGTCCCAAGGGGCTAAACCCAGAGCCAGGGCTCCCAGTCCAACCCTGCACTGAAAACAATGCAGGTACACTGATGAAATATAAACTACAGAGGTTTAATTTGCACAGAGCAGGAACAAAGTAGGCAACTTATGAGCAGGGCAGCCAGGTAAGTCAAGTGTCTGCAAATCCATTCCCTAATTCTTCAGCCCAGCTTGGAAGGTGCAGCACAAAGAGCAGGAGCTCAAAGCAAGCTGCATATTTCCTTCTAAAGCCTAGAAGAGGGAGGGAGGAAAAAACAGCACCAGATAATACAAGGAAATTAATCTATTGGTTGGTGCCAAGGCTCAGACCAGGAAACACAGCACCAGGTATTACCTAATGCAACTAAATTCTAAATAGATTATTTTGGGCACAAAACAACAGAATAGATGCTGCTTTCAATTCCTCACTCAAAACTTCACTGCATCAAAAATGCAGGAGATGGAGAGGGTTCCACTGCATCTGGCATCACAGAGGAGAATTACAATAATTTAGCTGAGAAACAAGTAAAGCTCCTTCCTCAAATCCACCCTCTCAGCTCAACTACCAGAGAAACTCCTTTAAAACTTCCTCAATAGCACACTCCCCCCTGTGCTCCACCAAGGAAGTTTCAAAAGCAAATGTCTTGTCTAGCACACAGGCAAGAGCTCCAACTTCCCAGGACAAGCTGTTTGGAAGCATCTGTTCCCATCCTGCTTTAGCACATAGGACTAAGAAGTAAATTCTGGCCACTGGGTCAGACCCAGGAATTATTCAGCTCAGGTCACAAGAGTTCCACACTCTCCCAGTTTCAGTCACACCTTAGCCAGGTTTCCACTACAGCACTTGGTCAGTTCTCACAGGAACATCAGCAGGAACCCCTCAGTCACACACTATTAAATATTTAAGAAGGCATCACACCAAAGGTAAGAAAAAGATCAGTTTATCTTCCAGTTTGAAGTGACCCCCACTGCACTGCCCTGAGCTCTTGATCTTCAAGCTAGAGAAGCTTTTTAATTAGCACAACCTATCAGCAAACAAAATTTGGGCTCAAGCCCAACTAGAGAGAGCAGGAATCCTGGGAAAAGCTTGTGTTGGTCAGAGATATTAATCAGGGATGAAGCCTCTGTGGCAAAGAAATTCAAATTTGAAATCCCATGGTTTTAAGTGAGATTTTTTTGCCCTCATTCCTGGAAATGGCAAAGGCTCAGGAAGAACTGAAGCATATACAACATTGGGCCTTTCTCCTTGCATTAAGAAGAGACACAAAGATTTATTTGGTTGAGGCCTTTTTAAACTTTCAGGACTCCCAGCATGAATCAGCGGGAAAGCAGGAAATTCTATAATGCAGTTTAAAAATCACTTTATGAATCACTTTATAGTGATTGACTAAAACATATTGATAAAAACAGAAGATCAGCATCTCTTTTGAGTATCTTCTACTTCTGTAATCATCTCCTTCACCTGGAAAAAAGGTTATTAAAGCACATTGGATTAAAGTAGGGTTAAAACAACAGGGCTGAGTGTGGACAGGCCTCTGAGCAATCTGCTCTAGTGAAGGTGTCCCCTTTAAAGGTCCTTCCAACCCCAACTATCCTGGGATTCCACAGCCCTAAGTGTGTACAGGCACTTTGCAGAAGCCCCCATTTCTCCAATAAAATTGTTCCCTTCAGCAGGCACTGAGAATAGTTTTATTTTACCTTGAGGTGAGTCTATCACAATGTGAACCAGCTCAAAGGGGACAAATCACAGCAACACACCTCTTTACAGGTTCACTTTGCAGGGTAAGGAGCTCCTTGGATTTGACCAAACATCCCCACAAAAGGCAGGCAAAAAGAAACATGGGCACTGGCACTGCCCATCGAGCCTGCACAAGTACCCCAGCCTAAATCTGAATTTTAGTGTTTTGGGGTGGCCTTTCCATGCCTGAAGGGAACTGACAGGAAGGATGGGGACTGACTGTGGACACGGGATGGAGGGACAGGACACACGGAATGGCTTCAAATGGACCAAGGGCAGGGATAGATGGGATTTTGGGAAGGAGTTCTCCCCTGTGAGGGTGGGCAGGCCCTGGCACAGGGTGCCCAGAGCAGCTGTGGCTGCCCCTGAATCCCTGGAAGTGTCCAAGGCCAGGCTGGGCACGGCTGGAATGTGTCCCATAGCAGGGATGGAATGGGATGGGCATCAAGGTCCCTCCCAGATCAAACCATTCCATGATTCTCTGATGCACCAACAGCAAACAGGAGCAGTAAGAGCCCTGGGGATTGCTGGATGATGATGTGCAACCCGAGTTCCCCAGCCATCCTTCATCCAGGGAAGCCAAGGGATGGATGGAAAGCAAAGCTGACAGCTGTGGAAGCAGAAATTGCGAAGGACAGCATTGTCATTTTCCCAAAGAAAGTCATTTCTCAACTCAACTCCAGTAATAAGGATAAAAATAGTCACCCAAAAGAGCTGAGCTGCACTTTCATTCTGTTTCACTCCCAGATGTCAGCTAGTCCCATATCAGCATATATATTTACCATATGAGGAAATCCTGTTTGAACAACTTCAGCTTGTGAATGTTTTTCCCTCCCTAATAAACCACAAGATTAAGCATCAGTGCAATGGCAGTATTCCCTATCCCAGTGATATCCTCTGACTTGATTATTTTGGGAATTTGCCGTTTAAGATAACATTTAGCTAAGCTCACACACTTGGCTTGCCTAATAAAACACAGACTTTACAAAACAGCTGAAGTTGGTGTTTCTCAGAAGGCACAGGGTGCAAAGGACTTGCTGTGGATACTGAAAATGTCCCCAGAGCCCATGGTGGAGCTCCAAAAGGGACACAACAAGGTTAGAGATGGGCTCTGATTCCAGACAAAGAACTCCCATCCTGAAAATCTTAGTGACCTGAGCAGCACACGAGGTTTGTGTTGGTGTCACTGTCACATCACACACCCTGGGCTGTGCTTCACTGCTCCTTATCTGCCTCACAAATCCTAGATGGATGATGCACAACCAGCACTGCACTAGACAGTCTGAATTTATGGATGATTAAATAATAAAATTTTGCTAAAACTGTCTTCCTTTTCCTCAAAAGTTGAATAGCAGAAGAAATCCCTGCTAACATGATCAGGCCAGTTTACATAACCTGGAAAGAAAGGGTTTTATTTTTACAGAGAGTAACTGGATTCCATCCATTCATAACCCACAATTCCAGAAATCTCAGCAGATCCACTCTCCCAAGTCCTGCTTTGCCCTGAACAGTGCATTCCATTTATTTTTAGCACAGGAGACACTATCCATCCAGGCAGTTTTCAAGCTTCATGTGTTTCCTTGAGCACCTGACTGAAATGTGGGCACAGCTCCGAGTTCTCCAAGGAGACAAAGGTTCCCATCTCTGCTCTACACAGACACTGTGCAACCCTGTGGTACCAGAAAAGTGTCTGACCCCATATCCTGCACCATACCAACTGTTCTCTCCAATGAAAGGGCCATTCCATCCTTCCAATGCTCCACTTCTGTATCCTGCTCTCAGAGCAGGAAAAGTAAAGATCCTGGAAAAACCCTAAAGACTGGGTTTGCACATGAGTTGAAAATGGAGGCTGCAGGTCCATCCCTGAAGTCTACTCAACATTGGAAACCACCACATAGTGTTGGAAGGTCTGATCAAATTTCTCCTATGCCTGGTGGTCTCCATGACTAAACGTGAAAAAACCAGAAGGCAGCAAAGCCTTGTAACACTCAGGAAGTTTCCAAAGGATTTGTCCTGTATCTCCTCCAAACAACTGACATGGCTACACTTAAACCCTGACTCGATTCTCCTAACAGCAGACTTTTATATCCCCTTCAAAGAAGTTGGTATCACTGTTGTTATTTTTCATTAAGCCTCTTCATTTTCTTTGAATTCTTCTCCTGTGAGGATTTTTGCAGTGGCAGAAGTCAGGACAGTTGGTTGGAATCCCAGTTTGAGATTCCACAGTCAGATTCCAGTGTGTTAAAATAAGGTACACAGCTGGAATGAGATGCTCTGTCCTGCCACGACTCAGGTACAGCACCTGCTCTTGTTTGAACCAACAAGGAACAGAACTTTGATCATAACTGTGCTTCACCTTTCACCTAACATTCAAGATCTTTATCCTGCATGACACAAGCAGCTCCAGCTCCAGAGAAAAAACATAAGGGATTGTCTCTGAAATTCCTATGGATGAAGGCAAGAAGGATTACACTTGCATGGTTAAATAGCCTTTACATTGCTGTAGAGCCAGGCTCTGGATTGCTCTTTTACAAACTAAACACTGTTGAATTGTCATGCTGGAAAACCTGAATCACAAATGCCCAAGAGCATGAAGGGATGTGATTCCCTGCAAGTGACTCCATGCATGAGGAGGCTCGGGAAAAGCCGCTGTCCAGGCAGACAGGAGCAGAGCAGGGCCTGGGCCAGCTCCCCTTTCCTCACTGCCCTGGGCAGGAGCTGCTCCCCTTAAACAGTACCACAGCGAAACTGAAAGGGTTTGTGCCCTGGGCTAATCCACTCGGCAAACACAGCGAGATGGAGATTATTCCACACGGCAGAGGAAACTGAAGGTTCTCAGAGGGAAAGTTCTCAGCCCTGTGGAGGAGCAGCAGCCACGGCTGCAGCACCCCTGATCGGGCGGCGTTTCTATCTGTATTTCGCAGATTCCATGAGATCACAGCGCACTTAACACCAATCCCAGCTTCCAGACGGTGGGAGACAACTTGGATTTACGCACAGGAGCGACAGCGGATGGGCCCAGCGCTCCCAGACGCCTCAGCACCCACGAATTCGCAATACCCCGGGCGGTACCGCTCTCCGCCAAAGCGGAACCATTCCCTGGGGAATTCTACAGCGCTCCCTCTGGAAACACCGCCCGGTACCGGGACCAGAGACCTGCCAGTAACCGGGCAGCGGAGCCCCGGGCGAGCCCCCCGCCCCCGGGCCCTGCGGAGCGCCAGGCTGAACCTCCGCCAGCCCCAGCGCCCCCGCCAGCGCCCTCAGGCCG
This sequence comes from Muscicapa striata striata, assembly GCA_030060385.1. Lineage (NCBI taxonomy): Eukaryota > Metazoa > Chordata > Aves > Passeriformes > Muscicapidae > Muscicapa > Muscicapa striata. Next base: position 433,114 of record JAREIS010000088.1, read on the forward strand.
GGCCACCCCTCCCTGCGTCCCGGCAGCACCGCCGGGGCCCTCCCTCCCTCCGTCCCCGCCGCCCGGGGGAGGCCGGGCGAGGCCCCCCGGTGCGAGAGGGCGGTGTGGGCGCGGGGGGCGGCGCAGAGGGGGCTGTCCGGAAGGGTGGGGGCCGTGGCTGGGGGCGCGGGGCCCGGCCGCTCTCACCATGTCGGCTGGGCGGGTGCGCGGGGCGGTAGAACGGCGGCGCCTCCCGGTCCGTCCCTGTCGCTTCGACGCCGCGGCCCGTCCGCTTCCGCCGCCGCCCGGCAGTGAACATCCGGGTCAGCGCCGCCGGCCGCGCGCTCCCCGCCAATCAGCGCGGCTCGCCGGCCATCGCCAAGTATGGATGCGCGGCGGCGGGACGGGAGGGCGGAGCGGAGCGAACCGCCACCGGCGCGGGGAGGCAGCGACGATCCCGGCCAATCAGCGCGCGCTCGCCGGCCTCGCCCATTTTTGGGGGGTGGCGCCGAGGGTGCAATCGTACAACGGGACGCGCAGCCGTCACGTCTCAAGTGATGTGGAAAAAGAGGCAGCCTCCAGCTGCTTAAGGCCTGGGATAATTATTAATTATTTTCAAAAGGAAGTGTTCGGTGTTATCTGGGAGGTACCTGCTGGAAGCTGGGCAGACACTGACACAGTGGATGCCTTCAGGGCTCAGGCAGTTGTGACAGGATAACAGGATCACAGGTTTGGTAGGGTTGGAAGGGATCTCAGGAAACATCTAATCCAACCCCCCACAAAGGCAGAGTGCCCTGGAGGTGTCCTGAAGCAGGATCTCCAAAATCAGGGTATATGTACTAATAAAACATTTCTATTTTGCTCAGGCTGTCCCAAAAAAATCCCATTTTTTCCTTCTACTGGACTAGCTGCCATTACAGTGATTTCAGGTAAGACATTCAAATTTCAGACTCCTGACTTGTCCTTCATATGGGAATCTCAGAGCTACAAAAGACAATTATCCCAGGAAAACATAAGGATTCATTAAACAGCAACACCTTTCTCTGCTGCTTCTTTTAGATCAGGTCAGGCCTTGTTTCACCCCAGTTTTGTAGACAGGACCCCAGAAAACCTCCATTAGGACTCTGTGCTGCAGACTTGGCCCTAGGGAGCCAAAAGCCCTTCCCTCTGTTTGTAGGAGCTGGAAATGCCAACACAGCAGTCACAGAGTGCTTGGATGTCACAGACAGAACAGTCACACAGGGCTTGTCCCTGGGATGTCACAGACAGAACAGTCACACAGGGCTTGTCCCTTGGATGTCACAGACAGAACAGTCACACAGGGCTTTTCTCTGGATGTCACAGACACAGTCACACAGGGCTTGTCCCTGGGATGTCACAGACAGGACAGTCACACAGGGCTTTTCTCTGGATGTCACAGACACAGGAGTCACACAGGGCTTGTCCCTGGGATGTCACAGACGGAACAGTCAGACAGGGCTTTCCCTGGGATGTCACAGACACTGGGAGTCACACACAGCTCTTCCCTGGTGTGTCACTGGGAGTTACACAGGGCTTTCTTTTCCCTTGGCACATCCTCCCTGGGGGAAGATGACCCAGGCCAAGCTATGACGTTGCACTCACACATTATCGCAGGTGTCTGTGGCTGGACACTGAACGTTCCCAGCTATCAGATAGCAAACAGCACCTGGCAGGAGATAACAGCTCTGACTGCTCCTTAACTTCACGGGGCAAACCTGCCAAGCTTTCAGCCTGCAAAGACCAGCCCCGATTTCCAGGGAAGCGAACAGCTTGGACATGGATCGGGTTACAATAGCCAGAGACAGGACTGCACCGCATGAATTTGCACCACAATGGAGCCCATGCAGATGGAACAGCTCTCAGTGGTGTTTTCAGGCAGGAACAAAATGAACCTGAGAAGGGAGGAGAAAAAACAGTAGAATGATCTCAGGAAAAACAGGAGCTGTATTACTTCACAGAAACACAAAACCACAAAAAACTCCATCAGTAACTAGTACCAAACAAACCCAAAGGTGGGAAATTATCCTTCCGCATCTGGGAGAGCAACCACATGACCTCAGAAGGCTCAAGAGACTCCAAATTCAGTTCTTTGCCACTCCTCAGCCTAACCTCCTTCAACCCGCTGTGTAAAATGCAGCAATCCCAAATGGCTCCTATTTTGCAGTCCCCAGATCCTCCTCCAGGTCCTTGCATTCCCTCAGAGCTGCCTCCCAGCAGTAATTAAGAAAAGCAAACTTGTTCATTACACAGGCCAAATTATTCATTCATTTTCCAGGGATCCACACATCTAATGCACGTGTACTCTGCAGGGCTGGGAGGCTGGAATTGATCAATTTGAAAATGCTTCTAAAATTCCCTCTTTCTGTCACAAAATTCATGCAAAGTATTCAACCACAACTCAACTTGTAGTAGCTTTTAGTTTTGCACAGAAACAGCTCCTAGCTGCTTGCTGGAGCAGCACAGCAATAGCAGAATTAGGCAGCTCAGTATACTTCAAACAACTTGAGTTCTAAATGAATGTCAAGGCCAAGAGGATGTTTTTCTTAGAGGAAGAAATATAAGCATCCTGGATTTTGTTTTCCTGCTAATAGGTATAAAGAAGAATAAACAGCTGCTCTATGTTTCCCTAGAAATATTTGCATTAAGAAGATCTGCAGATTCATTTTGAAATTGATGTCACATCTTTTTTTTTTTTCAAATGAGGAACAGCTGTTTGCTTTGCTTGTTTATAGCAGGCCATGTTTCAGGGATTTTTGGTTGTTTGTTTATTAAGATGTAGGACCAGACTCTTGCAGGCAGGCTGCAGTTTGGGGTGGGGAGTGGATCCCAGCAGGCAGAAGATCCATGAATGTCACCACTATTCTGCCTTGTTGGGATTTGGGGAGAGGTTGACACCCAATGCAGCGAATTCAGGGATATTCCATGAATGTCATAACCATCCTGCCTTGTTGGGATTTGGGAGAGGTTGACACTGAATGCAGCAAATTCAGGGATATTCCATGAATCCAAGTGCTGTGAGGTAATGTTACCTGTGCCTCAGTCATTTCCCAAACCTGCTGGCATGGATCACCCACCTACAGGAAAGAGCACTCCAAAGGGTTCCTGGCAGGCATTACCCCTCCCTAAAACAAGGGTCTATAAACAAAGGAAGCAAACAATGATGTCAGTTGACATCTTAATGGCCCAACAACATCAGATTCATGTGCAATTAATAACAAGGCTTTTGATCCTGCAATCAGCAGCTCTAAAATCCATGTGCTTTCCCTGTACATTTGATTACATTCGAGGAAGCAAAAGGATAAACACTTATTAGCATTACAAAGTATTTTTCACGTTCAGCCAGAACTTCCTGAAGCATTTCTGGTCCAGCATGATGTGGTTTTCATTTTATCCTCCTGCATGTGTGGTGAAATGCTATTTATTTTGTTTATTCCAGCATTTATCCAGGACCAAGGGTGACTAGGAGAACATGCTGAGGAACAAGGCCTGAGAGAAAAAGAAAACCTTCATGCTTCACTGAATAGTAATTTTTTTAATAAAGAAAGAAACATCTTGTGCTTTTTTGCTTTTTTCCCTTTTTTTTTTTTTTTTTTTGGTCAGATTGCCCATTTTATTTCATGGCACTTGAAAGATATGTAAACTTTTATTGGGAGTTCTCATAAATTGAATTTATTGCTGCAAGAGTCTTCCAGCAATGGTAAAGTTTAGCTTGCTGGGTTTTATTAGTCAGAGTCAGTAAAACAGCAGCATCACTTGGTTTGAGGCTGAAAACCAAGTGTTTCTTGGAAACTAATGTAGGAAAAAGGTACCTACAACACTACCCAATGTCTTGGAATTCTATGTTCAAGCCACAGATAGTTCTCACTATGGAGATATTTGTACACAGTGTCAAAATAGCACACAAACAATAAAAAAGTCCCCCATCCTGAATCCAAAGCAGCCTTGCTGAGTGTACTCTTGCAATTTAAAAGTTTTTTGAATTTCCCCATTTCCTGCAGGAACTGATGAGTAACTCCAAATACCACATTTAATGAAAAACAACACATCGCCCATTGAGTGAGAGGTTTGAGGCATTCCCCTCCCTGCACTAAGGATGTTGAACCAGACTTTTTTCCACTCCATCAGCACCCAAGCAGATCTGCTCCTTTGGTTAATGAAAGGATAAACCCAGCAGCAGCCCAAGATGTCCATGCACTGCAGGGCTGCTGGGATCCCTCGTGTTCCAGCACATCCCCCTTAGTTATCCTAGGACACTTTAATTCCTCTTCTTGCAGCTGCTCCAATAACTTTGTCTTTTCAGCTCAGAAAACTTGAGAGACAGGAGCTGTCTTTAGCTTGAGCAAAGAGAATATTGAGAACATTCTTGTCAAACTTGGTCATTAACTACCAATAATGTCTGTGGCTTGTCATTAAAAAAGAATTAAGGAGAAGCTGATTAAATACAGCAGAAAGAAACAAAACTTTCCATTCCTTTACTTTTTCCTTGACACGTTGCACTTCATTTGAAGCCTGCTAATATAGCAGCCAAAAGAATTGTAAGGGTCTGCCTGGAGTCTTTTTTAATACAATGGTCACGGTTCAGTAGTTAGAATCTGCATAGAATTAGCCAGAGACATGGACGAATGGAAAAACAGACTAAAAGGCTGAAAACTAGCACTTCTTCATGGGCTTATTTGTTAGAAAACCTCATCAATACAGCACAAGGAGTTGTTCTCTTTCTACTATTCAAAAAAATGATCGCAAAATAGCACTCAGAAAATAAAGACGTGAAATGTCAGAGCACTGTTTTTGCCTCAAATTTCAGAGTTGGCAAAAACTCAGGTCAGTGTTTCCATGCAAGTGCTTTCCTGCTGAGATTTTTGGGGCAAACTTCATGTTCATTGCAAAGGCAGCTTAGAGCAGAATTAGCACAACGAGCTGTGACACATCTTGTCCCATTTTTCCGAGTTCTGCTTCAACCAGCCATACCTGACAGCTGGAACCAGCAGCAGCACACACTGAGTGCAACCAAGGCAGCGTGGAAATCCATCAGCATAGGCCCAGGAGGTGCTGAGGAAGGTGGGTGTGATCCCATGGAAAGGCTGCAGGATGTTTCACTGCAGCACAAGCCATCTCTCCTAATGCAAGGCAGCTCAGCCTCAGAGGATCGCTCACCCCACAGCATCTGCCTGCCGTCCACAGAAAATCAATAAGGACAGCACAGGATTCTTAATGGAGTCACTGGCACCTTTCCCATTTCAGGGCAAAGTCCTGCTGAGGAGGGGTTTCTTTCTTCTCAGACTTTTGTTGGTTTTGGTTTTTTTGTTGTTGTTGCTTGGATGGCTAAAAGGTTTTCAAAGAGAGAAAGAAGCATCAATGTCTCTTGGTGAATGTGGCTTATGTTTGGAGGAAAAACCCAACACACCAGAGTGGAGATTGAGAGTTGGAGGTTCCCACCCAGGTCTGAGCTCTCTGTAACAGGAAAGAATTGTTCTGCAAGTACAGGAAACAGGGAGTGGGGGCCCACACCAAGGCTGTGTCAACCATGACAAGCAGATAACTCCTACACTGCTGCCTTCCTGTGCAGATCTTGGCAGAAAAATAAATAAAAAAATAGAAGTGTGGGAGGTGATTCATGTTATTTAAATCTATGGGAGAAGCTGCATGTGTATTCTTTGGAAAAGAAGAGAGCAAGAGTGTATTGGTATCCAGTGGGGAAATGACACAAGGGATGCTTTAGGATTCTTTGAAAAAATAGGATAAGAGGTGATATTCTCAGGCTGGGGAAGGTTCAAGATCTAAAAGAAACTTGCTGGGAACTTTTGAAACAAAAACTCATGGACAAGGCAGATGTAACAGTTGAAAGGAAATCAGTTCTGTTGAAAAGGGTTTGAATTCTGGCTGGTGCAGTTCCAGAGGAACTCCTCACCTCCAGGTGCACTATGGAACCACAGAATCCTCCTGCTTGGAAAAGCCCTCCCAGTCCATCGAGTCCCAGCTGTGCCCCATCCCCACCTTGTCACCAGCCCAGAGCCCTGAGTGCCACATCCAGGTGTTCTTGGGACACCTCCAGGGATGGGCACTCCAAACCTCTCTGGGCAGCCCCTTCCTATTCCTGACCACTCTTTCCATGGGGAAATTCTGCTGGTGTCCACCCTGAGCCTCCCCTGGCCCAGCCTGGGGCCGTTCCCTCTGCTCCTGTCTCTGTTCCCTGGAGCAGAGCACAACACCCCCTCACTGCCCTCCTGTCAGGGAGTTGTGCAGAGCCACAAGGTCCTCCTTGATCCCCCTTTTCTCCAGGCTGAGCCCCTTTCCAGCTCCCTCAGCCTCTCCTGGGGCTCCAGCCCCTTCTCTAGCTCCATTCCCTTCTCTAGCTCCATTCCCTTCCCTAGACATGCTCCAGCCTCTCCATATCCTTCTTGTGGTGGGGGTCCCAGAACTGGACACAGCATTGGCCGTGCCCTCTGCATGGATCTTCCACTGGACACCGGGGAAGCAGCAATTTTGAAAAATAATAATGGCACTTATTCATCTCAGATCCCCAGTCCTGCCTCTGCCTTATCTGCTGTCCTTCTGCTGAAAACCTAACCAGTGCCTAACTCCTAGAGAGCAGCCCTTAATTCCATACACAAATCAGTCAGGTGTATATTGTTAACAAAACTGGGTACAAGGTCTGAACCTACTTCAACTAGAAGCTGACTTCCAGCAAAGAAATACAGGGCTCATTTTGAAGCTTTCTGGCTTAACTTCCTCCATTTATTCATACACTTATTTACTGGAAAGAAAGGAGATGAGAGCACAAGGGGAGAAGGGAGGGAAGGAATCCTGGGACAGCACATGCTGGGCTGTAAAATGCAAAAAAAGGTTTTTCAAAACCGCATGTTCTAAACATCACCTTGGAGTCCCACAATAATAAATACTTGATATTACACTGTGAGGGTCTAACTGCCAAGTAACTATAGCAATGGAGAGAAAAGCCTGTCTTTGGACACATTCCCTCCTGCCTTAATTCTTCCCTGGGGTGGGGAAGGGGTACAGAGAATGTGCTCTAGATCCTTAATGGATAACATTTTCCAGAGCCCCCTCTGATCATTCAATGGCTCTGGGATTTAAAAGCAGCAGAGTGATTTCTCCAAAGGAAGCTGAATGTTCAAAACAATTATCCTGAACTATTCCATCCCCTTGGAAAGGGTTAATGCACCAGGTCCTGAGGTGAGGCTGTCAGGATACATTGAGACACAGCAACACAACCCTTTATGAAGTGCCTCACAATCCAGCTGCTCACCACTGCTTCCTTCATCCCGAAAAACAGCATTTTCCAGGGAGCCCAACAGCCTGAAAATGAGTAAGTGTGAAGTGAGACTACACTGGCCTGCACTGAGCATTTGTTTTTGCCAACAGAAGACCACATTTCTGGGTTGGTTTTAAACACTGCCTTCTGGAATTTAATTTTCAGGATGAAAATTAAAGAATTATTTTGGAGGCTTCAAGTTATCTTTCCCCTCTTGATATTTTCCAGAGCTGTTTGGAAACGGGAGGGTGGAGCTGGCACCACTGGGGCAGTGGTTTCAGAAAGCACTTCTGTAGCTATTTGGGAAAAAAACTGCTGGATCATGTTGGTATTTTTATAAGTAACTCAATGCGTGGTTCTATTTTGGATAGCAACTATGCAGCAATGCAGGCTGATTTGAGCAAATTGCAGGGGGAGGAAGAGAAAAGGAAGATCCCCTTATAGAACAAGGGCTGCCTTCTCCAGGGAAACCTCTTGAACCTCCAGGGGCTCAGTTTAACCATGTGCCTTTTAAGATAAGTTTTTAAAAGCCATTTAGATTTTATAAGGAAGAGAAAATAATGGTTAATTGTGATTGTTCCGTGGTATGTGAAGGAGTTGAACCAAACCAATTAAAAGTAAAAATCTTCCATCATGATTCTAGATCAAAACCAGTTGTATTTTTAAGATAAAGACCTAAACCAACAATAACTTAATCAAATTTTTGCCAACTTCAAGAATTTCTCACTTCTGTTTGTGGCTTTGGTCTGTAATTGACTTGCAAAAGAACTTCCAGTTTTATGAAGCAGCAGAGCCTCCTCCACCTCATTAAATAAAATTGCCAGAACTTGAAGAAATCAAAACAAATAATCACAGCTAAAAATTGCCTCACAGTGTGAATGGGGACATTAGTACTTGACAAACACCCTGGGGTTTTTTTCACAAGGCTTCTAGAGAATGCCTTCCAGGCAGCCTACACACCATTTGCAACACAAAATTCATTATAGTAGGTTTGAAGACACTCACAGTTAAGTTGATGGCTCCACAAAGCTGTGGCATGCTGCAGATGGGCTGAAGCCCCAGAAGTCAGTGGGAACCCTTCCCACAACCACTCCCTCTAAAATTAGGAAATATATATTTGTATCTACCAGGGCAAAATTCTTGCCTGTGAGGGTGGTGAAGCTCTGGCACAGGTGCTCAGAGAAGCTGTGGCTGCCCCTGGATCCCTGGAAGTGTCCAAGGCCAGGCTGGACAGGGCTTGGAACAACCTGGGGTAGTGGAAGGTATCCCTGCCCATGGCAGTTGGGGTAGAACTGAATGAATTTTAATATTCCTCCCAACCCAAACCATTCTGCAATTCCGTGATTGTCATTATCAACCTATTGTGTGTAATAACTTCTTGACAGAATGATCTTGCTGAGATTATTTGGCTCCTTTTCTCAAGTAAACAAGAATGTTGGGGGCCCAGGTCGCTCTTACAATGAGGTGATTCCTGGGATATTGATAGGGATTGACAACAGCTGTCACATACCTGTATCTCATTTCAGGCCCTGAAGAGCAGCTGAGACCAGACAGCAGAAATCACAGAATTATTAGGGTTGGAAGGGATTTCTGGAGATCATTAATTTCAACCTCCCTGCCAAGGCAGGAACACCTGGAGCAGGTGACACAGGAATGTCCAGGTGGGTTTGGAATGTCTCCAGCGAGGGAGACTCCACGCACACCCTCGGCAGCTGTTCCAGTGCTCTGCACCCTCACGGAATGTTCTTCCTTCTGCTGAGGTGATGCAGGAGCTGTGTGGGTATAGGACCATTGCCAAGGAAAACCTGCACGGGAGTGTGTGTCCAGTGATGTACCCAACGCTGCAGTGCGAAACCTGGCCCTGCAGCACAGCTCGGCTCTTACCATGGCTGAGGCGAGAGCCGTGCGGGCAGCGGGGCGGCGGGGGCGGGCCCGGCCCGGGCCCCTGCGAGGAGGGAGGGATGCTGCCATAGGCTGAGGGAGACGAAGGCTAGCAATGACACAGCAGGAACTCTAGACGGGGAGATGGAGCCCGGGACGGGCAGGGGACGTGGCGAGCCCGGTCTTACGGGGGAAAACGGTGTTTTGGGCCGGATCCTACGGGGAAAAAGGGGATTTTGGGCCGGGCCCAAGGTCGGGCGCGGCGGCCATGACGCCCTCCTGTCTGTTACCATGGCAACGACGGCGCAATCTCGCGAGATCTGCCGGCTCGGGCGATAGGTGGAGCACCAGGTCTCGCGAGAGTTGCGTGGGGGAGGAGGTGAGGGGACGGGCAAGATGGCGTCGGAGGGCGACCTGGGTAGGAAGTGGGACCGGTGTGTGGCGGACTCCGCCGTTAAGCTGGGTAAGGGCAGCACGGGCATGACGAAGCGGGAGGGCCCGGGGAAGAGCGGTGGTGGTCCCTCGGGCTCCCCGGACTTGGGAGAGCGGCCGCCGGCGTGTCCCCATGGCGCGGGGCCCACTGTCCCCCGCCGCCCCAGGTTCGCCTCAGAGCCGTTGTGAGCCCCAGAGAGGCTCAGGGTGTCCGGAGGATCTGCCCTCATCGTTGCCCCCGGCGTCGGGTAGAGCCGGTGGCTCCGGGCCTGGCAAGGTGACCTTGTCCGCGGACTCGGACCCCCGCCGGGCCCGCTCCCAGCTCTGCGCCCCGGCTCGGCCCCGGCTTACCGCGCTCCGGGCGGCTTTGCCCTCGGTTACTCCCTGTGTTGAAGGTAAGAGGTTTCCGTGGGAAATCTGCGCTCCGCAGGAAATCTGGGAGGCCTCCCGGGCGGAATGAATGAGCGGCGGGCAGGCGCCACCGGCTCCTGGCATTAGGCGATCTCGGCCGCTTTCGGCTTTGCTGCGGCGGTGGGTTTGGAATCGGTCTGTGCAGAGCTGTTCGCAGCACTCCGAGTGCCGGGGGGGCTGCGTTTATTAAAAGCAAGAGGCAGCGTGACACGCTGAGGGCTTTGGCACGTGTCACTTAGTACAGCGTGTGGAGTGTGACATTGAGAAGCGCCGGCCGTGTCCCAGCCCCGTAGTTCTGCCTTTTCGTTGAGTAGGGGAACAGTTCTGTTGGGTTTTTTCCGTATTTGTTTGTTCAAGTGAGAGTTATGCCCATGCCTGAGTTTTCTGCAGCAAACCATTCACTGAGTACTGTGAGTTTTAGGGGTGGTGGTGGCTCTGGTGGCAGCGCCGTGCTTGCCTTGTGACCGGCTGCACAGTGACACCAGGCAGGGCTTGTGGCTTCACAAAATGTGTTTGCAAAGCAGATCTTCAAATGCAGTGTATAGACTGAGAAATGCAGTGTCTGACATAAAAGATATTTGTTCCATGTTGGTGCAGATGTCTCTTTTAGAACCATTAATAATATCTGGGAAATGTGAATGTTTATTTCTTGTTGCTGCAGTGGCCTTGTTCTTGAAAGCTGATGAGGAACTTGGGGTTTTTAGTTGCCTAATACTTTTCCATTAGAAAAAATGTTTAATAATTTTAAGTAAACTGAAACTTCCATTGTTTATAACAGACCTTTGAAAAGTGTCAAGTGCTCCAGAGCAGTGTTTTTCCTTATGAAATTCTATTCAGGTTTGTCTGACAAACATATTTGGACATGTTTATGTTTCCATAGCATTAGTTGCTTTATCATAAAATATTAAGTATGCCAGATTATAAACAAGAACTTGTTCCATGCTGCAGCTGTACATGTCAGAATCCTGTACATCCTCTGCCCTGGAGGCTGAAAGGAATGGATACAGAGTTGATTTCACAGAATCTCAGGCTGCTTTGTGCTGGAAGGGACCTTAAAATTTATCTCATCCACCCCCTGCCATGGGCAGGGACATCTTCCACTATCCCAGGGTGCTCTAAGCTATGTCCAACCCATCCTTCCAGGGATGGGGCAGCCACAGCTTTTCTGGGAAATCTGTGTCAGGGCCTCATCACCCTCACTGGGAAGAATTTTTTCCCATTTTCCAACCATATCCTGTCTCTGTCATTGGGAAGCCGTTCCCCCCTGGCCTGTCTCTCCAGGCCCTTGGAAACAGTTTCTTTACTGTCAGCTCCCTTAAGGTACTGGAAGGCTGCAATGAGGTGACCCCAAAACCTTCTTTTTTTCCAGGCTGAACAATCCCAGTTCTCTCAGCCTTTCCTCCCAGCAGAGCTGCTCCATCCCTGTGATCATCCTGGTGCCTCTTCTGGACTCTCTCCAGCTCCTGCCTGTGCTGGGACAGGGCTGGGGCAGCTCTGCAGGTGGGGGTCTCACCTGAGTGGGGCAGAGGGGCAGAATCCTCCCTTTCCTGGTGCCCACACCAGGGGATGAGCCCCAGGCACGGGGAGTTTCTGGGCTGGCTCATGTCCAGCACTCACCCAGCAGCACCCCCAGGTCTTTCTCCCTAGGGCTGCTCCCAATCTTTTCATCCCTCAGCCTGGATTGTCCTGGCCCAGGCACAGCACCAGCACCTGCTCTTGTTAAACCTCATGGGGTTCCCATGGGCCACTCCTTGAGCTTGCCTGGGTCCCTCTGGAGGGCCCTGTCCTCCAGCTGTGTCTGCACCACTCAGCTTGGTGTCTGTCACCTGCACTCCTGACTCTGCAGTGGGCCTTTCCTTTTGATTCCATGTTTTCTTCCATCCTAAAGTGGCAACAAAAGGAAGAGAGCTGCTTTGCCTTGTGCACTGGTGCTCCAGTCTGAGGATTCCCAGTGCTGGTTTCACGAGGATGCTGAGTAAAGATCTCAGATTCATGTTTTTCATTAGACTGCCCAAAAAGGTCACATGTGCTGCATCTGCTTATCTTCACACCAGACCCAGTGGGATGGGCTCAGGCACATGTTTCTCTTCATGTGTGAGGGCACTTCTCTGGTTTGTGTGCTTTTAAAATTGGTCAGTGACTGAAGCATTTGTACTGGCAACCTCCTGCATCAACTGTGTGCTGACAACACAAATTTTTCCATGGTGTCCCAGTGGGAATAATTGTTTTCTCTGCAGGGACATTAAAACCACAAGTGGTTGGGTTGTTTGATTTTGTAATATTACTGCAAAGTTTGCTGGAGTTTCCAGTAAATTATCAAGGGTGGTTGTTGTACTGGAAAGAAAGAAGGAAAGAAAATATACTTTTTTATTTGAGATTTAGTTGTTCCATGGGATACAGGATTTGGTAAACATCTTTTTTTGTCAGACTTTTCCCTTTAGTGGCCACAATTTCCTTCCCAAATGCTCCTTTACATCCTTCCCAAGTGCTACAGCCCTGGAGATCTTCCCAGCCAATGGCTGGGGAAAAACAAACATTGTGATTAGCCCAGTGTTTTCCCATTCCAGACTCTCTAAATAAAGGAAAGCACTGAATTTCTGGAGCCTTGCATGTGGGACATTTCCCAGTGTCTGTGGGAGCTGTGGACAGATAACTCCTGTGGATTAGTGTGAGGGCTGGTGGCACATGAGAAACAGAAAAGGGGGAGAGGGGGAGGTAGAGCTCTCAGGCTGGCTTTATTAGCAAAAATGTGGTTTGAATTCCAGCTGGGGCTGTGCAGCCTGTCCTTAGCCCACCAGGATTCCCACTATGCCGTGTCAGTCAGGGTTTGGCCTTAGCTCTGTTTGTAGTTGTGCAATAGTGTTTCAGTTGGAGACCAGGCTCCTGGAAAAAAAAAAAAAATTGATCTCCTGCCACTAAAACTTCCAAAATAAATACATATCTTGTGTTGCATCTTTTGAAATGCTGTATTATGTTTTTGAGCTCTCGGTCACTACCTGTGTGGATCCTGTAATTCAGTATTAACTTTTTCCTTTTAGTTCCAAACAGAGGATGTTGTCAGGCAGTTGTTAGTTGTTAGAGGACGTTGTTAGGATAGTATTTAATTTCAAAGAGTTAAGTAAACTTTTTTTATGCCTGCACAGAACATTTAGCCATTGTTAAATGGAGCTTGTGGTCACCTCATTTTTATTAGGATGATATTTATTTGTTTTGCTAATGATGTGGCTGTATCCAGGTGCTTTTGTTCCTCTTCCATTGCAGATGTAGCTGTGAGCACAGTGTTTGTGTGCAGGGGGCTGGGTTGTGCTTTCTTGGCTGACCAGGGGGTTTCTGACAGACAATCCAGGTCCTGCTGGCTCTGGCTTTGCACCATCCTCAAGGCTTTTCACCCAAGCAGTCATTTAAATAATTTAAATTTCTATTCATTTTTTAAATTGTGATACTGATTTTCATGCAGAAAAGCTAATTGTTAGTTTCTTACAGAAAACTTGTTTGTTTGGAGTGTGGGAACAGGGACTTGAACTAGCTTGGCTTTCTTTTCCTTCCCAGCTTGCAAACTTTCCTCAACTGCTGTGTCCTCCCAGCCTTCACTTCCATTTCTTCCTTTTTATCAGTACAGCTCTGCAGAGGGGTGATGAAGTAAACACTGCTGTGGTCTTCCTCTGTCCTGGGGCTCCAAACCCTGTTCAGAGGCTTGGTTTGTTGGTTTAACTGATTGACAGCTCGTGGCTGTTTATTTGGAAAGACAATTACTCACAAAAGATTGACAGAGGTGGCTTTATTTTGCTGAAAGGCTGTAATTTGGGACAGATTATTATTATGTGCTGTTTCCAGGGGACAGAGAGGTAATAAAGAGTAGTGTGAAGGAGAGGGAGGTTTTTGTGCCTGCATGTCTTGGTTTGTTTTGAGTCTGTTGTTGTTTTAAATGAGTTGAATGCTGTATTTCCCCTGATACTGGAAGGTAATCCTAAGGAAGCTCTTTGCTTCTTGACTTGTGTGTGTGAAGTTGCTGTGTTGAAGTTCATTTTCTTTTCAGGAGAGAAATGTTTTGATGTATGTCTGTGACTGACCAAAATTCAGCCTGGAAGCTTGTAAATAACTCAGTGTAGTGATTTCATTTTCCTCTAATCCTCTGTTTTGACATCTGAAAATAAAACACTTCTAATTTCCATTTAATAGGGATTTTTTGAAAGAGAAAAGGGCACTTTAAATTCTCCTGCAACTGTTAACATGATTTCTTCTGCCTTTCATCATCTGGCCTGCTTGAATAGCTGTTGTGTTAATGGCAAGGATGAAATTGTATTGTTTGTGTCATTCCACAGATTGGATATTTCAGAAAGGATCATTGTATGGATTGCAATGTCAGTATTTTTAAATAATCCTTCACATGGTTATGAATAAGATAAAGTCAGTCTATATAATGATAACACTTGATTACACATTCTCAAAACTGGATTAGACTTTGTCTAAATATACAAAAATCCTGAAATTCCTGTTTTGAAGTGTTTTCTTCTTTGGCAGTTGTATTGTGACCATCCAGTCTTAGCTACCAGGCCAGAAGGCTTGTTCCAAACTCCTTTGGGGTTTTGTTTTCAGTGCTGGAGAGCATGGATATTATGTGAGCACACAAGTGCATTGTTGTGTGAGCTTTGTTAGAACCCCAAGTTCTTTTTCCTGGTTGTACAGAAGATCCAGCTCTACGAGTTGTGTCTTGCACAGCCCCAGTAGTGTAAACATGGACTGCTTGTGGCTCAGGCTGTGCAGGGAGGCAGCACAGACAACAAAAAATGTTTTCCTTGGAAGAGGTGGGCAAATGCTGTTTTGAGAATAGGCTCTTAGTCCAAAATCTTACAGCAATATTTAGTTATGATGTTAGCAGAGCTCTGAATACAATGTCCATTTACAATTTAAGGGGGTATTATCTTCTGTTGGATGAAAAAGTCAGGAAACTCTTTAGAAATCCAGGTTTTCTCCTAACTGCATTGTGCCCTGCTCTTCCCTTGGTTGGAACTGAATGGGTCAGGGAGCTGTGCCCTGCTGGGGTGTGCCCCACCAGCTGTGTCACCTCTTGGTGGCCTTTGGAGCAAGAGAAGCTGAGAGAAGAGCTGTGACAATCCCTCTGCAGCCTTTGCAAACCCCAGACCTCCTGAGCTCTGCTCCACAGGAAATGAGCCCAAAATGCCCTGACTTCCTGAACCTCTGCTTTAGTGCACTGATGAGATGCCAGCTCTGCCTTCTTTGAAGTGGCATGCAGTGGCAGTGCCCAGGGGAAAGGGACTGTAGCCAAGTGGTATCCTGGAGTCTGGTCCTGGAGAAGTTACAGCAGTAGGTGGGAACAAGACTTTGGTGTTTTTTATATCAGAAACAGTTTTCTGAGAAAATCCTTTCAGGGCTGCTGGCACATCCTTGGTAATTATAAATGAATAGCAAGGGGTTTGAGAAGGATGAGGCTCCTTTTCTCTTCATTCCTCCAGTGAGATGCCCCTGAAATTCTTGTTGCTCTCAGTTGTCTCTGTTCCCGAGCTGGGCCAGCAGACGTCAGTGCTGGCCAGCTGTGCTGGGTGGGTGTGAAGCAGCAGCATTGCCAGCCCTCATAGCTGGGCTGCAAAAGCCCTGAGTGTGCTGTGTTTACTGCTGCTAAATCTCTCTTTTTGGCAATGTTACTGTTTTTATTAGCAGAACATGTAATTGCAGTGAGATAAGGTAAAGTTTCCTGTCAGAGGGGTATTTTATGTGTTATGAGAATATTGCTGATTTCTTACACAGCAGCTTCTAAAGCAAGCACAGCCTTGATTTGTCTAGAAGTTTGGTGCACATTGATCACAGAATCCCAGAATGGTTTGGGGTGGGAAGAACCTTGGACCAGCTCATCCAGTGCCACCCCTGCCATGAACAGGGACACCTTCCACCACCCCAGGCTGCTCCCAGCCCCATCCAGCCTGCCCTTGGACACTTCCAGGGATCCAGGGGCAGCCACAGCTGCTCTGGGGACCTGTGCCAGGGCCTGCTCACCTTTCACAGTCTCATCATAGAGCAGCTTCCCTTCCCCTTTTAAAGGAGGGAGAAAACATTTGTGCCCTCAGGTCTCTCAGTTCATTCAGCATTCTCAGGTGTGAGGTTGAAGTTTCTGGTCCAGTGTCACCGTGGTTCCTTGGTGCTGCTGCCTGTGCCTCTGTGAAGTGCTGATGTTTACCCAGGCTTTGCCTTTGAGCAGCACTTGGCCTGACCCTGAGTGCTTAAGGGTGAAAGCAGCCCCTGAAAGCATGCTGGAATTTTGGATTAGAATGATATTTGGATATTAATATTTTGTTATTCCAATTTTTCTCTGTTACTACAGTCAGATGCTAGTATAAAACAAAACTCTCTTTTTTCTGCTTCTTTCTTGAGTACTTGGTATATAATTTCACTGTGTTTTCTTCTAGTGTCCATGCTCATTTTTCTGTCTGCTCTGCAAACAATCCACACCACAGGGGAGATGGGAATGAAAGCTTCAAAGTTGGTGTTTGAAGAAAATCTGATTCCTGCCACTAAGACCTTGCAAAGAGTCTGCTTAAAATTAATTCTCTCCGTAAATAAGTGATTTCATGGTCTCGGATTTCTAACTGCTGCTAAGTGCTGCCCTGTGCAGGCCCTGGTATATGAAGGCAACTTCCCTCCACATTTTTGCAAAGCAATTCTTTATGTATCTTGTCAGGGTGGGATTGGAGGCTGAAGCTCTCAGTTTTGTATCAGTGTGTGTGGAATGGCAAAGGAAAATAATAGGTTTTTTTGGGATTAAGTAATTGAAAACTTTCCAGCTGCTATAGTAACAGCAACACATCTGCCAGATGTCAATGAGCATATTTAAATCCTTCTATTTTAAGTTTCAGGCTATTGAAGCAAAGTACATCTAGGTGTGGCTGTGTTAGTAGCTGCCTCAGCCTGTAGCTACTTGGGTAGCCTAGGAAAGAGCGGTGTAGTATCACTGCTGGAGCAACTGTTGATTAAATTTATAGAAAAAGCTTTTCCCAGATGTTCTTGTGGGGCAGGAGCCCATCTTGAAGATTTGTGTTTCTCTCTGAGACACTTTTATGATGTCCTGTTGGGTATACAGCACGTGCTCTCCTGTGTGTTAGATTGATTGGAGGTACTGGGACGTTTTTCTTGGAAGGTGTAAGAGCCAAAAAAGCAGAAAGAAGAAGTTTTGGCGCCTGGGCTTGCTGCCTAATGCCAATTCCGTGTGCCTGTGCCGCTCTGTGTGCCTGGGGAGCAGGGCTGAGGTGTCCACACAAGTGTCCTGTCCCCTGTTGACACTGTAAATGAGTTTAGCCTGAAGTGATGAATGTGGGGTGGAAGAGGCTGTTTTTCTAGTTAAACATTTTAAACTGTCAGAGAAGGTGAAAAATGAGTTGTACTCTTTCCTGTGGCCTTTCCCTCCAAAGAGTCTGTTATGCAAGAAAGAGAGGGAATATGTGCCTGGAGTGGATCAAGCCCTTTGCTTTTCCATGTTCGTTTGTTTTTATTGTAAGATAAACCTTTCATGTTTTATTGTTATGAAGTTAAAGCCTGGCCTAGAGGTGCTGATCTTTAGGAGGAACAGCTGGAGTGTCCCCTGCTCAGGTGGGAGGCTCTTTGAAGCGACATGTTGCCTCTTTAAGAGGAAATGGAGCATGTGAGAACTTAAACCTGTAAAACTCATCATCAGCTCTGCCATTGTTTATCTCTGGTGTAACTTTATATAGAATTAAAGTGAAATGCATTACTTTGCTCCCGAGGCAAGATGGTTTTGCTCCCCCTTGGTCTTGGAGACACAGGAAATGACCACATAACCACAAATACTTTCTAGTGGAATGAAGATGAGTGACAAACTTCCCACAGAAAGAGGTTCTTAACCAGATGGGCTAATGAATTAAATGTAGCTGAAGGTTCTGGTTTTAAGTTAAAACCAACTTCTAACTGTTCAAACCAAGTAGAAAAGAGCAAATGCTGTGCATGCAGTGGCTGCTGTGAGGGGCAGAACTGGTGATTCTGGTGGACAGGGTGTGGTGATCACAATGGTTTGGAGCACAGGCTGTGGTCTGTGCCTCTGTCAGGGGAGGAGTGACCCAAGCTGCCTGTGGCATGAGGAAAACCAAGGTGCTTTCTTGGCTTTGTTTCTCAAGTTGCCTTCTTGCACAGGAGGCCAGAACCCCATAGTTGTCAGATCTCCTTCACTTCTCTGTGACATTTTCTTAAAGCAGGGGCTTAGCTATCTTCCCATCATTTTTTTCTACTCATTGTCACTGTAGACTCCTAATGCCTGGAATAAAGTGCAATGGTAGCCTCTAAAATTGCACAAAAAACATGTTTGCCTGAAAAAGAACAATCCCTTCAAACAGGCTGTTTCAGAAGAAGCTTTCTAAAGACAGAGTAGTTTTTCCTAAGTCAATTGTGCTGGACCACATCTGTTTAACAGTGATGTTGGGGTGGGGGAAGGCCTAGTTTGTGTTTTAGGCTTAGGCTGAATTGCAGTTGACATAAATAATAAATTTTTCACCTTTTAAGTGTATCCTGTAGCTTCCCCCATGGCCAACAGGAAGCAGCATTGATGGCATGTGAGTGCAGCCCTTACAGAGGGGTTGTAATGTGAGAGAACATCTGAAGGAGGTGAAGAGAGTATGAGATAATGATAATTTCTGGAAATAAATTGAAAGAAACTGTATTAATTATAGCTGCTTCCTTAGTGCAGGGTTAAGACAAGACAGGGACCAGTTCAGCACCAGGCTGGTGAGAAGAATGTGGGTTTGACTGGTAACATGGAAAATGTGGTGACATTAGAAACTGCCCAGGCTGTGCATGGAGATGATGCAGAATTTGTCATCCTGTAAATCATTTCTCATTGATTAGCTAAGCTGTTTGGATTGGCAGAGGGGATCTTCCCAGGGACAGGAAGGGCAGGACTGGGTTCACTCCCTCATGGCAGGGCTGCTGAACTGGGCACTCCAAACAGTGCTGGTGCTGTCTGATCACAAAGAACCCCCCACCAAGTCTTGAAATGCAGCAGCCCAACCAAACCAGCTCCAGTGAGGGCTGTAGGAACAGGCTGGCAGAGGAGCCAGGCCAGGGCACTAAGGGGTGGATTCTTTAATGGTAATTCTCATTAAAGGCATCAGCACTGTGGGGCAGCCAGCAGCAGCTGCACTACAGCACAGGTAGGGCAGGAGGGCTCTGCTGGGGGGGATTAGGAGGCTGAGCTGTGCCTCTGGGTCCGTGGCCTGATGTCTCTTCCAGGCTGAGCACTGCTCAGTGGGTCTGAAGGAGCTGCTCCAAGGAGTGTCTTTACTGTCTGAAAGGCACAAATCCCTGAGCTCTGAGCAGACACCTGAGGATCCCAGCCTTTCCTTTAGCTGTGCAAGTGATTAGAGTGCAAAGCTGACCTTCCCCACAGCTCTGAAATGTCTGGGGGAGTGATGTCAGCAGCGCTTGGCGGGCGCTCAGGGCTCTCTCTTCCTGCATGTTTTGTAAGCCTACTCCTAAGTTGTAATGACCTGGTAAAGTAGTTACCTCTGGCACAACTGAAAATCTGTAGTAAAATGAAAAGAGTTTTCAAACCAGCTCCCATTTCCAGCTCTCAGTAATTACAGACAGTAAAGTCCTGACACAGAGGGAATGTGAGGGGCTTTGCTCAGTTCGTGTTTGCTCACCTCTGTCCCAATATTCAGAGGTTTATAATCAACAAAAAACCTGGAATGATTACTTAAGGTATGAGGTGCTGCATCCTAATGTACTGAGGCTGCAAAGTATCTTTTGAGTAATCTGTTCTTTAATAGAAGCTATCAATTTACTTTTTACAAAGAAAAAGTTTTGAAGAGCACAAGGAAACTTAAAAAAACCAAACATCATCTTGTATGCCACGAGGGTACAGGATTCCTGGGCATTGTTCTGGACTCAACCCACTTACTAATGCATTCAGCAGGATCATGTGTTTTTAGGAATATTAAAAAAAGGATGCATTTTAATTAACAAACTCATAATATTTAATTTCTTGTATTGAAAGGAAAAAGTTGAAACCCATAACAGGATGTGTTTGCTGCAAAATAAACCTGAAGCTGTTGGTTTGTTTTTTTAATGAGCATATGCATGACTGATTTTTTTTTTTTTTTTTTGAGGCACTTTTGTGCCTTATCTAAAATTCTTCTCTTCAGTGGAAATAATTAAAGGTAGAATTTGCCCACTCAGCTGCAAGTTTTCACAGTGATATTTATTGGGTTCTGAGAGGAGTTTTGCAGACTTCCTTGACACCTTGTACAAAATCATAACCTCACCTTCCAAGGAAAGCAAAAAATTATTTTTAAATATGCCGAGTTTTTTAGCAGTGCTGAGTAACTTTATTTCAACTGCTGCAGTTATTTCTATGTATAGTGTAAGGATGTGAAAAGTCATTCCCTCGTAATGTGTTTAAATATGTTCCATAATGAATGTTGTGGATGTGAAAGATAAGCAGCCTGGAGCTTTCTTTGTAAGGTATAGGGTAACACAAAGCTTCAAAGTTCTGCTGCCCTCAGGACACACATTGAAGCAGTTAAAGTAGTGAGATAAATGAAATACAATGAGATATTCATCTGCAGAATCTGAAGCTCAAGGACACAATAAGTTTTCATTTAAGTGTTTCTCATTTGCTGACAATGAGCCAAATAAATTTTAATTCCACATTGTAGATGGTGACAGAAATTCAGGAACGTTCCTTGGGATGATAGTCTGGTTTGTTTCCCAGATATTTCTGATAATGTACTTATGACATATGTTGGGATTCTAATGTGAATTAGCTGCTTACAGTTATTTAAGAAAACAAGAATTGTTTTTTTCAGGTTTGTTATGTAAGAACTTTCTGGTTTGGTGTGCTGAACTAACATATAGCTGGATAGTCTTAGTCTGATGTTCATACTCTTATACTCCTGAGTTGGAGTAAAGAATTACTGTGAAGAACTAAATAATTTTCCATTACTTCGCTTTATCCTTATCCTCACCCACTGCATTTCTTCTTACAGGTGCTGGATTTGGATTAGGAATTGTTTTCTCAGTCATCTTCTTCAAAAGTAAGTATACTGCATTAATCTTGGCTGCCTGCTTCCCACCTCCCATCTGTTGTAGGTACAGTTAGAAGTCTCTAAGGCATGTGAAAGTTAATCAGCTTGTTAGACTAACTTTTCCATTGTTTGTCCTGTCTTTTCCATTGAAATGGAGTTCCCAAAACTTTTAGTTATGTGTCAAGGATGTTATCCATGGCACCTCCCTGAGCTCCTCCTGTGCTCAGCTCAAATCCAGGAATGGCAGGAGACCCTGAGCCAAATCACTGGAGCCATGTGTCTAGACACCAGTTTATGCCAGCCTTGCCAGGGCTTTAAAACTGATCTTAGTTCTTCAGCTGTGCTTTAAAACAATCATTTTCAGTAATACCTTGAATTCAGAGATTGCTCTCTGTTAAATTCTAAACACATGTTACTGTTACTGTTACTGTAGTGGGCTGGTTTGGAGGATTTTAAAACTTGAAAATGCCTAGAATGGATTTTCTAGTAATTTGTTCTTTCTTGATGCTTATAGAGTAATGTATAACAAACAGCTTTCCTTGACTTTACTTTTTCCTCTCTGCTTGCCTCTTCTGCAGGAAAGACATGGCCTATTGCATTTGGGTCAGGGATGGGGTTAGGAATGGCTTATTCCAATTGTCAACATGACTTCCAGTCTCCATATCTTCTCCATGGTAAATTTGTAAAAGTAAGTATCTGTGTGTCAGGGTTTGACACTGGCCCAATGCCAGGCACCCACCAAAGCCTGGCTTACCCTCCCCTGCCACACCTGGGCAGAGGAGAGAGAAAAAAATAATGAAGGGTTCATGAGTTAAGGACTAGGAGAAAAAACTTCAAGGGCAAAACAAGTTCAACTTAAAGTTGCAATGTGAATTTGTTACTGACAAAATCAGAGGAGGGTAATGAGGAGTAAAATAAGGCCTTGAAACACCTTTTTTCCCCCAGCCCCTCTCTCCTTCCCACCTCAGCACAGGGGGACAGGAGGGTGGGGATCTTGGTCAGTTCATCACTGAGGTTTTCTTCCCCTGTGAGACCATGGGTGCTCCCACAGGAGACAGTTCTGCCTGAACTTCTGCAGGGTGAGTCCAATCTCACTAGCAGCAGTCCCCCCAATACTGCTGTAGTGTGAATTCCCCCATGGGAACTGTCCCCCAATACTGCTGTAGTGTGAATTCCCCCATGGGAACTGTCCCCCAGTACTGCTGCAGTGTGAATTCCCCATGGGAACTGTCCTCCCAAAATGGGAACTGTCCCCCAATACTGCTGCAGTGTGGGTCCTTCTTCCACAGGGTCCAGTCCTTCAAGGACAGGCTGCTGCAGCCTGGGACCCTCTCCTCATGGGGTCTTCCACTGGATCACAGCCTCCTCCAGGCATCCACTCTGGTGTGGGCAGCTCTCCCATGGGCTGTGGGTGGATCTCTGCATCCCCATGGATCCCATGGGCTGTGGGTGGATCTCTGTATCCCCATGGATCCCCATGGGCTGTGGGTGGATCTCTGTATCCCCCATGGATCCCCATGGGCTGTGGGTGGATCCCCATGGGCTGTGGGTGGATCTCTGTATCCCCCATGGATCCCCATGGGCTGTGGGTGGATCTCTGCATCCCCATGGATCCCATGGGCTGTGGGTGGATCTCTCTATCCCCCATGGATCCCCATGGGCTGTGGGTGGATCTCTGCATCCCCATGGATCCCATGGGCTGTGGGTGGATCTCTGTATCCCCCATGGATCCCCATGGGCTGTGGGTGGATCTCTGTATCCCCCATGGATCCCCATGGGCTGTGGGTGGATCTCTGTATCCCCATGGATCCCCATGGGCTGTGGGTGGATCTCTGGATCCCCATGGATCCCCAGGGGCTGTGGGTGGATCTCTGTATCCCCCATGGATCCCATGGGCTGTGGGTGGATCTCTGTATCCCCATGGATCCCCATGGGCTGTGGGTGGATCTCTGCATCCCCATGGATCCCATGGGCTGTGGGTGGATCTCTGCATCCCCATGGATCCCATGGGCTGTGGGTGGATCTCTGCACCCCCCAAGGGCTGCAGGGCCACAGCTGCTCCATGCTCTCCCCAAGGCTGCCTGCAGAGGAATCTCAGCTCTGGCCCCTGGAGCACCTCCTGCCCCTCCTTCTCCACTGACCTTGGTGTCTCCATGTTGCTCCCTTCACATGTTCTCACCTCCTCCTCCTCTCTGGCTAGAAGAGAAGCTCTGCCCCTTTGTTTGGATTTTCTTCTTAAATCTCTAATCACAGAGGCATTCCCATCATCTGTAACTGGCCCAGCTTGGCCAGCACCATGTCCATCCTCAGAGCCATCAGGGACTGGCTGTGCTGGACATGCTGGAAACTTCCAGCAGCTTCTCACAGGAGCCACCTCTGTGGCCCCCCACTACCAAAAACCAGGCCATGCAAACACCACTCACTGGTTGGTAGCTGTTTATAAGTCAGATTATCCATTTACATGGATATTCCTCTGCCTGTCCCAAAGGAGTGCTAGTAGGAAGAAACTTGTGTTGCCAAAGCTGGACTGTTCCCCTGTTCTTCAATAGCTGGTGTGTTTAACAGTAAATTCACTAGACTGAATACATGGAATTAGTTTAACAGATCCTGCAGGTAGCTTTTCCCACAACTTGCAAACACGATAAAAATACATGTTAGAAAAGCAGAAAAACTAAACTAGTGTTAAGGTTCTTCAGACTTTAAAAGGGATGAGCTGGGAAGAAACTGAAAGTCATGTCAGGCACATCAGGTCGATCTGTCTGTGGAAATGGATCTTTGATCTTCTGTTGGGCTTTGGGATTTGTTTTTTCAATATGAAAACACTGATCACTTGTAAGTTTTGTGGCTTGTCTGTCTGCATAGTAATGTAGTAGTTATCTAGAAAAAAATGTACCCTGTAAGCAGTTTTGAAGAGGATAGTTTCAATGAGTTCAGTATTAATACTGAAGTAAAATATTTAAAAACATTTTACCATGCTGAATTAAAATTTTTAAGAATTGATTGATTAGCAGGAACCATTTATGCAGTCACAAACTGACTGCAGTGCACCAGTCCACAAACGGACTCCATTAGTATTTTCTTAATTTCTTCATGTGTAGAGTTAGGGCTGTTCTCATGATAATAATCATGAGATAATTTATCACTGTGGCATGTGGAAACAAAAGGAATGTGGGTGTGTGTTTTGGCTCCACAGAGCCATGGCCTGGTTAAATGGTTTCAGTTGCCCTGGTGGAGAGGCACCAGCATATTTACATATTTACCAGGACATATTTACAGTGACTTCAGCACTTCAGAAAGTACTGAGGTGACCTGTTCTGCCAGGAGCAGGACACAGAGTGCAGAAATCCCTCCTGGATTGCTCCTCTGCCTGGTGCAGGAGGCCTGCAGGGCTTTCCAGGCTTTTCCTGATGCTTGTACAGCTGCAAGTTGAGCCTGGTCCTCCTTGGATTTAGTGCAGATGAGCTTTGGGCAGCCTTCTGCAGCCCTGCCAGACATAGCTGCTTAAAAGTATTCTCTCCAGCTGCCTGCTAAAGGAAATATAACAAGATTCTCCAACAAATAAAATCTTTGAAGAGCAGTATAGACAAACTTGGATATAGCTGATCAGCATTGCCAGCTACTGCCCAGAATCCAAAATTTGGTTTTTCTGGCCAGATTTGTTAACATTAAAATGTGTTAGTACTCCACAGCATCCTGAGGTTGTTCCTCCAGTTTATGTCTCCAAAAAAAATCTGAAATGACATGTCTGTGGCTTCATGTGAGTGATAAATGCACTGCTCACATGTTCTGAGAGAGCATTATTCATTCAAGGATGCTTGTTCCTAGGGATGTGGGGCAGCAGAAAACAGTGTCTTGTCACCCTAGGAAAGGATTTTTTTTGGATTAAGGACTGATCTGGGGCAGGGTGGTCCTTGGAAGCATGAGGTAACTGGAAGGACACTTCAGATGCCTGCATGGCACAAGACAAGTAGTTTCCAGTGCAGTGTCTCCATGGCTTTCTCTGGCACAAAGAGGCTGAGAGAAGGAAAATGCAGATGAGGCCATCTCATGGTTAATGTCATTAATTCCCTCCAAAATGTCATGTCACGGATAATGGCTCCAGGGTTATTACAACAAAATTATTTCATTTCTCTTGGTGAGGAACATGGAAAATATTGTTGCATTATCACTCATCTGTTTTTTTCCTAGAAAAAAAAAATTGTTATAACTAAACTTTGTAGGATTTTCTTTACAAAACTGACTTCTGTTCAAATGCTAACATGTCAAAATGATAGAATCTGCAAAAAAATCAGCTTTATTAGAGGGAAATGGTTGAAATAATTTCTAGTTTTCTGAGCCTGTCAAGTTCACAGGATCACAAGAGAACTCAAATTGGAAAGGACTTCAAGGAGGTTATGGGGGTGAGCTGTGAGGTCAGACCAGGTTACTCAGGCCTTTACCTGATTGGGATTGTTCATTCTTCAGGATCAAGTTCTTAATCCTGAATCCTGAGTCAGAGTGAGAGTGAAAGAGGACAGAGGACCTTCAAGGTACTGAATAATCAGGAGATGTCAGAGTGACTTGGCAGCTGTTGTGGCTGTAACTCAGCTCATCACACTGCCCATCCTTTGGGTTAACATTTCATCATGAAACCCCAACACCAGTGCAGGAGCCATTCATCTAGACTAAAGAATACTTAAAGTGCAGAAGAGTTCTGATTTGTGGTCAGAATATTCTGAGGGCTTTTTAAGTCATTTGATCAAGTGGTTTTCACTTTGACTTCAGCAGATTTCAAAATCAACATTGTCACAATTATTTCAAGGTTTAAAATGCAATGGCTGTGAATTACACAGTCTAGATTTCCTTTGAAAACTGAAAATATCCTATTTTTCAGATTATTTAGCCTGTATTATCACCCAAACTTCACAATCCTGTACTTTGATAGGAATGTGGATTTATATTGATGTGCAAGAACACAAGAAGGCAACTGCAGCCTTTCTTCTTGCTCTTTGTGGCTTTGATTTCTCTTCAGCCTGTGAATAGTTAACTTGACCAATAATCTGGGGGTTTTTGAAGTACCCAGTTTATCAGAATGGAGGTTATACATGAAAACATGGCATGCTTCTGGCATGGAAATAGCTGCTTAATTCCTCCATGTACAGCCTCTTGCTTTAGCAAAGGATGAAAACCTTTCCTTACCCTCTGGAAATGTCACAGAGCTCTGTGACTTGCTTTACATCCTGCAGCACCTTCCATGTAAGGAGCCCAAATGGCTTTTTAATAATATAACCTTCTTGCTTTACAGGAACAGTGACTAATGGCTGAGACTATCCCAGTGGGAAGGAAGGAGAAATCAATGATTATTCCTCAGGAATACTGAAGTGCCCCTGGAATAAGCCAACATTCTTCAGTAACGATCACCAGTAACTCTTTATACTCCAACAAACTGTTTCTGTCTATGAAACAAAGTTCTGATGCTTGTTTTGTATGGTGTCTGAAAAGTGCAAGGAAGACCTCTTCTGGGAAATAAATAAAAGAAAATTGGCCTTCTCTGGTGTGTTGACTTTGCATGTGAGTGAGAGAGAGGGAGAATGGAAGGAGAGAACTTCATTTGGAGTAGCCAGCAGCTGGGACCACCTGGGCCACTGGGAGAGCTCCTCAGCACAGCCAGCCTCGTGTGTTCCTGCCCACTGCTGAGAGCAGCCCCCACCCAGCTCCAGTTCAAAGAAGCATTCCCACCTCATAAATCACCCACTAGACCCCTGCTGCTTGGGCTGTGTTTGGAGAGGAATATAAATACTCCTATGTCCTGTTTGTACAGTTGCCCTTTAAAATTGGAGTTTTGTCCTCTCAGAAGAGGCAGAATCCAAAGGGGTAAATCCAAACTGTGTGATGGATGCAGCAAGGCCCTGCTGTCTCTTGTAGCTTTGGGTCATGGAGTGACCCCTGTTTGAAACTTCCCAGGATAGTGGGTGAGTTAAACACATCCTCGTGCCATCTGGCTCTCAGCTTACCTTTTATGCTGATTGTTTTTGCACCCCTCTTCTGTAGGAGAACAGAGAGGTTTCAGTGTCTGGGAATGGGTCACAACCCCTTAAAGCTCTTCATTGCCTTGGCAAGACACTGCTCTAAGCACTCCCTTCTTTACACCCACCCCAGCCTCTGTGCTGCCTTGCTGGCACGTTGTCTGCTGCTCTTCCCCTGGCTCAGGAGCTTGTCTTCACTGCTGCTTTACTCAGCACAGCTCTCTAGCTGTGGAGATGACTCTCGAGGTTCTCTCTTTGTCCCACACTTGTGTGATGTCCATGTAGCACAAGGAGTGAGTGCATGTCTCAAGAGGGACAGGGAATTGCTTAGGTTGATGCAGAACTTCCCTTTATTGAAAGCCTGTTGTGCTGCCTGGTGAGTGCTGATAGATGGAGAAGTGACAGAGCAACTCCTGTTCTGCACAGCAAACAGGAGTTGTGTGAG
The DNA here is from genome assembly GCA_030060385.1 of Muscicapa striata striata. Classification (NCBI taxonomy): domain Eukaryota; kingdom Metazoa; phylum Chordata; class Aves; order Passeriformes; family Muscicapidae; genus Muscicapa; species Muscicapa striata. Next base: position 460,603 of record JAREIS010000088.1, read on the forward strand.
TTGTTTTTTAACCATGCCAGGAAAGGAAGGGATGGACTGGTAGGCTGTAGCTCAGAGGGCTTGAGAAACTCCTCTTGCAGGCCTGAGGTGTGGGTGCTGCTGCAGCCCTGCATCCCCAGCTCTCCTGGGCACTGCTCTGGATCCTGCACTCTGGAGGAGCATGTCGAGCTGTGCCCAGAGTCAACAGAGGCTGCAGAGCTCGCCTGGAGCAAAGAGCTTGTGAAATAGAGCAGCTCCAGTGCCAGAGCAGCATTAAGGCTGTCAGAGCATGATACCATCCAGGACCATTGCTCCAGCATGTCCTTGTTTTTCTACCTCCTCCCTTGCCGGACTGCATTCATCAGTCAGGTCAAAACAGCTTATTGAAAACAGGATATCTTTCTCTCTTCCCAATTTTGAATCATTTTATCTGGCCCCAATTTTTAATTTGAACTATGTACTTTGGAGCCATAGCTCCTCTGTGGTTTGGAAAGGGGTTTTATTGAGCTCTCCATGTGTGTGCTGCAGTCTGGGGAGCCAGTGGGATCTGCTGGAGAGAGGAGCACCAGCCTGGGCAAGACCCAGGAGAACCAAAAGGGGTGGCAGCACCACACAGAGCAACTGTCAGTGTGCAGAGAAAGCTTCAGCTCCTGGCCAATGAGGAGTGCAATTTTTTATTTAGTGACCCTGGTAACAAGCCATCCTGCCCTTACATGCTCTGCTTCAGCTCAACATGACTTCCTAGACTTGATTCTTACCTTGGGCTGCTGTGGCCTATGATCAAGTGGTTCTTCTGGCCCTGGAACTCAGAGATACCGATTGTAGAGATCAATTCCCAGTGTGTCCTTTACTGCTAGAGTAAATATCACAAGAAAGGTGTTCAAGTCAGCGTGGGTGAGTGTGAAAAAATGCACAATTCTAGAAGTGGAATTTAAAATTTTCACTGCTCTTTAAATGGGTAAAAGCTTAACTTTTTGGTTTTCTTCACAGCTGCCTTGCTTCTTGTTGTCTGTGTTGATGTATATGTATATATATATGTATATGCACATATAACTACCACGTGGAGGGTCTGTATTTGTTTTGCTTTATTTAATTAAAGATGTATTATCCCAAACCTATTTTTGAACCTGTCCATGTAAGCTGTGCAAAATATCTTCTTGTGAGGACAGGTCTCCTTTCTCCCTCTGTGGGAAGGAGCCTGTGCCCTTCCCCACTGAGGCTGGAATAGGAATGGTTTCCTGACGCTTGATTTCTAATTGCATAAATGGAAGGGGGAAAAGTGGAAATTCTAAGTACCAAAAGGCATGTTAAATTTAGTATAATACACTCATCTGGAAACTATCACATTTTTCCTTCTTTCTTAAGCCTGTTGAAATCATTGCTTCGTCTGTGGCGTGATTTGGATCGGGACCAAAAAGTGCAAACAAGATAGGGCTGAAAAAGGCAGGTGTCCCTACCCAAACTTAATGAGACCTTTCAGGAGAGAGCTTGTATCCCAATTGTAACGAGTATACAGTGAGTAAGGAAACCATATCACTACCCAGGAGAAGGAGGGAAAAAAAAGAAGCTGTTTGCTGACTAGAACTGGTTTTGAACGTTTAACAACTCCCCAAGTGCTCAACTAACCACAAATCTGCCTCTTTAACAGCTTGATTAGATGTCTGCTGAGGCTTTGAGATGAATAAACAAGTCACGGAAAAGCAGAGACAGCAGGGAAAAAAATATCAAGCTGCTTTTCTATTGTTTATCCGAGTTGTTCATGTTTGATCAAGATACCGTCATTGCTTTGTGTTCCAGTCCTGCCTGGAGCCGTGGCCAAGAGCAGGACCTGGCTGGATGTGGTGCTGCACACACAAATAAAAACCAGCCTCTGCCCTGGAGAGTTTACAAACCAAACAGATGGGCTGCAGGGAGGTAGGAGGGTTTGTAATTCCCATTTTAAAGATGGGAGAAGCTGTAGGCAAGGTCAGGGATAAGTCGTGCAGGGAATGTGGTGTGCAGCCAGGACACTGACTGGAGTCCAGCAGCCCATCCTCCCCAACTGGTTTTTCATGTGGTGGTGGAGTCTCAGGGGAAGGCTGCTCTCCATAGACTGGGAGACTCCAAAGGTGTTTGTGCCACTCTTTTCAAATTGCCCCAAATTCTTAGTGGCAAATCCCTAAGAAGTTGGGAATAATCTGCAGAGGCTGATAGCTTATGGAATCACTAGTAGGTGTAAACCACTGTCATCCTCAATATGGGCTTTGGTGATAAAGTGAATCTGATAAGGAGAGAAAATACTGAAATGTGTTCCCAGTTCTTTGTGCCTCATGGACAAGGTCACTGCTGTGTTAGGCAGAACATAAACATAATGCCAGGAGAATGTCAATGCCTTAGTAAATCTACCTTAAATATGAATTTAGGTAACAGATCAAGAAAGAGGGAAAATCAAGGAGACAGCAGCATTCCAGTACCATGGAATCATGGAATGGTTTGGGCTGGGAGAGACCTTAAAGCCCATCCAGTGCCACCCCTGCCATGGCAGGAACACCTTCCACTATCCCAGGGTGCTCCAAGCCCTGTCCAACCTGGCCTGGGACACTTCCAGGGATCCAGGGGCACCACAGCTGCTCTGGGCTCCTGTGCCAGGGCCTGCTCACCCTCACAGGGAACAATTCCTTCCCAGGATCCAACTCAAACCTTCTCTCTTCCAGTTTGAAGCCATTCCCCTCGTCCTGTCTTCAGGCCCCTGTCCAAAGTCCCTCTCCAGTAGTGGAAACACAGCAGTGATGCTGTAACTCAACTCTTCCAGAGAGTTCACATGGATGATTCTCCAAAGGTGGTGGAATTGGTTTCCCAGCTGTTTTTCTTGGGTTCCCTCTGAGTTTGGGAGCAATGCAAAAGAAATCACAGAGGTGCTTGTTTGCAAATGCAAACAGTGGGTGCACAAGCAGACTGAAGGTGACAGGTTGTGGTGGCAGTGATGTGCCATGAGGTGCAGGTGATGCTGTAGCTGGAAGGGACAGGCTTGTGGAGCTGGGGAGCCCTGACCTGAGTGACCTGCTGGAAAAACCCATTTTTCAGCAGATTCTGAACCAGCAAGGCACTGCTGACCCTTCCTTTGCTCCCAGCCAGCAGGGTTTGGTGCTTACCCCATAGCACACACACCCCACAGTCAGAAATAAGCTTTCTCCTCATCTCCCACCCCACTCCTGCCTTCGGAAGTAGGACTGGTGCAAATTTTGGCGTGGCAGCTCTGTAGGCAGCTGGATGCAATGTGCACGGTGTCTGTACTGCTCTGAGAGTCCAGCCTATAGCCCACCCACAGTGAAATGCTTAACTGAGATTGAAACTAAATGGGAACATAGTTTATGGAAATTCAGCTGTGGATGGCCGTTCTCTCGTGCCTTCTGGCTGTCAGCACTTTGCTGTACAGCACTGCAGGCTGCTGGAGCTGCATTTTCCTCCTGGTGCTGGATACCCACCTCCTGGAGCTTATAAAGATGCTTAGAAAGTTGCTGGTGACTAATAAATCACTCTTCATCTCTAGTCTTTATTGGTGGTGCTTGTAAAGGCTCCAGCTCTGCTTTAGGAGTGGATGCCCCTTCCTGGAAAGGTCATGCCCTGATCAGTTCAAATTCAGTTCATAAATCATGCAAAGGAGTGTGTTTCTTTTCAGAGGTTTTAGAGGATATTCTTCCTCCCTCTCAGTGCTGCACTTGAAGTTGTTAGCAGTGATAAACAGCTAAACCCAAACCCATTACTGCTCCCCTGAGCCATGCATTCCCTGTGGACTTGGACTGAAGGACCTGGAGCTGCTGGAGAGAGTCCAGAGAAGGCACCAAGGTGATCAGAGGGAGGGAGCAGCTCCACTGTGAGAAAGGCTGAGAGAACTGGGATTGCTCAGCCTGCAGAAGAGAAGGCTCCAGGGTGACCTCATTGTGGCCTTCCAGTACCTGAAGGAGCCAAGAGGAAAGATGGAGAGAGACTGTGGGCAAGGGCAGTGCCAGGACAGGAGGGCAGGGTTAAGTAGGATATTGAGAAGGAATTCCATCCTGTGAGGGTGGTGAGGCCATGGTGCAGGTTTGTAATTTTAACTAATTATCTGGAAGTAAATATAAAAGGGTGGCAGACAAATAACTGCTGTCGGGTGGGATGCTGTGTAAGTGAAAAAGAAAGTGGAGCAATATCGATTTTGGCCCAGTCAAATGCGAAGTTCAGCATCCAGATGCACCAAACACTGATAATAGCTGGAGATGGCACAGCCTGGGGGATTAGGGAGCCCCAGGAGCTGAAGGGATTGCTGCTCACAGGCAGAGGCACAGTGAGCAGCAAGGGCTGGAGGCTGAGCAGATGAGCAGGAAGGCACTGAATTACAGACTGGGGTGAGCTGGGAGAGCCATGGGAGACCTTTCCAACTCCTGACGTCTTACATGGAAGTTACTGAGCTCCACCTGGGAGTGACTGGGTGAAACCAAATGACCTGGAACACACATGGATTCAGATCAGATGATCCAACTGTGTTTGTTGGCTGTAAATTCTCTGAAACTTGTAAGGCCACAAAGGTTGCCTGCAGAATTCCTGGTCTCTGTCCTATGCCTTAATCCGCTCTGAACTAAAGGCAGAGTGTTTTTAGCTTGAGGACCCTGCTTGTCAGACAGTCCCTGAAGATGTCCCTGGCATGGACCTCAGAGGAAAGACAACCTATTTCTGTGCTGTTCCTTGCTGCTTTGTTCCTCAGCTCCTCCCTCCTGGGCTGTTTTCCTTGGGTTTGTTTGAGGGAATGGCTGATGGTGAGCGCTTCCCCCACTCCTTTTTCCAGGCACGGGGCCCATTTTCTGTTTAATTCTCTCTGAAGATGACATGGTTCCACAGATAATCTGGAGATGGGGTATTTCATATGTCAATAATTACATTTTTGGATGATGGATGGAAGCCTGGGGCTGGAACTGCAGGAGTGAGGTGCACTGGAATGGCTGCACACATTACCCTGCTGTCTGCACAGGCAGGACAGGGAAAGTGTCCTGGCTTCTTTTAAGGCTTGAGAAATAATTCCTTTAAATCCTTGGGAGCATCCTAGCAGGCGACACGCTTGTGGGAGGCTCTAGTTTACTATCTGCAAAGTCATGGATTTTATATCCATATTAGGTATAAATAGAGGTAGGCTGGCAGATAGAGGCAAGGTCACTGTGACTCCTCCAAGCACCGGATGAACCTACGATTATTTCAGATTTAACTCTTGTCATGCACTGCTGCAGCCACTGCTGCCAACATTAAAACCTCAACAATGCAAAATTGTCTAGCACAGATGTCTCAGCCTGTCCAGGAAAGCTGTGATAAGCTGAGAAATCGTGGCCACTTTCATTTTATTCCTCATCAGCTGCAGTAATAGTCTCAAAAATCCCAATCCTGCTCCAGGGCAGGAGGGCAGGGAGGCAATAAGCAGATTTCTCAGGGTCCCACATTTCTGATGTTATGAACCAGACCCTTTAAACTATGAAAATCATGTTATCACTTTAAGAATAGTATTTGCATTTGTATTTTGGAAGGTGGGAGGACTGTGAGCTGAGGGCTTTAGTCTGCTAACGAAAACATACATATTCTTTTCCCTTCTTTATTGTTCCTTTTTTTCCTCAGTCACCCTAATTCTAAACAACACTGACACTTGCTGTAGCAGCACTTTGAAAAACTGGCACTTTAAGGCCTCTCATTTTGGGTGCTTTTCTTCAAGGCCAGGGAGTTTGTGCATGAGGCTCTTCCCATGCAATATTGCTCTGTGAGTCACCCTGTTTCAGGCGGGTGCTGGTTTCCTTTCAGTAATGTGCAAAATGTTCCCTGCACACATGTGGATGTTCTAACTTTGTCCTGCTGGTTGACAGTTTGGAGGAGCTTTGGTGCCAGAACTGTCTCTGAACACACACAAGCACCTATTGTGACGAGGTCTGAGCTTGGCTGGGGCCTTCAGGCAGTGCTGCAAGAAAAATAATTAATATAATAAGAGGTTCTGAGTGATTGCAGCAGGGGGAAGTTGTGCAGCAAAGAATAAGATGGTTATCAGAGGGGATTTAACTGGTTGTAATGGAGTTGGAGGAAACTGGTTATTTTTAAAAAAAAAAGCTGTTTGAACTCGTAGGGATGAGGGCACCTGCAAATGAAGCCTAAGAGCTCATTCCCTGCAGACATGAGCTGAATGGGAGAAGGATTTTGCATGACCTGAGTTTCTGGGGAAGCAAGGGAGGGAGGGATGGAGGGGCTGGAGTGCCTGGGAGTGAGGAGTGACTGGGCAAGGTGGAAAATGGAGTGATTAAACACACTTGGACTTGCTCAGGGATGGGAGGGGAACGGTTTTACTGCTGCCCCAAAGCCCCAAAAGGCATTGGCACAGCACTACAGAGAAACCCCTAATGCCAGTGACCAAGGGGAGGGAGCTCTGTCCCCTGGAAGGGAAGGCTGCTGGGATGGGAGGGAGCAGCTGCAGGAGCAGGAGGCTGCAGGAGTCACATTCCGGCCGGGCAGAGGAGCGCCCCCGCTGCCGAGCCGCATTCCAGGCACTGCTGGGCCCAGATGTTCTCTAATGGGCTCCAGGATAAATCCTTTTCCTTCACTCCTGAGCAGTCCCTGCCAGCCAGCTCTGTCCCCACATCTTGCCTTTGCAGTCCAAGCCAGCCAGATTCCCAGCAGGACTGCTGCCCTTCCCCTGGCCTGCACAGGGTTTCAGCACAGAGCTCAGATCTGGGGTCCTAAACCTGATGGAGGTCACTGCTCCAAATTCCTCCCGTGGCTGAACCTTCCCTCCAGCCTCTCCTTGCCTCCCTGCAGGCTGTGAAGCTCACGGAGTGGATTGAGGGAGGTCTGAAGGAGCATGAGGGGCTGTTGTACCCATGTGTTTGGGGGAATCTCAGGAAGCAAGAACGGTGCTGGTAGGGTGGGATCCACCCTTGCCCAGGGAGCTGGAGCTGCACAGATGTGAGAGTTGGTGCAGCAGTGAGAGGATGTGGTCTTCACCCCCTTCCTGCCACCACTGTCCCCTCCCTCCACCTAACTGAGGTGGAGATGGGAAATCACCCCTCAGCTTTTTTAGTTGTTCAATCTTTGTCTCTCTCTCCTGGCATGAGTGCTCCATTCACCCAGGGTGTGAATGCCCTGACCCACAGCACTTTGGGGTCCTGGTATCTTAGAGATGTCTTCAGGCTTATTTAGGAACCAAAAAGCTGGAATTTAACCCAGCAGGTGATGGTCTGGTGGGAGAATCACAGAATGGTTTGGGCTGGCACAGACCTTAAAGATCTTCTTGTTCAAGCCCCTGCCAAGGGCAGGGATGCCACTCACACTAAATCAGGTTTCTCCAAGCCCTGTTCAACCTTGATCAACTTTGATCCAGCCTCCCTCAGAAGGGAGCTGATAAAGAGCTGTCTTTATTTCACTTCTGCACCCCTTTGCAGATCAGATGCAGAGGTGAAGGGAGCTGGTTGGGGCAGGGGGCTGGTTGGACCCAGGGCAGGGTCCATGGCAGATCCAGACATCAGCCCCCAAATCCCTCATGGGTCATGCAAACAAAAACACCACTGGGGGAAGAAGAGATGGAATTCAGAGCCAGCAGTGGGACATGTGCAGGGCCAGTGTCCCCATGCTGCTCCCTGCAGCCCTTCATGGACACACACACACACATTGTCCCCAGTCACTTCCCACTCACCTGTCCCCCATGTGTTTTCCAGCACCCCACTATGGGCAGGCAGGGAGCCTTGGACTCCACACTGACACAAATAAAAGAATTACTTTCACTTTTAACTTACACCCTTTTCATTCTCACGCCCACAGTACCAGGTCCTGTCCTGACAAGTGGGGAGCCCCTGGCACTGTGGGCATTTGTCAGGAGCCCAAAACAGCAACAGCAGGCAAGGGAGGGATGTCCTGGGTTCCTGTCCCAGTGCACAAAGCCTTGGTGATCCAGCAACAGGAAATGGCTCAGGGGGAAGGCACAGGGGGTGTGGATGTTTAGGGCAGGGCTGTGAATACCTGGTGGAAAACCAGGATGGAATGGGCTGTGGAGCTGAGCTGTGTCAGACTCCACCACTCCCTGGGAGAACATCACTGTGCTTTGGCAGGGCTGTTTAGGGGCTGTTGTTTAGGGGCTGTTTAGGGGCAGGCAGCAAACTCCCCCGAGTCTGTGGGGAGTGGGGGCTGCTAAACACTGGGGTGATGTGTGGAGCAAGTGCCTAAAGCTGCTGCTGAAGCCAGAGCCCCTGCCAGGGAAGAGGGGCTCGGCTCCTCTCCCTGCTCTCCTTCCCTGCTGAGCTGCCTCTGCTGTGCCTGAGTCTGTCCAAATGACATCTGCAGGCACCAGGTCATCACTCCCTGCTCTGGCTGTGATATCACATTGCCGAGGAGAAGGGGAAAATCTTGGCCCAAGGCTTTGACAGCCTTTCAGCAGCTTCTTTCATCCCCCAGCCAAGCCGCTCTGTCCTACAGCACCTCTGCCTGTTCCTCCTGACACCAGAAAACCTGAGCCCTGCTCCTCCTGCCTCCCCAGCCCCAGATCCACTGATTGCTGTTTCCCTTTCATGCTGTTTACAGAACTGGAACAGGGATGAATAGTAGGAAGCAGTGAATGAACTGCATGCTGGCTCACAGCTCCTAGCAGAGCAATCACACCCCAGTGCTGAGGATCCCACAAATCCCATCCAAACACTGAACCATGGACCTCCAACACTCAGCTGAATTCCACCCTAATGCCCATGGTCTGTTGCTGTGTAGCTGGTTGCATCTGCATCTTATTTCTCCTTGTGAGAATTTGCTTCAAAGTCTCTTATTTCACTCATATCATTCAGAATAAAGTAATCTTCTTTACAGGCAGGAGTTTACTGCTGGTCATGGGGAGCAGGTAGAGCATTGGTCAAAGGCCTTGTTTCAGCAATGGGTGAAAATGCTGGGAAACCAGATTTTGGGTTCCTGCTGGGGTGTGTGGTCATGGCTAGAGGCTGTTCCTCTTGTTGGCCCTTTTGAAGTTGAGCATGCAGTACAGTTCAGGGCTGGGCAGGTTGCATTCAGAAGGATAAGAAAGTGATGCTGGAAGAAGCTTTTGCCACCCTGTTCACAAATCCTATTATCCTGGAGCTGGAAGGAACTGGCAGCAGGAAACCATTCCTTCACTGGCAGCCTGCAGCCTCCTCCAGCAAACACCCAGCCCCAAAGCCTCTCCCCACTGCTGCTGCCAGGGCACTACCAGCACTGCTCCCAGCACAGCTGCTGCTCCTCGCCATCTCCCCTTCCTGCTTCCCTGATCTCTATGCAAATCCTCACCAACAGCAGCCAGCGAAACCCAGCCAAGCCTGGCAGGTATCTCTTGATTTGGGTAGTGTTTAATGTGGGGGCCTCTTTAGATTAATTGTGCCTTAACAGAGACAGAGCCCGTCGGTCTGCAGCAATTATCGTATCTGAAATACAGCCGTGAATGGGCTTGGCTGTTGGTTTTGTACTGGGAAAGGGGAAAGAAAAAAGAGAAAACGAGGGGAAAGAGGAAGAGAAAAGAAAGCAAAAGCAAAGTCTCTAGTGCTGGAGAACTTTCCCAAAGTCTTCTCTGCAGCCGGACTCTGCCCCACGGACTCTCTAACACGAATTATGTTTAAATACGAGTTGTTGGCGTTCAGCGAGCCCAACCCAGACTGTTTATGGCACCGCAGGAGCAAGTGCTGGGACATTCCCAGGGCTCTGCCGGCCGAAGCCCCCTGGTTTTGTGCCTGGGCGTTTCCAGCGGGCTCTCCCCGATAGCTTCAACACTTGCGGGGGGGTCCAAGGCCCGTGTGGCTGGGTGAGCTCCGTGCCCTGCCCTCCGAGCTTCGTGCCGGGCTCTCGGAGCTCCGTGCTCTGCATTCGGAGCTCTATCCCCCGCTCTCGGAGCTCCGTGCGCTGCTCTCGGAGCTCTATCCCCCGCTCTCGGAGCTCCGTGCCCTGCACTCGGAGCTCCGTGCCCTGTACTCGAGCTCTATCCCCCGCTCTCGGAGCTCCGTGCCCTTCTCTCTGAGCTCCATGCGCTGCTGATGGAGCTCCGTGCGCTGCTGATGGAGCTCCGTGCGCTGCTGATGGAGCTCCGTGACCTGCTCTCGGAGCTCCAGCCCCGCTCTCGGAGCCTCCTTTCCCCTCCTCTCCCTTCCCAGCCCGATTGTGCAATCCCGAGCGGGGCCGGCGGCACCGCCCGGAGCCCGGCACCGGGGGGAGGGAGGGCAGGACGGAGGGAAGGAGGGAGGGCAGGAGGGAGGGAGAGAGGGAAGGAGGGCAGGAGGGAGGGAGGCGGCAGCCCCCAGCTCCCGCCCGCCCGCGCTCCCGTGGCCGCGCCGGGGATGCGGCAGCCGCCGGGCAGCGCCGGGCCCCGCACCCCATGGGATGCGCCCGCCGTCGCCTGGCTGGTGAGTAGCCCTCGGCTTTGTGTGCCCCGCACCCCGCCCCGAACCTGCTGCTTTTTCCCCGCACCGCATTTTCCGTCTCTTTTCCTCTCCCTTCTCTTCTTCCCCCCCGGCGGTGATGGATGGTCGGAGGATGAGGATGTTGCCCCAGAAATGGGTTGCAGATGAGGCGGGTTTGGGGGGTTCTGCTCTGCAGTCCTTGAGCTGTTTCCACCGCCGCTCTAGCCGCAATAGAATAAAAGCCGGGGAGCGCGCTGGGTCGGTCGCACATCTGTGGTACAGAGTCCTTCCCTCCTTCCCATCCCTGCCGGGTTTGGAACAAAAGTGCCGAGGGAAGAACGGGAACGCTCAGTATCGATGAACCGCAGCGCCGGCGGACGCGGGCTAGTTCAACGATCATAAAAGAAAGAAGTTTTCCCGATGGCACGGCAGTAAACTTTTGTTCCTTGAAAAGTTCATCCCGGGGATTAATTTACATCCTTGTTTCATGGAAATACTTTAGGCACTTACTGTAAAGCTTATATCTGATATAGCCCGACCTGTTTTTTGAACCCAAACGTAGCATTTCAATTTGTCTCAGTGTCTGCGGCAATTTTTATTTGTTCCATACAACAGTCTGTGCATTTCAGGATCAGCGGGGATTTCTCTTTTTCTCTGGTAGGTGATTTGGGAACAGAACATGCTTTAACTCACTTTTAGGCTGCATTAAAGTTGATCTGGACAATCCCTTATTGCCTACTAACATTTCTGTTATGAGGGCACCAGCAAGTTCTGCTCCACTCCACAATCTAACTTTTACATATGGGATTAACCCCATCATTTTTAAAATTCAGTTTATGTGAAGTGTTTGTGGATTTAGGACACCATAGCTTTTCCATGTGGGTTTTTTTGGGAAAGATCTGCACCCTGCTGAAACAAGTGGGAAAGATCCTAGCAATATGGAGAGACCCAGATTTTCCCTTGTATTTTTAGCCAAAGAACTCAGTGCCCTCTTTGCAATGTCCAACCAGCCAAAAATCAGCTGCATACACTGGGCACTTCTGCCTTTTGAAGGCAGTCTCCAATCTCATAAAAGGCTGCTCGCCTCAAATTTGCAAACCGCAGGATGGGAAATGGAATTTGCCTTCAGTATAAAAATCCCAAATGTTTGCAAACAGCCCTGAGAAGAATCCGGGCTCTTGGCGTGACCTCTCAGCGCTGAATTCCAGCTTGGGGAGTTTGTGGTCTCACAAAAAGGGCAAACAAGTAAAACCTTCCCAGTGCCCGGTCGTCCTTCTGGAGTGAGGCAAACAGCCGAGCTGGAGGGAATTTTGGGTGCTCTGGAGGTGCAGGATGGGGCCCTGAGCCAAAGTGCTTTTCGAGGAGCCTTGGGGAGCTGCCCGTGTTGGAGTGGCTTTGCCTGCAGCGTGTGCTGGCGCTGCCGAGGGCGGATCGAGCTGGTGCAGCTTTGGGAAACCTGCCCGAGGAGCAGAGGAAACTCCTGGGCAGTCATTCCTGCCCAAACTCCATGCTGTTCCCATTAAAGCTTTAGCAGTTCCTCTGCCAGATCCCATATCCGACCACGGGGCAGGCAGAGCCAGGTTCTTGCTCCGTCCTTGGGCCTTGCTCCTGCTCTTTTTGTTTTGAAGTCTGCTGGAAAAAACCACCCTCGCCCAGGCTCTGTCCCCTGTGACAAAGCAAGGAGCAGAGGAACAGGGGTCCAGCACGGCTGAGAGCAAAGAAACTTCAGACTCCTAAAAACCTGAACACTGATAAATTGTCATTGTGGGGGAGTTGTGGGTGGGAGTGAGGGTGGTGTGTCCTCTGAGCCCCGGCAGGGCTGTGCTGCCGCTCCCAGAGCTTTGTTTCCTGTGCGGTGCTGTTTGGGGAGGGAGGGTGGTGGGGCAGGGGGGCCAGGGCTCTCCTGGACATAAATTAGCACCGAGGGTGGGAGTGGAGCAGCCCAGCACCCATCCCAGTGTTGTGAGGCTGGGCTGGGCTGGGCTGCTGCCCCTGCTCCAGCCAAGCTGAGATTTGGGAATGGAGTCAAGATGGAGCCACTGCTCAGGTCACTCTTAGATGTGGTTTAAGCCTCCTTCTGCTCTGACACAGAGCTCCAGCAACCTGTCCAGAGGGGGGAAGGGACTATTGCTTGGTCACAGTGTGATTTCTTTGTGGGCCCAATCCTGCAGTTTGAGAAACTGTCTAAATGTCAAGTGTGAGGTCAGCCCTGGTAGCTGCAGAAATTACCAGCTGGGCCACGAGCTGTTACATTACCTCCAAGCCCCTCTGGCCTTGCACTTCCATGTGTTTTTCTGCTCTGGTCAGTGCCATGGGTAAATAACACAGACATTGGGTTTATGCCATCACAACTGAAGAGGCTGGTGCAGTGTAAAGTGGAGACTAAAACAGGGCAAGAACACATCAGGTCACTGAATTTCCGCTGCTGTGACCAAGATATGGCCTGAACGGGAATAAAGGGAGAGGGAGACAGCAGAGAGGATCTTGAAAGACCCACAGCTCCATCCACAAGCTCTTTTCTCCTTTCCTCTTTCCCCTTCTTGCTCCAGCAGCTGGGAACCTGATCCTGCAGGCGCAACCCTGCTGAGCTGGGTTTTTATGCAAGTTTGGTAATGAATGACCGAGCCAGGCGAAAGCCAGCGTGGTTGGCATCCGAGACAGCTCCCCTCGCTGCCTGCAGGAATTAAAAAAATCATCATCCTGGTGGCCACTCTGCACTGGAACTGGTTTTATCTGGTTCCAGTTAGACTTGTTTTGACTGTCCATGGGGTTTCCAAAGGGCTTGGAGCACCCTGCCACCCAGTGCCCGCCCCAGGCTGGCCCCCGGCTGGCTTGGAAACTCCCTGCCAGGAAAACAGCTCAGGGGCAGGAGGCGGTCTGCCAGGTGGCAGTGCCAGGCTGGGCCTCAGCTGCCCAGCGTGCAACTCAGCCCGCAGCTGGAACTCCGCCCGCTCAGCCTCTGCCCGTCGGAGCTCCAGCCCTGAGTGGCTGCCCCTGAGCTGGACTGCCAGGCTGCCTGCTAGAACGCTGCTCCCAGGCTGAGTCGCTCCCAGGCATGTCAGCTCCTGCCCAGGTCTGGTCCAGCCAGCTGTTTCTGGTCCCCAGTGTCTTCCTCCCACCAGCTTCCTGTCCTTGGGCTGCCAGCCCCAAGCTTATCTGCCCACCAATTGGTCCGTGGCTCGGGGTCTCGAGCTTTACGTTTTGCAATTCGGCATGGTTGGCTTCTAAGGATTTGTTGAGCTTTAGGTTGATACATTTTCCAGAATGTTTGTCTAATGCTTTAAGGCAAATTGAACCTAATTTACAGAAACTGTCTTGACCTGCCTCAAGGCCATAGGTAGCTCCTTTTCCAGCATTTTGTCCTTAGGCCCAGCCTAAGTCCCAAGTCCAGGTAGCTTTGAGATTTGATTAAAACCCAATGTACCAAATATTTGATCTCCCAATGCTAGTGCATGGTTGAGAAGCCAGATTAAAACTCTCAATGTACCAACATCTTTAAATTCTGGCCATTGGGGAGAGCTTCAAAATGCTGTACGCTTTTTATTAATTTCGTTTTTCATGTGAGCTCCAACACTGCTCTGAAGGGAAATATGGTTACAGCAAAGGGAAACTCAACATCTGCTCCTGAAGACAAAAGTCTAGGATCCACAGTGAAAAGACACAGTTTCCATATCAAAGTTCTTGGTGGTTCTTTTCTGTTAAATATCAAATGTCTTCCTGTGAGTCAGTTTATTTCTGTACTTTCCCAGATTTTGCAGTTCACTCTCCCCTGCCTGTATCATACCTCAATCAGATTCTTTAGGGCTACAGTATTTAGGGCTATCAGATTCTTTGCAGTCACTACAGTAAGGGTCCCCAAAATTGTTAAGTTTTAGCTAAATGCAAATTTCAAAAAGAGGGAAGTATTTAATAAGAACAGGTATTAAATAACATCTGTTGTTTGGATAGATGTTTTTCAGTACACAGTGACTTTTCAGTTTTTTGCAGTTGAGATTTAAGCTTTTCCTCTTAATAATGCTGGCTTATAAGTTGTTTTGTTCCATGTAAGTAAATATTATTTGAGTTGAGTGTCCTAAGAGCCAATCCCCAGTGGTGCTCAGAAGTTACAGATCTTATCCTGTGCCTGAGGAGAGCTGTGCCCTGGATCTTCCTGGGATGTTTCTTTCCAGTTGCCACCAAGCAGACACTTCAATCTGGCTTTGCATCCTTTCAGGTGCCTCGATAATAATTTTCCTTGTAGCGTTTCCTGGCCACCTGCAGGCACAGGAGCGATCCCAGCGAGTCCCCGCAGAGCTCCTGCCCCGCCCTGCCCTGGGGTGACTCCCCCCTCACTGTCCCCACCTGGCTCCCACCTGCCCCCAGCACCTTCCAGCCAGGAATGTGGGGCAAGGGCTGCTGGCAGCCAGCCCTGCCTCCTGCCTGGGCAGCTGCTTCTCTCCAGGGGAGTCTGGCATTGCAGACACCTCCCTGTGCTTTCCACGCTCCCTCTGCCAGCAGCTCACTCAGAGCTCCCCTGTCCCTGCTCTTGCACCAGGGAAACTGAGGCACAGAGCACCTTTGGGCCTCCTGTGCTCCCTGTGGCAGCTCTTGTCAGCAGAGCAGCACAAAAAACCAGTGGCACACAAAGTGCTGTGACCCTGGGGCTGCTCCTGGCACCTCAGAGCCTGGCTGGGGGGGAGCTGGCTCTGCCAGGAGGGACAGCCTTGTGTCCAGGGGCAGGACAGGGGAGGGGATGCAGCTCTGACCCAGGGCAAGAGCCAAAACCTTCACCTTGTCCACGTGTGCTGAGATCTGAAAAGGGCCTGGATCCCTGAGTGTGCACCGAGGTTTCTGTGCTGTGTTCACAGCTGGCAGCCTTGGCCAGGGGATGTTTGTAAAGCTTTGGGGGCTCTTGTCTCTCAGAGGCTGTGGTGCTGTGAGCACAATCTACCTGTGTTTGTGGTTCTCTGTATTTGGCAGAATTGCAAAATTCCTGGATAAGAAAAATACCTATAAACACATTAAACAACTGGTGAAACGTTCCCCACGTCCACCTGCAAGCTTGTCTTGTGTTATGGTGTAAACTTCCCACTGGAAAAAGAGGGTAAAACTGATTAGATCTGCTTTATTTTCCTCCAGAAGTGTTTGGTTTCCAAATGTCTGGGAACAGCTGTGGGCTGGATGGTGGGAACGTGGCCTCAGAGGTAATTCCAGTGATTGTCCTCCAGCCCATGTAACGAAGGAGATTTTCCCAGCTGCTTCCAGGCGCTGCTGTTTTCCTGCTGGGGGGATTCCTGAGAGAGCTGGGAGTGCTGGGGTGGGAGGAAGGAGCTCAAAACACCCGAGGTGCCACCAGGATGTTATAAATGAGAAACAAAGTCTCGATATTTAGCAAAATTTAGATTGGTTTGTTTTATACAGACAGAGCAAGCAGCGCTGGGGAGAACGTGAGGGGTCACTGCCCACTCCACACTTCCACCCAACTTGGTTTGCAGCTCCCTTTTTATAGCATGGTTTTCCTTGTAGAAATCAATAATTGTTATTGTATTGTTGTAGTAATTCTGCAAGGTAAGCAGTGGTGGTCAGAGAAACTTCCAAACTCCCGTGGGACAGCTCTTGGGACAACTGGTCATGTAACCATCTGCTCTTGGTAGCTAAAAAACAGGAGAAGTGGGAAGCCTGATCCTTAGCAGATAGTTTGTGATTGATCACACAAAGGCAGGAAATCTGATTCTGCAAAAAAACCTTTCAGACTGCGGGAAACCTCTTTTTTCTTCTTCTTTTACAAACTGGTATACAATATTCAATATACAAAATTCATAACGGGGATTTAAACAGAATCAGTTTATTCATATATTTCCCTTTATCTAGGTCCATGTTCTTTTCTTAAGTATTCTGGTTTATACAAACTCCAAAACTTCTATGATTAACACGAATCATTTATCAATTATCACAAGGAGATCTCCACACCTGAAGCTGAGCTGTGGCAGGGGTGCTGGGGTGGTACCTGAGACCCCGCTGCCCCTCGGGGTGTTAAAGGGCTCCAGAGGCGCTCGGCACGAGGCTGCAGCTGTGCTGGAGCTGTTCGTGCCGCTGCTGCCATGTGCCAGCTCCCGGCTCAGTCATTTCTTTCCCCAGCGCTCCGCAGGGATGGAGGGAGCTGCCCTGGGGCTCCTGCATGGCAGCAGGGGGACACCCTCAGGGTCTCCTCTGCCGGAACTGAGCTGAACTTTCTGCTTGAAGAGCTTTGACTAGAGGGGGAAAACGTGCAGGGAAGAGAAAGAAGCCCCTGTGTGCCTGTGGCTGCTCCCGCCGGGTCACACTTGCTCCTTTGGGCTGCAACGTGTAATTTAGCTTGTCACGGAGGAATGCGCTCCATGCCTTTATTTAATCGGGAGTTTGCAAACCTGCTCGGGTGCCTCGTCTTCCTTTTTCCCTTCCCTCCCCAGCCGGGGGATGAGGGATCGCGGTGCTTTTTGTCAGATGGATGTTGGTGGCTGCTCCGAGCCGTGGGCACGCTGCTCAGCGCTCCCTGCCGAACCCAGCTGCATCCCATGTTTTCCTGGGCACTGGAGAACCCTCGGGACTTGCTCGAAAAGCAGCCCTGCGGCTTCCAGGACATTCCTGGGAGAAGGAAAACACCATGTGCTGTGGATGTGCTGTGTTCAGGGCTGCAGGTCAGGGGGGATAGCAGTGCTGAGGAATGGGGGATGTTTGGAATTTCTACATCTCCAAAGGGGTTCCCCTGCTGGGGCTTGCCCAAAACCCCTACTGAGGGTGCCCAGTTCCCCTGCTGGGGTTGTGCCCAATTCTCCTGCTGGGGTTGTGCCCAGTTCCCCTGTTGGGGTTGTGCCCAGTTCCCCTGCTGGGGTTGTGCCCAGTTCCCCTGCTGGGGTTTGCCCAATTTCCGTGCTGGGGGTGCCCAAATCCCCACTCTTCCACCATCCCTTGCAAAGGGGATTGGCAGCCCTTGGGGCCCTGGTTACAAGCACAGCCCTGCTCAGGACAGGAGAAGGCTTCAGCACATGTTTAAGTGTTTTTCTGAATCCAGGGCAGTGCCTTAGCAGAGCACAGCTTCACCCATCCTCCTCCCAGGAGCCCAGATGCTGGAGAGGATCCCTGTGCCTCCCGCAGTGGGTCTGCTCTGAGCAGCAGGAACCCCTCCAGGGAACACCTGCCTGCAGGAGCACAGACCCCAGCACACACAGCACAGCCTTGTCAGCACAGACAGGAGTATTTGCCTCTTTGCAGCTGGGCAGAGATGCACAGAAACCTGGAGAAACCCCACTTTTCTTAGGGAAAAAGGAAATTGTTCTGTGATCGGGCATGTGGAAGTGAACTTGTGTGCTGACTCCAGAGGAATTTGGGCTGTTCCCCGGGGGTTGTGATTGCTCTTTGGGTCACATCCCAGCTCTGATCTCGGACTTGCCTTTGGGAGCAGGATTCCTCAGCACAGAGCTGCTGGCATTTGAGGAATGAGTGATGCTTGTTTTGGAAAGCAAGCCAAGTGTGTGTGAGTCTGTGTGTGCAGCTTAGCCACGTTCTTCCTTCAGAAATTGCAGAATTCCCCCACTGAAATGGAAAAAACAAACCTCAGGCACAAGAGTCCTCTTCAGGACAGATGTGTTTAAACCCACAACTCTCATTAGTGGCAGTGCAAGCTCAGGAGTTCAAACCCTCTGCTTATCTCCAGCCAACACCTGCAGAGTCTCCTTTGTGCAGGTATTTCCACAAGAGACCCATGGATTCACATCCCACAGGTGCTGGGAGGATTACAAAGCCAGGGCTTTGCAAGTGTTGTGCATGAGATTACTGTGGTTCTTGTATCACCAGAAAAGGAGGAAATTTAGCAGAGATTCCTCCAGAGATCTCTCCAGTGAATGAGGATGCTCTTTTCTGTCTGCCATGGGATGGAAGAGAGGAAAGAATCTTTCTCATCTGTCTCTTGATTCAGATCCAGGAGGTTGAGCTCAGTGGAGGGATAACAGGGAAAATCCCATAATGACCCTAAAATCCCTGAGTGCTTAGGAGGGCATCTCAATCATTCAGATAAGTCTGATGGTCCTACAGCCCAGGGAGTGTGGATGAGGACTCTGGATGATCAGGACATTTTAACTCTCCTTCCCAGCAAGTGTTAGAGGGCTGGGCCCAGGAGCCATGGGAATCAACAGGAGTCTTTCCAGTGTGGGCTGTGAATCGTTGTCTGGATAAATAAATAGAAGGAAATAACAAATAACATGGTTCTAACAAATATCTCATAAATGCCTTTTGCCATGACTCCATCCAAACCCCACACAGGAAAAAATTTCCCTGTTTCTGTGCTGCTTTTCCATCTGCCTTTCCCCTGCGACTTGGGAGTGCTAATTCAGGCACCTTGGCTGGAAAGCAGAGCAAGGAAACCTCGTGGGGATTTCTCTGGGGGTGGGGAGTGACCTCCAAGCCAAACACCTTCGCTGGTTTGTCCTTGTGACGAGGACTCCCCTTGTCTGCAGCCCCAGTTCCCATCCTCGGAATAACCCTTTGCAGAATTCGAGTGGCTCTGTACAAATAAATGTTGTGTTGTTCTTTCCTGCGGGTTTCCAGCCTTGGCTGAGGTTTCCCCGTGCCCGTGTGCTGCTGCCTTGCAGCGACATCTGCTGCTCCCTGGAGGAGAGCGGTCCCCAGCAGGGCCAGCTTTGGCTTTCAAGGGGGGAGAAAAGGAAGCAGGAAGGCTTGTTCCTTCCTCAAATAAAAACATTTCTCTGGTGTGGGACTTCTCCAGCCTGGCTCGACTCGTGGCAGTGACACTTTTGGTTTGCAAACTTCTCCCAGCCCAGCTTTGGGTGGTGGGAAATGAGGAAAATCCTGCTGCTGTCCCAGGCACAGAGCTGGGGAGAGGTGACACAGGTATCTGACTGGCCCAGAGCGTGTTTGGAAGAGGAAAGAGGCAGAGTAGCACATCCCCCTGCATGGGCAGTGTTCTGGGAGCTGTCCTGGCCTTGGCAGTGGCTGTGGAGGGGGGTGTGGGGATGGAGCAGTGCCTGGAACAACCAAGAACTTCCACAGGGCAGGACAAACTGGCAGGGCTGCTTTGCCAGGTTTCTCTGCTGCTAAGGTGTGGACACTGCTGCAGGCCTAGGCCTTTCTCACAGGGTCTGAGCTCCTTTCTTAGGCTGTGAAACTCTCTCAGGCCTAGCTGAAACCTTTCCCAAGCTAGGGCCTCTGTGTGTACTGCAAACACGAGAGAAAGAATCATAACAATAGATAAACACCTGCTCGATCTATGGGAGAACCAGAGACAAGAGGTGTCTCTCTCTCTCTCCTGTGAACTGTCTGTATTTTGTTTTGCACGAACTGTATTATAAAAAGCCATGGCTCTCTTCAATAAACTGCTCTTTCTTGCTTTCCTGCACCAAGCAAGGGAGTTGCCTTGTTGCTGTTTTTCCTTTCGCCGCTCCGTAACCCTTTATTGCAGCAACACTAAGGTTTTTCTGTCTGTGTGCAGGTGTAGGGTTTTGGCAGAGCTGGCCATGATGCTATGGTTCGTGGTGGGGGCCCTGTTCCCAGCCTTGCTCCTGGCTGCTCCTCCACCCATCAACAAGCTCGCCCTGTTCCCCGACAAGAGCGCCTGGTGCGAGGCCAAGAACATCACCCAGATCGTGGGGCACAGCGGCTGCGAGTCCAAATCCATCCAGAACAGGTACAGAGCCTGGCACAGGCACAGGCACAGGTACTGCAACAGCTACAGCCCGGGCTGCAGGCACTGCAGGGGCTCTGGGGCTTTGCCAGGCACAGTGTCCTGCCTCTGTCTCAGGGGAGGTGCAATCTCTGCCTTGGCTGGGAGGAGCAGCAGCTGCCCTGAGCCCCCTCCCCTCCTCTCCTGCTGTCTTTGCAGGGCCTGTCTGGGACAGTGCTTCAGCTACAGCGTCCCCAACACCTTCCCCCAGTCCACAGAGTCCCTGGTTCACTGCGACTCCTGCATGCCAGCCCAGTCCATGTGGGAAATTGTGAGTATCCTGCTCTGCTCCTGGGGCCTCAGCTCTGCTCTGGCACCACTTCTGGGCCACTCCTTCTTCTCTGGGCTTTTCCCACTCATGGTTTCCTTCCAGGGTGTCTCTCAGGTCTCTGCAGATGCCTGGTGGAAGGAGCTGCTGAATGATCCAACATCCCTCTATTTGCAGAACCATCCCCTCTCATTCCCTGCATTATTTATCCCTGTGCTCATCCACATGCCTGCTCTCTCCTGTCACTGCTCCCTTGGGAGATTTGGCTGTGTTTGATGTCCAGAAGTTCCTCCCACAGCCAGACATCCTCAGACCTCACAGTTCTGTGTCACCTCTGGTCCTGGCAGAGCCATAAGCCAGGAGAAGCCCAGAGCCCAGGGAGCTGTCTCTGCTCTCTGCCTCACTTTCAGCTCACATTTGATGAGAGGGTTTAGTCCAAACTCCCTGGGCTGCTTGGCACCACCTCTTGTGGTGGCCTTTGCTGTCTCACTGATATTCCAGTGCCAGCAGTGTCCTGCTGTGTCCTGCTGGGGGTGGTGCTGAAAGGAGATGGGAGTCAGGTGGGGTCTGTCTCTTCTGCCATGTCTCAGGTGAAATGAGGAGAGGAAATGGCCTCAAGGGACGTTCAGAATAGATATAAGAAAAAAAATCACTGAAGGGGTGGTCAGGGTTTGGAAAAAGTTCCCCAAGGAGGTGGTGGAGTCCCTGTCCCTTGGAGGTGTCCAGGGAATGACTGGACATGGCACTCAGTGCTCTGGGCTAGGTGACAGGTGGGGAAGGGTCATGGGCTGGATTTGATGGTTTTGGAGGTTTGTTCCTATGTTAATGATTCAGAGTTTCCATGGTTTAGAGGTGCTAGGTTAATTCCATGGTGGTGCTGGGTTGATAGTTTGACTGGATGAGCTCGAAGGTCTCTTCCAGCCTTGATGATTCTGTGATTTTCCCTGAGTGTCTGGAACGAGACATTCCCAGAGAACTCCCACCTTGCAGACTGACCAGGGGTTTGTTTCTATGGATGGAAACCCATCACACCTGCCCTAAAACACCCCAAATCTGCAAGGCTCTGGGGCAGGCCAGACCTCCCACCGCAGGAGCCTGAGCTCACTGTGTGCTTGTCCTGCTGCCCAGGTGACACTGGACTGCCCAGGCAACGAGGAGATCCCCAGGGTGGACAAGCTGGTGGAGAAGATCCTGCACTGCAGCTGCCAGGCCTGCGGGAAGGAGCCGAGCCACGAGGGAGCCCTGTTCAACGTGTACCTGAACGAGGAGAGCCTGGCCCACCAGGGGAGCCTGGCCCACCAGGGGAACATGGCCCACCAGGGGAACATGGCCCACCAGGGGAACATGGCCCACCAGGGATCCCACCACCACCCCCAGCAGCAGCAGGAGCTGCAGGAGCCCTCCAGCCACCAGCAGCACGAGGAGGAGGCTGAGGAGTGACCCAGCCCTGGGACTGTCCTGGCAGGGCTGTGGGGAGGAGGGTTGCTGGAGTCTGTCCTGTCAAATCAAATCAAATCAAATTAAATCAAATCGCTGCCCCCCAACATCCCAGCAGGGCTGAGGCTGCAGCTGCAGGCTGAGACACCAGGGCTCAGCCTTTCCTGATGCAAAACTACTTGCACATAATAGTAATAATATATTGAGAGGGGTGGCACGAGGGGCTCTGGCTGGGAGCAGGGGCTGGGTTGGGCTCCTGGGGCTCTCTGCAGGGTCAGAGCCCTCTGAGTCCTGCTGAGTTTTCCTCCTGCCCAGTGAGGAGGAAGAAGGGAAGCAGCTTCTCCATAGTCCCACAAGGGATCTCTCACACCCCTTCTTCCTCCTCTGTCCCTGCTGCCACAGGGGATCCACATCTCTCCTGTGGTGGGATCAGCAGCCCCCCTTCTGCCTCCCATGTCCCTGCTCACACAGGGCTCAGCTCACACTCCTGGCACCCCCTCATCTCAGATCCCAGCCCTTTGCATCAGGTGGCTCCTGGGGAGGGTTTTGCCCCAGGATGTGCCTCTGGGGCTGTGTGTGAGGGGACTGGGAACAGTGGTGGTGACAACCCTCACCTTGCTGTCCCCAGGGCCGCCACGTTCTATTGCTCCCTGGGGATGAGGGATTTGGGTCATGAGTGCTGGGGCTTCACATTTGGGGGCTGTAGGGGAAGGCCAAGAGCTGGGAGGGTCTGGGGGAGGTTCCAGCCCTGTCCCCCTCTCCCTGCTGCATTTCTGTGCTGGTGGAGGGAGAAGGGGCTGAGGGCTGTGCCTGTGCAGGCAGTGCTGGGCAGGGCTGGGGTCAGGGTGGGCACGGCCTCTGCTGCCCCCCCTCTCTGTTGTATAAAGCTGATTCCTTGGAGTTGTCCTGACAAGAGCTTCCAGAGCTTGTAATCAACGCCTCCCCCTCCTTTTGCCAAGTTCTGGTTTTTTTTTTTTTTTTTTAAATAAATTAGTTGTGAGTTTCACTGCTCAGTGCTGTGATGCCTGTGTGGTTTTTGGCAGCGCTGACACCAGGACAAGCAGCGGTGCTCAGGATCCAGGGCACGGCAGAGTTCCCGCAGCTTCTGCTGCTTTCCAGCCGGGAAAAGGAGGAGACGGAGCTGCTGGAAGGAAAACCGAGCCCAAATTCTGAGCGTGGGGCTGCACATGGCCCTGGGAGGCTGCAGGGGAGCGGGATTCCTGTGGGATCTCTGGGATCAGCCACCTCCTCGGGCACTGCTGCCACTAGGTGACAGCCTTGGTCCGGCTGGTCCCCGTCCAGAGGCTCACGGCGCCGGGAATGCTCCGGGAGGCGAACTCGGACAGGACCGGGCATCCCCGGGGGCAGGAGGGGCGGGGAACCTCGGAGCCAGCGGGATCTTCCCAAGGGTGTTGGGATCAGGCATCCCTGGCAGGGCGGGGTGTGCCCGTCAAAGCTCTGGTCACACTGATGCCACGGCAGTCCAGTGTCCTGGGAATGGTCAGTGATGTCTGCTAAGCAATGGTCAGTGATGTGCTCAGCAATGGTCAGTGCTGGGCTCTCAGCAATGGTCAGTGATGAGCTCTCAGCAATGGTCAGTGATGTGCTCAGCAATGGTCAGTGCTGGGCTCTCAGCAATGGTCAGTGATGGGCTCTCAGCAATGGTCAGTGCTGGGCTCTCAGCAATGGTCAGTGATGTGCTCTCAGCAATGGTCAGTGCTGGGCTCAGCAATGGTCAGTGATGGGCTCTCAGCAATGGTCAGTGCTGGGCTCAGCAATGGTCAGTGATGGGCTCTCAGCAATGGTCAGTGATGTGCTCAGCAATGGTCAGTGATGTGCTCAGCAATGGTCAGTGATGAGCTCTCAGCAATGGTCAGTGCTGGGCTCTCAGCAATGGTCAGTGATGTGCTCAGCAATGGTCAGTGATGGGCTCTCAGCAATGGTCAGTGATGGGCTCAGCAATGGTCAGTGATGTGCTCTCAGCAATGGTCAGTGATGGGCTCAGCAATGGTCAGTGATGTGCTCAGCAATGGTCAGTGCTGGGCTCTCAGCAATGGTCAGTGCTGGGCTCTCAGCAATGGTCAGTGATGTGCTCAGCAATGGTCAGTGCTGGGCTCAGCAATGGTCAGTGCTGGGCTCTCAGCAATGGTCAGTGCTGGGCTCAGCAATGGTCAGTGATGGGCTCAGCAATGGTCAGTGCTGGGCTCAGCAATGGTCAGTGCTGGGCTCTCAGCAATGGTCAGTGATGTGCTCTCAGCAATGGTCAGTGATGTGCTCTCAGCAATGGTCAGTGATGTGCTTAGCAATGGTCAGTGATGTGCTCTCAGCAATGGTCAGTGATGGGCTCAGCAATGGTCAGTGCTGGGCTCTCAGCAATGGTCAGTGCTGGGCTCAGCAATGGTCAGTGCTGGGCTCTCAGCAATGGTCAGTGATGTGCTCTCAGCAATGGTCAGTGATGTGCTCTCAGCAATGGTCAGTGATGGGCTCTCAGCAATGGTCAGTGCTGGGCTCTCAGCAATGGTCAGTGATGAGCTCTCAGCAATGGTCAGTGCTGGGCTCTCAGCAATGGTCAGTGCTGGGCTCAGCAATGGTCAGTGATGTGCTCTCAGCAATGGTCAGTGCTGGGCTCAGCAATGGTCAGTGATGTGCTCAGCAATGGTCAGTGATGGGCTCAGCAATGGTCAGTGCTGGGCTCAGCAATGGTCAGTGATGGGCTCTCAGCAATGGTCAGTGATGTGCTCTCAGCAATGGTCAGTGCTGGGCTCAGCAATGGTCAGTGCTGGGCTCTCAGCAATGGTCAGTGCTGGGCTCAGCAATGGTCAGTGATGTGCTCAGCAATGGTCAGTGCTGGGCTCTCAGCAATGGTCAGTGATGTGCTCAGCAATGGTCAGTGATGTGCTCAGCAATGGTCAGTGCTGGGCTCTCAGCAATGGTCAGTGATGTGCTCAGCAATGGTCAGTGATGGGCTCTCAGCAATGGTCAGTGATGAGCTCAGCAATGGTCAGTGCTGGGCTCAGCAATGGTCAGTGATGTGCTCTCAGCAATGGTCAGTGCTGGGCTCAGCAATGGTCAGTGATGGGCTCAGCAATGGTCAGTGATGTGCTTAGCAATGGTCAGTGATGAGCTCTCAGCAATGGTCAGTGATGGGCTCTCAGCAATGGTCAGTGATGAGCTCAGCAATGGTCAGTGATGGGCTCAGCAATGGTCAGTGATGGGCTCTCAGCAATGGTCAGTGCTGGGCTCAGCAATGGTCAGTGCTGGGCTCTCAGCAATGGTCAGTGATGTGCTCTCAGCAATGGTCAGTGCTGGGCTCAGCAATGGTCAGTGATGGGCTCAGCAATGGTCAGTGATGTGCTTAGCAATGGTCAGTGATGAGCTCTCAGCAATGGTCAGTGCTGGGCTCTCAGCAATGGTCAGTGATGAGCTCAGCAATGGTCAGTGATGGGCTCAGCAATGGTCAGTGATGGGCTCTCAGCAATGGTCAGTGCTGGGCTCAGCAATGGTCAGTGCTGGGCTCAGCAATGGTCAGTGCTGGGCTCTCAGCAATGGTCAGTGATGAGCTCAGCAATGGTCAGTGCTGGGCTCTCAGCAATGGTCAGTGATGGGCTCTCAGCAATGGTCAGTGCTGGGCTCAGCAATGGTCAGTGCTGGGCTCTCAGCAATGGTCAGTGCTGGGCTCTCAGTGCAGTGATGGCTCTCAGCAATGGTCAGTGCTGGGCTCTCAGCAATGGTCAGTGATGGGCTCAGCAATGGTCAGTGATGTGTGCTCAGCAATGGTCAGTGTTGGGCTCTCAGCAATGGTCAGTGATGGGCTCAGCAATGGTCAGTGCTGGGCTCAGCAATGGTCAGTGCTGGGCTCTCAGCAATGGTCAGTGATGTGCTCTCAGCAATGGTCAGTGCTGGGCTCTCAGCAATGGTCAGTGATGTGCTCAGCAATGGTCAGTGATGTGCTCAGCAATGGTCAGTGATGTGCTCTCAGCAATGGTCAGTGCTGGGCTCTCAGCATGGTCAATGGTCAGTGTCAGTGCTGGGCTCAGCAATGGTCAGTGATGTGCTCTCAGCAATGGCAATGGTCAGTGATGTGCTCAGCAATGGTCAGTGATGTGCTCAGCAATGGTCAGTGCTGGGCTCTGTCAGTGATGTGCTCAGCAATGGTCAGTGCTGGGCTCTCAGCAATGGTCAGTGCTGGGCTCAGCAATGGTCAGTGATGTGCTCTCAGCAATGGTCAGTGATGTGCTCTCAGCAATGGTCAGTGATGTGCTCTCAGCAATGGTCAGTGATGTGCTCAGCAATGGTCAGTGCTGGGCTCTCAGCAAGGGTCAGTGATGTGCTCAGCAATGGTCAGTGCTGGGCTCTCAGCAATGGTCAGTGCTGGGCTCAGCAATGGTCAGTGATGTGCTCTCAGCAATGGTCAGTGATGTGCTCTCAGCAATGGTCAGTGATGTGCTCTCAGCAATGGTCAGTGATGTGCTCAGCAATGGTCAGTGATGGGCTCTCAGCAATGGTCAGTGATGGGCTCTCAGCAATGGTCAGTGCTGGGCTCTCAGCAATGGTCAGTGATGTGCTCTCAGCAATGGTCAGTGATGGGCTCAGCAATGGTCAGTGATGTGCTCAGCAATGGTCAGTGATGGGCTCTCAGCAATGGTCAGTGATGGGCTCTCAGCAATGGTCAGTGCTGGGCTCAGCAATGGTCAGTGCTGGGCTCTCAGCAATGGTCAGTGATGTGCTCAGCAATGGTCAGTGCTGGGCTCAGCAATGGTCAGTGCTGGGCTCTCAGCAATGGTCAGTGCTGGGCTCAGCAATGGTCAGTGCTGGGCTCTCAGCAATGGTCAGTGCTGGGCTCTCAGCAATGGTCAGTGATGGGCTCTCAGCAATGGTCAGTGATGTGCTCAGCAATGGTCAGTGCTGGGCTCAGCAATGGTCAGTGATGGGCTCAGCAATGGTCAGTGATGTGCTCTCAGCAATGGTCAGTGATGTGCTCAGCAATGGTCAGTGATGGGCTCAGCAATGGTCAGTGATGTGCTCAGCAATGGTCAGTGATGTGCTCTCAGCAATGGTCAGTGATGTGCTCAGCAATGGTCAGTGCTGGGCTCAGCAATGGTCAGTGATGTGCTCTCAGCAATGGTCAGTGCTGGGCTCAGCAATGGTCAGTGATGTGCTCTCAGCAATGGTCAGTGCTGGGCTCAGCAATGGTCAGTGCTGTTCCTTGGTCTGAGCCTGACCCTGTGGAAGGTCCATCAGCTCCCAGATGAGCCAGAGGCTGTGCTGGGCCAGCAGGCAGCTCTCACTGCCCCCTTACTGAGGGCAGCCCTCACTGCCCCTTGTGAGGCTCTGGGTACCCTGCACGGTTTGGGAGGGCAGGTCTGTGCTTTGGGAATTGGGGAGGGTTTGCATTGAGGCAGGAATTGCCACAGCAGAGGGGATGGGTTGAACAGGGAGGGCTTGCAGGACTGGAAGTGCTCTGTGTGTTGCCACAGTGTTTTTAGGCTGTGAAGTGTCTTCCCAAGGAAGGGAACTTTTCCTGAGTGCCAGGAAAAGGTGGAGATATCTGTGGTGGTCACTGAGCACCATCACAGGGCTGTTTTACTGCTGTTCTGCTGGATTTAGCAGGGGGCTGTTCCTGTAAACTCCAGGAGCTGCAGTTCAAGGTGTTTGGAGCAGGACACCTCCACCTCTGTTCCACCCAAGCTGAGCTCCAGCAGGCAGTGGAGGGCTGGTGTGCAGATGGAACCATAAATTGGGGTAGTTAGCCAGGCTCTGCCCAGATTCAAAGCCCAGGAGCCATCCCAGGTAAAGCCTGGAAGGACATCCCCAGACTGCATTGCACTGTTGGACGTTGCTGTGTGAAGCCCTGGACTGCCTCAATGTCCTCACTGAAGTCTCTCAGTTCACAGTTTGACTCTCTCTGTCTCACTTTTTTTTTTTTTTTTTTTTTTTTTTTTGGGCATGTTGACACTTGGGTGGCTGTTGACAACCTGGTTTTGCTTTCCCTGCTAGTGGTACTGGAGAGCAGAGCTGGTGGGGTCCATGATCCCTGCAGATGTGTCCAGAAATGCAGCACAGGGAGACAGCACAAACAGGCCAGGAACAGCTGCAAGTACAGAGAGGAGGACAGGGACAATGGTAGGATTTAGTTTTCATTTTAAGGCAGTTTTTTTAAAACACATTTTGTTTCAATCAGTTTGGATTTGCTTCCCCAGCAAACACATCCAAACCAAGTGTACAAAACCTCCCATGCATGGAGGACGTGCTGTGGATGTTGGGAAGAGGTTGCCCAGAGCAGCTGTGGCTGCCCCTGGGTCCCTGGGAGTGTCCAAGGCCAGGCTGGACAGGGCTTGGAACAACCTGGGATAGTGGAAGGTGTCCCTGCCCATGGCAGGAGTTGGGAATGGGATGACCTTTAAGACCCCTCCACACCCAAACCATTCCATCACTCCATGATTCTGATCCAATCTTCTCAGAAGCAAAAGCTCTGGAGACAAAGTGGATGTTCCTGATGCTGGGATGCAGCAGGGCTGAGAAGGAAGGCTGGCTTTGCACTGTGGCATCACTTCCTCACTGTGCAGGCAGCTGGGATAAATCTGTGCTCTGCATTCACTTATCCTGGCTGGGGAAGCTGCTCAGGGTGGGCTTGGGGTGGGGTTTCTCTGCTGCCAGCACAGATGGGCTGGGGAAGTGAGGGTTTCCTGGGGCAAAGCTTTTCTAAGGAAACCTCCTGCTGCAATCAGGGCCTCACATATGCGTGCACTGCCCTGGGACTGCTGCCAGCACAGTGACACTGAGCTGGCCTGGGAGGTCTGGCTGGGAGCATCCAAGGAGAGAGTCCTGGGGGAGCAGAGGGAGGGCAGAGCCTGTCCTGGCACGAGTGGCAGCAGCTGTGTCCCAGTGTCAGCCTGACACACAGATCCTGGGGGGATAACTGTGTGTGCTTGTGTCCCTGCCTCCCACCTCCACATCCCTCGCTCAGAGATGGTTCCCAGGCCTGGAATGCCCATTCAGGCACTGGGAAAAGCACCATGAATTTGTTGGAAAGGTGATTGGAAAAGCAGGGCTTGGTAAAGAGGCTGATTTCTGTCCCGGGGTGGGCAGCACTGGGTGTGCACAGCTGGCTCTCACCCACACATCTGCAGCACAGCTTCCCAGGGAGGTGGGTTAAGGAAAGCTTTAGTGGCACCTGGGGAGGAACAGCAGCTGGCAGTGCCTGGCCCTGGGAGCACAGGGTGGGTGCCAGGGCACACCCTCAGCTCTGCTCTGTGCTGGAGCCACTGCCCTCAGTCCTGGTCTCCCCCAACACAAGTCACAGCCATCTGCTGGGAAACCCCCACGTTTGGGTAGCTGGGTAATTAAAAAACCCCCAAGCAGTCCCTGTCCAGCAGCCTGAGGTGTTTGCCCTGAGTGTGCAGGTGGCAGTGTGGAATTCCCAGCAGCACACAGAGACTCAGAAGGGTTTTTTCTCTGAGCTGGCTCCTCTCACATGTTGCCTCCCACTTGTTAAAGGGCAGCTTGCTGTGGGTCCATCCAGGACTGCCCCTCAGACAGAGAGCTGAGCTGCCCCAAGGCCAGTCCAAATAACCCAGGAGCAGAGGGGCCAGGCTCTCCCCTGTCTCTGCTCCTCCATCCTGGCTGCAGATTGCTGGAATATCTGCCAGCGAGTCCTCAGGCTGCTTCCTGAGGGCTGTTGTGTGCAGCTGTTTGTTGTTTTTTCATTTGACTTTGCAAAATTTTGCTTTTTATCACCAAGTGGAGGATGGAGCCTGCAAGTCAGAGCTGCTGGCCGGGCTTGGCCACTGACCTGCTGGCCCAGCTGCCAGGTGCCTCCAGCCAGGGCTCCATTGCTGGCACAGGTGGCAGGGACGGCAGGGCACGGGGCTGTCTCTTTAAGGTAGAAACGGGAACTCTCTGGCTGCCACTTTGTGGAGTTTAGCCCAGATCCCCGTTTTCATTAGCGCTTCATTTCATCTCCTCCTCTCCCCCCCAGCCCCACCTCCTCGATCAGCATTTCTGCATCCTTTGCGAGCATCCACAGCAGCAGGTGAAAGTCGGGTTGGCAGCTGCACACACCCACTCTCACACCTCCCTGCGGGCTGCACGCTCCTCTGCCGCGGGAGAAATCCCTTCCACACTCCGGATCTTCCTCCTCCCGGGCGGGCTTGGCCGGGAGCAGCATCCCGGTCCTCCCGAGGCTGCTCTGCCGCTCCTGGCGGCTCCGGCTGCGGCAGCAGCAGCGCCGGGCACGGAGGAGCTCTGGGACCTCGGGGACAGCTCTGCAGGGAGCCCAGCTCAGCTGGGGGCGACAGCTGAGCCTGGGGGGCCGGAGCATCATCCCCAGCATCTGGAGCATCCTGGAGTCCATCCGCAGCATCCTGGGTATCCTGGGTACAGAGCAGCCCTGGCATCTGGAATATCCTGGGATACAGAGCAGCCCTGGCATCTGGAATATCCCGGGTACTGAGCAGCCCTGGCATCTGGAATATCCTGGGTACAGAGCAGCCCTGGCATCTGGAATATCCCGGGTACTGAGCAGCCCTGGCATCTGGAATATCCCGGGTACTGAGCAGCCTGGCATCTGGAATATCCTGGGTACTGAGCAGCCCTGGCATCTGGAATATCCTGGGATATAGAGCAGCCTGGCATCTGGAATATCCCGGCTACTGAGCAGCCTGGCATCTGGAATATCCTGGGATACAGAGCGTCCCCAGCATCTGAAGTATCCTGAGTGCAGAGCATCCAGAGCACCTCAGTGTTGTATTATTCCCTGGTCCAGTGCATCCAGAGCACCAGGGTATCCAAAGCATCCTGCCATCCCTGGCATCCTGAGAACCCTGCCATCCAGCTCGTCCCCTGCAGCCAGAAGCAGCATCCAGGGACGTCCCAGAGCAGGGGGATTTCCAGGCACGAGGAACTGCTGTGAGTAATGGGGAGGGAACCTTGGTCCTGCGGATCGGCTCCTGGGAATGTCACACTGCCCTGAGTGCCAGTGAAGAGAGAGAGTGGGGGAAGAGAGGGAGAGGAGGAGGAGAGGAGAAGGGAGGACAGACAGAGATGACCCTCCTTCCGCAGCCCCAGTGATGATCACGTAGCACAGGCCACGCCGGAGAAGGTCCCCAGAGCCAGCCCTGCCCTGGCTCCTCATGGAGGGGCACCTGGGGGCCTCCAACGCCAGCGTGCTGGGGGAGCACTCCCTGCTCGTGGGCAGCAGCTGGGTGGCCGCCTTCCTCTGCTTTATCATCCTGCTGACCACAGCAGGCAACTTCCTCCTCATCCTCCTCATCATCACGCAGCGCTCCCTCCGCAACACCTCCAACTATTTCCTGGTGTCGCTGTTCATGTCGGACCTGATGGTGGGGCTGGTGGTGATGCCCCCGGCCATGCTGAACCAGCTCTACGGCCGCTGGGTGCTGCGGGGGGACTTCTGCTCCCTCTGGGCCTCCTTTGACGTCATGTGCTGCAGCGCCTCCATCCTCAACCTGTGCGTCATCAGCCTGGACCGCTACCTGCTGATCACGTCCCCGCTGCGCTACAAGCTGCGCATGACGTCCTGCAGGGCCCTGGCGCTCATCCTGGCCACCTGGACCTTGGCCGCGCTGGCCTCCTTCCTGCCCATCAAGATGGGCTGGCACGAGCTGGAGCTGGAGGCGCGGCCCCTGAACGTCAGCGGGCAGGGGGACGAGGAGCAGTGCCGGCTGCTGGTCAGCCTGCCCTACGCCCTGGTGGCCTCCTGCCTCACCTTCTTCCTGCCCTCCGCCGCCATCTCCTTCACCTACTGCCGCATCCTGCTGGCGGCGCGCAGGCAGGCCGTGCAGGTGGCCTCCCTGGCCTCCAACGTGGCCACCGCTGAGGAGGCCACGCCACAGGTAAGGTACCCACAGGGGCGTTGCTCTGGCAGACCCCACAATTTGGGTGCCTGGGCTGTTTCTGCCTCCTGGATGGCCTCGGGGTAGGAGCCAACTTTGGCAACCGCACGGAGGGAGATTTTGGGTGACATCCCCCTCCCCTGACATCCTCTGAGGTGCCCCATGCCTTGTCCCAGCAATGGAGAGCTTTGAAGCTGCTCATGAGCACAGGAATAGCGTGACCAGAAGCAGAGAAATAAATAAGATTCAGGCAAAAATGCTCAGCAGTGCAAAATAAACGGTTTCGCCCCCTTCTTGGCTGGCGTCATCCCCGAGGGGTTTAATCTTATCTGACTTTCCACTCGTAAATCTTGGCCGTGGTGGGTGTGAGACA
Source organism: Muscicapa striata striata (assembly GCA_030060385.1). Taxonomy (NCBI): domain Eukaryota; kingdom Metazoa; phylum Chordata; class Aves; order Passeriformes; family Muscicapidae; genus Muscicapa; species Muscicapa striata. The sequence continues at coordinate 492,587 of JAREIS010000088.1, forward strand.
TACGGGGGAGAATGATTTTAGCTAATAGCAAATGCCAGATTCCCGAGAGCACCTTATTTTGAACAGAAGCTTCTATTTTTGTTACCTGCTCTATAACAGGAGCTGCCAAACCCCTCCTCCTCGTGTGCTCGCCGGTGGAACCGGAGTGTGTGGGTTTTATAACAAAAACGTGGCTGCACTTGTTTGTATTTCTCCAGGAGAAGGTAATTGCCACTAAATCTAACAGCTTTAATTCCCTGTAATAGGCTTTATTGACCTCATATCCTACAGGGAAAAGGCAAACTTAATTGCCTTTAAATACCTTGATTTAGTTTGTTCTCTCCAAGAGCAGAGCCAGGACTCCGGCCAGCTCCCCCACACGTAACAAGCTGCACCAGACGGTCAAAAGGAAGAGAAGAATTAAAGAATAAAGAGACAATATCATAAAGTGTTTATTTTCTCACAGGATGCCAGGATTTTGGACTCCACAGAGTCAGGGGATGTTCAGAGGCTTTGCTGTGCCATGGAGGAGCAGCATCTATCCCCCTGTCATTCAGCTGAGGTCAAAAAGGTTTCTTGAAGCCCCAAACTGGCTGAGGAACAAGGTGTCAGCCAGGGAACCCTCAAATTTAATCTTTTGACCTTTTTCATCTTCATCTCATTTTAGAGATTTTTGTTCTCTTTTTGGGCCAGAAGCTGAGCTGCAACAGGGCATCATTTAATTACAGGGGAGGTCTCAGATAATCACTTAATTTTAGATTGCAGGAGGGGATGGAGGGCTGGGTTATGGTGTTTGGAGGCTGAAATATTTCATGTCCTGCTTTTAAAACCATAATCAGTTTGCTGCTGTAATCAGCAGCTGGAGCTGCCTGTTCAGGGCAGGCTTTATCCTCACATAGACTGAGCTGGGTTTTTCTCTAAAGAGCAGCCTAATGACAAACACCCTAATTTACAGTAAATAAAATCATACTCTCAGTGTTGAGGGTTTATATTGCTTCCCCTTCCTAATTTGTGCTTTTTGTGGTGCATGCCCAGCTCCTGCCCCTTGGAGAAGGGAATTACTGGCAGGGATTTTGCAGGGTCTGGAGCACCAAATGCCACTTTTCTTGGGCAGAGGCCAGTGCTGATGCCAGGGAGAGTTGCCCACCACTCCCTGTCTCCGGCCACAGGTGCCACGTGCCCCGAGCCAGCCCCTGGGCAGCAGTGAGAGCAGGAGGTTCACCAACAAGCACAGCAAGAAGGCTCTGAAGGCCAGCCTGACCCTGGGCATCCTCCTGGGCATGTTCTTCGTGGCCTGGCTGCCCTTCTTCATCACCAATGTGGCTCAGGTAAGAGCCTGTGGGGGATTTATGTTGGATTTCCAGAATTTTTCCATTTGGAATCCAGCTGGGATCAATTGGAGGCACCAGAAGGTCTTGCTGGACCTCTGGGATCAAGGATGCAATTCCCCAGGGAGCCAACAGCAAGGAGAAAGCCCTTCAAAAGGGATCTGAAGGTTTCCTTTGAAAGGGGGATGTTGGTGTGCCTGGGAAGCCCCTCTGGGCTGGGGCTGATGTGGGAGGCTGCTGATCCTGCTAATCCCTGCCCTGTCCCCCCAGGCAGTTTGTGGCTGTGTCCCGGCGGGATTCTTCGATGTGCTCACCTGGCTGGGCTACTGCAACAGCACCATGAACCCCATCATCTACCCACTCTTCATGAGGGACTTCAAGAGAGCCATGGGCAAATTCCTGCCGTGCTGCCGGCGCTCGGCGGAGCCGCGGCCCAGCGCCGTCTCCCTGTCCATGAGGAACTCCGCCAGCGGGCCCCGCGCCGCCACGTCCCTCAGGAACGTGCTCAGCCTGCAGGCCGACACCGACTCTGCGGGCTCGGGGGCAGCCGGCAGCGAGCCCAGGCTGCTGGCAGCGCCGCCGGGCCCCGCTGCCCGCCCCCGCAGCCTCTGGGACGCGGAGCCCCCCGGCACGCAGCTGCAGCTCGGCACCCCCGTGGCCTGAGCGCGCACACACGGCTGGCTGTGCTGGCAAGGATCCTCGGCAGCCCAAACACACCCTCTGGGAGCTCATTTGTCACAAGCTATCTCCCAAATTCTCTGTTCTAGCACATGGAGCAGCTCACGGAGGGGATGGTGGCCCAGGCACTGTCACAAGGAGGATCAAACCGTGCCAAGACAGCTGTTGCTGCTGAATTAACCTGCCTTGTCTCTCTCTCTTTCATCCCTTCTGTGCTCACCGTCACCATCCCCAAACCCTTCCTGCAGCCTTTCCATCTCTGGTGAATCTGAACCTCAGATTCCAGACTCTCTGTCTCCCTAACCTCAAACCAAGGCTTGGTTTTGCATACACAGATCTCCTCCCAGTGCACCGAGGGGAGAGATGGAAAAATATCCTGTGGCTCATGGACAAGAGGTCTGGAGCTGCTTCAAGCAGGAACACTGAGGTTTGGGGTGCTTCAGCCATGGAACATCACATCTCCCTGGAGCTGGATCTCCTCACTGGAGTTGTGTCTGTCTCAGGTTCCTGTCACACAGAGCACTCCAGCTCAGCAGCACAGCCATGTCTTGTCCTGCAGAGCTGCACTGCAGGGGCTGATTTTGGTGCAGAATGACCAACAGTGATTTCTGGGTGCTCAGTGGGGGTGTGCTGTGCTACTCATGGTGGCTCCGTGGGTGTCTTGCAGTAGTACTGGGACCTGCTCCTCCCACAGGCTCCATCCCACAGCTTCCCACTCCTGGCACAGAACCATCTCACCTCCCTCTGACAATCCATCATGTCCTCAATGATGCAATTAGAAACTTTCCCCCTCTTCAAATAAGAATCTAAAGGAATATTGTATTTTAAATGATAATGCCAGCCCCCTCCCCAGAGCCATAAGCAGAGGGAATACTGAGTAAATGTGACAAGCGAGCACTTCAAAAAACCAATAAAACAAATTATTTTAGTAAATTCTTCCCCAAGTGCCTTTGGGCTGGCAGTTGGCTGCTGTGCCCTCCCTGGACCCTTCACTCCAAGCCTTCTGCCTAATTCCAAGACTGTTCTCCTGAACTCCCTGATATCCAAACAGACACAGAGCATTCCCTGGACAGGGGATGCTGGAAGCAGCAGCCACATGCCAGGCCACTTTCAGTTCTCTTTCCACATTGTCCGTGGATGCTCCAGAACTGAACAGGAGTTTGTATGACCAACCCAGCATTTCTTAGCCACAGGATGAGTGACCAGGACACACTGAGGGCTGAGCACAGGCTCAAACCTCAAACTGTTCTATGCATTTTGCCACAGATGGAGCTTGGGGCTGGTGTTGAGCACCCAGATCAAGATGTGCATCTTACCACAATGGCCTTGTGAATACAAGCAGGACTACAACCTGAGTTAAAAAGGAGCAGAAAAAGGCACTGTGGAGTCTGGAAGTTTGTTAAGTACCAAATCAGCCTTGGGAGATGGACAGAGAGAGAGGGAGAGTCCCCTCTTCAAGCCAAACGTTCAAAAGCAATAATTCCTTACTGTCTCATGCAGGCAGTTCTGTGTAATTAGGTGTTTGCTTGTGCACAAACCCTTGGATGAGCAGAGAAATCCCATCCCACCCCTGCAGCCAACGGCACCAACACCAGCTGGCAGAACAGCCCCATCCCTGAGGGATCCCACAGCCAGTCCCTCTCATCTCCACAGCGAGGCTCCAGGTCACAGCTGGGCAGGTCTGAGCCCCTGGCACGCTGGATTTAGGGAGAGGAATTGCCAGGCACTGTACTCAAACCATGGTGCTCTGCTGGGTCACAGCATCACCCCCAAACCCAACCTCATTCCATGAGGAATGATCTGCAGGTAAGGTTTGCAGGAAGCTGGGAATGGAAGGAGAGGGGGGATTAATGTGGCTGCTGGGTCAGCAGGGAGGAGGAGGGGGAGAACCCTGTGTGAACCAAAACTGGAAGGTGGAATCCCAATATTTCCCCTCTCATGAGTCAACAGGACCCCCCAGATGGGGATGGGAGGGTTTGAACTCTCCCTTGTGGCAAAGCATGAAACCCCAGAGGTGCTCCAGAGGGGGGTTACCCATCTGCCACACTCCTGCCAGATGCACTTGCAAAACAGGCCAGAAAAGGGGCTTTTATGGAAGATGTGGATCATTCCCACAGGATTCTGGAGCTGTGCTGGCAGGGGATGTAGAGCTGGGTTCTTCCCTCTGCTCTGAGGCTGGGGATAAAGAGAGTGGAGCCAATTCACGTGTATGGAAGGAGGTAGAAATCAAACAGATCCATGTATATCCTGTGCCAAGTATTGGTTTTGTTCTAAGCCTATTAAAAATATGTCTGGATGGGACTTTTAAGGCTGGAGATGTCTGTGGGACACAAAAGGAAAGTCTCAGTGGGTTGCTGGCTTGGAGAGCCTGGGAGGAATTTTCATAAACCATCCAAAAGCCTCTTGGTTTTCCTGCTGCTTTCACCTAGGGTCCCAAACATGTTTCTAACAGGAAAAGAGCCTCCAACACCCACCAACCCCAACCTGGAGATAGGAAAAAGTCTTGGAGATGGAAAAGTGCCCAAACCCTGGCAGCAAACCTGCAGCAGACAAGGGCAGGAAGCCTGGCAGCCCCAGCCTCTCTCCTCCTGGTCAGCAGAGCTGGAGAGCAGATGTGGATCCATCTGGAGTGGGGCAGGTAGAGCCTGGAACACACCTGAGATCCTCAAACCAAACTCACCTCCAATGGAAAAATGTTTTTAATTTCCTAGTAGTGAACCTCTCTCTGTGAAATGCTTCAAATCCCTCAGAGCCATCTGCTTCCCCCAGTCACAGCAGGGACATGGTGCCAAGGGGTGCAGCTGCTCCCTACAAGGATTTGGGTGGGATCTGCCTTGGATTCCTGAGGAGCAGTACAGCCTCAGGCAGGAATCACCAGCCCCCAGTGCAGCCTCAGGCAGGAACCACCAGCCCCAGTGCAGCCTCAGGCAGGAATCACCAGCCCCAGTGCAGCCTCAGACAGGAACCACCAGCCCCAGTGCAGCCTCAGGCAGGAATCACCAGCCCCAGTGCAGCCTCAGACAGGAACCACCAGCCCCAGTGCAGCCTCAGGCAGGAATCACCAGCCCCAGTGCAGCCTCAGGCAGGAATCACCAGCCCCAGTGCAGCCTCAGGCAGGAATCAGCCCCCAGTGCAGCCTCAGGCAGGAACCACCAGCCCCCAGTGCAGCCTCAGGCAGGAACCACCAGCCCCCAGTGCAGCCTCAGGCAGGAATCAGGCCTCTGTCACCTCGGGGAGCTGCTGTGGGCAGCTGCTCCAAGCACTTTGATCCAGTGCCATACCAGTGCCACACTCTGATCCAGTGCCACACCAGTGTCACACCAGTGCCATACCAGTGCCACACTCTGATCCAGTGCCACACCAGTGCCACACCAGTGCCATACCAGTGCCACACTCTGATCCAGTGCCACACCAGTGCCCCACTTTTCTCCGGAGGGGCTGGGAACTGCGGCTGCAGCTCCGCCAGCTCCATCCCCTGGGAATCCCAGTGCCACAGATGTGCTGACAGCAGTTTTTGTGCTGGCTGAGCAGCTCTGCTCTAATTTGCTCCTTTCCCCACTGCCTGGTCCTTGCTGTCTGTGCTGTGTGAGCAGTCTGGGCAGGCAGGGGAGGGTTGTCCCAGGGCAGAGCTGGAGGAATTCTGTTGGTGAGTGCAGCTGGCTGGGACAGCCTCACTCCCAGCCTCATCCTCCTCTTTCCTGGTGCTTTCCTCTCCCTGAGCCTCGCTGCCAGCTGCCTGTTGGGATTTCTTGGCTTGAGGGGAAAAAAGACTGCCAGTGCCCTTCTCTTCTGGCTGGCATTCCTTGGTTCTAATGCCCACAGCTTTTAGGATCGTGTCCATCTGCTTCATGTAGTCCAGGTGGCCGTTTACCTGCAGGAACAAGAATCCTGTGAGTGGGGAACCCAAAGGGATCCAGCTCAGCCAAGTCCTTCATCCCAACAGCCACCCCTGCTGAGAGACTTGGGTTTGGCTCTGTCAGATGGAAAGAATGAGGCTGGAAAAAACCACGGCATCATGGAATTGTTAAGGTTGGAAAAAATGTTTATGAGCATCAAGTCCATCGTGCTGAGGCCACCACTAACCCATGTGTCCAAGTGCCACATTCACATGTTTTTGAGCACTTCCAGGAGTGGTGATTCCACCACTGGATTAGTGCAGGTGTCCATCAACCAGCCTGAAGTGGCTGCAGCATTTGGGGTACACTCTGCTGCTGGATGACTTTTCCTCTGAGATGTTTAAAAGCCTGGACCTGGCTGAGTTCCACCTCCCAAATCCTGGGTGCCAGGAGGGTAAAGGAGGAGCTCTGCCCTGGGGAGAGACACCCAGGCAGGAGAGTTCTCTTAGTTCATTTACCTGCTCTTGCTAAATGTGTCCTCCAGGTGCCTCAGCTCCCTCGTAAAAGCCAGGATTATCTTATTTAAATTAGGATAGAGCCATTAAACCTCACACAGCTCCTAAGGTGAGATTCTCAGCTGGAAGCTGCACTGATGCATCCCGCCCAGCATAAAACTGGAAGCCCAGGAGTTATGGGTTCATAAACCAAATAAAGGTCAACAGTACGTGTAAAAACCCAGACAGTTTTATTGCAATGATAAATGATGAATTCCACTATAAGATAATCCTTCTGAAATGGATGTTGGAAAGTTCCCTTCCAGATAGGGCACAGGAGGAGAGGAAACCTCCTCTGTGGGTGATTGTTCTTGATGCTAAAGGCCACGTGGCTGGAAATTCCTTCCCCATTCCAGGTGTACCAACAGCATCCCCAGATACCTCAGCATCTCTGATAAATCAAATTTTCAGGAGTTTAAATCTTCCTGACCCAGCCAGAGAGCTGTCTTGGCCTTTTATTTTCCCAAACCTTGCTAGTAATTAGGGAATTCCCATGGCAGGGAATACCCATAACCCCAGTCCCAGGATTCTTGCTTCTCAGACACAGGGATGACTCCCCCAGGAAGGGATGATGATGGTAAGAGCTCTTCACAGAGCTCTGTAAAGACCCCAGCCCTGCACCCTCTGCACATCTCCTGCTCGCTCCTGCCTGGTGCCAGAGCAATTCTTCAGCTGCCCCATCCCTGGAAGTGTCCAAGGCCAGGCTGGGTGAGGCTTGGAGCACCCTGGGATAGTGGAAGGTGTCCCTGCCCATGGCACTGGATGAGCTTTAAGGTCCCTCCCAAACCACTGTGGGATTCATGGCTGTGCTAGCATCAGGGTTCCCAGCACACCTCTCCTAAAGCTAAAGACAATCTTTTCTCCACTAATCCAACCCCCAGAGCTGTTTGTGTGCAGCAGCTTTGGAGGGGCACATTTGGCTGCACTGAGGCTTGGAGCAAGCAGAAGGGTTTAATCAGCACATCAGGAAAACAAATATGTGATTTGAATCCATCCAGATGGTTCAATGGGCTCTGGATGTTTTGAACAGATTAGTTAATTAAAATAACCATGGAAGGACTGGGAGCTGTGGACATTGTCCTGTGGAAAAGTACAACCCTTTTATGGCTCAGTCAGGGGGGCTGGAGGAAGGAATGAGCATGGCCTTGGGGAGGGTGGGCAGAGACAGGAAGGAACTGGAGTTACTGGGAGTAGGGACTTGGTCTGCTGCATTCAGAACCTCTCCAGTCACACCATCTGCCTGCCCTGCCCTGGAAATTCTCAGCCTGTTGTTACTGAGCCATTAGTCAGAGAGAACAAATTTCCTCTGCCACCCTAAGGACTGATTTTCATTACTCCTCAGTATCCAGCAGCTTCCACTAAAACAACAGGGAATTCCTCTTCCCTGAGCACCAGGATCCCTGAGAGATGCTGGGTCTGAGCCATTCTGAGCAGCTCATGCAGCTGAAAGAGAAGCTGAGACCTCATGAGAGTCTGTCCCTCCCACAGCTTTGCTCAATCTCTTCCAAGAAAACTCAATCCTGTCTCTAGGATAGCAGAGGAGAGCATTCCATAAAGCTGGACCAGAGCAACCCCTGAGAAGTGTAAGAGGAAGGAGGACTCTTCTCTGCTGCACTCAGCCACCAGCAAAAGAACAGCAAACAAACTGCCTTGCCAGTTTAAAGCCATCCTGGTGGGAAAACCCAGCAATGCCAGCTCTCTAATGCCTGTTTTCATCTTCAGTCTGAAAGCCTGAATTCCTCTGCTGGGCAGGTGGTGCTGGAGATGGGAGGGGAACATCTACAACATTGTCAATAAAAACTTTAAAGGGAAATACAGAACTATTTTAATATGTCAGAACAAAGTGCAGGGGGAATTTAGCACAAAAAGAAGGGTGTGCTCGGCACCAGAGCAAATACATTTCTGCTTGCTGTAAGGAAAGCAGTGCAGAGGCTTTATTGGGATTGTTTAGGTGACTTCTCCCAGCCATATCTGACTTTATGGCTGCTTTGACTCACTGGGACCCACAAGCCAGCTGCCTCTGACACTGCTGCTGCAGGACTCCAGTGCCACACTGGGGGATCTGCAGAGGACAAAGCTGATGGCTTTGCCAGGGGGGATCCATCAGCCAGTCAGCTAGGCATGTTTGGAAAGGTTTTCAAGTCCAGATCCGCCCAAAAGTATAAAAAATGTTCACTGAGCACCATCAGTTGTGATGATTAAACTGCCAAGGAAGTGTTTCGGTTGGATACAGAGGATGTAGAATCCCGGTTTGTCTCTGCTTTGACCTCCAGAACACAGCGTGACCCGGAGCAGGTGCTGCCAAGGGCAGGGCAGAGGAAGGGCCAGGAGGAGGGAGACATTCCCCACGATCCTGGCACTGCCAGGACTCAGGCACAGACACGACTCAGTCACAACACTGATGTCACAACAATGTCACAGGGACAAGCTCGACACGGCAAGATAACACTGTATTGCTCACTCCAGAGGCAAGGACCTTCAGATCCTGTGCAGTGTCCTTCAGTAACAGCTCCCCCACCCATCCCGAGCAGCCAGCACAGAGCTGCACATGGCTCCAAACGCTCTGCAGGGCTACAGAGCTGCCAGAGCCCAGCTGAGTGTCCCTCACCCTCTGCTCCCTGCGGCAGGGGAGGGACAGGGCAGCTCAGCTGTGCCTTCCTCCTGCTCCCTCTCACCAAACCCCCTGTGGATTCACAGGGAATCACTGCGGTGGGGAATGCACAGGTCACTCATATACCTGAGAATTTCACTGCTTTGATGTGTTTTAAGCCCATCAAATCCACAGAGCAAGTTTATTCTGCAGCAAAAGATCCCCCCAAGTTCAAACATATTTGCAGATCTTGGTTGTTTCATCAGGAGCAGCAACAACCTTGGAGGGGATTCTTCAGGATTCCCTTTTGGCTAATACTGTCTGTTTTCATAGCAAATGGTATTTTATGGGGGGTGAAGAAGTTCTTGGAGTGAGCTGCAGGTTCTGGAGCTCAGTGGATAATCACAGGAGCCCTCAGCTGCTCTGGGTGTCACACACACAGAAATCACAGGGCACAGCCAGCTCAGCCCCTCTGGGTATTGTCATTGTTTACTCTCCCTTTCCCAAAGCTACAGTGAATGTGCTGTCCAGGAAAAGCACTGAAGTCCAACCCTGCTCTGAACTGAGCTCCAGGTCTGGGAGCTGTTTCCTGTTTCAAATTTCCCTGCTGCTTTCCAAGATCTCCTCAGTTCTGGATGCTGCCTCTGAAAGCACACAGCCCAAATGGTGGCACAGGCTGGTGGATTGCAGGATGGATCCCAAGCTCTGCCAGGCTACCCCTCAAAATCCAGTCAGCTCTACCAAGCTGGCAGGCTCCTCCACTCACAGATATTCCCACATGTCAGTGAAAGCCCTCATTCTGAGTCTGGCTACATCCTGCAGGACAGAGGCCATCAAAGAATCCCAGAATGGTTTGGGCTGGAAGAGACCTTGAAGATCCTCCAGTTCCACCCCTGCCATGGCAGGGACACCTTCCAGTGTCCCAGGCTGCTCCAAGTCCTGTCCAGCCTGGCCTGGGACACTACCAGGGATCCAGGGGCAGCCACAGCTGCTCTGGGCACCCTGTGCCAGGGCCTGCCCACCCTCACAGGGAGGAATTCCTGCCCAATAACCCATCCTGCCCTGCCCTCTGGCAGTGGGAGCCATTCCCTGTGTCCTGTCCCTCCATCCCTTGTCCCCAGTCCCTCTCCAGCCCCTTTAGCCTCTGGAAAGAGCTCTAAGGTCTCCCTGGAGCCTTCTCTTCTCCAGGTTGAACAATCCCAACTTTCAGCCTGGCAGAAAATGTTCTGGGTTTTCCCACAGTTTTCTGATAGCTCACAGCAAAGCCCTGATGCTGCCTGGGCAGAGGAGCTGGAAAATCCAGGGACATAGCAGATTGCACAGCAGGAAACAGAAAACATTCAACATACCTTGACACAGGCTGTGCTGAATGAAGTTAGAATAGAAATAGATTTTTTCTGTTTGGATTCTCAGGAAACCATGTTTTGGACAATGAATATATCCACTAATTCAGAAGCTGCAATTTAAATGGATTTATTTAAAAATTGATTGAATTGTAATTTTTCCCTGCAATCATCTTTCAGCCACAACAGATTGATGCAGTCACTGTCACCTCTGGGGTGGTAGTTGAGGGATATTCCCCTCAGACACCCTCAGGCAATTCCACACCAAGGCAAGAGCTTTTTCTAAGAGTTTTTTCCATCAAAATTTGATATGTTTTGTGATCAATGTTGAAAATTCTGAGTAATCACTGGCTTTTGCTGGATTCATCCACTGCTGAAAATCTCTGCCAGCTTTACTCTCAATTTACCTTCAGCAATTCCAACAGGAAGATGGAGAGGAGTAAAATACAGAATATAACAAGAAAAACCCAGGAAGCAAATGGAGGAATCAAGTTCTGGAAGTCTAAGGGACAAATGGAGAGCAGCTGTACATTAGTGACAACAGGCAGCACAAAATTGGGAATTAATATTCTGAATTAGTAAGTAAGAGTCCTTGAAAAAGTTTCAAGGGAAATGTGCCTTCACAAATGTCCCTCTGTTGCCAGTAATTCACTCCAAGCCATCCCACTGAAGGAATCACCTCTTCCATTGATTTTTCAACTGTTTGTGGAGCTGCTGTTGACTATTTTCTGTTGATGCTCTCCCCAATGACCACCACTCATTTATATGGCAGCTAGAATTAAATACGCATTTTTTGATGCTAATCCAAGTAGGAATTATTTAAATTTGATGCTTTAAAGAGTGTTTTTAAAGACCCACATAAGATGTGCATATAAATATCACTGGGGAATAATTTGAACATAATGTCTTGGGCCATAGAGGACAAGAGATCCCAAAAATAAAGACTGGTTTGATAGACTGAATTGGAGAGTTCCTAGAAAGAACTTAGGGGACCCAAGTGTCTGCCACAAGAAACCACAGCAGGTCACTAGTGACCCAAAATACTGGTCATGTTGATCACACCAGGATTATGGAAATTTTTTCAGGATTCCACACAAGAACATTGAGATGAGGTTTGATGTCCATAATCAAGAGGATGCATCAGGACCAGCCTGAAGCAGAGGGTGACTCCTGGAACACCCAAAGGGATTGTCACCCTTCTTCTCCCCATCTTGCTCCAGGAATTCACAAGATTTGGCAACTCAAACATTACCATCTCTGCTGCTTTCAAACCAGGTTCTCAGCCCAACCCCACAAAACAAGGTCACCTGAGATTAACTAAAGGAAATGTTGCTGCTTTTGGGGACCATGACTCATCCCTCATGAGCTGATGGCAATAATGTGTCTGGCCAAGAAGTCCTGGGCATTTGGGAAATTCCAAGAGCTGTGGAGTAGTGCCACATCTCTCCTCAGCAATGTGATATCCTAGAAATCCTCCTCACGGGGATTTGCAGCAGGTTTAACCCTCCCCTTCCCCCAGTGTCACCAGGGCAGTGACACCTTCATGGTATTTCAGTGACATTCAGCTCTTATCAATAATTCAGCTGCTCTAATTGCAGCATCTCAAACACATGATGTGCACAAGGTGTCAGCAAAGCCAGCCTTCCCCTTGATTAACACTTTTAATTGCCTGTTGTGCCAGGATTTTGTTTCCACATTAGCTGAGCAGGTCAGAATCGGAGCTCAAAGGGAGCAGAAAAATAACACAGAATCAGCATTTGTGTTCCAGCAGAAGACAGGAAATTAAAAGCTGAATTTTCTATCTTGAATTCACCTGCCTAGACTCTGTGTGGCCATTTCTGAAGAATCCAGCTGAACACTATTTAGGGAAAACTCCTCCTGCTTTGCTCCAGGAAGGGCTGGGATGGGGAAAGCTGCAGACCTGCCCACTGCAAAGCAGGAAAGAACAGGGGCTGCAGTGCATGCACTTGCAGGAACTGTCCCATTACCACATGCAAAGTGCTCTAAGGGGAAATAGAAAATCTGTCAAAGGTGATTTGTGATGCCAGTTGTTATGTTCCACAGGAGAAAGATGTGCTGGCATCACAACTTTGCTGGCTCTGCAAAGGAACAGTGAATTTCCTCTGCTGGACTGTGTTTGATGGAAATACTGACCACCCATGAGCTGCTCAAATGCAGTCCCAGGGATTCAGCCCTGCCCAGGGTAGCTGGGGCTGTGAACACTCTCCAGCTAATGTGGGAATCCCCTGTGGAAGGAGACACCCATGTTCCAGGCACCATGGGGGAATGGGAAAATCCCTCCTGTAGATCTGCAGGAAATTGTGGCACTCTGCTGGTTCCCAGTTGTGGGAATTTGGGAATTTGGGCACCAGCCTTATGAAATATGAGTCTGTAAAATGGTCCTCTCTGCCTTCAGAAGCAGCTGAGCATCCCCAGGCTCCCACAAAGCACATCCAGCTCCATCAGTCTGTGTGTGCTGGAGCAAGGAGGGCCATCAGCCTTTGAGGTTTGTCAACCACAAAGCAAAACAAACTGCAAGTTATTAATGGCCTCATCTGCACCTGTTTTTGGAAAAGCTTTTTCAGTTTCTTCCTCTAACACAGTGACACTGCCAGCACCCTCTGCTTGTGTCCCAAAGGGAAAAACATATTGAATATGTATTTAATGTGGGATTCTTGGAGCTCCCAAATCAACAGCAAGGAGCACAGAAGATGAAGCCACTGATGTTCCAGGGCTGTGGAAGCCATCCCTGTGACCTCACAGCCTAACAAACAGATGGAATTGTTTGCACAAAGCCTTGCATGTTCCCCTGAGGGCAGAGGGGCTCTCCCAGCTCCTCCAGGCAGCTGCCTGAAACCCGTTCTGCTCCAAGCTCTTGTTCCTCTGATCCTGCCCTTGGGGAGGTGGCACTGCACACTGGGAACAAGTAAAACAAAGGAGCAATGACATACTGGCAACTATTTTTTGCCTTTCCAACTCCCCAGGGTTCTTAATTAATCCACATTTTGTAACCACAATTAATTCTTTGCTGCAAGTCTTGGGAATACAGTGGGAAAAAACCACAATTTTATGTGTTTGGAGAAAAAAAGCCTGACTCATAGAAGTGCCAAATCAATTGGATTTCACAGAATTCAGACTTTCCATCTGCTTGTGGTATTGATGCACCTGAGTGCCTTGAATCTGTCTCCCCTCATAATGGGAATTTTGGTCCTTTTTCTGAGAGCTCACAGGAGGTTGGTCTTTTCTCCAAGGTGACAAGTGAGAGGACAAGAGGAAATGGCCGCAGTCTGTGCCAGAGGACATTTAGATTGGACATCAGGGAAAATTCTTCCATGAAAAGAGCTGTTCAGCCCTGGCACAGGGCAAGGATGGAATTTCCTTCCTTAGAGGGATTTAAAACTGTGTGGGTGTGGCACTTGGGGACATGGGTTACTGGTGGCCTTGGCAGTGCTGGGGGAACAACTGGCCTCAGTGGTCTCTTGAGAGCTTTTCCCCCCTCACCAATTCCATGATTCCAAGATCCATCCCAGCTTTCCATTGGACTTACAGCCACACATTCTCACTGCCTCTAAACCTGCAAGCTCATCCCTGATTTCTGCTGCTGTGAAACTGCCCATTCCTGACTTGTTGCTGATTTCTGAGCCAGCCTGAAGATGCTTCCTGAGCAGTTCTGCAATATTCAAATATTAATTCAGAACTGTACCAAACAAACTCCCCTGGGAACAAACAGCAATCAGGATAATCCCCTGCAGCTCCATGACTTCCTTGGTCTCTAACAGGCGCTGTCAAATAAATCCACAGAATAAATCAGCCCCTTTGTAACCATGAGGAAGGATTTTATAACTGCATTTGCTGAGTGGGAGGACATTTTTCTCTCTGCTTTTTTACTGACAGTCAGATAAAAAACACACTAATCAAGAGAGACAAGAGATGGAGGCCTTGGAGGTGAATTCCTGTTTATACTGAGGGCTCCTAATCCTCCACTCATTTGAGGATTCTGGTGATACCACAGCAAAGAGAACCAAGCTGATTGGATCCAGACCAGTTTTCATTATGGATGGACTGGGAGATGCCAAAAATACTGACGGTGCCTTTGTAATATTTCCATGCTGAGCACCTTTGTATCAGCTATACTTTATTCTTCTATCACAGCTTGTCCTTCTCCTGGCAGAAGGCCTTCAACAAGGGTATCTGCAGGGGTGGAGCTGGTCTCCATAAAGAAAATACCTGTATCTCTATATATCTCTAAATATCACTATGTATTTTTTCTTATGCTACTGCACTGTACTTGCAGCAAAATCATCTTTGCTTTCTTGCCACTTTAAAAAATATTGCCCCTGGATATTTCCTTCCCCATTCCTGCTCCTTTTATTTCTAAAATGTTCACCAGAATGCACTGTATTTCTTCCCGTGGTCTGGAAAATGGATCAAGGCAATGACACCTACTTAACATAGGTTTTTCCTCCCCAAAGCTTTGCAGTGAGATGAAGGAAGTGTCAATTCCTTCTGTGGAGAGCAGCACTGGGACTGAGTGCTGGCAGCAGGCAGCTGGGATACAGACACACAGCCCTGGAGATGAGCAGAGAGCAGCTCTGCAAATGTTATTCATTCAGCTGAAATGTAAATCCTGCTCCTCTGAGGGGAGTGGAGAAGCTGCTGTGATGCAGGCAGGATAAAGTGTGCAGGGCTCTGGAGGGTTTCATGCTTCAGGAAGCAGAGGGTCATGAGAAGGAGAGTCTCTGAAGAGAACTCAAAAAGAGAGGGGTGACATGGACTGCCTGACAGGAAACATCACCCCAGTGCCACCACTTGGCACCTTGGGCCATTTTCATGCCAGCAGCAGATGTCAGAGAGTAAAGGAGCACTGGCAGCTCTGGGACGGTGAGAAAATGGATGTGGGAGTGTGTGGAAATGCTGACAACCCAGAGAGATGCAAAGATGCATGGACCATGTTTAAAAGCCTCCACCATGTGTTTAAAACCTTTTCCTCCTGGGAAGCCTCTGGTTTGTTCCTCCAAGTGTTTGTTCTCTCTGCTCAGCACCAAGCCCTGTGTGTGCTGCCAAGGGCTGTGCAGAACTCAGTTATCATGAATGAAATGAGCTGAGAACAGTTGGGTATTTATAGGCTCAGCAAGCTGGTGCTCCAAAAAACCTAAAAGCTCTTCAAAGTGCCTTTAGCTCCAGAGCAACAGTGACAGTCCCTGCCAGCTTGTGGGGACACTTAAGAAGAAGAGTCATGGCAGGAATGCTAACCATGGAAGTGTCCTGAGCTTTGTGCTGGGCATCTTCCAGTTTGCAGAGAGTAAACAATAAATTAAAACACTAAGATATGGAAAAAAACATAATGGCATGTCCAAGATTTCTGTGGATATGGATACACAAGATAAGTCCTGTATAATTTTCTGAGGAAGAGCTCCTTCTGTGGAAGAGACAGTAGTAACATGGTGATGATTTTAAGATAATTGAGTTGGATATTGCTTAGATATACTGCCAGATGTTCTAACAGTGGCTTATCACTAATGACACCAGACAGCTTTGAGGAAGCTAAACGTTTCCCAGATATACCAGTGAATCTCTCCCTGTTTCTTAGAGACACACACACTGTGAAAAGGCAGCAGGACATGGCAAAACAACCATTGCTATCACAGAGCTTCTGTAATTCCAAACCAGTTCCGGCTCCTGCAGCCCTGGGGACCAAGGTACAAGGGCCAGGAGCTGCCCCTGGCTGAACCTGAGCAGTGTGGAAGGCTCCACCAAGATAAGATAGCACATTGCACGTGCCGTGCTGGTGCGTGTTTGAGATCCATCCACGTTTTGCAGCTGCTGATCCCACCTCCCCAGGATCCACACTCACAGGGCTTGGGCTCCTTCCAGCCCAAACCATTCCATGATTCTGTGACAGCAAGGCCCTGCTTGAGGAGTAATAGCATCTTCTATCTCCACTATGAGATATGTCAGTAAAAAAAAAAAAACCCAAGCAGATTCAACAAGAGAGGTAGATTCTCATTGTTTTGCTCAGTGTTGAGCACTAGCTGGGCCAACAAAATCCAGAGGGAAGTGTGGACAAGAGTTCTCTCAAAGACAGGAAATAGGGACAATGTACCTAGAGGGGCTCTCTTCAGTCCCCAGCTTCCCCAGCACCGTGAGTGTGGGGTTACGGTGCTGCAGGCAAAGAATCATGGAGAAAAAATGAGAATATGGGAACTTACTACAGAGGAAAGGTCCATGTTCACCATCCTCCTGTCATCCAGGTCGACTGGCTGGAGGCCTGCAACGTTGAGCTGGACAGAGGAGGTTCTGTAAACAAAGCTCAGCAGCCAGTCCCCCCTGGAAGCAGACAGAGAGGGAATAAATCTTGTTGCCCAACCAATGCCTTGTGGAATCAAAGAATTCCAGAACACTTTGGTTGGAAGGGACCTTAAAGCTTATCCTGTTCCACCCCCTACCAGAGGCAGGGGCACTTTCCACTAGACCAGGCTGCTCCAAGCCCTGTCCAGCCTGACCTGGAACACTTCCAATGTGTTACTACTCACACCACGAGGAGAGTGGAGTGCACAGTGATGTCTGGACCAAGGCCTGCTGCAGGTCTGTGTGACGTAACAATCACACTAGAAATCACTTGCTGGATTCAGGGCAGGTTTCTGAGACACAGGGGTGTAAGTCTGAACTGAATCCTGATCCATGGTTGTTGTCTCTTTACCTGCAGTGAGTTTAAAAATCTGACCCTTCTGTTTATTTCTATGTTTGCTTAGGGATTGCACATTGACGTATTTCATCTTTTTCATGTACTGATAGGTCCTCCAGCCCATAAAGCTGTAAAGATGATGAGACCTACAACACTGATGTTGTGACATAAATATTGACTGTGAAGCTCCTGGGAGTGCTCCTGATTTATAGGTACTGTAGAAATACATGGCTTCAATGACAGAACAAGGAAGAGTTTGTTCCCACTCTAAAGCAGTGCCATAAGTCACTGTGACAGTTTCAGGGTAGACTATGGCATGAGGAGAGAAGGAAATACAAAACTCTTCTGAGCTGAGCAACAGCATAAAATCTGGGCACTGAAATGCCTCTGTACTCTATAGAGGAGATTTAAGTGGGACATGAGTGGGATTTGTGCTCTGTGATGCTCCTGGCACAGGTGTTCATTCCTGGTTACTCCCAAATAATCCACACTAGGAGTTTTAGTCTTCACAGAGCCCTGCAAAACCTTTTCAACACATTCACACTGCAGGTGTGGGTTCTTTCAAAAACTGAGCCAGTCCAACTGATTTGGGTGAGGTTTCCCACTGGGAATTTGCAACCCTGTCCCTGTTAAGTGGAAGGGGACAGCTCTAGCAGCTGACAGGGCTCTCACTCTCCCTGTCCCCTTCAAATTTTGTACCAATGTTCCAAAGGCAAAGGAGAACAAGGACTGAAGCTGAACAATTGGGCTCAAATCTGATCTCACAGGAATTCTATTCAGTGTAATTAATCCGACCTAAATAGTTACTCCCAAAGTGACAGAACGAGGCCACCCCTTGTACAAGCAAGAGACCAGAGAAATCAGAGTCAGGTGAGGCCTCATCACAAAATGTTTGCATGATCTTTCTCTCTACCTCAATCCTCACAGAAATTCCCCAAATCTCTCCACTCCCTCCTCTAGCTGCCTCTCATGTTACCTGAATAACCCTCTAGACACACACACTGTATTTTATTCCAACAGCACAGGCAGGTTTAGAAACTATAACAAAATCTTTTTTCTGTGTCTGTGTGTGTGTGTGTTACAGGAAATGGATACACGAAGCTTTTTAAAGTGAAATTTCTTTTTGTAGAACACAGAAAGGAACAACATTTTCTGGGTAAACTCAGTTATATGCAAAGATTTCTATCCTTTATGGCTTCTTAAAGGAACTCAGAGCACTCCCAGGGAGGCAGCTTTTCCTTATGGCATAGGAAGAAACACTTCAAGTGGTGTTTGCATCCAGCATGCCTGAAAATCCTGGGATCCAAAGAGGACAAAAGCAACAATTTCCAGCCTAGCTGAGAGATAGGATTGATAATTTATTGTTTTAACCTTGAATACTTTTAATTAATTAATTTAGTTATTCTTTCTAAGTTCAAACACTCTGTTAGAATCGCAGTAACACAATACTTCCCCACCTTCCACATATGTGTGCATGGAAAACACCAGCAGCATTTTCACCTGTCCTTGACCTGAGGGCTCACAGCTTTATAAACTGTCTTGACTTGCAGGTTCTTTGTTAATTTTCTTGCCGGGTTATTTCTCAGTTTATTTCCCCATGCTCTTAGTCCTCCCCACTTCATTCCTCAGTTTTAATTTCCCCTTATCTAATTGTGCTGGTAAGCAGTGTTCCTGCCACAATTATCTTCCAAGACACAGTCATTAGGTTTGAAGCTGTCACTTGAATACTTAATAGCTTTTTGAGATTGCTTCAGCTGTTTCAGACCTCTGAACCTCCCTCTTCTCACCCAGCAACTCCCACAACTCTGCACAACAGTTGTCTGCTTTTATTTCTAAAATGTTTTTAAATGTGGTTTTAAAAGGCTGGTATTTGTTTTGAAGGCAATCTTTGTATTCTTTCACATCCTTACTAAATTTGCTACAGCTATTCCAGCTATTCTTCCTTTGCAAGTTAAATATCTTGTTCATGTGGAGTATCTTGACCAGAAACCCACCCCAGATATAAAACCCTTCAATTTGCTTGAGCTCCTTCCCTTCCATTGGGATTTTCACATCCTTCTCCCCATAAGCAGCCACAAGTGAACTGCATCTTAAAGCTTTTATAGATTCTAATTCCCATTCTTTAAGTCAGCCAACTTAACTGCTGTGTTTGTACTCCTTCACACAAAGCTGAGATTTAAAGGGGCTTTAGAATATATCAGATTACACACACAAACACACTTTAGGCTGTGAGTGGTAGAGCACTGTCCCTCTATGAACAGGACCTACATGGGTTTCCCATGGCACAAAGAGCCAGGAACTGCATCACTCAGCTCCAAGTGCCTCCTGAAGCTGCCATCTCCAGTGGATCTGAGGGAGAGACCTGCAGGGGATGGGGCTCTGGCACTGCTGAATCAATGTCCTCACCAGCACTTCCAAAGTGCTTGGAAGGGATAAATACCCCAAAGTATTTCCAGGAACACACACTGACCTGCAGAAGCCATTTATGATCCTGCCTGACACCACTCTGGTGAGAGCTTTCCAGTGCTTGGCTTCTCCTTCTACTGGAGCTCCCAGCAAGACAACGTCTTCAATGATCCCTTGTGAGTCTGTCAAGGTGAGAGCAGAACAGATCAGATTTAGAAAATGGATCAGAAAATGTTCTTATATGATGTTCAGATGTGCACTACAGAAACAGTCATCATTTAGGTGGCTTCAATTTGAAAGATGGAAACAATGGAAAGGAGGATCATAAATAAAACTTTGCATACATCTTAAGTGTCTACAGTTCATGGAGTTAGTAAATGTGAAAAATTGAGATCCTCAGACAAAGTGCAAAGGACCAAGCTGATGGCATGATGAAGGAGAAGTGGCCTGGTCTCTGCCCAGAAAGATGCTGTTTGAGCTGCAAACCTCTGGAAAGGTTTGGAAACCCCTGGAAAGGTCTTTCTGCAGTCTCATTGATGTGGGTTTGCACATAGCTTTCACACAGGTGAAAGGATCTGAGATCCCACAGAGTGAGCAAATGTCATACATGAGGCATGAGGAACCCTTCCCACAGCTGATTCAATGAAAAACATGACCTGAACATGCAAGAGGAAATCCCAAATTGTTCATACTGATTTGGAAGTAGCAGCAATAGAGGCACTTGCCAATACCCAGTGAAGATCTATCAGACTGGTTTGATTTCCTTCTGCTGTAACCTGAATGCCCAGGAGCTGATTTGCTGCACAGCAGTGTTGACTTTTAAGCATAATAAATCTTTCTCACTTATCAGAGACCTGCAGCTGGGCAATTGCAGGAGGAATAACAATGGAATGAGAAATACTGGGCAGCTCTGCTACTTTCCTAAACTCCTGAACAATGTATCAGTATCTTCCATAAATCTTTGTAAAGAGAGATGAAGCCTCTGATGCCACACCAATTAAATGGAAGACACATGAGCAGAAACATTCCAAATCTAAACTCTGCACCTGTGGGAAACCAGGCTCCAGAGACCCTAGCTAAACCCTACATTGGAGGGAGAGGTGCTGCCTGGGTACTTTTTAAATGTAAATCACTTAACTTCCTTTCCCTGATGTAGCAGTAAAGGACTGAAGCTGCCTGCAGTGCCTGCATCCTTCTCCATGTAAATCCCAGTGCCTGACAAATCCAAATGAGCTCTCCTGGAATTATTTCTTATTGCAGAGCAAATTTTGCTCAATCAAAAAGAGCAAAGGGCAGTTCAATTTTGTGAGTGTAATCTGTGAGCAATAAAGCCCTGCTCCCATAATCATGGGCAATCAAAAGGAAACCCAGAGCCTTGCTAATGGGAAGCTCATTCCAACCAAGGTCCTAAATTCCATGTCCCTGGTGTGAGCCAACTGAATAAACAAGCAGCTAATTCATCATGATCCTGAATATTTGGGCAAGGTGTTGGAAGCTTTTGTTTCTCCAGTCCTTCGTCCAGCTTATTGCTTGTTCAGAAAAAAAAAAAAAAAAAAAAAAAAAAAAAAAAATGTTTAGCCTTGGCTGAAAAATGCTCATTTTCTTTGAACGTTGACTGGATAGAAATCTGGGAACAGATCATTGGCCTGCAGAGCAGCTGAGGCTCGAGATAAATGAAATGTATTTCACAGTTTGTAAATCTTTTAGATGATGAAGAACAATAAAGTCTGCAAAAGCACTGAAAAAAACATTAATTCATTAACTCTGTTTTATAGAGAGTGGCTACTGAATAAGGAGTTTTATAAATTAAAATTTCCAATCAAGTCCAAGCAGGTGAGAACAGAGTGAGAATGAGAGGCCAAAATTCAAACCTGATTAAGGTGATTTCTCCAGAAAAGGTGTGGAAGATAGAAGCTGTCCCAGAGACCATAACCAGTCCTGGGAGCTGGGCCTTGCTGTGCCCTTGGGATGTAACTCAGTGGGAAAGGGAAAGCACCTCAGCACATCAGTCCTGACTGCAGGGAGAACAGGCTGGGATTCAGCTCTGGCTGTGTCCAGATGTTGCAGAGTAGAGTTGGCAGCAGGTTTTCCAACACCAAGCACAGCAGGGACCACAGCCCAGTGGGATACTGGTCACATAAGCTGTGATCAGTACCAAACAGCCAGTGTGTGACACCTCACTCCTGTCACACACAGCTGGCCTGCAATGCTCAGGCTCTGCTGGGAACAGCCATTACCAATTTGCATTAGTTTGCTAATTGCTAATTATTTACTAAAAGGCATAGGAATCACGATGAAGAAATCAGAGCAATGATCTTCCCACGCAGTAACGTGTCTCTGATGGCTCATTTACTCCAGCTTCTGCCATAATGTCATTTTCTGGAAACCTGCTGAGCTCTGGCTCCCAAAGTGATCCGTGATGATGTATCCAAAGGTTATTCCATGGCTTTGCAGAGAAGCATTTGAACAGAGTCTGAGTTCCTGCCATGATGTTTCACTGGCCAATCCATCATGAGCCATTTGTCTTCAGAAATGCCACTGCCATCTGGATCCAAAGCCCTGCATGACAAGGCTGTGTGTTCCTTTCGTGTGAGACATCCAAGTCCAAGCCCAAATCAGTCTCAGCTGTCCCAGGTCCCAGCTCTGTTCCTTCTGTGGCTTGCTCTGGAATGTGCCTGTTAGAATGCCTTGGCAATCTGTGCTAAACATGCTGCTTTTCATCTCACAAACAGCTCAGCTTTCAGAATTCAATCAAGGAACTGAAAAATCAGTGTAGAGTGAGAGCTGTTCTGATACATCACCATGATACTTGGATTTCTTTGGAGTGGCAGCCAACCTTCCAGACCCCTAAGGATTTCTTCCCTAAGCTATGGGCTCATGTAATTCCAGAGCCTGTAGACTGAAATAAAAACCTGGATATAGCTCAGGCCTTGGCATTCTCAGGACACAAAAAGTGTAGATCTAGGGCCAGATTAGGATCTGGCTTCTGGCTTCAGTGTAACTCCATAAGGATTATTCTGGATTTGATTAGATTTATTTTGAGAACAGAACTCCTGTATTTATCTTAACTCAGAAGGGAAGTTATGGCACACAGCTGTCAACCCTGACCTCCATCCTCACTTGACTCTGTTCCCACCTTCTTGGACTTTACTGGACATTTTTCCTTATAAAATTCCTTTTTGTGATTTATTGTGAAGCTAAATGGTTGATGAGTTAAATTGCTACGTGGGGGGAAGGCATGCTGCACACACTCACTGCTGACTCAACTCCAAGATACAATTTCCATCAACTGATCATAACGATTTTATTCTTTTTTTTCCCCTAAATTAAAAATAGAAATCTATTAATAAACAGAACCACAATGGGTAATAAATTGGCAGATGGTTTTATACTTGACTTTGGGGAAAAATTACCATGAAAATAGCAGATGGCAGTGGCATTTCAGTGACTTAAATGGAAGGCAGGACTCAGGGAATCTGATACAAGAGCTGCAGAGAGCTCCCAAGAAAGGCAAAGCATCCTCTGCTGGTATCAGGCAGTGCACAGGCAGCTCCAGACTGATCACAAATGTCACGTTGCTGTTTACAGACCAAAATGACCCCCTGAAACCCCTTAAGTGAAAAAAGTTAATTTTTTCTGCTGGTCTGGGGGAATGACAGCAGAATTTGGATCCAAAGGCATTTAAACCTTTTTTTTTTTTTTTCATCCTATCCTAAAAGAGCCAAGCTGTGTTCTTCCTCTTGCAAGAAAAAATTATCCACCAGGATTAAGGAAAACAAAAGAAAAAATGATTAGAAGGTGAATGTTACCTTTTTCCTGAGCCATTTCCTGCAGGCAGAAGTAAATGACTCTGGCACCCAGGCTGAAGCCAATCAGTGTGACAGGTCTCTGGCCCTGAGAAAGAAGGAGAGGGAAAAATGCCACCAAATGGTGTTTTCTCTGGGAAAAAAACCTGGGCTTGGGGTCCCTGAGAGCCTGAGACACAGAGCACCTGCTTGTGCATCACCTTTGAAACACAGGAGCAATTTGGCTGCTTTCAAAAGGATCAGGTCTCAAAGTCAAGCCCAGTTCAATATGGAGAATTCTACATATCTGAGTATTCTATATTGTTTTGATGTTCAGAAAATCAACCAAAAAAATCTATCAGAAGTTATAACAAAGTGCATGTTCCAAACTGAACCAAGACAGATGCTGTTGTTGGTTTGAAATTTCCAAATGAAAACCTTATTCAAGGAAAACAAAATTTTCCTAGAAATGTTTCAATACACAGAAGAAGAAGGCCTAATACAAAAATACTGACCTCTTCCAGATTTCAGGCTGAGTGACAGCAGCAGCATGTGATGGTTATAAAAAATGATGTGGCTTTTAAGCTTTAAGCTTTTATTTTGAATAGCCTACCAAGATTTTCTGTAAGATTAAAGGCAGCCTAATCCCAACCATCAATGAAAAATGGTCTTTGTAATATCCAGGGAGCAGGTGTGTGATGGACACCCCAGACATCTCATTAACTAGTTTTAGACTCTCCAGCACACTGGATTGTGTTTTTACAACAGCAAATGTTTTACAGGCAGGAGCAAATGCCCCATAGCAAAAGAAAGAGTTTGTATGAAATAAAGTTTATTGAGTTTTTTAGGATTGGGTTTTTATGAGAAATCAAGTTTGTTCCTTCTCTGCTGTTCCACCTTGCTGGGGGACACAGCTCTGGGACCATGGCTCCCCTCAGACTCCTCTACAATCAGCAGTGACTGGTGTGAGGCAAACATGGCCAGCAAAAACCAGTGCTGGCCCAGCAAAAGATGGCAGGCTCTTGGGGGACAGAAATGTCTTTTTTCAAGCCTTTTCAGAGAGAATTCTGTCACTTCTGTCAAGTACCAGCCCATTCCCCTTCTCTGTAGGCAAAGCCTACGGCTCACTGGGCATTGGCTGCCACCCACTTTTCTCTCAGGTTGTTCTGCTGCTGCCTCTTAATAATCAGTAAATATTTTTAACACTTTTTATTTTCCTTTCCTTTTCACCCATCCTCACCTCCTGCCCTCTGACTTTCACTAGGTGAGTGGGCCTGGCTGTGCTGTGACATGGTTAAACCATGGGTCATTTATGACCTGGATCTCTTTTCCTCACTGAGAAAAGCTTTAGGTTAAATAGAACAAATCTCAGCAAGATTTCTCTGATCCACTTGGGACCTTCTCCTTCTCCCCAGTGAGCCAGGTATCTGCTGGTCACCTTCATTTGCAGCATTCTCTGAGTTTTTATTTTATTAATTTTTGTCTCCTTAGAAAGATACTATTTAACCAGCATGACTAGAAAACTTCACCTCCCTGGGTGAAGTTTTCCAATTCCCTTCCAGGTATTATTCCTGGATAATTGTGGCCAGTTACCTGCTGTCTGCTGAGCAGGATATGTGCCAGATGTTTGCCCACTTCAGCAGAGCGATGCAGACACACTCCCCAGGGGTTGTCAATGACACTGGCAACAGTCAGGAGTGATGCTGGCCAAGTCAAGGCTGTCACAATCCCTGCAAAACACAAAGGTCTCTTAAAAAACTTCAAAATCAAGAGAGTTCACTGAAGTTGAAGGCTAAGCCTAGGAGATTATGTCATTTCCAGCTCTTCTTTCCTAATAGCTGTGCTGAGAAATGCTTTGCTGGACTAAAGATAAGAAAGAATTTGATATTCTGGCACGGGGGATGAGTGTAACCTGAGTGTTGGGACATGTCTGTGCAGCAGTAAATGTGTAATAACATGGGGAAATGAACAGTGACAGGTGAAGGAAGGTGTTTCCAGCAGTAATTTTAACAGAATGACTCAATGACATGGTGGCACAGCAGTCCAGGAAAGCACAGCTAAATTGCCAGGTGTGGTAGAGGAGGCTCTCAGGTCACTTCTGCTGGGCATGCCTCCTCCAAAACATTCCTTCTTTAGGAAAGCTCCTTTAACACTGAAACTGCACAAGAGCCACTCAAGCAGATCTGATAGCATTTTGTTTCTTACCTGACAAGACAGTGAATTTTAGGGCTTCTTGAGCCATCATGTTCACAAAACCATTCAGCAGGGAATCCAAGGCATTGCCAAGCTCCATCAAGTACTTGGATTCCCAGGCCAGGCAATACTGCTCACTGGAGTGCAACATGCTGCTCCATGGGACTGTGAAGCTCCCTGGGAAAGGTTGCAAAGATGGAATTCATGTTTGGAGAGAACACAATGGCTGATTCCCAGCAAGAGGAGCCCAAGAGAGTATCAGAACAGAACCTGCAGGACACTGGAATATTCTACAAATGCAGACAATGACACTGAAGGGCAGAGCAGAACTGTCATCTTAATGAATTAAAAGCCTTCCCACACTGTTCTTTCCCCAAACAATGCAGGGCAGGTTGAGGCAGCTGCTGGAAAGAGTGACACAAGATCCCCACAGTGGTTCTTCTTATCTGGGACATGTGGATTGGCAACTAGTGGCAGCTCCAAAATGACAAGGTGGCAATTCCATAAAACTCCTGTCCTCAGTCTCTCTGACAGACAGACACTGCTGTAAGGAGGAAAATGGATGACAACCCTAGTTTTGCTCTTTAAAACATTCTAGTGGATTGCTAGTTATGGAAGAAGAATGTGTGTCATCTGTAACTCCCTTTTAAGGGCAAACAGACACAAAAAGGTTCCTGGAGGGACACACTTGCCTCTCTAACTGTGCCTGGGAGCCCTCCAGCCCTGAGGATTTGGACCTCTGGCAAGCAGACAAAGAGAGAAGCCAAAGCACAGCACTGCAAAGTGAGGGGAAGTTCCCTGTGACAGCAAACTGCAGCTTGGCAAGTGACAGGGTGAGACATCCTTCTGCATTAATGATATCCAGAGTTAATTATGGTGCCTCTCAATAAACTGGCAGCTGTTCAGGCAGGTTGCTGAGCACATTAGCAGACAGGTGACATATTTTATATGACAAGCTACACTGGAAAATAAAGCACTACAGACCTTTCAAGGTTTCCCCTGTAAGTCACCTCTGGAGTGCTGTGCTTAACAGGATTTACTTGACAGAACTTTCTTGCCAATAAACCTCATTAGCTGGCAGATACAGAGAGAGCAAAAACACACTATTTTCTGTTAATTCCTGGAGGATAAACATAAGGTCTCAGAGACACTTCGTACTAGTGCTGGCAATCATCTCCCAAACAGACCTTTTCTGGCAAAACCATGCAGCAGTTCCTAACAGAAACAATTGTGCTCTGGCTGCTCCCAGTCCTGCTATCACAATCAACTTAATGCCCTCTTTTTTTCCCTCTGTTTGCCTGGGATTGCAGATTGGGCTGCAAAGTCTTATGGTGAGAATTGACGTGGTTCAGTTACCATGCCATGGAGATGTGGGGCAGGCATGGTGCTTTGTGAGCACAAACAGCCTGGAGTGGGACACAGCCACGTCTCTTGGTGCTCCTCTCAGCTTCTTCATCATGCTCTTACCATATTTGCCAGTGCACAGCCATCCAGTGATTGCTATGGTGATGTGGAGCTGCTTCCCTTCAGTCAGTGGGAGGAATTCAAACTCTTCTATGGCTCCCACACGTTTCTTCATTTTGTATCCTACACACAGCCAGGAAGAAACACATGGCTCAGACCCTCTGCTAACAGTAGGAGTTCGTTAAGAAATTAATTGGGTAATCTGGAGAGGGTTTTTTTCCTTTCCAAAGCTCTCAGTCAGCCCATGCATTACTTATAGCTTGGTAAGAAGCCAACATGATCTTTCTGAGCTTGTGTGATCTGAGGGAATCCAGCAGAAGGGTTTTTTTGCTGTAACAGCTGCTTTTCTCCATGGCAGCATCTTTCTAACCCAAAGCAGCAAGTTTTCATTTCCTTCACTAACCACACACCAAATATTCTTTCCCTATTTGGTCACCGGGGGTTACACGTACCTTAATCAACACTGACACAAAAAATCTCAGGGATAGCACCTCAAATCACTTCCCTCACACTGCAGAGAGCTCACTGGGGTCATTAACTGTGTTTGCAGACATGATCCTGTGCCCCAGTGGCTGAGAATGTTGTGGTCAGTCTCTCACCAGTAAGACCAGCTCCTGCTGCTCCAAAAAGGGATGCCATGACAGCAATCCCAGCAGTTGATCCTAAAGCAGCTGCTCCAGCACTCCCGATGATTGTGGCAGCTCCTGCAGCAACCAGAGGGGCAGCCAGGCCTCCTGTCAGACCTGAGGATGCAGCAAGAGATATCACCAAATTTTTTTCTCTTAAAAACCCCAGGCAGGCATTTCCCTGTGCTGGGAGAATGCTGCTATTGCTGCTGGAAGAGCTTTTAGCATGTCCAATGAAGGGGCTTCCTGAGACCCTCCCCAGGCCCTGAATGTCTGCCCAAATTCTTTGACTGACTTCAGAAAAATGAAGAATAATTTCCAAGTCAGAGGAAGACTGTGTGGTGATCTGCAGTGAGCTGTGCTCTGTTTGCTCAGGAAACATTGATCTAATCTCACACTTTTAATTTCAGAGTTGAAGATCTGATATTTTTATAACATGAGAGTAAAGGAGAAAACATTTTTAAGGGTGACAACCTCAGTTTAATACTTCCCCCAATTAGTGAAGCTACACTGGAGTAACTTTTCCAGCTAACTCTTTCATGTTTATTTTTGTGGGGCTGAAAATACTTTCCTGGGAGTCAGACCCCTCTCTGTCCCTGGTGCTGTGTCCCCAGAATCCCAAGGGCAGCCTCACCAATCACTGTTCCACCCCCAACAGTTGCCAGACCAATCAGCAGATATCTCTTCAGCTTTTTTCTTCTTTCCTT
This sequence comes from Muscicapa striata striata, assembly GCA_030060385.1. Lineage (NCBI taxonomy): Eukaryota > Metazoa > Chordata > Aves > Passeriformes > Muscicapidae > Muscicapa > Muscicapa striata. The sequence goes on from JAREIS010000088.1 coordinate 520,761, forward strand.
CTTTTTCCTTGACATGTTTGCAGTTCTGTGAGGGGATTAAAATACAAAAACTAAGGGAAAATCCCAAATGGATAACAATGCTGCATCAGAATCTGCTTTTATTCTCCTCAGTGTAACTTCCCTCCCAGGAACACTAAAATGGAACATGCAGGTGTGGACTGTGACAGCACACCGAGATTTATAAGCATGGATTTAGAGATTTAAATTGGATGGATTAAATGGACCACAGATTTAAATTGAAACTATTTAATTGCTGACAAAAGCCAACAGATATTACTTACTCAGAAAACCCTTCCTAATAGGGCTGAAGCTTGAAAAAAAAAAGAAACAAAAGGTCAAAAGCATTTCATTAACTATATGCTGCCTAAGTGCTCTAAAAAACCACAAGAAAGCTAAAAAGAAACAGGGAAAAGTGTTTGAAAAAAAAGGGAATGGGGTAATTTGTGCTAACAAACAAAGATGTAATTAAACTGTTTTCCAACAGCAGTGTTTACTTTGAGCTGTTTTCTAATTGCACATCACAATATAATAAAATAATAGGAATTAAACACAGTAATCAGTGTGCATTTAAGGTGTATTTTAACAAGCTTATCAGAAAGAGGTAAATAAACCTAAAAGGAACAAATACCACTTATTAGCCACTACTTTTGACTCCTGTCCAGTGTCTTTGCTTTCTCTCTTACAAGAAGTGCTTCAATTTGAAAGGAAAGGGGGAGAAACAGAGGATACTGGAATAAGTTGTTTCCTTCTGGCCTGTTTACACAGCAATTAATCCAGGCCTTGAAACGTGACAATTTATCTTGCTTCCAAACTTGGATATTTTCCCTGGTAATCCTAGCCTAATTTTGGATTTTCATTATCCATATAATTGCTTAATCCTTCCTGGAACCCCCTGAGCACACTGTAATTTTGATTAAGACAATTTTATACAAGTCCCAAACAATATGCAGCTTTGTGAGGCGCAGCAGGAGGAGAATGGAGCTCAGTGGGTGAAATCCCTGAGTCACTGCACTCACTGGCAGAACTCCCACAGACCTGCATGTCACAGGGACTTTGTGTCCACAGAGACCCTCCAAAAAACCACTGCTCATTACCTTATGCAGCTGCACACATGGTGTCTGCAGGGAGCAACACCTCTCTGACTTCTGTACAACCACAGCCCCACGGACAAAGCAGTGTTTGGCTATCAGAGAATTATGGAATCACTGAGGTTGGAAAAGATCCCTAGGATCATCAAGCCCAGGATGTTCCCAATCCCCACCTTGCCCCCAGCCCAGAGCACTGAGTGCCATGCCCAGTTGTTCCTTGGACACCTCCAGGGATGGGGACTGCACCACCTCCATGGGAAGCCCCTTGCAATACCTGACAGCCCTTTCCATGAAGAAATTCCACCTGATTTAAGCTGAACCTCCTCTGGCACAGCTTGAGCCCATTTCCTCTCATCCTTTCAAAATGCTCTACTTTGTGCCTTAGTCACAGTCTGAATGCTTGGCTTTTGGATAAAATTGCTCCTGGAGTTCTTCACAGGAGTGCTGCAGCCAGGCTGTTCATAGCTAAGCTGGCAATACCCAGCAATTTCTGTTCTACATGAGGTTCATCAGCTTTTACAGCTACTGCACTGTGTATCAGGCTGAGAATAATGCCAAGAGAGCTGGAACATGTCTAACCTGGAGTCAGTTGAAATAATGAGCAGTTTGATTTATGTGGGGAGAAAGAGAGTGGCAGCTAAATCCTGCCTGCCTATGCAGTAAATAAAAGGAGAAGTTTTGCCTGTCACTGCTTCCCTTCTGGAGCTGCCAGCAGCTGCTTCCTAATGGCTCCTCCATTACCATTATCACTGGATTACCAGACTGCTTTTATCCACTGTCATAATTAACTGCTGCTTCTGGCATTACTCTACCCTCACTGAGCTCAGATGTGCAGCTTCTTGCCTGAACCACAAATTATGCTCAGAGAGATTGTTATGGGGAATTTCAGGTCATTTTCCAATAAGGAAAAGTGGCAGGAGCACACACTAGCAAACAAATGTTGTGATGTTTTCTAGTTTCTTACAGAGTTGTGTACAAAAGAAAGGTTTTCACCTGCAGGTCAGAGCACATTTGGTGCAACTAACATGGATTTAAGTGGTTGGAGCATTATTTTTTAGAGAATTGTACAGTTAATCTTATAGGTTCTGGGCTCAATCCAACATATCCACAGCAGCAAAGGCAGGAGCAAAACCTCCTGTTAACAAATATCAGTAAAAACACCAGTGCAGGAGCTGCCAAACTCCTGGCTGATTATTTCTGTTCCAAAACCTCTTGCTGGTCAAAGCTGGAAGCATCCCAAGCACACAATGGTGCTCCCAGCCCCAAATTCTGTGAGGTCAAGGTGGTGACAGGCTTATGTTTTGCTTTCTTTCCCCATTGACTCCTGACTTCAAACCAAAGAAAGGGTCATGGATTCCCCACAAATCTCAGCCTTGTTTTAGTACAGCAGTAACAATGTGTTCACATTGCAGTCCTGGGCTCCCCTCACCATAACGATTTTTCTTTTTATCCAATAGACATTTACTCCCATGGCTGCAGTTTGGGCAAAGGACAAGACAGGAATCCCAGGCTCTCACTGGGCTGGCAGCAGGGTTTGAAATCCACGCTGTTCTTTTGCTGTTATCAGACACAGCTTAAAGGCCCAGCACTGAGCTTGTTTCCACAAACTACAGCAAAACAGTCCCCATTAATCCCAACCCTTGCTCCTGCACACCAAACGTTTAGCAGTCCACGATCTTTGAGATGATTCTGACTTTTCCTTTTTACAATGGGCTATAAAGTTAAGCATTATTTGCATACAGCTGTTACTGGAAGATACCCATCATATGCTGGACCCCATGGTAAGAGCTGAGCTGAACCATGGCAAGGGTGTTGATTAAAGGCTTTATTAGCATTCCCGGTAATCTCATAACCCTTTGCTGAGTTGACAGATGAAAATATTTTCCTTGAAAGTCCACTATGGACATGTTTACTGCCTTAAACATTGCTAAACTGTCACACAATTCCTGCCTGATGAGAGAAATATAAAGATATTACTTTATTCTAAATAAAGAGTAATAAAAAGAAAAAATTCAATTCTAATAAAGATACTCCTATATTCTTACATATTCTTATATTATTTTATTTCTTATAGATAACAAAAATGAATTCTATGTTAATAACATAGAATTATGAGCCAGGTCTGTACGTATCTGAAGATTAAGCCTGCTGCCCTCAGAAATCTCTCCTCAATAGGAGTTATCCAGATGTCTCTTAAAGATGCTTAAAGACAGATCCAGAGACAATGAACAGCTGAGGATCTAATCCTGATTATCTGTAGGAACTTGGTGCTGCAAGAGGCAGTTCTATCTGAAGGATATTGGGCCAAGAGGCAAGAAGATCTCTGTGATGTATTTATGCAAAATCTACAGTCTCTGAGAGGCAACAGGAAAGAGGAAAGGAGGTAGCTCAGTGCAGAACAGCCTCTACCAGTGTGCAAGGCCAGGTCCCAGCTCTGATTTTAAGAATGCTGAGCTTTTCTGCTTCTCAGTGCTGTGAGGGCTCTGCAACCCTAATCAAGCCATAAATGATTACACCAAGAGCCATGCTGGGAATAATCAGAGACTGGACTTAGGCACAAGTAATTACTGCTAAGTTTTTGAGCACTGGCAGCATTTTTTGATCCCATATCAATCCAAATGTTCTTACTCTGACTCTTCCTCTTTTTGTTCCTTCAGGCTCTCAAGCAGAGATTCCTCCAGGACTTCCAGATCTTCCAAGGGAATTCTCAGCAGCCAGTTGACACGGCAGATCAACACCCTGGCTCGAGCATCATAGGATCCTTGAAGAGAGAAAAGCCCAGGAAATCAGTCTGATCAGTCTTATTACACAGTTTAATCAAGGAGCAGAGTACTCAAGGAATGTGTCACAGAGCAGATCCTTCCCCCAGGCTCCCTTTTTCTTTCAGGAACATGAGAAGAGACTGATAAATGGAAAATCCTTCTTCCCTGTGAACAGAGCCACCACAGCAGGTAATGGCTCTGTGGCAGGAAAAGGATCTGAGATCCTTTGGTCTCCATCCTCTGTGGCAGAGGCCTGCTGGCAACTTTTCAATAAAGAAATGCTGCAGCAGGACCACTGCTAACTGGAAATATCAAACATGTCTGTGGGGGTAACTGGGCACAGCCCACCTGGACTGCACCAATGCAGGAAGGTGGATTTTGTAAAAATGCACCTCCATGCAAAAGCTTTTCCTTTTTCTTTGGTGGCAATAAGAGGCACTCAGGAGTGTAAAGCTACACACCAGCTCCCCCATCAGCACCACGGACAAATGTTTGCTTTTATACTCCCTGCTGGAGATGCAGGAGTGGACAGTGCACTCACACAACTCCAGACAACAGAACTTATTAGTCCTGGTTTTGTAAGCAGGTGCTCTTGAAGAAAAGACATCTTAAATTTAATAGATTTTAAATTATTTGTGCCAACTCTTGCTCTTTAAAGATGTTTCAGCAGCACCTTCCTGACATTTGGCTTTTATAAATGGCTCTTGGTAGATTCTGGGATGAAAAACACAATTGTTTTTCTCAGGGTGGGTGAAGATATCTGCAAGACTCAATAACAAAGAATGTTTATGATACCCGCTGCACGTAGATCAAATATGGCATTGGGCAATCTATTAAGATTGTTTATTTATTACCATAATTACCAAGATACCAAACTAATTCTGTGATCTTTAATGACACTCTTGATCAGGTTTGTGCTTAGTTGAGAAATGAGGACAGAATTTATCTTCGCTCCTTCCCGAAATGTGGCACATCCTGCAAGTCCAGGCAGGTGTAATGAGCCTCCTTCTTTTTTTCTTTTTTCTTTTTTCTTTTTTTCTTTTTTCTCTGTCTGCTGACACTGCTGGGCTCCTTCCTCACCAGCCTGGTGGGAAGGCAGTGAGGCTTGGAAAGATATTTCTCCTAAATTCCAGCTTCACAAAATAAGCGGTTTTTCAAAAACTGACTTGTCAGTTTTCCATTAAAAATAAAGCAAGAACAAAACTTGCTTTGTTCTGCAGTGCAACAGGCTAATCAGCAACCAGTGAGTTCTTTCTGTGAGAACATGTTAAAACACAGAGATTTAAAAAATGCAAGTAGTGATAGAATCCAGGCTTCTTTTAGAAATGAAAATTCTGTTCAGCAGACAGTCTTTATTTCATTAATTTTATCAGACTAATCCATGTAATGGATTGCAAACCAGAGAATTGTTTTATGTGTAATATAATATATGAGAAAAATCACATTTCTTTATAATGGGCTTCTCAGGACACTCTGGAATTTATACTCTGAATTATTATTTTTTTTCTCTTTTTAGGCAATCAGCAGAAAAGATTCTAGGCTGAGATTTTCATAACAGCTTTAGTGCCTTCCTAAAGGAAGAGGTCACCTGCTTCCCTGGAAACACTGGAGAAAAACCACCCCACTCCACCACCATTTATATCTGCTTGCCAGTGCATGGTGAGTGAAGGTAAGGAGGTGAAGAGCTGTTCAATTTTCAGTGGGTATTATTAACCATTCCTAACATAAGAGTTGTTTTTCCTGAAGGGTATGCAGGGAAGGAGTGTGCAGCTTTTGCAGAGAGGAAGCTGAGATTAAATAGGATAGTACCTTTTTGAGCACTTTAAAGTATCAGATGTAAACTCAACTATATTATTTTTACAAAGAACAAATGCTAAGTAAACTTACCATTTTGAAGAGAGAAGGATAAAAGGTCCTAAAGAGGAAAAAAAAAAGAATATTCAATTTAAAACTGATGATGTATGTCTGGAGGGATCAAAATGGAGGCATGAAACCCATCAGACTGACTGAATTACTGCAGCAGCTCAGTTCGTTAAGTGGGAAGCAGAAAGTTACAATTCAGTGAGGCAGCACAGAGCAAAACCAGTCCAAAATTCTCTGAAGGTCAGGACAAAGGGCTGGACAGAAGCAGATTATGCTTGGTATATGCTGAGGCATCTCACATTTTTTGTTATTTTGTTATCTTACACCAGACTTAAAAGTTTGGAGGAACAGGGCTCTTATCCTCCCACTCTAATGCCTCCTGCTCCCTACAGTCACATGTACTCACATATGCAACATCACTAACAGGTTTGAATGTTCCTCTAATGGCCCCTATTTTCTTTGGCATTCTGGGAATTCACAGCTCTAGGCAGTAAGGCTGAACTGGCATGAAATTCTTGTGGATTAAGTGAGTTTAAAAATTCAGAATTTATGGCCATCTGTCAAGATTGAGGGACTTGACTTCTGTGCTGGCTCTTTACCATAAAAAACGGAAAAACAAATCAATTCAATAGATGGTTTCTATGGATAAATCCATGAAAAAGAGGCCAGTGTTTTTACAACTGTGTTCTCCTCTTTTATTGCCACTGGACAAATTCTAAGCTCTTTATGTGACTACATTAAGCACCAGCTCAGTTGAGCTGCTTCCCTCTCCTACACACAAATACAGCACAGCTGAATTTTACAGGGAATCCTTTCAGCCCTCTGGGAACACAAAAAATGCTGCCAAAGATGTAGGAGGCTGCCAAAGAGTTTATGATTATTAGTCCTGTAAGCTCCCAAGCACAGTTTGTATCGTAAAAACATCACTAATCTGAGAGTCCTACACATGAGAAGTACAGAATGCAGAACAAACCATCCTGAACCAGCCAGAAGAGGGACAAACTGCAGACTGCTCCCCAGGCTGGCTGGTGGGATATGGGAGTTAGAGATACCAGTCCAGAGGGAGGGATGTAACTGGTTTCCCAAAGCCTGAGTACTGGGAGTGCCCAGGGCACCATCATCTCCTCTCTGGGTGCATTTCTGGGGGAAGGGCTGGCACAGATGTGTCAAAGCCCTACAGAAGGTGCAGGGCTGGGAGCCTCGAGCAAAAAGCTGACCAAGAATAACATGAAGCTTGTGACCTTATTGCCACAATTTTCCATGGACTGACGTAAGCAGCCTCTGGAAAAGGGTGATGGTTTGTGGACAATAAACTCTTCCAGAGTGAGGCTCAGGGAGACGGGGCAGTGACTCAGGTCCCGCCCTGTCTGCCCAGTATCACCTGGGGCACCTTGTCAGGCAGCTCTGACAGAACCAGAGGGCACAGCCTCAAGCTGTGCCAGGGGAAATAAAGGTTGGATATCAGGAAGAAGGTTTTCACTGAAAGAATAATAAAGTACTCCCTCGAATGGTCTGGCCAGGGAGGTGGTGGAGTCACCATCCCTGGATGGGGCATTTGGTGCCATGGTCTAGTTGAGCTGTTAGGGCATGGGTTGGACTTATGGATGATCTTGGAGGTCTCTTCCAACCTTGCCATTCCGTGATTCCCTATCAAACCACCCCAAATAACTCTGGCCTGAGCATGTACACAAGTGCCTTTCAAAAGGTCAGGGATGCAGGCAGGTTATCAGGTGATAAACTGGGACAACTGTTTTTATGGCATCCGTGTCAGTTAGCACTCTCAAATTTAGGCTGCAGTTTAGGCTATGCACGTAGTGCACATGCAGGCAGCTGGAATCTAACCAGCAGTGATTAGATTAGTTCACAACTGGGTTGTTTTCCTCCCTAAGCAGCAGTTGTTATATTGCAACCTTATTTTGAAGTCAGTGTTTTGAATCTCCATGAAAACTCTATGACAAGACAACCACCCACATGACTGAGAAGCCTTACAAAAGAAGGGAATCTTTGTTCAGTCTTTGCCGGCTTTTTCTGAGTTGATGGAAGTTCAAAACCCATTTCCTTAACAACAGAGAGCCCCAAATCCACATTGAAGTGAATATGGGTAGGAAACCACTGGAAAATGGGCATTCTAAGTGTGCTGAGAGCAAAAAACATATTAATAACAACAATTTTCAATGCTTTATCATCTATTACTGCTTCTACACCTCTTTTATTGCACTGCCTTCCCATACCACACCCACAGCCTGCTATGACTACTGTCTTTAAAGGATTCAGTTTCCACCATCTGCCTGTATTAGTCATCTGCAATGAACACAAAGATAACAATCCATAATCCTCAGATGTTCATAGAATCAATGATGAGCTCATATCTAATCTCCTGACTTCATGGATCATCCCTTCAGCTCCTTTGAGAAGAAGGGCCTTCAAAAATGCAGCATTAGTGCCAGCAAGGCCCTGACACTGAGCACGCCAAGCAATTAAAGCAGATACTTAATAAACAGTAAATATTGCGTCAGCAGCAGCTGAATGCAAAGGAGCACAAGTACCATAAAGCAAAAGATCAATAATTCATAAAGCTTTGTCCCATAGCTTGTTTATTTACAGGTAAGAAGGAAAAAGCTGATCTCAGCTTATTGTTGATGTTTCCCACACAGTGTTTTTCTCCAGACACACCTCTGCTGCCTTGCTCTACTGAAATCTTTCATTCTGTCTCTCCTCAGACAAAATCAATCACCCTCCCCACATGCAGATGACTGTGTAAGGGATTGCTGCTGTAGCATAAGACTGATAGTTATTCCTCATCTTTGCTTTCAATTGATCAAAGCTGTCTATGGTTTCTGTATTCCATCCAAATCCAGGGGATTTCCTCAGTTTCCTGTCAGAGCAAAATCCCGTGTGCTCCTGCTGATCCAGAGCCACTTTTGTACAAGCACATGGACTCCTCATGTAGCATAAGCTTGGAGCAAGCACAAGCTACGTTTCACCCTTAATAAACTCAGCAGCAATGCAGGAAAACCTGCCCCAGTATAGAGAATCCATCCTGAGGCAGAGAGAATGAAGGAAAATACACAGGAAGCACATCAAGGCAGAAAGAATGAGTGTGGATGTACTGAATTTGAAGAAACAGCATCCAAAGAGCCACTTTTATTTTAGAAGATCTGCTCTAAATTATTAATTAAGAATAAGATCTCTGTTGCTGTCCTTGTACTGTTGTAGGACTTTGGGCACATTTGGACCAGAAGCAGATCCTCTGAGGCATTTCATGGACTGACAGGAGACAGCAAAAGGTAGCTGAGGAAATGGGAGCTGGTCATGGTGACCAGAGAAGTTCCCTCTCTCTTATCTCCCCTAACACAGTTGAGTTCTCACATCTGCTCTTCTGCCAGGCCATTGCTCAAGGTGAGTGTGTGATAACCCTTAATCAACCAATACCAGAGCACTGGCTGCACGCAGGGTGTCTGGCACAGGGTGGCACAGCACAGGGTAACATTGCCCACGTTCTGTGCAGCACCAGCAGCAGCTTAATGCTCTCTTTACCTTGCATGGCATGAGGTTGGATGAGGAGAGATCTGCCCCAGCAAAAGAAAATGGTGCCAAAATTCTTCACCTCTTTTATCTTTCCATCAGCTTTTACAGCAGAACATTACAGAGCAGTCCCAGTTTCACTTCCGACATTGTGCTCCTTGGAGCATGTGTGTGGAGGTGGTTTGTGATACATGTATAGTGAAGGGGCTTTTAAACATGTGAAAATCAGGTCTACTGTGTTCAGGGTGTCACTAAAATCTGTACAACATGTGTATAAATGGAGACCACTGCAGTGACACAAACAAAATAAAAACTTTGTCAGTTCTCTGTTCTATAGAGTGAAACCATCAAAGACAGAACTCAGCAAACAGTGGCCATGCTTCACATTCATCTTTTTCATGAGGTCTTTATGGATAGACCACCAGTCCCCCCACAGCTGCTTATAAATAAATGCCTATCAGAAATACTGACTTTATTTCCCTGACTGCACAAACAGCACTTCTGTTGCAAACAGACAGATATGACAAACCTCTTTTGCAAAGCAAACAAAGGTGAGGCGAGCACCTGGACTTACCTGGGTAATGAGAAGTGGATTTTCTTTCAAAATGGGATCCTTCAGCAAAATTTCAGTGAAAGTTTCTGTGCCCTCACCTCCTAAGCCATCAGCAAAGGCTGTCATGGCAGGTAAGACAGCATCGGGCAGGTCCAGCCACTTCACAAACCCCTTGATGAATTCTGTCCTGAAGGAGCTGTAAGGCAACAGAAGCAGTTAAGGCTTCACAAGTGGGTATTTCAAGGCTCCATTAACTGGGTATTTTTGGAAGATCTGAGCAGAACTTGGCTTCAAACATTCAGACAAAAATCAAAGCATCAGGAGTCAGCAGAAGGTGAATTGCTAAACAACCTGGCTAAATAAACAAGGAAACAATCTGAGTGGGGCTAGACCTTGCTTCAGAACATGCTTTGATGTCTGCAGTGTTTGTAGATGTGTTTTGTGCTAAATTGTCAAAGTCTTACAGGTACAAGAGAGAAAGGATCTTCCACTCCCCCAACTTCAGAAGACCCCTCACAGAGTCTGATACCACCTCTAGTACCCAAAATGCAGCTGCCCTGCCCAGCCCTGGTTGCACTGTACCTTTGCTCGTTTTCAGGGAACAGCCAGCCGAGGGAGATGCCGCAGAGCGCGGCGCAGGCGAAGCGGCCGGGCTCAGCCAGCTGCCGGCCCAGCAGCACGCACGGCTCCCTCTCCCTGCCATGCTCAGCCTCCTTCTGCCCTTTCCACTTCTCTGCAGCCATTTGCACCTGCAAATTCAAGGAGGAAAAAGCACAAAGAAAAAAAGAACAGCAAACAGTTGGAAACCAGGAAGTGAGGAGATTAATTGCCTTTGTTTTTACTGCCACACTTGCTACTGGACCTAAGTCAAGTCTGAGCAGGTCCAGCTTAACTCTTGCCCCCAACACACTGCTGTGACACAGGAACAGGGCACAGATGAACAGCTCACCAATTCTCAAACGTTTTGCACAAAATTAGCTGTCAATAAATATTTCAACCTGCAGAAGGACAATTTCCCTTTAGGATGGAAAAGGACTGGGCTCCATTCAGCCTATCAGTGCCACACTTACTGCAAAAATAACATGAAAATAAAAGCTCTGCATCTGGTACAGGGACCAGTACAGCTGCCTGGGAAATCATTTTCCTCTCTCATCCTCAGCCCAAATTGCTCCTGCTTGTTTTGCTGACAGCATTAGGAAAGTTGAGTCCAGCTGCAGCCTCTGAGAAGGACTTTGATGTGTCCCATGGTCATTGCTGTGCTTTGCTTGTAATATTCCTCCTCTATACAACCTGCCACTGCTTTTCCCCTAAAAATAAGATCCCTGCACCACACAGACCTTGAGCTGGGCCAAGATACTATTTTTTAGAGTGTAGCTGTGCACACAAATAGAGGGGCTTCCAGCTGCTGCCCTGATGGTGCCAGCAGCAAACTGAAACCTCAGGCACTGGTGTCAATAGCTCATTTCAAATTCAACCTGGGTAACAACCTGCTCCAGGGCTCACTTCCATCTCCTGGAATTTCTACTGATTTCCTTAAGATCCAATCAGTTTCTAAGGGGCCAAAATCATCCATTTATTTTATAGTTTAAATTAAAATGTTTCCTTTCTTCCACACCCTGGCTAAATAGGAATTAGGAGCTGCCAGGGGATGCAGACACCATTTATAGATTGTTTTAGAGCCCTAAAAGAAAGAAGTGCAAGAGGAGCTGCTCTTTTTAAAGAGATTTTATTGTCTGCATGCTGTCTGTCATGGTCGTCCAGGAAAGGTGTTTGTCCTGCCTTCCCACTCAGAAACCCTAAACATCCAAATTTCCAGAACAATATTCCCAGGAATAATCTAACAGTAACATTTTTACAATTATTTGTCATGTCTGCTCACCTCTGGACACATTATGGGAGACAGCACTGAAAACAAAACCACCTTCCCTGATCGATTTATTGATTCCTTAACTCAGGCTGATATGAAAAGTGAAGCAGCTAAAAAAAGATCCATGACCAGTACAACTGCTTAACCTAATTTCCTAATAGCATAAAATATGGAGCAATAATGGAGCAACACCACGGTGGCTCTTGGCATGCAAAAAATAATTTAGAGTGCTAAAAACTAAAACACCTAGAGAAAGTTTCTGGAAGACTTTGCTCTGAAGGTGCTCAGATCCATGTACTTCCCTCTACACAAATATCTTTTTCCTTATAAACATGTAGGAAAAAATAGGTTTGGGATTTTCAGACATACACCATAAAAAAAGGGCAATGTGTGATTTACTGAAGAAAAATTGGGCCAAGAAGTTTGGCTACAAATCCAAGATGAGGGAACTAAGAATTAGAAACATATTCCAAAAGTTATTTATTCCAAAAGTTTTGAGGTCTCATGGCACTGAAATTCCAATCCCTGCCTTGAACAATGTGTTCAGCAATCAACAGCATTGCTATAATCTAAACTGCCACTTGAAAGAGAATTTTGTATCACTTCCATAGCTCTCATTTTTCACACAAAGCCCTTTGTTTTCTTAAGAGATGGTGTATTTTATACAGCAGGTCATGCAATCCTGTTTGGCAAGCAGAAAGAGAATTCCTTTGGGGATCTAAAGCTGTACACATATTCCCTGCAGCTGAAAGAGGAAATACAGACAGGGTGGCATCGCCAGTTTGTTCTAAACTGTGACAAAAGCGACACAATTCCCCACAGTTAATGAGGCATCTCATTAACTTCAGAGAAGCGACTGTAGGTGATTATTCAGACGGGACAGTCCCGTTAAGGCACAGTGGGGACAGCACAGCCCAACTGTGGTTACGCACACAACGCTGTGACTGTGGAAACATTTGGGCAAAAGAGATTTTTTGGGAACGTGCACATGGCTCCAGATGTGCTGGGAGCACCATGGCCTCTGCTTTTAACCTGTAGATACGAGGTATGAACACAGAATGGCGTTTATTCAGTTCTGTCTCAATGCAAGAACACATAAATGTGATATGGATGGGCACGGGGATCAGAGCCTGAGGGGATGGGGACATGGAGAAGCCCAAAGCTTAAGCATTTGGAAAAGTGAGCGTGTTTAGTTCAGTTAATCCTAAAGTTTGCACAGCAGCGCCTAAGAATCGATGTCCTCACAGTGAAGGGAGCAAAGCTGCGGAGAGGGAAGAGCACATCGAGAAGCGTGAAGGCACCACCTGAGCAGGGGAAGCTGTGAGGGCGGACACCGCCACAGCTGCCGTGTTCACTTTTACCACAAATCATTCACGTTTGAAGTCTCCGAGGATCCAACAAAGCACTTATTTACGGAAAGTGGCGCTTCAGGCCATACTGAGGGGAGGGAAGCAGCAGCCAGAGCAAGGCAGCTGCCTGAGGGGAGAGTCCCCCCCCGGTTTGAGGGGAGAGTCCCGCCCGGCCTGAGGGGAGAGTCCCGCCCGGCCTGAGGGGAGGGTCTGCTCGGCCTGGGCGGAGAGTCCCGCCCGGCCTGAGGGGAGGGTCTGCCCGGCCTGAGGGAATGATCCCCCCCCGGCCTGAGGGCAGAGTCTGCCCGGCCTGACGGAATGATCCCCCCCCGGCCTGAGGGGAGAGTTCCCCGCGGCCTTAGGGGAAGGTCCCGCCCGCTCCCCCTCAGCCCGCCCAGCCCCTCTGCCACCCGCCCGGCCCGGCCCCGACCTGCCGCCGGCTCGGCCGAGCACCGGGAACCAAGCACCGGGAACCGAGCACCGCGAACCGGGAAGCGAGCACCGACTGCCGCCGCTGGCGCCCGCCCCTTCCTGCCCGGGCCGGGCCGGCCTTGCCGCCGGCACTGCGCCATCGGTGCAGCCAAGTGTGTCGGGAGCAGCGCTGGGCTGAGGGGATGGAGGGCACCGCGGGCATCACAGAATATTTTGAATTGAAAGGGACCCACAGGGACCATGAAGTCCAACTCCTTAAGTGAATAGCCCGTAGAAGGGATCAAATCCTGGTGTTGTCAGCACCATGCTCTACCCAACCGAGCTGAGTCCGGGATCATCTGAGGGGATGGTGAGGGATGAGGGGATGGCGAGGCATGGCGTGATGCTGCCTACCCCCATTTCTCATTCTAATTCCCTCTCTCGCGGGCCACTCTGTATTATTACTATCTGAAATCACTATCTGAAATCAGGAGCTAGCCAGATACGATAAGCAGGGCATGGGACTTAAGAGCTGAAACTTCCTAAACAAAATGACCAGCATGAGTTAAACTTGAGAAGAAGCAAATCCTTTACATTTTGAAATAGGAATATAATCTCATTAGCCTTTTCTCTATAAACATAATTGCCACTTCAAAGACTAGCATGGTTATTGAGCCTTATCTATCAGATGGGAATCTGTTCAAAAGATACCAAGTTCCAGAGCCTCATGACTGCCACCGGCATCTGCGAACTCTGAACCACCTGCGTGTTAGTGGCTCTCAGGCTGGAAAACAATTCACTGGAACTGCTGAAGGAAAACTTGGAAGGTGCTGCTCCATAACTCTATGGATCCACAGGGATTCTTTCAGAGGGAAAGTCTCTCCCTGGAAGTCACACTTCTGTATGCTGCCCTTTCCTGTTGACCTTTTTTTTTTTTTTTTTTTTTTTGACTCTAGGAAGTATGTAATAAAACAATTATTTTGGAAGGGCAGGGTGAAGCACAGTAACAGATTTTACTGATCATGTTCATTCTGTTTTCATTTCTTCACACCCATGTGCTGAAAATATACAGGATCCCTTGTGAGTGATATGTTCAGGCCAATATTAATACATTTGTTACAGACCTTTACAGTACCAGTCACCCACTGGTGTTGGTGAAGGGAACTCGACAAGAATATTGTCTGTGAGCTGAAAGACTTGCCCAGTATTTCTAAAAGCATTTCCAGTGCAGCTAAATATCTGGTCCAGTCTTTATTTTTGGAATAATATAGCAGTTGGTTTTAAAACTACCTGCTTTTTTTCCGACTGGAAAGCTTTTTTCTGATTGGTTATTAGCAAATGTCAAATGTGTTTTGCAGTAAGCCTGTCGCTGTCCAAAGACACAAAAAACCCCAAAGGATTTATTTCCCCTGAAGGCTCCCATTCCTCGCAGAAAACAAACCTGTGTTTTCCAAGACTTCAGGAGCACAAGAGCTCCTACCCTCTTAGTCTAACCTGTTTTATTGCTGTGAGACACTCTGTATATTTATATACTGAGCAATTGCAGGACATCAGTTTCCATTCTTATCAAACACAAATATTTACCTGATCCAAGGTCTCGTGAGATCCTTGACACCCTTAAACATGTCATTTAACTAGAGGAATCTATTTTTTCCCCCTCAGTTTAATTTTAATTGGGTTTCAGGGTATTTTCTTAGCAACAAAGTATTTTTTTAAATGAAGGATCACTCTAACACATTACTGCTTTGTTTTACTCACCAGCTCAGCTCTGCAGACTGCCTAATACATCTTCTCAGCTGCAATTCCTGTCAGTAAGGAAACTAGGAATTGTTTTGACATTAATTGTCCATGAGGAATTGAAACAAAGAAGTCAATGAGCAATTAATATTATTTAAATTTAATGGAGACATTCCATTTAAAAATATCACACATGGTGTGGCGCAGCAGTTGATGGATTTCTGTTTTCTGTGAGCATATTCAAGGGCAATGTAAAGAGGGCAAGAAGAGAGGTCCTGCAGGCTGCCAGATAAAGGAATGCAGGTGAGAGGAACTATTTCTATGCTAAATAATGTGGGGAATTTTAGCCTTGCCCTTTGCATGCCACAGACTCAAGATTGGGAGTGTTGGTTTTGCATCTTCCTCTCCAATTTTGTGTGTAACTTTAAATGGCATCAACTGACATCCATCCTTTTCCCAGTCCCTTTCCCATCCGTGCCAGGGTTAAAGTGATAATCTGGGCTAAAATTACTCTCTTCTAAACACCCACTGCCTGATTTAGCAGCCTTATTTCCCACACTGTCCCAAGGAAAGGTTTTTGTGTGTTCAGAGAGTGAGAACAGCAACCGTGGGGTTTTGCAGGACATCACCTCGCGGGTGTTCCAGATAACATCCGGCAGGAGGGGACACGGACATGAACAAAATGGCAAAAGCAAACCAACACAATTACTAGTCTGGAATAAAAATTGTGCTGAAAACACATAAATATCAACATACAAGTAATTCATTTTGTTTGCAGTAATGAGATTTAAGAACAATGTGCATTGGCATTGAGCCAGCTCAGCCAACTGTTGAATTTATTCTCTGAGAGACTGTTTTAAGTCCATAACTCACTGGTGTGCCCAGCGTGCACCTTGGCCCAGTCCCTGATCTCTGGGATTCGCAGATTAATTGTTTCAGGCAACAGTAACAACCTGGATCTCCTTGTCACAGGAGGCGGAGGAGTCCTTCTTGCACCTGCAGTGGAATTTAGGAGAGCAGCAAAGCATCAGAGACATGAGCAACCCCAAAGTAAGCAGGAGACAAATTACCCATTTCACCCTCCCCGAGTACATAAATGGGAGGATGAGCATGGCGAGGATCACCCCAAGCAGCAGGAGCAGCACGAGTCTCTGCACAGCCAGGCTGGTGTGTGCTGGGCTGCTCTCCTCTGTGATTAAAATGTCTTGGCTGCTCTGAGTCCAGCTATTGCCATCCAGCCCCATGGCACAGATGTACACCTCAGGGTTTGAATCGAGGCTCTCCAAGCGCTCCAGGATGTCTTCTTTATCCTGGAGCGTGCGGATGAGCCCTCCTGACACGAAGGTGGGTTTTCTGCAAAGAGGGCAGGTGATTATCCAGGTGTTCTCCTCTTTCCTGAGGATCAGCTTGAGGCAGACGGCACAGAAGGTGTGCTGGCAGTCCAGGAGCTTTGGGACTCTGTAGATGCTGTACTTGTTGAAGCAGATCATGCAGTCCATATCCAGAGTTGCTGTGTCTGAGCACTGGTGGTTCATTTCCAACGTGCTCATTTCAGGAGAGTTTGTGTTTGTTGGCACAGCAAGTGGCCTTGAGTTTGGAGAGTCTCGTTCCAAAACTGCTGGTTCAAAGCTAGCAGGACTGTCTCCCTCTGTTCCTGAAGGTCTCTCCATTTCTTCAGTACACTCTTCAGTGAATCCCACTCTCTTCTTGTGTTTTGAATTTTGTGTTATGGATCCTGCTCTGCTCATTTCTGCAGCACCTCCGGCCGCGGGTGCAGGACTGTCTGCCCCTGCCTGCAGTGCTCCAGCAGCTGACGATCTGTTTTCCTTGTTTGGCTTGTCAGTGAGTTTCTCCATGGAGATAAACCTCAGTGCAGCTTGTCTCCCCTTAGCTGACTGATTTCCCGAGTCTCTGGCTCCTTTTATGTGTTGCTGTACTCCTGCTGTATGCCTGATTGATTAGTGAGAGCCTTAAGCGAGTCGTGCTCTTACAATACGATGTTTTTATGACATGGGGACCAGAGTTAATGATTGATTTCTCAGCCAAGACAGTTTACAACAACTGATAATATCAGTGGGTAATTCCTGTCCAGAAGCAGACTCCATGGCATTAGCCAGACACTACCATTATTATTAAATTAGAACTCTCTGAGCTGAAAGCAATTTCGTGGTTCTCTAAACAATACTTTGCTGGACAGTGACAGGCTTGGGGGAATTACCTGTTTCTAACATTGGTGTGCTGAATGCAGTGCTTTTATTAGAGTGTAAGTATCACAAATTTTGAGCTCTCTGGGTAAGAAGTTTGCTCTTGGTTTAGAAATATTTACTACATTACAGCACCAAGTGAAGAATGAGATTGATATTTTTAATTTGACTGTTGAATGTCCAGTTGTTATTAGCTCTTTTATCCTAGGGAATCTATTTTTTCATCCTAGGATAACTCTTTTGTCCTCTTTGTTTTAGCCATCACAGGGTTCCCAGTACAAACTGAAGCATGGCTGAGGCCCACATAGGGTCTCTCAGAGTCCATGAGAGAGCTCTGGAAGCTAAAAGCAAGACCAGTGTCCTAGATAGTAGGACCATCTTCTTTCCTGTGGTGTTCACCAAACAACCTCATGCACTTAGGAATGCCCTTCCTGAGTGGTTTTGTGAATATTCATCCCATCTGAAAAAAATGCCTGAACAAAATCCCTCAGCCTCTAATTTCTTTCTGCCTTTTATTTGAGGAGTCAAATAAAGATGGTTTCTCAGCAAGAATCCCATGGAAGGAAGGAATGAAAGAAGGAAGGAAAGGATCACTAATCCCAAAAACCCAGATGAGGTCAGTGGTACCAGCAGAACACACAGAGTACCACTCTGGTAGCCTCAAGTGCACCTGAATGCTCACACTGCCTGTGCCCCCATGTCCCAGCCCCTCCCTCCCAGAGAGAAGCAGCAGAAAGAAATGAAACAACTGCAGATGAGGAGGGCAAGGAGTTCAGGAAGGCTCTAATCTCACGAACTCACAGGAGAGGGGGATGAGGTGAGAAGAACTTGTTCTTATTTGCTGAGAAATGGAAGGTTTGTCCTAAGTAAACTTCATCAAAGTGCCTGAGCACTGCTGTTTCTGCTGACGTGGCACGTGTTGGTGCTTGATGGACTTTTGGCTGACCCCAAATTTTAGGTGCCTGAGTATCTCTCAGTTGCAGAAGTTGGTATCAAAGTGCAGGAATGTCTGAAAGTAGGCTGGTGAACTGCAAGACTCATTCATCTTTAAAAAGAGAATTTTCTTTTGCATTTCATATAACTCTATGTCAGCAGGTTCATGCTGACATGAGTTATGAAAAAGATTTTAAAAAGATCCAGGAAAGCAGAAAACAGACTTGCCACTATTACAATAGTTTAGAAGCTTCAAATTTGCTCTGTCAGTTCCCATGTCAAGAATGGAAACGTCTTAAAAAATTCCTGATTCCTAATTATTTGAACAATATAAAAAATGTTGGAAGTTGAAACAGACACCAAGAGGGACAACTACACTCCTAACATAAGTTTAAATCTAGTTGGGATGAATCTATGATCCATGTCTATCTGCTCTGTGTTCTACCAATGGGTGGGGGTGACTTGTCTGTATCTTTTGTCTTACATGCTGGAAAATTAGGTTTTTGTTGTCCTCCACTGACAAAGTTTTCAGCCAAGCCCTGATTCCGGCTCCGCTTTGTCTCTGGGGTCACGAGTGATGCTCCCAGGCTGGCATGTGATGCTCCCAGGCTGGCATGTGCCTTGTGCTTATCTGAATTGCTCACAGCCCACTAATGCTCCTCAGGCTAATTACTGCCTCTTTAATCATTTGCAATCAGTTTGTGTATTCACAATGTTTGGCTTTTAGTGTGTTTGCATATGAAAATGTGTTCCTATGAAATGCTTTGTGTGGAATTGTTTATAGTAGGAAATAAATACAAAAGAGCAGTTGTGTTGATCCTAGGAAAATCCTCACGTGCCAGAAGCAAAACATCCCAGAAGATACTGGGGATACTCCTGTGAGCTTCTCCCTGTGCTGAGCTGTGGCTCAGTTTGTCCTGAATTGGGACAAGAGGAACATAAAAATTATCTACAACTTAAAAATCACTCTGATGTGAAGCCTCTTCTTGTATTCGTGGGACAGGTTTGTTAGCATTCCTCACAAAGCTGTTTGGATGTGCCTGCTGAGCTAGGAATTAGAAATTCATAGCCTCCCAGAATCCCAGATTGGTTTGGGCTGGAAGGGACCTTAAAGCTCACCCAGTGCCCCAACTGCCATGTGCAGGGATACCTTCCACTATCCCAGGTTGCTCCAAGCCCTGTCCAGCCTGGCCTTGGACACTTCCATGGATCCAGAGGCAGCCACAGCTTCTCTGGACAGCCTGTCCTGGGACCTCCTCACCCTCACAGAGAAGAATTTCTTCCCAGTATCCCGTCCAGCCCTGCCCTGTGGCAGTGGGAAGCCATTCCCCCTTGTCCTGGCACTCCAGGCCCTTGTCCACAGTCTCTCTCCATCTTTCCTGTCAGCTCCCTGACAAGAAAGCTACTGAAAAGCTGCAGTTAGGTCACCCTGGAGCCAAACAGAACAATCCCAGTTCTCCCAGCCTTCCCTCATGGGAGAGCTGCTCCATCCCTCTGCTCATCCTGGCCTCCTCTGGACTCGGCCGATGTGCAGCAGTTCTGACAGCATCGGGCAGTTTCTGTCACAAATAGCAGAAAAACCAGAGTCACAGCACCACAGCGATGCCCTGGTGCGTGCTGCTGCTGTGGGACAACTGGAAGAGCCAAAGAGCAGGAGGACGGCAGGAAATCCTCCCCAGGAGCCCTGCTCCAAACAAATCACCCATCTTGCTGTGCCCCCTTTCCAGAATCCTGCGAGGAGTCTCCCTCAGTGCTAGAGGAAGCAAGACGCGGAGGTTCAGTTTATTACACTTCTCACACTTAATGAATGGTGGCTGTCCCAGCTCCGCTCCCGCCCCGCCGCTGCTCTCAGCCCTGTTCTCCTGGTGCCACCTCGCGGGTGGCGCATCTCTCACCTCCCTGCCTTGCTGCCCGTTCACTTCGCGGCAGTGATGCGGGCTGCAGCAGACACGGTCTGGGGTGGAACACGCTCCTGGTGATAGAACGGCAGCACAAAGCGCCCACCCGTGAGGTCAGTGCGAGGCATCACGGTGAGCTGTGCTGGCAGCAGGGAAATGCTCCAGGGCAATTAGCGGTAGAGGCCAATTAGCCGGAATCCGGCAGCTTTTGGTACAACACTGGTGATTTATGGCACTGCTTTCCGCCGCCTCCCCAGCCTTCCCTCACGGACACGCCACTCCCGGCACTTGGCTACGCCGTCCTCCCTTCGCCGCTGCCGCTTTTCGATCCCCAGGCCGAGTTTTCCCCGATGCCGCCTCCGCCTCCTCCTCCTCCTCCTCCTCGAGCATCCCGCAGGCGGGCGGGCGATCACGTGCCCCGCCCTCACGTGACCTGCCGCGGCGCCGCGGTCACGTGACCCGTGCCGGTGCGGCGGCTCCGCGCGGATGTCCCGCAAACAGTCGGCCAAGGCCCGGCCCGCCGCCAGGAAGGGCCGCCGGCCCCGCCATTCCCCCGCCGCATCGGCCCCGGGCTCCGTTCCGGGCCACAGCGGCGGCCTCGCCGGCCAGCTCCGGGCCCTCGGCCTCAAGCTGCGGGAGGTGCCGGGAGATGGGTGAGCGCCGCGCCGGGTGTCCGCAGCAAGTCCAGGACCGGAGATTCCCCGCACATCCAGCCCCGGAGGCTGAGGGCTTCCTCTTCCCATATCCCCGGGAACGAGGGCTTTCATTGTTCCTCGTGTCCCGGGGGCTGAGGATTTTCCCCTCATGGTTGAAGTGGGCCTTGTGCTCCTCAGGGATGAGGAGATCCCCGCTGTACCCCTCAGGGATCTCTGCGGTTCTGAGGCCTGAGGGCTCGGCCAGTCCCAGCTGTCCAGCAGAGCTGAGCATAGGAAGGTCCATGAATGTTCTCATGGAACACTTTCACCCCCTTCTTTTCTATGAGGTGAAAGGGTAGTAAACGTTTCTGCTGAGAAGTTGCTCAGTGGGGTATTGCTTTGTCCTTTGTTGCTTTCTGTCCCTTGGCTGGTCTCAGTGTGAGACAGTTTGGCCCAGCAGTTTTAACATGACACGATCACTCAAGCCCAGCCATTGTGGCAGAAGCGGCCATTCAAAGCACAGGGAGTGAGCTCTCCTTTGCATTCATATCCTTGTAAACTGGGCAGAATGAGCACAGCCGCTTTCCCTGTGACCCCATGTTCCTTCTGCTGCCTCACACACACCCACTCTTCATTTCCCTCTCGGCAGCAACTGCTTGTTCCGAGCCCTGGGGGACCAGCTGGAGGGGCACTCCCGGAACCACCTGCGGCACCGCCAGGACACCGTGGAGTTCATGATGAGGCAGCGTGGGGACTTCGAGCCCTTCGTGGAGGATGATGTGCCCTTTGACAAACATGGTAGGGGCTCATCATTGTACCATGGAGTTACAGCTCCTTACTAACCAGTTCCTCATCCCAGAACTACCTTAGGGCTCCTTTCTAGTTTTTAGAAGCAGGGATTTTAGGTTTATGGCTGTTGTGATGCTGTGGGAAGGTGACCTGTTTATTCTGCATTGAATTTGTCTTGGAAATTATTTAGATTTAGGAGAACTTAGAGACCAAAAAGGCGAGGAGTAAAAATTAGATGTTTCAAAAGGAACTTAAGAAAAATTGTCTAGTTCTCCTTGAATACTGGTGAGTGTTTGGCTCTTTTGGTGAGTGGCTGATTTCTTTGGGATTGTTTCTCCTTGGCATTCAGTATTTCCTCCTGGGAATTAAGGGAAGATCCAAAACAGAGGCAAATACCACCTTTGATGTGCCAGGTACCCTGCAGGTGATGCATGAAAGTGGTTTGGTCGCTCAGTACGTGGCACTCCTCCTCCTGAGCTAACAGAGCCAGTGGCCTTGCTTAGTCTAAGAGTGCAGTGCCTTTTTTAGAGATTTCTGTGGTCATTTAAATGCATTAACTCGTGCTGCAGCCAAATTCTTGCCTCAGCACCCACTGTTTCACAGATGGGATTTCCCTCCCAGAATTTCTTGGGCTTATGTTGAAATCTCACCCCTTGTTATCCCTCTGTTTATTTCTGAAGTATCAGAAATTATGTTTCAACTCTTACAAATGTTTTTTCCTTTAGTTGCCAATTTGGCCAAGCCTGGTACTTTTGCTGGCAACGATGCTATCGTGGCCTTTGCAAGGAACAATCAAATTAACGTGGTTATTCATCAGCTCAACGCTCCACTGTGGCAGGTGAGAAACAAAGCTTCTAGATTTTGGCCTGGTTTTTTCCTGAGGGATATCAATAGTGTGGAAAATTCTTGATTTATTAAAAAAGAGCAGTAGCTGCAATGGTCTGGGCATGGTGCAGACCTGTGCTTGGTTTTTGAAGACGGGGAACACTCAAAATTTTGGCTAGGAGAAGAGGGAAGGTACGAAAACAGTGAGTGCATGAGAGATGACTTTGTGTAGGCAGAGCAGCATGTTTTACTTGGGTTTTAAGCTGTGAGTTTCAGTGCCATGCTCTGTCTCATGAAGATCAGACTGCACTTGAGCTGAGTTTTCTGATAGGAATCCCAGAATGAGTCAGGTTGCAGGGGACCACACTGCATTATCTGGTCCTGTCTCCCTGCTCTTGAGTCTGACCAGCCCCACCTCCCTCAGCCTTTCTTGGGCAGGGAGATGCTCCAGGCCCTAAATCATCTCTGCAGCCTTCACTGGCCCTGCTCCAGGAGCTCCCTGTCCTGCTGTGCTGAGGAGCCCAGGGCTGGACACAGCACTCCAGGTGTGCCTCCCAGGGCTGGGCAGAGGGGCAGGGTCACTGCCTGACCTGCTGCCAGTGCTCCTCCCAGTGCACCCAGAGCCTCTTGGCCCCAGGACATCCTGCTGGCTCAGGGACAGCTCCTTGAGCAGGGGACCCCCAGACACTTTGTGCAGAGATGCTCCAGCAGGTCACCCCCACCTGTGCTGGTATTTAGGGTTGTTCCTCCCCAGGGACAGGGCCTGAATCTGCCCTTGTTGAACTTCAGGCAGTTCTTTCCTGCCCATCTCTCCAACCTGGTGAGTCCTTCTGAAGGGCTGCACAGGCCCCTGGAATTTGAGCAAGGCATAAGGAAACCTGCCCAATAAGGTTCAGGAAGATGGAAATGAAGGTAGAGCAGGGCACTGTGTTGGAGTGAAACTCCCATCAATTCTGCATCGGATGTGGAATGCCAAGGTTTCTAACAGGTAGAGAAATGAGGTTTTAAATTTTAAAACCTTAAAGTGGTGTTCAGTCAGCTCCTGGAAAGGACTATGTGGTGTGGTTTCCTCTGACAGAGGGGCACTGAAACAAGTAATCCATCAGGTCCCTCATTTTCTCTTTATTGTTGTTTTTCCATGGCAAGTCCACACTGGAATGCTCAATCTGCCTGGTCATTGAGCACCTGTATTCAAGTCAGGATTGTTTCTGGCCTCTATTTACAGACAGACCCAGTGAAGTATATAGATTAAACAGGGCAATAAAGATAAAAAACCAGATGAAAGCTGTCAGTGACGTCTTAAATACATTCAAAACAGCATCACATGAATTCCTGCACTCAAGTTTAAACTCTCATTTCTTGGCAGCCATGGCCAGTGGGACAGGTGGGTGAAGGACCTGTGCAGAGGCACTGACCCTGCAGGGCAGGTCACAGGAGTGGTTTTCCTGTTGTTATAATTTACTGAGATTTTGATGTCCTTGTGAAAACCTTGGTTCTTTAATCTCCTCTCATTGACCATGTTAGGGGGTCAGTACAGAGTTTGTGATCAGGTTCTGTCTTGCCTAAGCAATGTTGTTGGTGAAGGGTTGTCCAAGGCCCTTGAGAATGGTGTGAATTAAGAAAGCTGTGAATAGTTGCAACATCATGAAAAGCTCTTTGCAGATGTAGCATGGAATTTTTTTGTCTTTTAACACCCCTTAACTTTTCTGATAGTGACTGTAAATTATGGAATTGTTAAAGTTGAAAAAGACCTTAAAGATCATGGAGTCCAACTGTAGACTCAAGTTAGCTGAGATTTATAGGTTATTTTATTGGCTTTTTGGGTAACAGGCTGGCTTTTTTCCCCTCTGTTTTTAATCTGCAGCTCTCATTTACTTACCACCTTCAGTGTGTTCATAGAATCAGAGAATCCCAGGTTGATTAGGGTTGGGAGGGTCCTTAAAGCTCATCTAGTCCCACCCCCAGCCATGGGCAGGGCCACCTTCCACCAGGCCAGGTTGCTCCAAGGCCTGTCCAGCCTGGCCTTGGACCCTTCCAGGGATCCAGGGGCAGCCACAGCTTCTCTGGGCACCCTGTGCCAGGGCTTCACCACCCTCACAGGGAACAATTCCTTCCCAATATCCCATTCAGCCCTGCCCTCTGGCAGTGGGAAACCATTTCCCCTCGTCCTGGCACTCCAGGCCCTTGCCCACAGTCTCTCTCTATCTTTCCTGTCAGCTCCTTCAGGCACTGGAAGGTCACAATTAGATCACCCTGGAGCCTTCTCCAAGCTGAACAATCCCAATTCTCTCAGCCTTCCCTCATGGGAGAGCTGCTCCATCCCTCTAAATCAATTTAGTGGCCTCCTCTGGGCCCACTTCAGAGTGAAAAGAGGCTTCTCTAATGAGCTAAATTGGCTCATTTTCAAATCATTCAAGAGCTTTGGGATTTGTTAGATACCTATTCAAGCTCTGGCAGAGGAGAAATGTTTAAAATAAATCTTAACAAGTTTCAGCAGTTGAATAATTTATTAGGATAGAAAGCAGGAGTTAAGTATAACCAAGTGTTGAGTTGGAACCTGAAGGTGAGCAAGTGTAAAATAGATGAATGGAGAATTATTTGTTGGAAACCTGAAGGCATTAGTGCAGCACAGACTGCAGACAGGGCTGAAAGGTGACTT
Source organism: Muscicapa striata striata (assembly GCA_030060385.1). NCBI lineage: Eukaryota > Metazoa > Chordata > Aves > Passeriformes > Muscicapidae > Muscicapa > Muscicapa striata. Next base: position 545,859 of record JAREIS010000088.1, read on the forward strand.
GGTGTGTGGTCTGGGAGCTGAGATAAGGCAATGCACAGACGTAAAAGGGTTGAGAAACTCTGGAGCCCTAAAGCAAGGAGTTCTGGTCCTTTGCTTGCTGACGTCTGCTCCAGGAGGGTTGTTGGGTCTTTGAACTTGGGCTGGCAGGTCAAGCCAAGCTGGTCTGCAAGTGCAGTGGGATTTTCTGCATTCCTGGCAGGAGCTGGAGTGCTGTGTAGCTCTTATCTAACAGTTTGAGACACTGATAATCGGGGTGGGAGCTGTAGTCCCATCAGTACAGATAATACTCAGAGCAGGAATTTTCTGTGGAAACTGCTGTAACTTGGTGCTGAGAAAGCAAAGCAACATTTTGTTGTTAACAGTGCTCCTGAATGGAGTTAATACATTTTCATGGATTTGCCTTCTCTTAAAAACAAAACACAACTGGTTGGAATGCTGTTAAAACAGCATCTTGTCCCAGCTGCAGATCAAAATTTACTTGAAGTGACTGTTTCCATTGTTGCTGTCACCTGAGTGGCCTCTCTTCCCTCATTATTTGAGTGTAGAATGACCATATTTGATGGTACATTCCCTGGGAGCTCTTGCTGAAGTTGGTTCTGGGAAGATGATCAGAAAACTGATAGCTCCTGTGGAAAGTTCAGGAAATAGTTCTGAGCTTTCCACAGAAATATTTTCATTCCACATTTTGTTTGTTCTGATCTAACTGCCCAATATTTTACATCTGGCTTTCAAACCTTCTTCACTTCCTGTTTCAAACGCTCCAGCAACCACGTACTCGCTTCCTTCACCAGTGTTTATAAAAAAATGAATACTCTGAAAATCCTGGAGTGGATTGCAGATGCTCATTGGCAGTGTGTGTGCTTTGTTGAGATAGATCCGGGGCACGGAGAGGAGCGACGCCAGGGAGCTGCACATCGCCTACAGGCACGGCGAGCACTACGACAGCGTCAGGAGGAGCAGCGACGACTCGGAAGCTCCGGCCTACCTTCGCATGGAGGTGGGGATGGGCCAGCTCTGGGTGACACACTGAGCTCAGGAGAGCTGCCAGCTGATTGCCATCCTCATTTGGGATGCAGGGAAGAGCTGGGTCTCTGTGTTGTGCTGCGAGAGCAAAGCCCTGAGGTCACTGTAGCTCATGCTGCTGGCTCTCCCAGGAGGGAGGATTTCATCTTCTGGGCTGGAAATGAATCCAGAGCTGATGCTGTGATATGGGATGTCTGGAAGCAGCCTCATCTAAATGATGTAATCATGCACTTTAAATGGAAAAACAAAGGGAAGGGAGGAAAGAGCTGGAAATGCAACAGCTGGATGTAGTTGTCCTCTTCATATCTCCCTTTTTGATGTTGAGGAGTAATTGTGCTGTGCTTGGGGTTCTCTGCACACAGCTGAGGTGTGGTATTGCATTAAAAAACATCCATTTAAAAGCTTGTTTATTGTGATTCATGATGTTGTAGTATGCTGGAGTTTGTTCAGCAGTGCAGGAGATGTGGGAAACTCAGTGATGGTGGAAGTTACACAGTTTCCAAGATGGTTTGGTATGGGATGCTCCTCAGAAAAATGTGCCATGATAATTACTTTTATTAGGATGTCAGACTTTTTTGGATTGCATGCTTGTGTGATCTGCTGGGATCTTCTTGGATCTTCTTCAGATGCTTTGCAAGAACGATTCGAATAAGGCAGAGAGAGTGAAGCCACAGAAGGGCAACTCTGAAGATGAGACTGAAGTAGAGGAGGAAGATGCTGTACAAAAAGTGTGCAATGCTACTGGGTGCTCAGTAAGTATTGAGGAGCCTTTCTGTGCTTCATGTTCAAACTTGGAAGTAGTCCTGGGAAAAATTCATCTTGTACAAACTTGAGTCCCACAGCCATCAACCAGGGTGCATCTCGTCCTAGAATCAACCCTTAAATGCAGGTGAAGTGGCAACTTTTTTGTGCATGCCTAATAATTTTGGAAGATTTGTCTTGCAGCTCTCATAAAATTCACTTTGAAACAAATCTTGTAAGTTCTGAAATCCTTTGGGGGTGTTAAAGATCCCAGATAACTGGATAATCTGTGATTCTTGGCTGTTGGCACTTTGCAGGTGCCTAGAACAGAAAGGGCCAAGAGGGAAACTTACAGTGCAAACAGCATATTCCTTTTTTCTGATATCTTCAGGAGTTTAAGGTTTTCCCCCTCACCATTTCAGAAATGAAGCACAGACCAACTGAATGATCATAAAAGCAGCAGCCTCCTCTCAGTGGTGCAGGTGTTGTTAAGTGAATGTAGGTCAGAGATTTGAACTTATTCAGTGTTCTCCTTCCCCTTTTTTGGACAGGACACAGATTTAGTAAGCCACATTTTGGAAGTGGAGGACTACAACGTGGAATCTGCAATATTTGCCATCCTGCAGATGAAGGAAGGGGAAGGAATAGGTGAGTGCTCAGTTTGTCATCTGGGGCTTTGGGTGACCGTGATGTTGGTGTTGGGAACAGCAGCAGGACAGGTGGGGTTTGTGTGCTGCTGGAAGATTGTTAGTGAGGGCAGCTTCAATCCAGCTTCCAAAAAACCCCAGGACTTCTGGGAAAAGGAATTGACTGACTGTGACAGCTCCTGGGTAGAGATGTCTGAGGAGAGCCTCTGCTGTTGGCAGGTACCGAGGAGCAGCAGGAGCCCCCGGGCAGGGAGCAGAAATCCTGCAGCAGGACACTGTGGGAAGAGAATGGAACTGGTTCAAGAATCTTTGGAAATCAGAGTTTGCATCAAGGTGAAGCAGAAAACGCCAAGGGACGAGCTGGATCCAGGGAAGAGAACCGAGCCAGCAGGAACTCAAAGGTGTGTGAGGGGTTTGGGGTGAGTGACTGGGGGGGTGCCTTGGCATTGCTTACTCAGCAGCTCTCTTCTCCTTTCTGTTAAAAAGAGCTGCTGCTCACTGCATTTTGTCCCTGCTGCAGCTGTGACTGCTCTGCCACAAACATTTCCTGGTGGCATGTGGCACTCTTCCCAAAACAACTTGGAATAAAGTACTGATAAATAGTTAGGAATGTCTTCTGGCAGCTGCCTTGGTATCTGCTTGTCTCCTTTATTACTTTTTCCCAACTGAGCAGAGCATGTGTGGTTTGAACACTGTGTTTTCATCCTTCCCTTTCAGTTAGCCAAGAAACAAAGGAAGAAGCAGCAGTGGCTGGAGAAGAAGAAGCAGCAGGAGGAAAGGCACCGGCAGAAGGTCCTGGCCAGCAAGAAGGACAGTGCAGACACCAGGACAGACACAGACCCAGCCAAGCAGGTCACCCTGGTGAAGGCCATGGCAGCCCTAAACATATGACTCAGTGATCTGATGAGTAAAGCAAATAAAACTGATGAAGACAAAATTCCCCCAGGAGAATTTCCAGGCACTCATGGTTATCTTCAAATCCATCTCTGCTGTGATTTCCAGGCACAAGAGAACTTCCTCTTCCTTTGCTTGTCAGGAGGACAATTGCTTGTTGATTCTGCATCAACCTGTGGTGAGAAGAGTTGTTTGAACTTAACAGGAAGTAGAGACTGTAATCTTGGAGTTAGATGATGACAAGAACCTTTTCTTCACACAATGGTGTCAGATTTGTTTTGACATCTCTTGATGTGCCTGGTTTTGGTTTTTCTTTTTCATTTATTTGGTTATGCTTGGAGGAGCTTTATTTTACCTTGCTGTCAGGGAAAGTTTAACAAATCTCAACTCAGGAATATCTCTGGTGGGTCTTTTTCTATTTAAATTCAAATAAAATAAGGCAACAGAGTGCCAGAATCCTTTCCAAAGCAGTGTGTGTCAGCCAGCACTGTCTCAAACATGACATTCCTCTTTTGTTTGCCATGCAGGAATGCAGTGACAAGCACTAGGACTTCTGGCATTGCACTGGGCTGGTTCAGAAGTGATGAATACATGGAGAGAGATGGGAATTGCTGCATCCATGCTTGCTGAGGTTTGGGATCACCTCCTTTAAGATGAGACTTACAAGGGAAAAAAAAAAACCCAAAACAATAATCCCAGTGGACTTGTGAGGATGCAGAGCTGATTCTTCCAATCTGGTAAAATGTGACAGGAATAGGCTTGAAGTTTCTGGTGAGTGTTGTTACTTGAACACCTGAAATCTCATCCCTTTTGCCCTGTTCCAGAGTTTTTGGGCTACTCCAAGGCTTTAGTCCAAGCCAGGAGCTGGAGAGGTGTTATTCTCCAAAGGAAATTAGTATAGCCAGAGGACCAAGAGTCCTGGGAAGAAGCTCCCAAGCAGCAGTGGTCCTGGGGAAACCTGCCTATTTCACTTCATAAATCAAGCTTTTTTTTCCAGAGTAGGATTTTTTCTCATCCTAAATTTCATTTTGGTGAGGTCACCAAGTAGGATGTACAGCTTGACTCTTGTGATGTTTTCCACTGAATTTGGATCAAGGTGGAAGGACTGTGGGACTCAGTCTTTGATTTATGGCTCACAGTGTTTCAGCTCCACTCAGGTTTTTGGGCTTGTAACAAGCACTAAGCTTGAAGAAAGCACATGTGCACTAACACACAGGAGACACCTCATCAGCCAGGGAAGAGGTGAAAGGGATTTTTTATAGTCAGAAGTGTTGCCTTTGGAAGATTTATCTGTGCTTAAAGTTCATAAATCAGCATGGAATTTTTTTTTTTTTTCTGAACTGCCAAGAACTGGGCTGGTGCTTGGTGTGCTCTGCTGTTGTTACCTGAAGAATAAAAAGAAAGGAGCTCTCCTGGAAGCCCTGGTGTAGGAATTCCTTTTCCTCCAAGACATTAATTTTTACAGTAGAGGGAAGAGAAGTGAGTCACAGCTTAGTGGGGAGAAAGTGCAGGTTCCTCCAGGGGGTCATAAGTTGTGGCAGCAGGTTTGGCAAGGCAGTACAGGTGACAGTGTCACCTGTGTCCTGCCTGTCCTGTATTTTGGTCTGAAAGGCAGGTGTGTTCTGCAGGTTTGAAAAGATAAGAATTTGTGCACTGTGAAGAAGAGATTTGAAATTGTTAAATGAATTGGGTTTTTGTCCTTTGGAGCCAGAGCTGATAAGAGATTCGTTGTTGCCTGAGAGCTGTGAAGGGAGTTATCCTGGAGGCTGAGGAGGGAACTCAAAGCTCACCCATCGTGTGCAGGATGAAAGGGGGTCTGCAACAGCACCACAAACAGCAGAGGGAGAGACTGGCCTGCAGATCATGGCCTCTGATACATGGAACAAAATCTGGGGCTGAAAATGCTTTCATTTCCAAGTGTAATATGATTAAAATAAACTCTTAATGTGCTGGGCTCATAAATCTTGACAAACCCGTCAAATTCCCTTTCTCTTTGTGCCTGCACAGCCATTCCATATCCAAAGATGTTAAAACTGATTTTGTCTGTTTCATGTTTTTCCCATTGCAATTTCCACCTTCCCAATGTATTTTTTTTTCTTCCTGGGGAATCTTTGTGCAACATTCTTCACAGAATTCAGTTTATGCAGTGAATTTGCTTTGTAAACAGGTCATGGATTTTTCTGGAAGGAGGAAGGGAGACAAGAAATGAGCAGAAGAACACCATGATTCATACATGGTGTGTGTTTACTCCTTGGTGGAGCTGAGTGCTCTGTAATCTGCAGGCCAAGGACAGACAATAAGCACTGGATATTCCCTTGGGCTTTGAGGAGGATGACTGTTTGTTTTTAGCTGCTGGCTGACAAATTTGAGGGTGTTTTGGCTGTTGCTGCAGCAGGGTCACTGTGAGCCTCTCAGGGTGAATACACAGCAGGAGGATGTAGAAAGCCACTTTCCCTGCACCTATTTCCCACCTTCATCTTCTCTGGACTTATTTTCCCAAACCCTGCCCCTGCAGGTCAGGAATTCAGTTGAACTGGAAGTTTTAAGCATTTAGGCAGGTTCTGGCTGAGCTCCATAAGCACATCTGTGTATGGGAAGAGTTTTCTGCCTATGTTGCTCCTTGTTCCTATTTAGGAGCTGCCTTTTGGTTTATCTCAAACTTTGCCACGTCACCTATGGTCTCCATGTCTGCAGAGCTTTGGGAACTGCAGAAAAAATGTGAAATTGGGCGTGAAGAGCAATCCATAATCCAGTGTTGGATGAAAGGAAGATGGTTTGTGCTGGTGTTGAGCTGTAGGGTGGTTCCTTGGAGTTTCCTGGGTGCAGACAGCCTTAGAAGGGAGCACTGGCTCTCTCTCAGCTTCTAGTATCCTTATGGGCTATAGAAAATGAGAAGAAATGAGTGATTTGGAGTTATTAAAATACCACATTTAATGTAGGAACATGAGGTAGGGGTATTGTTGCTTGTCATGAGACACTGAACAGAGTCAGACAGGAGCACTCAGAACTGAGGTGGAAATCACTAAGTTATCCTTAAAACTCCTTTATTTTAGGCAGATCACATCTCCAGAGGCAGCATTGCAGTTGGAGGTGCCTCCTGAGGCCAGGATACAGCCAGCCCTGGCTTGTTAGAGGTAATTAGGGCTAATTTGGGATCACGTGCAGCTCTGGTGTGGGAGAGGTGGCTGCATGGAGCTGCAGCCACAGGGGATGTTTGCCTGTAAAAAAGAGCCACCCAAACCTCTGAGACCCCACCACTGGGCTCTCTCTGCCTTCAGTGAGTATTAATTACTTAAACAGTCATTAGAAGTGGGATGGGGATGGATTGTGGATTGAGGCTGAGCTCCTGGAGAGAAGCTGGGCTTGGAGTCTGATTTGGAGTTGGGGTGCTGCAGCCACTTGCTGTTTCTGTGGGCTTTTTTTCCTCTGGAGCTCTTAAGAATTACTGGCTGGCTGCTAAAATGTCCCTTCTGCTCATTTTTTAAGAAAAGTGTGCAGGAAGGATCATTTTCTTCAAAAAATTAACCCTCAAGCTCCATGCTGTTACCTACCCCTTCTACCACCGATTCCCAAAACACAACACCAGTCTCAGTTTTAAAATAGATCTTTATTTGCAGGATTTGCCTCATTGATATGAGTTATTTAATCACAGGAAGCAGGTTTTCCCTGTGCTAAGGCTCCAGGGAAAGGTGCTGGACACCTTTTTGGTGCCCCAGGGAAGGAGAACCCCCCAGTTCCAATGGTTTCTGTCAGTCCCAGCCTGGCAGGTGTTTCAGCAGGAGGGTGTTGAGCCCCTGCACAAGAAGTTGGGGTAGGTGCTGTAGAGTTTGCGGTAGGAGCCAAGGTTCCTCTGGAAGCACTCAGCTGCCCTCTTGTCACACATGCAGGTTGCTTTTTGACATGAATTCCCAGCTCCTGGAAGAAAATTGGAGGGGGGGGGATGGAGACAGGTTAAGGGTGTGAGGGTCAGGGGGTGCTTTTTGACTGTCCCCACAGCCCCTCTGTTGAGTTTGGGGTGTCTCAGGTGGTCTCATGTCTGGGGTGTGGAGCTACCTGGCCCTGGAGGGAACATTTACTTTACTTTTTCTCTGATGTGTCCCTGGGTGTTTGCCTGGATGGCTGGGATGTGCTTTGCTGGATTATGGTGAAGTTTAGAGCTTGGAGACTTCCCTGAGGAGGGGCCTTGTCCTTCCCAAGAGGCCAAATACCAAGGGTTTGAGATGACCCTCCCATCCTGGATGGGGACCTGGCACAGCCACCTTGATTCCCCAGAGCAAACTCACTATTCCACAAATACTTATTTGCCTTATTCCTGGCACTTTTCCTGTATTTCCACCCACTTCACTCTGTGTGGTTTCCAGGCCAGGATGGTCTGAAGGGGATTTTGGAAGTCCAGCTCCCCAGGAGTGTGGTGGCTGTGCCCTGTGCTCAGAGCTCAGCCCCTGCCCCGCTCTCACCGCAGACTATCTGGTTTCCTTGGTAGCCGTAGTTGTAGGAGGTCTTTTTGGGATTGCAGCCGGAGGAAACCAACTTCTTGTAGCAGCAGTCATGGGTGTGGCAGCACCTGGGGAGATGAGAGCCAGGTCAGGGCAGGGGATAATTGGAACATAGGGTAAAACATCAACAACGTGCATCTTTGCTGTGGCTGCTGCACCACTTCTAACCAGGCTTTAAGGACAAGCAACAATTTTGTCATCATTGCTATTTCCACCCCCAGGAGCAGGAGCAAGATTCCAGTTGCTGTACCCAAGGAGGAGGGCTAGGGGCACCTGCCCTGCCTTCACCACATCCCCACATACCAGTCAGTGGCATCCAGGGGCTGTTTCCATCCCCCCAAGCCACAGTAGCAGCCATAACCATTGTAAGCCGCCCATGATTTCCCGGTCTTTTTCTCAATCATTTTTGCAAACTGGAACAAGTCGCAGCTGGCAAGAGCCAGTCCTAGAACTGGAGAAAGGGGGTTAGGAGCACCAGGAAAAGCAACCTTCCCTCCCACCTTTCCACAGCAAAAATGAGCATTTCACCCTCCCCATCTGTCCACAGACAAGTTTTGTCCTGTGGGCTTTCCCAGGGGTACTCACAGAGGAGCAGCAGTGAGAAGAGTTTCATTCTGGCGATGGCAGCTCTGGGGTTTGGTGAGCCTGAGGTGCCCCTGGTCACAGCTTTTATGGCTGTGCACCCTCAGCAAAGCCCCTCCTCCAGAGAGCCCAAAGTGGGCAAATATTGACAATCCTCCCCATAATGGTCCTGCTGCTATGCAGGTGTCCTGGTGCTGCTGGAGACCTTGGCTGTGGGATGTCCTGCCTAGTGGAGGTCTTGGCAGGAGGTTTTGGATGTGTGGGGCAGCCTGGGGTCAAGTCTGTGCATGGCTCTGGGTGCATTCCCAGTACTTGCCTGAGTAAAATGAGAGAACTTGAGGGAGAACAGGACCCACTTAGTATAAGGTGTCCCTGCCCATCACAGGGCGTGGAATGAGATTGTCTGAGGAGTCTGTTGTTCCATGACCCACTTTCTTCCTGAGTGTCTTCCATTCTGTGTCTTACTGTTTCCATCCTGACTTACCTGGGCAGGGGGAAAATGCAGCCAGTGCAAAATATCCTCCACTTCCAACTTACCAGAGTGGATGAGATGCAACACTGGGAGTGGAGGAAGGTCCCAGAATGGCTGTGACTGGAGACAGAGCTAGCAGAGGCCATGCTTGGTGGTTTTCTTGGCAGTGGGGCTTTCTCAGTGCCCAGATCCCCCCTGCATGTGGGGATGCTCTGTCCTCTCCCCGTGTGTGCTGGGCACTGTGTTTTGCTCACAAATACCTCATGGCATGAGGTATGTGGTTCACTTTATTTAGAAGCAAAATAAGACAAGTGGAAGGGAAGAAAAAATGCAAGTGATGTGTGATGGAAGGTGGGGGGAAAGAGGCTGCTTGTGCCATTTGCTCAGGGAGAATTTCTAATTAAACTGCTGGTACTGAACAATCGTTTAGCAGTTATCTTCTGGCAGAGATTGCAACTGATCTGTGCTGCTTTTTGGGGAACCCTAGCATGGACAGGCACTGAGGCAGGGGAGGAAATCCCCTCAGGGCTGGTAGGGAAACTGAGGCAGGGAACAAGGATGCAACTTGTGTGGGAATCAGAGAGATGCTGAGAAAAGGGAACTCAGCTCAGCAAAATCTCTTCCCCTCTCTGGCATGGGCCATTTGCCTCATCAGCTCTCTGGGCTAATTTGAGTAGTCCCCTGGGATGGTGTTAATTGGCTAAACCAGGATTTGCCACAATTCAAGATTTTCAAAGTCCACAACAGTTTTCTCATAGGTAAATAAGGTGAATTCTTGTCCACAAACTGGCTGAGCTCCAATCAAAGCCTCTCCACCTCAGCCCCTCTAGCTGTGGCAGGTTTGCAGGATCCCTTCTCCAAATGGAAAATAAGCCCCCTCAAGCCAAATGTCTCCTGGGAAGCTGTGGATTTTGTTTCATAGTATGAAAACCACAACTCTTGCAGCCTAGTTTATTGCAATGCTCCAAGGGGATGAAGTATCTGAGCCAAAAATCAGCATTTGGAGGATTTGTATGAATGGAATTGTACAGCCGGATGTCCAAGCAGGAAAATTCATGGATGGTTAAAATTCACCCAGAATTTACAAAGGGAGAGTGATTCAGTTATCCCAGCCTGCAATCTGTCTGGGATATCCATCCTTTCGGTGAGGACTTGATCCTTGATTTATGCCCTGCAATCATCAGTTCCTGGGCAAAGGGCTCCTTCCTCATCTCCCTTTTCTGTGAAAACCCCAGGATTCCACATGGCTGGAGGGGGTGGCAGGGCCTGATGCCTGGCTGACAGCTGGCAGAGGCACTGCTGATTTCAGGGCTATTTCCTGGTGCCATTGATTTCAGCTATGGGGCAATCCAGGGTGGGAATTCCAGCTGGACATCTGCCCCTGAGGAAACAGTGTTTTGTTGCTGTTTCTGCTTTTTTTCGTTGCTGAGCCCCCTTAAGGTGGTTTTTGGAGCACGGAGACCTGCCAGGGTGGGCACCCCAAGGCACAGAACCTGAGGATGCTGAAGTGGAGGGAAGCAGCCGCTGCCTGAACTGCCTTTTCCTAAGGAATGTGCTCAGGAGGCTGTTGCAGAATTGTGCCAAAACATTCTTTTCTGGTGAGAACTCTGTTTTGTTCGGCACTGGGTGTGAGGCAAGCTCCTGGCCATCCTGTCACAGCAGAGATTTAGGGGATCACAGAATATCCCAAGCTGGGACCCACAAGGATCATGGAAGTCCAAGCCCGGCCCTCCCACGCCACTGTGCCTGCCCCCAGCCCTTCCACCAGCCTCCACTTCTCAGAAAAACTGGAAAATTTCAGAGCCTGAAGGTTTTCAGGCCTGAAGCTACGTTGAGGCAGTTCAGGGGTGAGTTGTGTCACCTCCCAAGTGTCATTTTTGCCGAGTACTTCAACAGGAAACCTGTCTGGGAGGTGAGGGGTGGTCGCTGGGCTCAGCTGAGTCACGGCACGCTGCGAACCGGTGCTTTGGGCTCTCTGGTTTTATTTTGGAGCAACAGGAGGGGATTTGCTGTGAAGCAGGAAGCGGAGGGAGCGGACAGGCTGCCGAGGGGGATGCTCCCCATCCCACCCGCACCGGGACGAGAGGCAGCATCCCCTCCTGCCTTGCTTTGCTGTGCTGGAGCATCCCGGCAGCGCTGCTGCCCCTCCTCACGCCGTGACCGGAGCGCTGTGTCCTCGGCTCGCCAAAAGGCCCCGAGGAGGAGACTCGCCAGGGCTGGGAAGCGCTGCCGGCGCCGTCCCTTCGCGGCTCAGCCCGGAGATGCTTTTGCAAAGGGAGTTTTTGGTTCAGCAGCGCCCGCCTCGTCCCCGGCAGCGGGCGCGGCGGCGGAGCTGAGCCCGGCCCAGCTGAGCCCGGCACAGCCACGCCATCCTCTCGCACCTGCAGGCGCCTCGCTGGCACCGCGTGCCCGACCCTGCGGGGACCGACAGCGCACCTGAGACCTTCCCCGAGCAGCCCGGGCACGGGGAGGGTGTGGGAAGGGGATGCCGAGCACTCACTGCAGGTGGGGATCCCTGCCCGGGCCGCAGCGAGGGGCTGGACGGGTCGCAGGCGGCAGCGCCGCGCTGCCAGCTTGGCATAGCAGCAGGCTCGGAGCACGCAGCACCTGCGGGAGGAGAGCCTGGGCTCGCCGGGAGTGTGGCACTGCTTCTGCCCCAGCCGGGGGGAAAAGCCTCAGCTCTGCGTCCTCCTGCTCGGGATCACCCAGAAGCTTCTCTGTCCTGCCCGTCCCACGCCAAGCCTCTGCCTCCCCGTGCGAGCCCTGCTCCGCATCCTGCCCTCAGGACCGCGGGTGCCGTCCCCGGACCGGGCAGCGGGCACGGGCACCACCCTCCTGAGTCCCGGATGGAATTAGGGGTGAGCACTGCCTCGCTTCCCTTGCTGCCCGAAAACCTGATTCCTTCCTAATGCTGCCAAGCACCTGGGCTGCATTTTGCAAAGCTGCAGCGGGGGCTGCTGGGGTTGTGCAGAGCCCTGGGGTTACCCCGGGGCCAGCGTTAGCCCTCTGGGGCCAGCGTTGCCTGTACCGATCCACGGAGGCCCTCGAGGTGCCCCATCCCCTGTAGCATCCATGGGCAGTCAGGTTTCCTACGGTGCTTCCCTCCAGTCCTGGTGTGAACGTGCGTGGGTGCTTCCCGCAAGCTGTGAACACACCTAGAGTGACCATAAAATGTGATTTTTTTTTTTCTCTTGTAAGTTATATGGAGAAATGAGACCTGGGGAACTGGGGAGGGGAGGAGGCTTTGCTGGGAGTCTCCCTGAGGAGTGCACAGGAGTTTGGGGATGAGCCTGGCTCCCGCCTGAGGCTCGGGGGTGCACTTACTGCAGGCAAACAGCATCGTCAGCACCAGCAGGACCTTCATCTTCCTCTCACCTGGGCCTGGGCGGAGAAACAGGGGACAGGCTCAGCCAGTCAGCGTGGCCAGTTTGGCAGGAGCTGCCGTGAGAAGCTTCCTTTGAAATCGCATTAACCCCTAAAACCTGGAGGGAGGAAAGCAGCTGTGCCCCTCCCATCAGTGTTGCTGCCGAGCGCGAGTGGTTTCTGAAGCTGCCCCAGCATCTGAGCATCCCCCACCTCGGGTCCCACCCCTCCAGCATTTCCCCCCCGTCCCACCGCCCGTGGCTCCCAGCGCCCTCTCCCCGCGCAGCGCAGCCTCCCGGCCGTGTTTCCATCCCCGAAGCGATCACATTTCCCTGCAGGCACGGGCCGCTCCCGCTGCCTGCCCCCAACATCCCCCCGCATTTTTCATCCCGCAGCAGCGGGGTGCGGGGGAGAGTTGCCTACCAGGGATGTTCCTCGCTGTCAGTCTGTCCTCCCGGGGAGAGCCTTCCCTCCGTGTTCAGCCCGCGAGCTCCGAGTGGAAGCTCCGAATGACTCGTCTGTCCCAAACAGGGAGCGCTACGCCCCTTCCCCCCCAGCCCCCTCTCCCCGTGGGCTGCAGCCTCGAGTGACGCAGGGGCCGAGACCGACTTCTTGGAAAGTTTTGAGAAGATGTTGATTATTTACGGGGATTTCTCTCCCTGCCCAGCTCTCAGAGGACTGGAGACGTTGAACAAGAACACTGTTTATTTTATTTTATTTTATTAAGTTACGGCAGCTCTGGTGTGGTCAGCGCGGGGATGAAGGGCGATCCCGGCCCCACACCGCAGCTCCCAGCATCAGCACAGTTTGTTGGGATAGAACTGGCGGTGTTTGCTGTAGCATCAGCACAGTTTGTTGGGGTAGAACTGGTGGAGTTTCCTGTAGCTGCTGAGGTTTCTCCTCAGGCACAGCGCCAGGCTGCGGTCGCACTCGCAGGACAAGTAGGAGCACCAGGAGCCGGGTCCTGCGGGACAAGGGGAGCCCAGGGTTAGTCCTGGCTTTGGGGAGTGACACCCCCTTTCCCAAAGCCCTACTCACTGCAGGAGAGCCGGCCCTGGTGGCGGTTGTAGTGGTAGATCTGTATCTTGGCATTGCAGTGGTACTTCTCGAGGTTTTGGTAGCAAGTATCGTGCAGCTGACAACATCTGCACAGGAGATCGAAGCTTTAGGGGATGAAGTTTTGTCCACCTTACCCCACAAATTTGAAAATATTCAAGTATTCAAGAATATGTCAGTGCAGGGGGTTTTTAGGTGGATTCTCACCTGTCTGTGGCATCCTTGGGCTGCCCCTGGCCCCCCAGGCCACAGTAGCAGCCATAGAAGCCATAGTGCAGGAGAGCATTTTTCCCTGTCACCTTTGAGATCATTTGATGCAGCTGCAAGAGGTTCCCGTGGGCTGGGGACAAGCCTGGAGGGGGGGAAATCAGGGAGATCACACTGATTCCCTTCCTCTCAACAGCAGCTCCAGCCCCCAAATTGGCACCAGGGTGGTGATGTCTTAGAAATTATAATGCAAGGGAGAGGAAATGTGTTCCCAGCTTGGCACAGGTGAGTTGTTGCCTGTCTGGGAGAGCTGGTGATGGGGAGAGGTGAAGAAATCACCAGCCTGGTCCTAATTTCAATGGATGTAAGTGCACAGAGAGCCTTGGGACAGAGAGGATGCTTACCCCACACAAGCAGCATGGAGAGGCCGAGGAGAGAGTTCATCCTTCTGACAGATCTGGGGGAGGAAACCAAACCATTCTCTGTTATACCAACCACCTTCTTTCTTTCCTCATCATCCAGGAGCAGAGGTTCTGCCTCTCTCCAGGGACTAGGAGCAATGAGGAGTGTGAGGATGTGCCTGTTGTTTCAGCACAAAGCATCAGGGATGGGAATCAGATGGGAATCAGATGAGGGAAGGGTGGGAAAAGCAAAATCTGGAGAAAGGGAGAAAAATCAGAGGGATGTTCAGCCCTTGAGGGCTGCACCTGCTGCTCTTCTGGGCTGGAGTCTCAGGCAGCATCTCCTTCAATCCTGCTTCCCCAGCATGGCACTTGCTTCCTGCAGTTTCTGATGAAAGGAGGAAAAGATGAAAAGCAATCCTCCATCCCCACTTACCTTGGGAAAGCCCTGCTGCCTTGCAGTGCCCTGCAGCCAACTGGGCTTGCTTTATATAGTTTGCTCCCATCTGCCTGGGACTCCTTTAACCCAAATCTTGCTGACTGGGTTTCCCTGCAGAGGAGAAGGTGCCATCCTTCCCCTTTTCACAGAACGTCAGAAATCCCCAAACACCCCAGCTCTGTACCCCATGCCTGGAGTGGGTGCTGGGTGGGATGAGGTGGAAAAGCAGAGTCACTTCCAGCCTGAGGAGGAAGCAAACACGCTCTGCCTCTGTCAGAGATGCCCAAGGGCCTTCTCCTCTGCCCTTCCCAGCAGCAAGGAGCCACACTGGAGGGAGAAAAGAACAGCTCTGGTTCAGGCTAAGCATGGACACAGCAAATCTGGGGCTTTCAAGGAGGTGTAAGGTGGTTCAAGGAGAGTTATCACTTCTTTGGGGAAAGTCTGTGGGCAATACTGAAAGCATCTCTAAATGTGTAGTTCCCAGAGACATGAGGTTGGGCAGACACTGGATGATTACACCCTCACTCACCATGGCAAAACACAGAAGCAAAATTAATATTCTGCAGTGAGAAAGTACAACTTCCTTTTATTTCTTTCCTTGTGATTTTTCCACCCCCTCATTATGCCCTTCAGTCATCAACTGCCCTCCTAATCAACTGCACTTGCCTAATGTAAGTGATTAAGGCTTTGAAATCTTCCTTCCTCTATGGATGATTATTCTTTAACCTTTATTTTCATGAGTCCTGGAATCCCAGACTGATTTGGTTTGGGAGGGACATTGAGGAAGGAAGGTGATCTGTCTGTGTCTTCTGTCTTTCGTGCTGGAAAAATAGGTTTTATTGTCCTCCACTGACAAAGTTTTCAGCCAAGCCCTGATTCTGGCTCCACTTTGTCTCTGGTGTCACAGGTGATGGTCCCTGGCTGGTATGTGCCTTATCTGGATTGCTCACAGCCCATTAATGCTTCTCAGGAAAATTACTGCCTCATTAATCATTTGCAATTAATTTATGTACTCATGGGCCATGCCAGTCAGTTTTCCTGGTTTTAGTGTGTTTGCATAAGAAAATGTGTTTCTATGAAATGCTTTGTATGGAATTGTTTATAGCAGGAAATAGATGTAACAGAGCAGTTGTGTCCTAGGAAAATCCTCACGTGCCAGAAGCAAAACATCCCAGAAGATACTGGGGATACTCCTGTGAGCTTCTCCCTGTGCTGAGCTGTGGCTCAGTTTGTCCTGAATTGGGACAAGAGGAACATAAAAATTATCTACAACTTAAAAATCACTCTTCTTGTATTCGTGGGACAGGTTTGTTAGCATTCCTCACAAAGCTGTTTGGATGTGCCTGCTGAGCTAGGAATTAGAAATTCATAGCCTCCCAGAATCCCAGATTGGTTTGGGCTGGAAGGGACCTTAAAGCTCACCCAGTGCCCCAACTGCCATGTGCAGGGATACCTTCCACTATCCCAGGTTGCTCCAAGCCCTGTCCAGCCTGGCCTTGGACACTTCCATGGATCCAGAGGCAGCCACAGCTGCTCTGGACAACAAACTTATTGCTCTACATTGGGACAGACATGTGAATTACAGCTCTGTCCATGGAAATGTTGGGGTGTCAGGCAAATGTGGTTGAGGTGTGGGACACAGAAGTGCTCCCTAAACTTGGCAGTCACCATTGCCGTGCCTCAATCTCAGCAGCCCTTACAGAAAAACACCATGGACAACCAGTTTACATCCTTTTTATTGTATCTCTTTATTATCTTTGCTGGGAAATGAGATCAAGAGAGGAGGAGGGGACAAAAAGGAGGAAACTGGTGTGTCTTTCCAGGAACTGGTGGCTCTCCATCCATGGTGTGTGTGCCCTTCTCACCCTGAGCAGCACTGGGAGCCTTGGGGCCTCTACCTTTTCTGAGCCACCAACCCAGGCATTTCTTGCTGGGGAAAACCAGCCAAAATCTGGAACTCTGTGTACAGATTCCCCCTCCTCAGCACTGCAGCTTGCTTGCTTGGCATTTGAGCTTGAAGTAGAAGCGGTAGGAATTGTTGTAGGAGTGCAGGGTGCTGGCAAAGCACGAGGCCACCGCGGTGTCACACAGGCAGGTCTCTCTCTCGCACCAGCTCTGCTCATCACCTGCAAACAGCGGGGGAAACACGGGGCCCTGCGGTGCCTTTCCCGGCCAGAGCCACCGCGGGAACGGGAAAGAGCAGCGTGTCTGTCCCGGTGCTCGCCCTCCCCAACCTGCCCACATCCTCAGTGCCCATTTCACCATCCCAGCCGGCCGGGAGTGGGGCTGGGTTCACCCAGGGGTGCTCTCCTGAGTGCCCCGCTCCGGGGATGGGCTGTCTGAATGTTCGCTACTCACTGCAGGTGATGTGCCCATCGCTGGAGGTGAAGCTGTACGGGGTGATCAGGGGGCTGCAGCTGCCCTCCCTCAGCCTCCTGTAGCAGCAGTCGTGGGCTTGGCAGCACCTGCGGGGACACCTCGTCAAACCACGGGCCCTGCAGGGCAGGGCGAGGTCCAGCCTCAAATTTAAGGCGATGGAAGAGGAGGCGGCAGGGCAAGACTTGGCTGGGGAATTGTGCAAACCCGCAGCCAGCGCTAGAAGGCAGAGGCTGAGAGGGGATTTTAGGGCCCGGGGCTGGGAATGGCAATGCCGATGTGGGCACTCACCGGTCGGTGGCATCCACCGGGGTCCCGGTGTGAGCACTCACCGGTCGGTGGCATCCACCGGAGCCCCAGTTCGAGCACTCACCGGTCGGTGGCATTCACCGGGGTCCCGGGTGAGCACTCACCGGTCGGTGGCATCCACCGGGGTCCCGGTGCGGGCACTCACCGGTCGGTGGATTCACCGGGGTCCCGGTGCGGGCACTCACCGGTCGGTGGGATCCACCGGGGTCCCGGAGCCGCCGATGCCGCAGAAGCAGCCGTACCAGCTGTAGGAGAGCAGCGCGCTCCTGCCCGTGGCCGCGCGGATCATCCGCTCCAGCTGCAGCACGCTGCTGCCGGCCGGGAGCAGCCCTGCGGGGACACGGCTGGGGTCGTGCGGGGCAGGGCACGGGCCCGGGGCGTTCCCTGCACCCTGCTCCAGGCACGGGCGTTACATCGGTCTGGCATTGCTGGAAACCTGCACTTTCAGGATTGGAACCACGAGAAGATTTATCCCCTCCTCCAGAGTTATGGAATCATAGAATCATGGAGTGGTTTGGGCTGGGAGAAACTTCAGACTGTCTTGTTCCACCTCTTGCCATGGGCAGGGACACCTTCCACCATCCCAGGTTGCTCCAAGACCCATCCAACCTGCCTTGAACAGTTCTAGAATTGGGGCAGCCACAGCTTCTCTGGGCACCCTGTGCCAGAGCCATCCTCTCAGGGAGCATGGCTTTTTCACTCTGGCTCTGGATTTGGTCTGGTACAAGATACTTTGCCCTCTGGACTGGCTCTGCCATGCTGCTAACTGCAATCCCCCATCACCAGGATGAGCCATGAGCTTGGCACAGGCAGGAAAGGTGACAGCAGGCCTCCCAAAATAAATATGGATCTCAGCACCCCAAAGCCTCCCTATCACCAAGCCCTCCAGGACTGCAGCAGTTCTACACGAAGCATTAGAGAGAAACTGCCAGACTGAAACAAAAACCTGAATTATGCACAAAGACTCAGGGTCTGTAGGTGGATTCCAGGGACAGCAGGGCACTTACCACAAGCCAGGAGCACGGCAAGGAGGAGATTCCTCATCCTGGGGCTGCCTTGGAGAGGGAACAACAACAGCAAGGACAGGTGATGATCCAGGGGCATGACAGAAACCTCTCCAGTGCCCACAGCAGGCCATGGAGCCAGCTGGGTGCCCCTCAGGTGACACTGGTGTCACTGTGGGTGCACAGGGCTCTAAGGGATCACCCAGGGAACCCCCATGGCTCTGTAGCCCAGTTTGAGATGTGGGGCTTGGCAGGGACACACTGGCTTGGCCTGCCTGGGGCTGCTGGAGCAGCTCAGGACTTGCAGCCTTCCCCCCATGCCCTGAGCTGCCTGAAGAGCACCAGAGCAGTGAAATCCCCTCTCCTTACCCCAGCCAGACCTGCAGCTCCGACACTGCTGGCTCAGTGGGGTGGGTTTATATCCCTGCAGGGCCCACCCCCTCCTCTATCTGTGCTGATGGTGTCAGTCGCCCTAAGCCAGGCTTGCCTGGAACAGGGAGCTGATTCCCATCCTTCCCTTCCCCCAAAAACATAGAGTTTTCCCACAGCAGTGAGCACCAATGCTTCCTCCATCATCTTACTCATCACAAGGCCATCCCCATCCCTGCATGAGGCCTTGGCCATGGCCATGGTTTTAAAATCCATGGGATTTGGTGGCTGGAGAAATGGGTTAGAAGTGATTTACACCCAGGATGGCACCTCAGAGGCTGTTGAATCCTTTTTCCGATGTAGAAGCAGCACTTTGGGCTCAGTGTTCCCTCAGTTTTGCCAGCTGACCCCCTGAAGCCTCAAAGATGGTTTTCCTCAGCACCTTCCATGCAACTTCCTTCCCAAATCCATGGCTGCATCCAAATCCACCTGTGCCAAATTGCAAGGGAGATCAGCAAACACCAGGATTGCAATTCCTGCATCTGCAGTTTTCCTGTCTGCCCAGGGAGCAAGGGGTCTGTGAAATTAAACCACCAGCAGCAAAGGCTGGAAAAGCCATGAAACCATGACTTGGAATCCTTTGGGAATACAGTTTATTTAATTGCCATAACCTAAACATGATACAGAAACACAGGGGAGACAGAAAACCAGAGGAGATAAGGAACAAAAACTGCTGTTTTCCCTTGAAACCCTGGGGCCAAGAGCAAACACAGACACAAATGCAGGTATCGAGTGATAAGCAGGGCCCCACCCCAGGGATTAACCATGCTCCTAGGGGGGGAAGTTTGGGTTGGTAATTCTAAAGAAATTACTGACTGGTCTGGAGGCAAGAAAAGAAACCTTTGCTGAAATTCCTGAGAGCCACCAAAGATGGCATTGGAAGGGGTGTCACCTCTCAGCTGCCCTCCAAGGTGGCTGAGCTGTCTGTCCCAGGCTTTTCCTTCCCTCTAACCTTTTATTTCCTGCTACAAGTGGAATAAAACCCCATCCAAGCCTGTTAAGGATGAGGAGTGACATCTCACCTGCCTCCCCACTTGCCAAATGCACAAGAAACCACTCCAAAATACCACAATGACAACCCCAACCTCTGCTTTCCCCACCTGGCTTTTAAAACCAGGGCATCCCTAATAATCAATCAATCAATCAATCAATCAATCCCTTCCCACCTCCTCCACAAAACACTTCCATTGCAGAAGATTTTCCCCACTGTGGTAGTTGTTGTCTGTGCTGCTCCTGCTTTGGCATTGCAGGCCCCTGGATTTGGAGAGAAAATCTGGGGTTTTGCTGAAAAGTTTGGATAAATCTGTGTGTAAAGCATTGTCCAGAGACATAAATGGAGAGCAGAGGGCTGAAGTCATGTGGATTTGGGATCCACACGTTTTAACCAAATCCCCTCATTTTAAGCTCTCCCTCTCTGTGGAGGATCCACTCAGAGGAGTGCCCACATGAAGCTAAACCCTGTGTTTAACTAACCTACAAAATCAAAGTTTAAAAACCACCTATGGAAGTTATTATGCCATTGGAAATGTGGAACTTTTCAGCCTTCCTATGGAGCAAGGAGAGCTGGGTATCAGCCACCCATCTGTTTGCTCAGGGCCTTACTGAAGTGTAAATACCCCGTGTGCTTTGATCTGCAACATTGCTAAACATCCTGGGCTGGGGTGAGCTGATAGGAAACTATTTCCCTACTTATTTTATTTCTTTTTAGTGCACAGGTTTGCCTTGATCCTCCCACCTCGCAGGGTGGAGACCCCAAGTTTATGGTGGAAATTTATTGCTTGTTTCTTGCTGCCTTCAATGGGCATCTGTTAGTGGGAGCAGCAGCTGCTTAAGTAGGAGTGGGTTTAGAAAGGGATTAAAGGGGAGAGATGGAAAAGGTTGGTGTTATGTGTTCTCAGAAGGAAAACTGACTCAGTTTGTAGCCCAGGGGATCAGGAGGACTCACCCTCCCTCACAGCTGCAGCTTTCCCAGCACAAAGAAACTCCCCCAAAGTTGTTTTAGGTCCCTTTGTGATCTTGTGTGTTAAGTGTAATTTTAAAAAAGTGTTTTCATCACAATTCATGAGTTTGGGGTTTATTTGTCTGGTTTGATTCAGTGGTTACTGAAATAATGTCACAGGGAGGTTAAACCCTGTCTTGTGTTCTCATCCTTCTGCCTTTGCTCAGGATGGGCTGTAACATCTTGGTTTTAAAGTGTTAGGGCTAAATCCCAAAGATTTGGGTATTTAAGCAGGGTGACACCATTGTGGTTTTGCCTTGAGTGGGTTGGAGGAATGGGAATTCTTGTGGAAGGGCTGGGACACCCCGGGGTACCACAGTCACCCACAGGTGGAGCTTGTGAGAGGCCCCTGAGCCACCCCCTGCTCCCCCCACTCCTTTGTGCCCACAGGACAAAGCCTCTGGAATCTTCCCAATGTCCTGGGGCTGCTCCTGTGCCATGCCAGGGCCTGAGGCCACATCATGGCCCCGTGCAGAGCCCACAGCTGTCCCTGAGCCTGGGGACATCCCCCAGGACCACACTGGGACATCCCAGCTGTCCCATCCCTGGATCTGTCCCTGGATCCATCCCGGGACATCCCGACTGTCCCACCCCCATTCCCATTGCTGGATCTACCCTGAGACATCCCAGCTGTCCCACCCCTGCCTGTTCCATCCCTGTTCCCATCCCTGTTCCCTTTCACGTTCCTATCCCCGCTCCCTTTCCCATTCCCATCCATCCCAGTTCCCACTGCTGTTCCCATTGCCATTCCTGTCCCCATTCCCATCACCATTCCTTTTCCCGTTCCCATCCCTGTCTCCATTCCCATTAACATTCCTGTCCCTGTTCCTGTACCTATTCCCATCTCCATTCCCATTTTCTATCCCCATTCCCATTCCCCTTCCCTGTGCCTGCTCCCATTCCCCATTTCAGTTCCCATCCCTGTCCTTGTTCCCATTCCCCATTCCCATTTCCTGTTACCTGTTCTTTTCCTATCCCACATTCCCCATTTCTATCCCCATTTCCTGTCCCCATTCCCATTCCCATTCCCATTCCCATTCCCATTCCCACTCCCATTCCCATTCCCATCCCGTTCCCATTCCTGTTCCCATTCCAGTCCCCATTCCCATTCCCATCCCTGTTCCCATTCCCCATTCCACATTCCCCATTACCATTCCACATTCCCCATTCCCGTTCCCGGTCCCATTTCCATTTCCTATTCCATTCCCGTTTCCATTCCCATTCCCATTCCCGTTCCCATTCCCCATTCCCGTTTCCATTCCCGTTCCCGTTCCCATTCCCGTTTCCATTCCCCATTCCGTTCCATTCTCCATTCCGTTTCCGTTCCGTTCCGTTCCGTTTCCATTCCGTTCCGTTTCCGTTCCATTCCATTCCGTTCTCATTCCGTTCCGTTCCCATTCCCGTTCCGTTCTCATTCCGTTCCCGTTCCGTTCCCATTCCCATTCCCCATTCCGTTCTCATTCCGTTTTCCGTTCCATTCCATTCCCGTTCTCATTCCCGTTCCCGTTCCCATTCCCCGTTCCCGTTCTCATTCCCGTTCCCGTTCTCATTTCCGTTCCCGTTCCCATTCCCATTCCCCATTCCCGTTCTCATTCCCGTTCCCGTTCCCGTGGGCGGTGCCGGGGCCGGCGCGCGCCAGGGGGCCGGGCCGGGCGGGGCGGGGCGGGGCTGGGCGGGGCGCGCGCCCGGAAGTGCCGCGGTCTCCACGGCAACGGCGCGGTGCTGCGGGCGCGGGGCAGGTGAGGGACGGCGGGGCCGGGAACCGCACCGGGTGAAGGACCGGGACCGGGGGAGGGACCGCAACCGGGACCGGGGGAGAGACCGGGATGTGGCCCTGGGGCTGTGGGCCCGGCTCAGAGTCAGGCCCGGCCGTGGCCCTGAGGGCTGTGCCTGGGCTGTGCCAGCCCTCACAGGACAAGGGGCAGTGGGCAGGGACTGGTGCCCAGGGAGTTCCACCTGAGCGTGAGGAACGCCTGGAATACATTGCCCAGAGAGGGTGCGGAGTGTCCCTCCCCGGAGATAATGCAGACCCATCCGCACACAAGCCCGAGCCCCGTGCTCTGGGCTGGCCCTGCTGGAGCAGGGAGGTGACACCAGACGAGCTGGCATTGTCCCTTCCAGCCGGAGCCAGCCCAGGTCAGGGTGTGAAGTGCCCACCCTCCCAGGCCCTGGGGCACGGTTTTGGGTCGCCTGTGGGCACAGCCCTCCCTGGCTGCGGTTGCCCATCCCACCCCTCACCAGAGCCCGTGTTTTCAGCCTGTCCCACTAACATGCACCGTGCTGGGCAGCACAGGCACTGCCGGAGGGTCCCACAGGGCTTCTGCCAGGTTGGTTGCTTGGGGCTTTGTTCTTGGGAGTGGCAGCGTTACTGGGGATATTTTTAAAGTGCTCCCGTGCGCTTGGGAGTTCTGCCTCAGGGCAGGCGTTGTTGCCTTGGAGTTTATTTGTTGGCGGCAGCAAGGGGAAGGCACAGCCCCTGTCCCTCCCACGGGCTCCTGGGATGAGTCAGCCGGGCCAGTGTCCCTGTCCCCGTGGCTGGAGGCTCAGGAGGGACAGGCCGGTCAGCTGGGGCTGGGCAGGGTGTGCTGGGACTCTGCCTCGGCCGTGCTGAGCTGGAGGAGAAATGAAATGTTAAATAACAAACACATCACTTGCAAAGCACCACAGGGGCTGTTCTCTCTGTTTGGTTTAGAACAGAATTCCAGAAGGGTTTGGGTTGGAAGGGAACTTAAAGACCATCTTGTTCCACCCGTGCAATGAGCAGGGACACCTTCCACTATCCCAGGCTGCTCCCAGCCCCATCCAGCCTGCCCTTGGACACTTCCAGGGATCCAGGGGCAGCCACAGCTGCTCTGGGCACCCTGTGCCAGGGTCTCCCCACCCTTACAGAGAACAATTTCATCCCAAGATCCTGTCTAGCACTGCCCTCTGGCAGTGGGAAGCCATTCCCTCTTGTCCTGGCACTCCAGGCCCTTGTCCACAGTCTCTCTCCATCATTCTGTCAGCTCCCATCAGGTACTGGAAGGCAACAATTAGGTTACCCTGGGGCCTCCTCTCCAGGCTGAACAATCCCAGTTCTCTCAGCCTTTCCTCCCAGCAGAGCTGCTCCCTCCCTCTGATCATCCTGGTGCCTCCTCTGGACTCTCTCCAACACCTCCAGGTCCTTCCCTTGCTGGGGGCCCCTGAGCTGGAGGCAGGTCTGCAGGTAATTTTCTCCCAGAGTTGCTCTTCATCCCTCCTGCACCCAGGTGTGCCTGGGATTGCCCAAACCAGTTTTTGCCCTTGGCTTTGCTGAACTCCATGAGGTTTGCATTGACCCACACACTGCTGGGGTGACAAACAGCAGCTGAATATGACTGTGTCATTTCTGGAGAATGCCAAGCAATCCAATGTGACCTTTTTTTGCCCCCTTTGGTAAATGCTACCACAAAACCCACAGGAATAGAAGAGGAGGTTCCCTGTGGCACTTCTCCAAAATGTTGTGAGGTTGTGACCCAGTAGCTGGGCTATCTGTGCTGGCATAGCTGAGAGCTCCGAGCAGCTTCCTTTGTGGAACACACAGCAGAACATGGGATCCTCCTCAGAGGAGACTGTATTGCAGAATCATGGAATGTCCTGAGCTGGGAGGGACCCACCAGAACCATCCAGTCCAACTCCTGGTCCTGCACAGACACCCCAACAATCCCACCCTGTCCAAACACTCCTGGAGCTCTGGCAGCCCTGGGGCTGTGCCCATTCCCTGGGGAGCCTGGGCAGTGCCCAGCACTTTCTGGAGGAAGAACCTTTCCCTGATATCCAACCTAAACCTCCCTGACACAGCTCCAGCCATTCCCTTAGGTAAATCATTCTCTGTTTTGGTCACTGGAGAGTCAGAACAGTTTTCTGTGTATTGAATCAGCGGTTTTCAATCTCAGTGATCTTGACATACCTTTAAAATACGAAGTGTACTCAGTCTTATCCCAAAATCCACAATGGGAACTGAATCTCCCACTGCAGGAACAGTGAAAAGGCCTGAGCTGTGCTCTTAGCTTCACTCATCTCCCATTTGCACTGAGTTTGCAGCTTCAGAAGAAAGAAATTGTTCTTTCCATCAAAAACTTACATTCAGTGGCAAAGCGCACAACTCCCCAAAGCTCTGGTCAACTTTACACAATTCCTGCCAAAGCCAGTCCCTACAAATAACATGTCCCACCCTCAGTGACTCAGCCCTTAGCAGCACAGGGATTGCAGTGATACCCCAGATTGATTCTGTCATTACCTGACATGCAGCACAGCCTGGGGGTCTCAGGGAGATTGAACTCTCCTGGCCAGTTCCTGTAACTTCTCCCTCTGCTCCCGGCCCACAGGTGCAATGGCCACAGCAGCTTTTGGGGACTCAGCACCAGCTCAGCTCTGCTTCCCTCCAGGCACAGCCACTCTGCCGTGGGCCAGCACTGTCACCATGCACGTCTCCAGGCCCAAATCTGCCAAGGGACAGAGGCCAAGCTTGAGCCACCGTCAGGCCATGGAGGCCTGCCCATGCCATGTGCCATCCTCCCCGCTGGCAGCCTCTCCTCGGCAATTACTGAACAGCCAGAGAGCAGCACTCAGCAAACCGGCGTGCCCACCTGCCCAGGGGTCTCGTGAGAAAATCCCAAAGCTCCTGCAGCAAGTGCCTTTGAGGAGCTCCTCCTCCTCCCTGAACAAGTACCGGGTGCTCCCCTCCATCATCCGCAAGGGCGCGGGGAGCGACGCCGTGGGAGCGCTGGCTGAAGGGAGCGACTGGCTGGGCGTGAGTGAGGGGCAGCAGGATGCTCCAAACCCCATCAAGACTGTTTCTGGAGGACGGGGATCTGGCAGCACATTGTCAGCAAGTGACATTCCCACTGAAGAGAGCTCAGACGTGCGCTGTGCCCCCGGGCAGTGGGGAAGGCAGGTGAGGCAGGAGAGCCCTCGGGCGCTGCCTGTGAGCCCGGAGGAGCCGCACGTGCTGCTCGCTGTCCGATCTCCCTCTGGGCAGAGGTTTGAGCACCACTTCAAGCCTTCTGACAGTCTCCAGACGGTCCTTGCCGTGGCAGGACAGAAACTGTTGGCCAACTACCAACACTGCAGGGTTGAAACCATGGAGGTTCCCCAGAGGAGCTTCTTTGACCTTTCCAAGTCCCTTCAGGAGTGCGGGATCCTGCCCAGGTCCGTGCTGTGCATCCGACGGGATGAGCAGCACCATGCAGCAGATCTTTAGGCACACAGGGCTGCTGTGGGTCCTTCTGCTCAGTGGAGTGCATTGCTTCTTCCAAAAAATGGTATCTGATGCTTCCTGCACCTACTTCTTTATCTTCCATCTCCCACAAAATCCCTGTGAAGCAGAGTTATGGATATGTAATAGTATTTGAAATAGTATTTCAGATGCATAAACCTGATTCATACAGAGCAGCTCGTGTCACCTGTGCCATCACAAATTTCTGCCTCAGCACCACCAACCTTCAGCCTTTCTGGTTTGTTGAAGCTGCTGATGTTCTTTGAAATCTCATGTTTCCAAGACCTCTCCCCTTGTCCTTTTCTATGTTTTGGGAAGGTACCACTTCTCCGAATGCAGTAGCACCATTTAGAAAAGTAGAAACAGAACTGGTTTAGCTACAGGACCACCTTCAGTAGCTTATCATTATCCTAAACATCTTCTCAAGAGATTGAAAAGGAGATCAAACCCCAAAACCATCTGGAAATAACAGTAATAACACATTAATGAC
Source organism: Muscicapa striata striata (assembly GCA_030060385.1). NCBI lineage: Eukaryota > Metazoa > Chordata > Aves > Passeriformes > Muscicapidae > Muscicapa > Muscicapa striata. The sequence continues at coordinate 572,023 of JAREIS010000088.1, forward strand.
TTATTGTGAAGTATTAAATTGCAAGATTGTAAAATACCTGTGAGGACTCAGGTGTTTCTGGGTAACCTCAGTCCAGCTCTTAACTGTGACTAAATCATCTTTTTTAAAAACAAGTGATTTTTATTTTGGCTGTCTTGGGGAGCAGCAGGATTTTCTCCTTAATCTTTCTTATTTGGTTCATGTGATCCATAGGTGGATAGTTAAGAAGGGATGTAACAGATAATTCCATTTAACTCGTCTGCACTGAAGTGAGATAGTCCAAGAAGCAAGTGCTGCTTTGGGAATTTTTAAATAAGATATTAATGGGATTTGACTGAGAATTGGCTCAAGGAGTAAGCCATCTTTTACTAAACCATCATTAAAAGGCTGGTTGGATGACTTGCAGGCTTAGGTAAACACAATGTGCTTGTGCTAAAAAAAAGAGAAATATCTTTTAGTTTCTAATGGAATTTCAAAGGCACTAATTTTTAATCTCCTTTAAAAATGGACCACTTGCCACACAGATGAGTGAATTTAAATATTTTGAGGCAAACCCAAATTATTTTGAAGCTCAGTGTACAACTCTGCAAAGGAGCACAAAAACCAGGAGCAGAAATCTGATTGCTGGTGGTGGCTGAGGATGGTACCTGATGATAAATCAAGTGTTCAGGGTCCAGCAGCTTTGTAAAACCAGTATCACATGGAACAGTGGTCCCTGCTGCTGTTGGTTGTGGGAATTGCTCAGGGTATTGAAACACATGGATGCCTTCAACAAAACCACAAAGTATTTCCCTTGGTTTCAGGAAAAGGGACCGTTTTCCATGTTTCCTTCAGTGTTAGGTAGTTAATTCCCTATTTCTGCCTGTGGTGTGGACTGTGTTACTCCTACATTTCAGAATGTTTCCATCCTGTGTTAAATAAAACCTTTTAGGCTGAAACTTGAACTTTAAATTATTTACATCAGCTGAGGTTTATCCATCACACCTGCTTTTAAAAAACTTTCAATTAGATGGCAAATACCTCAGGGGCTGCCAAAATTGGCCTTTGGATGGTCAGCTGCCCTCCACACCATCTTGCTGAAGTTTTTCTCTGTGTCCTGTGCTCAGTACAAGCTCACAGCCAAGGAGGAAGCACTCTGCATCAATGCCAAGTGTGACCAGAGCTGGGGACCAGCAGGCAGCTGTGAGAGCAGCAGGGCTCTGAGCAAGAACAGAACAATCAGACAATTCAGTAACTTGGCTCACAGTGCACTTCTCGTGCTGGAGGATGTTCCTCCTGATAAAGCTGGATGAGTTTGGTTCTAATCAACTCACCCACGCTACAGCATCTCCAAAGATGGGCAAAAAACAAGTCTTGATGTAGGCAAGCACAGCACAGGGAAACACCTCTTTTCTCCCTCAGTCTCCTCTTCCCTTCAGAACTGTTCTGGGGAGATTGTAGCAGCAACTCTAAGCCAAGCACAAAAAGCATAGGGGGAAGAACAATATTTATCTGACCTCATTTATGGTGTGACATCATTTAACAAACTTCTTTGTGGGAATCTTTTAAGAATTTCAGCTTTAAAATTTATTTTGTCACAAATATAAAACTTACCAAGACTTTTGGCTGAAAATGTCTTTAACTGAGGCTTTTAAACACCAACAAAGTATTCAAGCAAGAAGTCAGCAAAGGGATTGTTCAGTATGTGTTCTTTAATTCCAATTAAAAGTACATTAGAAACAGCACACAGGACCAGCAGCAGCTTCCATGACAATTCAACCCAAAACTCTGCTGTCACCAGGTCAATCAGCTGTACTAGGAGAGTAGGTGATTAAATCAAGTCTTCCACTCCACACGCAAGCACTCACTCACCTGCCACTTTAAATAGGATTCCAACAGAATAAAAATAGATACACCCCAGAATACAAAAAGTTTAATTTTAAGCTGTTTTTTTTTTCTTCACTAAAGCCTTTATACAAATTGATAAAAGGGTGCACAATTTCCTAAAATTTTAGGTACATTTTAAATGAGCCTTTTTTTACTTGGTAAAAGGATCCATATTCCTGTCTTTGAACAGAATATGATGGCCAAAATTGCAAAGAAAACAATTCAGTCTAAATTTACAATTTATACATTTGTTTTGACATGATTCCCACACTGAGTAGCAGGCCCATGGCTGCTCATGCAGTCCCATTTCCCCCCAACAAAGAGCTGTGCACCCTAAGCTCTGGTTCAGGAGCCTCCTTCTCCTGGAGACTGAGCTGGGGGAACAGCCCACAAGGTCCAGCTGTGTGCACAAGAGTGGTCCCAACACACAGGAGGCACCATCCTTCCCTCTGCAGGAGCTGTGAATCCTTCCTTCTCCATGGAACACCCTGGGGCAGGGACCAACAACTTATTTTGCACTATGGAGCACTTCCCACCTGCAATCTGGCTGAGCAATTCAACTCAAAACTCTGGTACTGAAACGTACTGCAACAGGTAAATTTGATGTTCTAAGGGTCAATTTTTTTGGTCAATCCAGGCTATCATGACTTTTTTGTTCTTTTATTCCTGTATCTGATGGGTGAAACCCAACAGCTCTGTACATTATCTGAGCTTCACAGCATGGTGCATTTAATTACTTGGTGAATTTCTTTCATACAGTTCCCTTCATACTGCCCCTCCCACCCCACCCACCCACACCATTGCCAGGTTACACGTTTGGGATGAACTTCTGTAGTGTCACCACCACCCAAATGAGAGCAGCCATCCCAACAAACCCAGGACAAAGGAAAAGAAAATGCTGCCCAGCAAAGCGACACGGCACCTGTGTTTGCGAGTAGGAGCTACTGGAGACATCCTCAGGACAATTTATGGGAGGAAAAGCAGGACAAATCCATCAGAAAGCCAGAAATGAGTCTTAAAGAGCTCAGGGGAGCGCCAAAGAGAATGACATCCTAGTTTGTACAAGTCGAGTATTTAGCCAAAAACCAGCTGCCTTGTTTGGGGTTTTTAGGTTTTCTTTTTCTTTTTTAAATTTTTCCTTTCCTTATGTCCATTATATATTCAGCTGTTGAATTTAAACTGATCAGCTTAATGTTGCACATTATTCCAATTAAAGGCAATGTTTTTTTTTTTTCTTTTTAAAATTTTAGATAATTCCCTATTGCCTCTCTGTTGACAAGTGTATTTCTCAGAATTCCAAAGATCATCCCATTTTAAGGCTAAACTAAGAAATGTTAAAAGCTTCTGTAAACATTTCCTCTTCCTCCCCATAGTTGCACAATTTGAAGTCCAACTGCAATTTTTAAAATGAGGTAATTTTTGTGTACTCATATCTTGAAGAGTCCTTTTCGGGACGAGCTGAGAGGCTGTGCCAATCCAAACGCTGATCCAATTGTAGTGGGAGAGCTTCCACAGCAGGGCACACACCAGTTCCAGCAGCTATTTCAGTTATTTATCTTCTCAATTTCATCCAAGTCGTCAGTATCCAATTTGTTTATCTTTTTGTCTGGGAAAGAAGAGAAATATTCTTATTTTGTAACACTGAGCAGAGAAGGGAACGCTGCTCTCATCAGCTGGACTTGAGTTCTGGTTTATCAGGGAATGTTCAGTCAGGTTTAAAAACATCAATTAAAACTGTTTCCTTTTATCAAAGGCCTATCTGGGTACTCCAGTGTTACCCACCCCTGGAACACCCACTTCAAGGACTCTGCAGGCAGCCAGCAAACACAGCCTGATTTATTCTGCTCCTGGCACAGGCAGCAGGTCACAATCCCAGGGGATGCTACACCAAACACTCCTGCTGTGCTGCTGTGCTCCTCTGCCACCCCTTTAAGGCTCAACAAACACCCTTAGACCTGCTCAGCATCCAACAAGTCAAATTCTGCAGTGATTCAACAGCTCAGAGAAAGGAGAAAGCCTGAGGTACGTACTGAAATGTTCCTGGATTCTGTTGAGAATGTTCATGCTGTGCTTGCTGTCCACCATGTTAATGGCCAGCCCTCGCTTGCCGAAGCGGCCGGTGCGGCCGATGCGGTGCAGGTAGGTCTCATTGTCTGGATTTCCATCCTTATCCACGGGCAGGTCAAAATTGATAACAACAGACACCTGCTCTACATCGATCCCTGACAAAAGAAAGCATCAGGTTACACAGCTTCACTTATTTACAGCAGGAACAGCCTCCTCAGACTCTGAAATGGAGCTTTTCCACAATATCCTCATGGGGTGCTTGGAAATAAAAACTATCAAGCTCTAAGGGCAGAGAGTCCCACTGAAACAGCAAAGGCACTTCAATATTTTGGAAATTCTACCAGCACTTAAATATTTCGGAAACTCTCTCCTTCCCTGTGAAACTCTAAAGACCATTTGTGTTTTTCCAAGTATGATCCTGTCTTAACTGCTCTAGGATGTCAAACTGCACCACAAATTCATACTGGGATAATGAACTGGATTTCACTGTTTTTCAGTTTTCTGTACTTGGGCACACAAATTCACTGCAAACCCTGAATGTCAGCAGCACAAGGCAGCCTTGGTGCCAGACTCTCACTGTTCCACCTCAAGCAGCAGGAAGCCAACAAGGAATCCTGGCATAAAGTGTAAGGACACCAATTTCTCCCAACTGGAACACCTGAGGATGTGAATTCTCCCTGTGAGCTGCTCAGGGATGTGTGTTATCTTAGGAAGTGCTGCTTCCAGCCCTCCCTGTGATGCCTTTTTGGGCTACCTAAAAACAGGCCAGATAAAACTAAGGCAATAAAAAGTGCTTGTATTTATTGAAGGGTCTTCAGGTACATTTCAGGCAGATGAAGCTCCCCAGGGGCTACACCCAAAAATGGACCACGGGTCATAGGTTTTCATACTTTTATAAGTTTGGTCCATTTCCATATTGGGAGTTAATCCTCCAATTACAGCTTCAGGTAATGAAATCATTTACCCCAATTTTGTTCCCCTCAACTCAGTTTTGTTTTGTTTTTCAGGGCCTGAGACAGTGAGGGGTCCTTGATTCCCAGCCCAGAGAGGAACTGTTGTGTGTGACCAAAATGGGAGAGCAGCAGCTGACACTGTGTGTGGGGTTTAGGGTTATATAGAGAACTGCAGGGTTACAAATACACGAAAAACACAAAACCTAAAATCCTAAGGCATCACCTGGCCCCATCCCCCCGTGCCCTACCTCTGGCACAGACGTTTGTGGTCACCAGCACCTTCTCCTTGCCCTCTCGGAAGCGCTCGATGACGGCAGCTCTCTGCTCCACCATCATCTCCCCGCTCAGCAGCGCCACCTGATGGCCCTCCCGGGACAGCTCCGCCGCCAGCCACCCCGCCGTCTTCCGGGTCTGCAACACATTTGGGACGGGCTTTTAGTGCTGGAAAGCGGCAATAAACCTCTCTGAGAGCCCACTGGCTGCTCAGTTTTTGTCTCCTTTACAAACTGTATCAGAAGGAGGACAATACACCTCAGCCACCACAGGAGTCCTTGATTAATAAAGGACACATTTTCTTTGTGCAGTGCTCCTTAGATTTCACTGCTGGAGATTGACACTACATGTGTGCACTGAAAACTCATGAAAATTGTCACAAACCCACAACTACTCAGCTTGGAAAATGGCAGTGTCAGACCTGAATGTAGCTGTGAAATCCCACAGAGGCTCTGCACAGCCTTGAATTTTTAAACAGTTTTTTGAGCTCCAGTTATGTCTTGAGACAGCCTAAATAAAAGCAAACTGCTGCAGCAGACTCCAAACACTTTCATCCTGTCTGAGCTCACTTTGCTTGGCTGTTCTGTGCTGTCAGCACTGATTTTTCCCTAAAAATTACTATGTCAGCTTCCAGAAAAAGAAAACCAAGTCTCAGCATAATTCACAGTGAGATCCCAGAGGTGTATCCTCAATTACCTGAGGGAAATGAAGACCTAGGAACAGCTCTGTATCAGCTAGAGAAGAAAGAGACTTCCCAATCCCTCATTCTGCCCTATTTTCATCCATTTTCCAATCCCACTTCTTTTATTTTTTTTCAGTTGTTCAGAATTTTGGGAAAATGTGCATTACTCTGATCTTTGCTTCAGAGGACTTCAGGGATAACTGTGACCAATCAGGAATAAAAAAAGTCCAATGTTGTCTCCTGGATGGACAAATCCAGAGAATCAAACCAGGCAGCACTAATGTGGCTTTCAGGGTTTCTCTCAAAGACTGAGCCAGAGAAGCCAAAAAGGGCAATTTTGTTCTTAGTTCCTTTCTGGAAACCGTGTGTGGCTTGGTTTTAGCACCTGCAGACTCTGAGGGGGTCACCAGGACTAACATTTCCTGAAGCACTCACGTGGCAGAAGATCATGGCCTGGGCGATGGTGATGGCGCCATAGATGTTACAGAGAGCCCGGAACTTCTCATCTCTGTTACTGCACAGCACATAATACTGCTTGATGGTGTCCAGGGTCTCCTCCTCACGCTTCAGTTTGATGATGTTTGGGTCAGGAACAACCTTCTGAGCAAACTTCCACACAGAATCCTCAAAAGTGGCTGAAAACAGGAGCATCTGGCAGTCCCTGGGGAGCATTCTGAAAAAGAGAGAGAAATAGGGAGGGTTCCCACACAACACTGTCATCTCCTGACATCCTGATGGAATTCATGCTATGGGCAAAGGAAAACCATAACCCTGGAACCAGTTATTTCAGTGCCTGGAAAGAGTAAAACCACTCTTACCCACCGTGATCGCTCCCTCATGGACCATAGGCATCCAGACTTACCTTCTGAAAAAGGAACAAACCCTGCTCCAGGGACAGGATTTTTATTCTGTAAGGAAATGAAACTGCTTGTCATCCCCTGACACTGTGCCTTTATGAATCCCCTGGGCTAGAGCTAATTTATCATTTCCATCTTGTTGGTTCACTGGTGAGGACAGTGGTCCCTGTGGCAGCCCCCATACCTCTGAATGCGGATACTCTGGTCCTGGTGGCCCTGGGTGGCAATCATCACATCTGCCTCATCCAACACGAACACCTTGATCTTCTTGGGATCTATGAACTTCAGTTTGGAGCACCAGTCCAGCACGGTGCCAGGTGTGCCGATGACGATCTGCTCCGAGATCTTCTGCCCTCTCTCCACTGCCGAGACAAGAAGGAAGGGCTGCTCTAGGTGGCTGTGCAGACTGGGAAATGCTCTGGCCCTCTCTCACCCAGCTATTGCACCACCTGACTGCTCTGGTGCACCTGAGGAGCACCACTCCCTCACTACTCCTGTTGGTGGTGTTCACCCTTACTCACGTTTGTTGCCTCGAACAGCGTATGCAAGTTTCAGCTCTGGGTAGAAGTTTCCCATCTGTTCAATCACTTTTCCTGTTTGAAGTGCCAGCTCGTACGTTGGGGAAAGGCACAAACACTGGAGGAACAGAAGGATAACAAGTGAGGTGATCAACATCCAGGGCAACACTATCACACTTGCTTTTAAAAATCCTTGTTGAAGTTTTCTTCAAGACAAACATGCAAGTGGCTGAATGGTTTCTCAACCATCCCATGAGGAAATGTGATTTGAAAAGTACCTCTCCAGGCATTGTCTGCTCTGTTGTCAGAGTTACCTTTTCTTCCACCCCAAACCCACTTATCCAACCCCCTTCAGCTGCACTACTTCTCTGATTTAAGTCCTCACAGAAAGATTTAACTCCTCACAGAGCAATGGCATTTGTGATCACAGAAAGATTTAACTCCTCACAGGAACAAGCTTTGAGAAAAACCCACAACTTTTGCATGGAAAGCATTTTGATAAATCCCCAAACCTCCATCCCCTTTAAGTTTAAAGAAATAACACCATAGCTCCATCAAGCCATGAATTTACAGCTGAAGGCCTCCCAGCAGGCTCTTCACTAGATGGCACTGCACCACCAGGGAAGGCCCCAAAACAGCCACATCCCATAAACTTTACCTGTGGATACTTGTTGCCAGGCTCAACCCTGCTGAGCATGGCCAGGACGAAGGCAGCTGTCTTGCCAGTACCGGACTGCGACTGCGCGATGAGGTTCTGCGGGCTGGGGGCACAGCAGGCACAGCTCACAGGGGAAGCACACGGTGCCATTTGAACCCTAGCACATTCACCCCTGCTCTGCATCCATGGCCAGATGACCAGCCATGAATTACTTCCTGCCCAACACTCTCCTTCAGTGTTTCTCACTTACAGAGATTTGCAAGAACTGTGGCTATTTCCCACTAATCTCCCATTTCACATCTTCCCCAGTGTCTCAGTACCTCACACGTTCCAGCTGCAGAGAGGGAAATCAGCACCTCAGCTACTCCTGCCCACCCAAGATTTCTGAGCTACTTCACATTATTTCTTCCCAAACTAATGAGGAAAATGGCAATGACCTCCCAAACCCCACAGCACTACATGCTCAGTAACGGTCCTAGGAAAAGGACAAATCCAGGGCTCCTGTCACATAGTTAATAACCACAGAAACACTGTGGCATGGGAACCCTTTCTCCATACCCTGAGAGTTTCTCCATCACCGTCCTCCCACCCAAAATTCAGGAGCACCACACTGAACCTTTCAAATCCTTCAAATCTGGGAGAGAGCAGAAAGAATGTGTACGTACGGTTCAGCAAGCATCATGGGCAGGGCATTCTCTTGGATCTTAGATGGTCTGTTGAAGCCCATGGCATAGACTCCTTGCAGGAGCTGTGGTTTCCTGAAAAGAGAAATTTTTATATCATAACCTATTTAAGTCCATTTTTCATTTGTGTACAAAAAGGTGCAAAAAACCCTGAGAAGACATCCCTGCTACAATCCTACCCATGGAATAACTATGGTCAGCACCTGGAAGCTACAAGTGACAGCAGGAAGTCTGGACAGGAAGCTTTGTAAAAACCCCTGGATTTAGCAAGTCAGCCTGCATGTCCCAGCTCCAGGGCAAACCCTGTGTCTAAGGCCAGTACTGCTTGTTCCAAAGCAGCTTTTCAGACAATCCAGGAATCCCAGAGCAGAAAGCACTAATCCTGTCCTTCAGGCCAATCTCATTTCCTCAGCCATGTCTAATCTTGGTGCCAAAATTATCACTCCTCGATGACTCAGACACGGGACAAAGCGTGAGAAACAGGAAAAAGGGATCATGAGATCCTTGCAAGGACTTCAGGAAGTCGTGTGCATTCTGTAATGGAGCTGAGCAATGCTGGCTCAGGTAAATGACTGATAATTAGCTCAGTTTGCTGTGGCTACACTTTGTGATGCATGGCTGCAAGGCAGCCCTCACACCCAGAGCTGTGTGGTGACACCACTGGCCAGCAAACTCTCCTCTGCTGCTTTCTCTCGAGGGAGCTTTCTACTCTCAGCAACACTCATGTAGACAAGAAGACCTCAGAACAACCTAAATCCAGGTTATGGTGCTGGAAACTCTCAGCTGATGACCCCCAGCTGCTCCCTCGATGCTGTGAGTGCTCTCAGAAGGGCTCTCCTTTCAAGGCAGGTTACATCCTGCCCACATTTCCCACTGCAGTAACTCCCTATCAGCAGAACATGCTTTTGCAAAAATCCTGTATTACTTTCGATAGCTGGAACAAAAGCTCTTTGAAAACATAACCTTGTGCTGCTCCAAGCAAGGACAGACAAAGCCCAACTCTGCACCAGTTGCCAAGGATACCTCGAGTCATAACAAAATGAAGACTCAATTAGGCTGGCTGTCCCTGTCATTAACTCCCTGGGATTGTTTCCCTTTTGAAACACAGGAATGAATTAGTCTAACAGGCACTGCAGGACCTCAGCTTCTTTTTGTAGACATTGAACCACGAACATTAACAAAGCAAAACATCCTGGCATTTCATGGGGAGAAGGCTCTTTAGCTCCCATTTTCCTGCAGAGCTTGTAGAGCAACAAACTTGAGATCAGTGCAAGCACAACAATCCCAACAGGAGGCAATCTTCAGCACATTAATACATATTTCCATCAACTGTGCCTTAAATACAGTTATCATCCCTTGAAAGCTGCACTGGTAGAAGTTTTCAGTGGGAAGGAAGTCAGAAAATGCTGGTCTCTCCAGTACATAAATCCAGTATTTCTAGAAAAGATAAGGTTTTGCCTTTGTGCTGTTCACTGCCGTTGTTTCAGATGGAAACACCCACCATGCACCCAGATAAACCAACTCTCCTTGCATTTAAATAACACAAATGATGCACTCACTTATTAATGACAGGTTGGCAGTAACCTGAAACACAAACCCATCTACTTTCAAGTGGTATCTCCTGTGCAACCAGGGAATTTTTCAGTTCCAGTTACCTGATAGGCTCCAAACTCACATCTGCTCTGGCAGTTTTAGCAAAACTGCTCTCTCTCCCTGAGCTTCCAAATAAGGCTCCCCATGACAAATTGAAAAATGCAGTTATAAGGAAGCCTATTTAATAGATCTGATCCCAGGATTTAACAGCTCCACGCAGAGAAGGCTCTGGCTCATCCCAGCAGGCACTTACAGGCGCAGCTCCTCGAAAGACTTGACAGAGTAGAGGGGTGATGTGGGGTCCCTCTGCAGCACCTCCACCTGGTTTGTGGTGTCCACCAGGTTACTGCGGATCAGCTTGTTCAGTAAGGACTGGGCAGCTCTGTCCTCTGGGAAAGGAGGTGCAAAACATAAATCCATCAGTCATAGCTTGCTCCAGGTCCTGCTCCCACTGAACTCCTGAGCCAGCTAAAAGGGACAAAATCCCTCCAAATACTGAAATTCTTCATTAGAGTGTAATGGCTTGAAGAGCTCAAACATCCTGGATGAGACACTGAGAGATCCCAGAGATTTCCCCATTTAACACTCAGGAGGAAAAATCAAACAAGCACTGTTCTAAGGGGGACTTTAACAGACACAGATACCTGCTTATTTAAGATTATTTCAGCTTAGCATCTACCTGGGACAGGATCAGGCCTCCTCAACCCTCACTCTGACAGGTGTGCAGACACCTCCTAGGGTTTTATTTTTAAGGAAAGCATGAGGATAAATGGTACTTTAGAAAATTTCAGGGCTGAAACACAAGGGCTAAGGATAAAGGAGATCCAAACGAGGTTAAACTGCTGCACTTTGGGGTTTTGCTACTAAATCTGTTTCCTAAAACCACCTTCTGAAAGAATTTGAGCCTTTACCCACCTCTGAACAGCCACTGCATAAGTGCAACTTGTTGGTTGCTACAGCAATCCCAGCTCCAGGTTATCCAACTGCTCCTGTATCCAGTCCTGCCTGGAGGATACTGCTATCCCCTTATTTCTCTCCACTCTAATCCAGGAGTCTCCCAAGTTATTACAGGACACAATGCCTTTAAAAGTGTTATGGAGGAAGGACATGTCTTACAATTAAGTCCTTGGGGCAGGATACAAGATCAGCGGTCCTGAGACATAAGGCAGACTTACTTTAAGTATATATTAAATCAATATAATTTAAATTAAATTAAATTAACTTACTTGCCAAAGCTTTTTTTTTTTTTTTTTTTTTTTGTCAAGAAAGCACTTACCCTTCTCCTCATCCTCCGTCTTCTCCACATTGTCATCTGCCTTGACAACGGCACCTGGATTGGGATGGTTTAGGTTTAGGGGGCACAGGTGAGTTCAGGCCTCAGGGACAGCCCACACCCCCAGAGCTTTGGAACATCCTGGGAAAAGCTACAAAACAGCTCATTCTCCTGAGGAGAACTGCACTGTTGTGCAGAGAAAACCCAAGCTCCAGCTCCAAGTGGAGTTTAGCAGCCACACCAACAGATTTTGCTCACACAGCTCCCTGGGACACCAAAATTTTTAGTCTGTGCTGCTGCTTAATCTCAGCTCTTCTGGAATCTCATGATTTATCAGGCATTTACTTTGGCAGCAGTTATGGCTCTGAACCCCCACAGGGAAACATTCCACCCTTTCCAAGCCCATCTATGCAGCTGGAACTCACCATTGGCATCTGGTTTGGTTTTTTCATCCTTCAGGTGTAAAGTGCTCAGCTAGAAATGAGGAAAAACACAAAATCAGAGAAATTCAAATACAGCTCCCTATATTCTAATTCCAGCCTGGAAAACCTGAGCTTTGGATTTATCAAGTATTGCACAAACTCTATTCAATTGGAAGGGATGAAGATACAAGAGGAATGTGATTTCAAGAGTTTTAATACAACTATTTCTAAGCAGGAGTTTTAACAGAAACACAGGCTGTAATGAAACACAGGGAAGTGGTTATTTTCTGTCCTGTAGTCTCCACTCCCTAATGGCTCTGCTGATGGAAAATGGGAGAAAATCAGCATTCCAGGATGGAAACAGGATCCTTGCCCTGTCCTGGCTGGCACAAACTGCCCCAGGATGAATTTGTTTCACCACCTGAGATGTGCAGGGAGAGCAGCCCCGAGGGTCTTCCCACATCCAGGGGCTCAGTGACTGTTCTGTGCCCAAGCACAGAAAAAATTGAAAACAATTTTTCCGAGGTACATCTGTTTCTGAAGTTACATATTTTCATTAAAATAATATGAGAGAAAGAGATTTTTTTTTTTTTTTTTTTTTTGGCTGGGGGAAGCTGAGGCTGGATGAGTGCCCGAAGCGCTGCACTGTCTGGATGGAGGGTGGGGGGGATCGCAGGGACGTCTTTGCCTTTTGGATACGCAAAAAATAGATGAAGGAGAATAAATTTTTTTAATGATGGTAAATAAATAAATAAATAAATACAAATTGGGGGGTTTTGTTATAAAGAAAGAGCCCAAGCCCAGAGACAATCGGATACCCCGGGCCCTCCCTGCCCCCACGGCAGAAAATGGGGCGAAAAAGGGTTTCTGCCATCGCTGTTTTCTGTGAGGAGGCGGCGGGGGCCGCGCAGCCCGAGGGACCCCGCGCCAATGGATCGGGCCGGGCCATCCCGAGCCCCGCGGGCCCCGGCGCGCACTCACCGACTCGGCCGCCGCCTCCTGCTCGTCCACGGCCAGGGCCCACGAGTCGGTGGCCATGGCCGGCCCGGGGTGGCCGCAGCAGCCGCGATGGCGCCGGGCGGGAGCGGCGCATGCGCACAGGCCCCTCCCCGGCCCCGCCCGGCCCCGGGCGCCGCGCACCGCGGCCGCGCACGGGCGTTCCGGGGCGGCGGGCAGGGCCGCGCGTTCCGGGGCGGCGGGGACTGGTGCCTGGGCCGTGTGGGGCTGACATCTGTGGGCTGTGCTCTGTGGGGGTGAGCCCTGGGAGGTGTGGGGGGTGTGGGGGTGACTCTGTGAGCCCTGTGTGCTCTGTGGGGCTGTGAGCTCTGTGCTCTGTGGGGCTGTGAGCCCTGTGTGCTCTGTGGGGCTGTGAGCTCTGTGCTCTGTGGGGCTGTGAGCCCTGTGTGCTCTGTGGGGCTGTGAGCCCTCTGTGCAGTGTTGGCTGTGAGCTCTGTGGGGCTGTGAGCCCTATGCAGTGTGGGGCTGTGAGCTCTGTGGGGCTGTGAGCCCTGTGTGCAGTGTTGGCTGTGAGCTCTGTGCAGTGTGGGGCTGGGCAGTCAGGTTCCCTGTATGTTGAGGGGGCCTGCAGTCAGGGGCCCGGTTCCCTGAGTGCTGTGGGGCTGAGATCAGCACCCTGCTATGATCTGGGGTCTGGGGGTCAGCCTGTGTCTCACCTGATGTGGGGCTGTGTGACATGGCCATCCCTGGGGGTCAGGCCCTCCATGTGGTGTGGGGCTGGGGCTGTGCCCCCTGTCTGGTTTGGGGCTGGGGGTCAGGCCCTGCTGTGCTATCTGGTGTGAGGCTGGAGCTTCTGTTTCCCATGGAATGGAGTCCCTTTGGGAGCCAGGGCCAGGGAAAATCACACAGACAGTGTGACATTTGTGAGGGAATGCAGCTCCATCTCTGGAACAGGGATAGAGGTGAAAGCAAGGTAGTAGGATGAGTCATGGAGGTACAGAAGTGACAGGAGCTGCAAGAGTCATTTCCATCCTGTCTCCTGCTCTAGGTCAGGAGCTGGCTTAGAGCCAGTATCAAACCTGTTCTTTAAAGGTCCTGGAATAAAGAGGAGTAAAAGGAAAAGTAGAAATGAAAGAAGTGTCAGAAGAGCCTGTGGGATTTCCTCTCTGGGCTGCTGTTCCCTTCCTTGAACCTTGTTTGGCAGAGCAGCTCTCAAGGAGGATCTGAATTTGTGTTTTTATTCCATGCAGCAGAACCAGTAAAATGGCCAAGCCTGCAGGCATCAGCCACGAGTGCCCAAACCAAGGATTAGTTCCCTGACTCAATATTCCCCCTCCCCTTTAATGGAGACACTTCATTTGTTCCCACAGCCTGAAACTTCCATCTGAGCTGTTATTTCTTTCTGTGCTGAGAAATCTTATCCCAGGCAGGCCTGGACCCTTCACTATTGCTCTTCACACCAACCATGGTTGGTTTTTCCTTAAAACTAAACCCCATCATTATCAAACATTGTCGTCTGATGTTTTTCCCATCAGATGATAATTCACTTTCTTGCTTGGAAGTGGTAGCTCTGTGTCCCTCAATCTTTGGGGATCCCTCCCCAGCCCCACAGGTGAACTTTGGGGTCTGGCAGCTTTATTTGTAGAGGTGACATCATGGCATTTTTTTTCCATAGCAACAGGAGGATGCTGAGCACAGGAGCTGAATGTGAGGAGATTTTCAAAGGGAACAGAAAAAGCATCCAAAGGCAAGTCTGAGACATTAATTAGTTAATTAGGATAAAAATAAAGATGGATGTGGGAAATCCCAGAGGCTGACAGGCTCATGCTTCCAATTTAATGTTTTCTTGCAGACACACCTCCCATAAGCACATTTAATTGGGATTAGTCCCATTTTAGAGAGGGGAAAACAGAGGCACTGAGAAGACAACTGTGATCAGGCAACATTGGCTGGGGGCAGATCCTTCCAATGCCTTCTTCCTGCTCCTTGGCCTTGGCTGCAGTAGTTCCTTGGGATTTTCATGGCTGTGCAGCCTGTCAGTGAGGTGTGACTGTGGTGGGTGTTTCTCTGTTCTGTCCATGAGGAAGGACTTTTCTCCTCAGTCTCTGGAGCAGGAATGGGCTCTTGGAGGTGTGGGTTTCCTGTGGGTTTCATGCAGGGTCTTTGATTTTGCTGGAGACTGTGCTGTCATATAATTCCATATTTATTCATTTAAACATGAGATAAATATTCAAATTAATTTAAATAAATGCTTAATTCCCCTCATCAGCAGACTTTGGCTGTGCTGGAATGAGAGATCTCCCAATGGTGGAGGTTGGATGGTGGAATTTCATTGGAATTACCTCTATTTCTTACACACCAAACAGGTCACACACAAACCTGCTGCAAGGAAGAAAAGGAGGATGAAGAAAAGGAGGAAATGAAGGAGGAGAATGAGGAAGAGAAAGAGGAGTAGGAGGCAGTCCCTGCCCAACCCTGTCATCACTTTTAATCATCACAGTCTCCCAACAGGGTGATTATTTGTTTCTTCAGAGCATTTCAGGCTGAGGAAAATGGCATTTACAACAGAGCATACATGGAGATCATGGGAAGTGCTTGTTGATGTCCATCCTGCAGGAGATTTAGTTTAATATTGGGGGTCTTCTTCAGTTTTGAGCCCATCTGATTCTCCCAGCACAAGAGCACTGCACTTGCACACTTGAGTGAGCTGGATAATGACCCTGGAAAGCCTGTCCTGTGCTTGGCCAGTCCCAGAATCCACCCAGGCATGAACCAGGACTGGAAATACTCCTCTGTGGTGGTTAGAGATGCTTGCTGTTCCCTGGCCCCAGGTGGGTAAAGCCACAAGCTTAGAGATGGCACTTAGGTGACCTCAAATGCTATTTTTAGCTTGTCCTCTCCTCGATTTTGCCTCATTTATACCCATCCCATTCCCCCCTGCTGCTCCCTGGGAGGGGCTGGCCCTCATCCATGGTGGGGTGTCCTGGGCAAAGCCAACCTGGAGAAGATGAGGAGGAGCAAACACCAGCTGGAGGCCCCTGTGAGCTGTTCTGGGCAGCACTTTTGATCAGCTTATTGATGCCTGTGGTGATGCAGCTTCAGCATCAGCACTAAATATTAATTGCCCCCAAAACAACTCCATGTGCCTCATGCACCATGTCACATGCTGTCACATCTTCTAAATAAATACCCTGCTGCTACCACGTTTGTTGGTTTGAATCCCAGGATTTCTCCTGGTATATGTTATTTTCTTCCTAGAAGCCACAAGCTGTGGTAAACAAACATTTACAGGCTCTGGGAACACGGGACATGGGTTTTTCCATGGCTGACTTATTTGTCTGGCAAGAGCCATAAATTCTGGAGGTTCAGGGCTGAAGTCAGCCCTGGGAGCTGGGCTTAGGAAAAAAATTCTTGAACAGGCATTTGTTTGTGGAGTTTCTTGCTGTTTCCTCTAAAACAAATTGTTCTTGGGGAACAAGATGGGTCATTAGGGATGCCACATGTCTGCTCATCCTGACCCTGTGGTGTGGATGTGTCCTTGGAGGCCAAGGGGAGAAAGAGGAGCTTTACCCTCGGTGTGCTCTGACCCAGGCTCGGTGTCCAGCTCTGCTTTGGGACAGTGTCCAAGTCTGTGCCCCTCCAGCTGCCTCAGTTTCCCCTTTCTGCAAGTTGTTTTTCCTGGGTTTAAGGGTAAGTTGCTCAGGGCAGGGACTGTATCCCACCAGGGGCATCCCCCAGTGACAGCACTGCTCCTGTGGGGAGGGTCCTCCTAGACCCCCATGGGTGGGGACTGTGGTTGAGGGGCTTTGGGTGCTCCTGAGGAGGAGAGGGTGCATGAGCTGAGATGGGAATGGGGGCAACAGCAAGGGTGGAAGAGAGATCCAGCCTAGGGCTGCAGAGGAGGCCAGTGAGTGGTGATACATCCTGATTTTGGGGGGCTTTAGGCTGCTTTCCTTCCTTTGAAAGAGGAAGGGGATGACAAAGGTGAATGCGGTGGGTTCTTCCCCTCCCAGCAGCTGCTGCGGAAAATGCCGGGGAGACAAATTGTGGGGATGGGTAAGGGCAGTTCGCAGCCTCTTTTTCCCAGCAGCCTGCCCAGCTCGGGGGCATCTCCTCCGCCCGGATGGGCTTCGCCCCTCGCCCTTTCCCTCCCCTGCAGCCCCCGGGCTCAGGAGGGGAGCGAGGGGAGGGGGAACCGCACGGTGTTCGGGGGGATTGTCATGGTTACCTCCCCGGCAAAACAAATGGCTCCACTGGGTGATGATGATGATGATGGTGATGGTGACCCAGACAGCTCCGGACACTTTGAGTCAGCGGTGGGGAGCGAGAGACCCACCCTGGGGATGCGGAACCCTCATCCCAGGGGAGCCGGGCACCCTCCCGGCTCCGGGCACCCTCCTCGGGGGCACATGTTGCTGCAGCCGGTTCGGTAAGACCCTCCCGAGCCCCCCGGGACCCCCCGGACCCCCCGGTTTCCTCCAGCCCCGGTGCCCGTGGGGAGGGTCCGGGGGTGAAACCACCGGTTGCTGAGGTGGCTGGTGGTGCAGCGCTCCCCCACCCCGAGCCCCGGCGCTTGCTCCTCTCCCTCTCTCCCTCCCTTTCCCTCTCTCCCTGTCTTCCAGACACAGCGCTCCGCAGCCGTGCCTGTCGCCTTCGGGATTCCTCCTGCCCCTCCTGCCCCCCCAGCCCAGCCGCAGAGGGGCTGGAAGAGTGGGTGAAGTTGCTCCAACCCCCCCAATCCCCTTCTTCCTTCTCCTCCTCCTCTCTCCCAGAAAAGGTAAGAAAAGCAGTGGCTACTCTCCAGTTGCTCCTGCACCTTTTTAGCTCCGCAGGGGTGGGTGTGAGGGGTGTGTGTGTGTGTCACTTCCCAAGGCTGTGCACGATCCCAGCACAAAGCCGCTCACTGAAGAGATCCCTGTCATAATATTTGTGCAGGCACAAGCCCACACTTTGCAAGCTGCTGCTTCCCAGCCTTGCTTTTTTCCCAGCTGGATGGTGAGTCCCGGAGCATCCCATCCCTCCCCAAAAATTGTACAGACATTAGTAGTGACTGTGTCTGTCTCCATGCAGGCAGAGGATAGGGGTGGATGGGGGGGTGATGCTGGGGATGCTGTTGCTGTCCTGGGCAGCCAGGTGGGATAATCCGACTGTGGACACACTGTCTGGGGAAGGAGGAGTGACCTTGGCAGGGTGAGGGGGGTTGATCCCCCCGGTAAGGGTCAAAACACTGAGACCTGGCTGGAATCCACCACACTGGCTGGGGCAGGGCAGGACAGGGCTGGATGGAGAAGGGCTGCACTGCTCCTGGGGGCCCTCTGTGGATCCTCCTTGGATCTGGATGCACCCCAAGCAGGAGGCAGGCTGCCTGGTGGGTTTAGCCCAGCTGAGGGGTGTCTGGGACAATACCCCCCCTCTCTGGCTCAGCTCAGGGATCTTCCCCCAGCTGTGAGCCCGGCGAGGTGGGGGTTAACTAACCCCTGTGTCAGAAATGTGTGATAAACAGCTCTAGGAAGGGGCTGAATCCTAATCTGTGAGACCCAGCTCGGGGCCAGGCTGGTGGTCCAAGACACTTGCTAGGGTTATAGCTGACAGGCCCCAAAATCTGCCCCGTCAGTCATGTCCCAGGCTGGCACTGCATCACCTTGAGAAGGGGGACCAAATTTTTCCACTGGGCTCTGGAAGGAGCTGCTGCTTCCCAACCTTTCCCCAGTTTCCATATCTGAGGCCTCAGGGTGCCCTTGGGGCCAGGAATCCTTGTCACTGCCATGTTGTCACCCTTTGGGGGGTCTGCAGGGGCTGTTTTCCTGGTTTTCCATCAAGTGGGATATTGCACTTGCGGACTGAGGCAAGGGGAGGCTGGAGATGGGAGAACAGTTCCTGTAGCTTTTCCTGAGAGTCTCACAGGTCTGCCATGGTGGATCCATGGCTCTTCCACACAGGACAGTGCCATGGGTGCTTTTTCAAACCCCATTTCCTCCTATTGCTTCCTAGAGGTATTTTGGGGTTGATCCCAGTTTGCTGGCCAAGTTTAAGCCTCATGCTTTGGGATAAAGCAGTGGGAGGGCTCCTGCATGTCTTAGTCATGACCTGCAGTGATGTGGGTCAGGTGAAGTCAGGGGTCTCTCAGCAGCACTCTGAGCCTGGCTGCCCCTAAAAACCAGGGAGAATTTCCAAGGGTGACTCCACTTGAGAGCCCTGAAAGTTTGGGAAGCGCAAGGCTTCTCCTGTCTTGGATTTGCAATCAGGGGGGAGTTTATTTCCTCGTGGTGATTGCCCAGGAATGCCGATGGGAGGCTGTGGTGCAACAGGCATCCTTGGCCACCTCTGTCCGCTCGTACATCTCCACAGGGCGCTCCGGCTGTCGTCATCCCGGCGAGCCACTGGATGTCAGTGTTGATTGAGACAGACGACGTGAAAGGAATGTTTTACCCAGCTGCAGAAAACCAGGCATCCTCTGAGCAGTGGGGATGTGCCCAAGGTGTAGCTCGGACTTGGAGGCGACATCTCCAAGGGAACCCGTTTGTGGCCGCTCAGGGGTGACAGCAGGGCGGGGCAGCGATTCAGCCGCTCAAAAATGCGTCTGACACCAGGTGTGGCATCAGGGCTGGGCTGCACACCGATGCCTTCCTGTCCTGCGGGGCAGAGGCAGCCGGGCTGCCCCTGATCCCTGCCCTACAGGCAGCAGGGCCGGGTGGAGCTGGCGGGTTTTATCCCAGCTCCGGGTTTTATCCCAGCTCTTGCTCTGGCTCTCCCTGTCCTGTTGTTGGCTGCGAATGCCACAGTGGTGTGGTACAGCTGGGACCCCAACCCACTCCTGGGAGTCGGGTCCTGCCAGAAGCCAGGCTGTGTGCTCACAGTTTTGCTCTATTTTCCTTTTCAATACACCTCAGAGGAGGATTATTCTGCCCGTGCTCAGACAGATTTTTTTGAGGGCACATCAGTGCTTAGTGACACAGAGGGACACCCAGGAAGCTCCAAGCAGTGCTCCAGGCACCACTTGCTTATTTTCAGGCACCTAAACACCTTTTCCCATCCCATAAAACCCATCCACGGCCTCTGGGGAGTGCTGGGACAGCCGAAGCAGCCCTGTGCAGGGCTGGAGCTGTGCTGGGGCTGTGCTGGGGCTGTGCTGGGGCTGTGCTGGGGCTGTGCAGGGGCTGTGCTGGGGCTGTTCTGGGGCTGTTCTGGGGCTGTGCTGGGGCTTTTCTGGGGCTGTTCTGGGGCTGTGCTGGGGCTTTTCTGGGGCTGTTCTGGAGCTCTGCTGGGGCTGTGCTGGGGCTGTTCTGGAGCTGTGCTGGAGCTGTGCTGGGGCTGTGCTGGGGCTGTGCTGGAGCTGTGCTGGGGCTGTGCTGGAGCTGTTCTGGGGCTGTGCTGGAGCTGTGCTGGAGCTGTGCTGGGGCTGTGCTGGAGCTGTGCTGGAGCTGTGCTGGGGCTGTACTGGGGCTGTTCTGGGGCTGTTCTGGAGCTGTGCTGGGGCTGTGCTGGGGCTGTTCTGGAGCTGTGCTGGGGCTGTGCTGGGGCTGTGCTGGAGCTGTGCTGGGGCTGTGCTGGAGCTGTGCTGGGGCTGTGCTGGGGCTGTGCTGGGGCTGTGCTGGGGCTGTGCAGGGGCTGTGCTGGGGCTGTGCAGGGGCTGTTCTGGAGCTGTGCTGGGGCTGTTCTGGGGCTGTGCTGGGGCTGTTCTCGGGCTGTGCTGGGGCTGTGCTCGGGCTCACAGCCCCGCGGTCCCCGCGCGTCCCTGGTCCATCAGCAGCAGCGCCTTCCCCGTCAGCCGGGCGCAGGAATTGGCCGAGGGGATTGCCTGGAGTGGGGTGATCACGTTTCAGTGTCTCCCTCCCCTCCGAGGCCAGGAAGAGCAGTGCATTGTCATGGAAAGGACGCTTACAAAGAAGGGTGGGGGAAAGCTGGATGCAGCAGCAGCCTGGTGTGCCGGGCTGGCCAAGGGACAGTGTCTGTCTGTCTGTCTGTCTGTCCCCAGCCCTGAGGTGCTCCTAGCTGATGGCATTACAGGTGTACTTTGAGGGCTGAAGGCACAAAGCAGTGGTTTCCCTTTTTGCCAGATGCAGTGTGGGGTCGGGAGGCACCTGGCCAGGTGTGTGGGGTGGCCCCACAGCTGCTGTGTGTGGGAGGCAGGGCACGTTTGGTGGCAGTGAGGGGACACGCTGAGCACTGGGTGGCTCAGGGGTACCCTGTGCAGAGTAAAGCTGTTGGTAATTTTTTGGGGATGCAGGGTCCTGCCAGGTCCCATCCTGAGAGTCAGGCCCTGTGGCCTGAATGGAGGCTGAGCTCACATCCCAGAGCAGCAAAGCAGGGTGGGGAGCAGGCAAGGGGCTGGTGCTGAGTTCCTGGGGGACACAGGGGAGAGATTCCAGCCTTCCCACTGCTCTCCCTCACTTCAGCCTCTCTGCTGCTCTCTCTTTCCATGCTGCAGTCACTTGATGGCGTTGGTGACACAAGCTGAATGGAGCAGCCCCATGGCTCTGCTGGCAGCATCCCCTATCAACGGGTTTTTGCTGGGAAGAACCCTCTGAGCCCCCCTGTCCTTGTGGGGCTGATTTTTTGGCTGGCACAGCAGTGGAGGCTGAGCCCTCTGAGCCCCTTCAGAGCTGCAGGAGGGGTGCAGCTTTCCTGGCTGGATGAAACAGGACAGGGCACAGGGCTCTGCATCACCCCAAGGGTCCCTCAGTGCTTGTCCTGGCCCAGGTGATGCAGAAATCCCTGCTGGCAGAGTGGTTCCCATGGGAGCTCTGTCCCCAACCTTCCATGGGTGAGGAGATGTGAGGGGCTTGGATCTCACCCATGGCTCTGCACTAAGTCCTTGCTTCCAAGCTGGAGTCACCTGGAGCCCAAATTCACCCCTCTGGCAGCCCTGTAATGAATTCCTGCTGTGCCAAGCTGGTAGAGAGCTTCTTCCCATTATTATTTCTTCCCTAAGGTAAAATCATTCCCCCTCCTTCCTCCCCCAGCTGGCATTTAATCACTTCCCTATACCTTGATGGCCTCTGCCACATCTCGAAGTGAGGGGACCTTCATTATCTCTCCCTGTGACAGGTGAATTTTAGCCAGCTCCTGACTTCCCCAGCCCTGTTGGCGTGGCTTGGAGCATCCTGGTGTGGGATGGTTCGGGCAGGACTCCTGTTCATCTCCCCATGGATGCACCCCCACCTCCCTGGGCAGCTCCTGGCACAAGCAGCATTTGTGCTGGAAGGAGGGGTGGGTTAAATGGGGAATGGCTGAGCTTTTTGGCCAGGTTTCAGGGGTGTGCCTTGGGATTGCTGCCCTCCATCATCATCATCTTCGCTGCTGTTCCCTGTGCTCGGTTTCCCTGGCTGCTCTCCCCCACCCTGGGCAGGCCCTCCTGCTCTCCCTGGCTCTCCCTTTTTCCTCTCTCAACGCTGTTTTCCTGCCCGAGCACTCATCGAGCTCGTGGCCTTGATGCCTTCTGTGTCATTTGCATATAAAGGTGGGTTTTAATAACACAGGACTGGTAGGGAATGATAAACTGATATATTTCAGTGCTGCTGGCTTCTCCTGGGCCTTGTAAATCACTGCACAAAGCATTGCAGAGCCAGCCAGAGGGAACTGCTGCCTAGCAACTTCTTCCTCTTCCGCGGGGGAGTGGGATGTGGCCCTAAAAATCCACCTGAAAAGTCTCCTTTGAAACCCTGAGGCTTGGGGGAGAGGGGCTGTAACGGAGGAAAACCTGCTTAGGGAAAAGAGTTGGAATGTAATTGGCAGAAGGAGTCACTTTGCATCTGAATGTGTCGGCTGAGCACAGGGAGGGATGAGTCAGCCCTTTGCAGGAAGGATCTGGAGATGCAGGACGGAGAGCAGTGGCACCTCCCCAAAATCAGCGAGGATGAGGATGGGCAAGGGCATGGGAGGGAGGGCAGGACGATGTCTGGCTCTGCCTGCCTACTCTTCCTTCCCTAGAAGAAAAGAAAACTCTCATGATCATAGTCTTCTCCTGGAGAAAGTTGTTGGTTTGGAGGATAATGAGGATAAAGAGGGACAGAAAAAGATGTTAAGCTGTTCTGCCCAGACTCCAGCAGTGTGGGAGCTGGGACCATGGACCTCCAGGGCTGTCTGTCCCCAGCCAGGGAGGTTTCATCTGAACCTCCTCCCTTGTGCCAGTGGGGATTTGGGGCAAAGGTTTTCCTTGTGTCTTCCCACTGGGCTCTTGCTCCATCCCCATCACTGCAGTCATCAGACTCAGGTCTCACCCTGCCCAGGTCACTCACCTTTCTGTCCTCAGGGCTTCAGAATGAGAGCAGAGCCATGCAAACATTTTGGGCACTCAGAACCCCACGTCCATTCTCACCTTTCTCTCTCCAGCTCCCCACCATCACCCAGAGACCCCAGGAAGATGCCAGGGCTGATTAACTGGGCCACCCTGTCTCGGCTGCCCCTCATTGCGTCCGAGGTGACATCCTGTGTCAGCGGCTATGCCTTTGGGATGACAGCCCTGCTCACCTACCACAACCCAGACCCCCAGGCTTTGGAAGGCAAGTTTTAAGGAGTGAAGCTTGGAATGAGAACTTTAAAGTCAGAATATGGCAGTGCTGTGTTTCTGTGCATGCCTTCAACCTTTAGATGCTGGTGGGAAGCACAACCAAGTGTATTGTGTCCAAATCTACAACTTTTTAGGTGTGAAAAATCCCACAAGTGGGATTTTTTTCCCACTTGGGAAGTGCCAAGAGGGACCTGGCTGGTAGGTCCAGGGAAGAGGTGGGTGTTGCTGACACCCCTCCTGGCTGGCAGGTCTCTTTGTGTACCCCCTGGACGAGGGCACGACTGTGGTGGGCTTCGAGGCGGCCGTGTCCCAGCGCACCGTGACAGTGCAGATCAAAGACAAAGCCAAGATAGATGGCACCTACCTCGACAGCTGCAGCCTCCCCCCTGGAAAAGCTGGTGATGGAAGTGGTGAGGGGGTTGAGGGTGTTTCAGGGAATGTGGGGAGAAAAGGAGGGGAAGGGGAGTGGGGAGGTGACAGGGGATGGCTGGCTGGTGTATGCTGCAGCACCAAGGGGGCTCCTTTTGGGAGGCTGAGGGGTTGTGGTGCTCCTGCCAAAAGTGTCAGTCTTATCCATCTTGAAAAGCACTGCTGCTGCTGGGCAGCCAAAGGAGTGATGCAGAAGCTGGGGCTCTTTAGAGAAAACTGATGTGTGCAGCGGGGGCTTTGGGTGTTTGTTCCAAGGCTGGGAGTTGTGGGAGGCCTGGGAAAGAGCATTTTCCATGCTTACAATACCTGGTGTGGTCCAATCTCTGTGCAGGAAGGATTCTGATGGATGAGGACCTGGAGAGGATTGTTTTTGTGGCCAGCCTGGGCATGATTCCTCCCCTGGAAAGTGTCTCCATCTTCATCAGCACCTCCTCTGAGCTGCAAACACTGCCCAGTGGGGTGGTGAGGGTCCTTCTGCCAGCTGTGTGTGTCCCCAGGGTCCCCCAGCCCAGCCTGGAGAGCACCAGCAGCTTTTCCAGCCACCAGCTCCGATCGTGCGTAAAACCAAGGGTTGGCTCTGTCTGGGACTGATGCTGGGGAATGCAGGGCTGGCTGAGCAGGAGCTGCAGGAGGCTGGAGAGTGGCTGCAGGCTTTGCCTCTGGCAGACCTGCAGTTCCTGGGGGGATAGAACATGTTCACAGGTTTGATTTGGATTTATCTCCCTGCAGGGACAAACAGCTCTGCGGATCGGGGAGCCCGGAGCAGGGGAGCAGGTTCTGCCTGGCTCAGCTGCTGGACAGTGAGGCCACCAACCCCTTTGAGTATGAGTTCAGCTTCCAGCTGGAGATCCGGGGGCCGTGCTTGCTGGCAGGTAGGAGCACTGGGGCTGTCCTGCTGCACAAGGCTGGTTTCTCACCTCCCCAAGGCAATGTCCACACTCCTCCTCCTCAATGTAAATCTGTTGGCAACTTAACTGTGCTGGGGTGGATTTACCAGTACAGGGCCGCTGCTAACGTGGGCTCCTGTCCCCTGCTGCCTTGTCATCTCTTCTCCCTGGTCTCCTCCTCAATCCCTGCTGGCCCCTGGGTTTCCCTGGGCAGGAGTTGAGAGCCCCACACACGAGATCCGAGCGGACGCCGACCCCTCGGCTCGCTCTGCCAGGAGCATCGTGATCACGCTGGCCACCAAACACACCTTCGACAGGCCCGTGGAGATCCTCATTCATCCAAGTGGTAGGTGGGCTCTGCTCCCCCCCTGCTGCTCTTGCCCCTTCCTGAGATCCTCATCTGTAGCTCTGGAGACAGCTGGGTTAGTGCTGGTTTTGCAATGATTGTCAAGGTTAGGCTTCCCAGGAGGTAATCCTGGCCCCTTCCACGGTTTTCTGAACTCCCCAAGCTCACAGCTACTGTTGTTTTCCCAACCAAGGGTGCCTGCATCTCTGCCAGACCCAAAGTGTAAGCACAGCTGTTCTTCACACAATTCTCTGCATTTCCAGAGCCCCACATGCCCCATGTCTTAATGGAAAAGGGTGACATGACCCCTGCAGAGTACGAACGACACCTGAAGGGGAAGAATGATTTCATTAAAGGCACGAGGAAAGACCCCAGTGCCAAGAAAAAGGTGAGAAACACAAGCTGCAGGTGTTGGCTGAGGCTTGCCATGGACTGGAGCTGAGCTAGAGGATGATTCCATGTTTCAGCATCAGATATTACACTGTCCCAATGAGACCTGCAGCATCCTCCCTCAGAGAGGGGCTTGTGTGGAGGGAGAGGGGAAAATTCAGCAGTGCTGCTGATAAACTGAGAGGGGAAGGAGCTCTGAGATGGTTATTGTGTGTATAATTAGTGCTAGTCTAGCATAGCATAATTAGAGAGGTGCATTGTGATACCATTAAGGGTATTATAATTATTGCAATGACATAGAATAAAATATTCTTTTAATTGCTCAGTAAATGTTTACTGTTTCTGGGTAGCTGTCAGAAAGAAAGAAGTGATTTTCCTCGGAATAATGAGATGAACTGAAGACAAGGTAGGAGAGACTTCTCTTTGTTCTGCTGAGCAGCAAAGAGAAAAATATCTGTGCTGGGATTTGTGCCTCGTCTTCCAGCAGTTCTGAAGGAATGAGTGACAGCCCAGCACTTTGGCATGTCTGGGATCAGTGGAAGGGAGCAGACAGCTCAGAGTCCTCCTGATTTCCAGGGTGGGTGACTTCCCCTAAGGCACAGGTTGTGCTTGTGTGACCACAGCTGTTTTACACAGCCAGGGCTCTCCTGTGTGCCCAGGGATGCTCATTGTCCCCTAAACTCCTTCTCCACATGTCTGACCCCGGGTTCCTCTTGGCAGCTGTCCCTGACCCGTGCTGCTGAGATTTCTCCTTTCACCAGAGACTTGTCAACCCTCCTCTCTTCCCTTCCCTTTGCCCTGCACTCTCTCTGTCAGGGCTGGGACTCTGCAGGCATCTCCTCTAATTGTGTTCAGTGTGTGGCAGGTGGAACGAGATGAAACTCCCACGCTATGCCTCAGATGGCTCCCTAATTATTTCTGCGTCTTTAGCATGTCAAATTATCTAAGGAGGGATCATTCTGGAGACATTTCCCTGCAGGAAAGCCACCTGTGCCCCAGGAGGACTGGGAAACTACTGCAGGGAGTAGAGGAAATGCCTGGAATACCTGGGGTAGATGATGGGCTGGAATTGCTGCTGCTCAGAGCAGGGCACTGGCCACTTCTTGGCTTAAATTAAATTAGCCCAGAAATTTCAACAGTGAATGATAATTAATTCTCCTCCCTCTGTTATGCAAAAGGCTTGGATGCTGTCAGCTGTAGGTTGGTGGGGATAGATGCACACAGGAATCAACTTTCCTTGACAAAATCTGATTAGTTTACTGTAATTGGATAACGGGTGAAGGAGAACGGAAGGGAGGTGAGGAGATGTTTTCTTTTCTGGCTGACCTGTAGCAGCTCCTCTGAAGTTGTTTACTGAAGATTTGCCAGTAAAATTCCCTCCAATCAGTAAAAAATCCCAAAATATGGGTTCATCCTTATCATACAGGAAATTTATGCTCACCCAAGAGCATTCCAGGGAGTTCTGTGGATGGTCCAGGGCCATGATTCAGTACTTGGACAGAGGCAGCAAGGAACACTCTTGTCTGGAATGTGATAAACTGGAAAAGTTGTTAAAGAAAATAATGTCATATGGCTGGAGGGAAATGGAAATGGAAAAAGCCCTCTGATTCCTCAGCAGCTGATTAATTTATACCCCATAGCATAGAAGGGAAAGGCAGGAGCATGAGTGGGAGCTTGGCTCCTTCCTGTGAGTGGGACCTGTCTTTTCACTGGGTCAGAGAAGCAGCACTCAGACAGAGGAGCTGAAGGCAGAGCTTGTGTGTGTGTGTGTGTTTTGAGCCACAGGGAGTTACTGAGTTTTAGGAAACAAAGGTTGATCATCAGTTCTTAGACTGAGGAATGTGAGTCATGGCTGGAGAAAACAAGCCCAGTTATCTGGGGTCTGGTTTATTCCCTGTGAAACCATGGAGAAAAGCAGCCAGAAAGAGGAGAAAAGAGGCAAACAAAGCCCCTGAGGATCGAGCTGCTGTTGAGGAGCTGTCTCCACACTCAGACCCAGGGATGAAAGGCCATGGCTGGGCTGATGTGAGGTCCTGGAGCTCCCTCCAGAGCAGCTGAGGCCATGAACCCATTACTGCTTGATACACACATAACAGCACATTATAAACCCATCACAAGAGGTTTTTACTAGTTTAATTTTATCCCATTTGTAATGAATACTTGAAATAGGAGGAGAGAAAATGCAGAGAGCCATTGGATCTGAGTGCAGTGCAGAGATCATGCAGGTTCCTATCGAGCCATGGCCAGAGCAGACTGTTCAGCTTTCCAAAGCCTTTCAATCCCTACAAAGAAAAGTGATAAAAGAGGTGGCAGAAAAAGCAGCAAACCAGAGGTGGCAGGAATGAATTGGAGTGCTGAATGCAGCAGATCAAGGGCTGCATCTCACACTTCATTAGTGAGAGACCATGGAGGAAACCCTGGTGTGCCTGGTGGGATGCTAAGCTGTGCTAATGGAGCAGGATTTTGGGAAGAATCTAATGAAATGTTTGGAGAATCAGTTTTCCAAGGTGCTGGGTAGGGCCAGGTCTTTTGATTTCTTCTCCAGGCTTTTATCTGGGTGTGCAGTTGCTCCATATAATCCCAGAATGGTTTGGTGGAAAGGACCTCAAAGCTTATCTTGTCCCACCCCTCCTGTGAGCAGGGACAGCTCTCACTATCCCAGCTTGCTCCAAGCCTTGTCCAGCCTGGCCTTGGACACTTGCAGGGATGGTGAATACTGTGGGTGTGGACAGAACAGGACACTTGGACATTTAGCCACCCTGGTATTGTCACCTCTGGGGCCAGAACAAGCAGATTCTGATCCACAGAAGGCCATGCACTCACATTTTTAGCCCTGATTCCCCACAAATTGAAATGGGGTGTAAAAATCAACTTCTTGAGCTCTCTCCTGCTTTCTTTCAGATGGAAATCATCAGGAAGCGACTGAACAAGGACATCCCCCACCACCCTGTCATCATGCTCAACTTCTGCCCTGACTTGAGGACTGTGCAGCCAGGTCTCAGGAAGGCCCAGGGAGAGTTTATCTTCCTGTTAGACTGCAGCAGGAGCATGAGTGGTGTGAACATCAGCCGTGCCAAGGTACCTGCAGGAGGGGAAGCACCTGCCTGTCAGCAGGGATGAATGAGAGAGAGCATGGGGGTGCTGAGAGCATAAGTGCTCATTATCAGGGGATGGGGGGTAATTATGGGCTGTGTTTTAGTCATCTCAACCATGGTGCTTGTTTGGTACCTGCAACAAAGATGACTCTCCCCCATTCTTTTCCCCTTATTCCTATCAGGACATGAAATGCAAAATTATTTTCTTTCCCTCTTGCTGGCATGTTTTGTGCATCCCTTTTTCAATTCCTCCTGTCTCCAGGAGGGCTTTGGGTGATGGCTGCCTAGGAAGAAACCTCCAGGGAGCTCCAAGGGGAGTGAGGTGCTGACTGTGCATTGAGAGGTTTTGCTGATGGGCACTTCTGTGAACCCACAGAAATGATTTAAACATGAGACATCCCTTTTCTGAGCACAAATGAGCACCAGCAGCCTGGTGGATGGTTAGAGGAGTTGTGTCAAGACCTCTGGATAAAAAATAGCATTGTCAGGATGTTTTGTGGGTCTGAGGTGCCCCTGCCAGGTGTGGCTCTTACCCAGAGCCAGCCCTGGTGCAGGACCCTGCCCTTGGTCTGTTGAACCTCCTGAGGTTCCTGTGGACCCACTCCTGAGCTTGTCCATCCTCTAGCACATCTCCTTTCCCATCTGTCTCCAGTTTCCATGGGAACTGCTGAAGAAGGACAGACACCTTCAGCAACAAGGATTGGGATGCTGGGGAGCCTGCAGATGGTTGCAGCACATCCCCTGGGATAGGGAGGCTGTTCCCAAGGAGAACAGGGTATCTTGGGGTTGTACCCCCTTCCCCCAGCATCTTTAGGAGTCTGGGAATCTTGTCCCAGGGTGGATTTTTGCTTTCCAGCTCCCAGCATGGCTGGGTTTGGGCACCACAGTCTCTGCAGGCTCAGTGGAGGCAGGATTGTCCCCTGGGGATGGGGACCTGCAGGATCAGAGCCCTTCTCTGAGAGGTCCTGAAATGGAAACCCCACCGCAGGAGGGCTGTAGTAACAGGAAAAAGCTGATCCCCTTCAGGAAAAAATATTCTGAGGGAAATTTTGGAGGAGATACCTCAAGGGAGAAACCCACTGTCCCTCCTTTGAGTGTCCCATCCTTGTTTGTCACTCACAAACATCAGGAACCTTGCAGCAGGGGCTGTTCTGAGAGGGTTTGGGTGGGTTTTGGTTGGTGCAACCTTCTGCATCATCCTCAGCTGGCTGGATGCATGGCATGACAGGCCTTGGAGCTGTGCAGCCCCAGGATGCACTCAGGGATGGGGTGGAAGGGTCCATGAGGAGCAGGAGGGCATCCATCCAAAGCAGCTGGAGTGGAAAATTCAGGGATTTAAATTTCCTGCAGCCAGTTCCTTTCCCACCCTGATGCAGCCAGGGAGAAGAGCCAGGCTGTGGTAGTGCTCGCTGGCAAAACTGCACTAATAATTGGGAATTGACTTTTCTAGAAGCAAACATCCCTCCTTATTGAGTTGCCATATAGCTATGGAGTGCAACAGGATCAAGATCAATATTTACAATAAGAAGCAATAAATCTTTCTGCTTGCTGGAATAGCAAGCAGGCTTTGCTTGCCCATTTTGGGAAGCGCTTTAAGAGAAATATTTGGAAATTTGTATTTGTGTATTTGTAATGAGTTCCAAGATGGGATGTCAGCAGTGAGATCTGGAAGAGCCAGCATCCCAGGAGCCATCTGGGAGCAGTGGTATAAATATATCCTCGTAGGTTTGAGATAACAGCTTGGATTTGAGTACTCCAGAGCCTGTTAAAGGGCAGCCCTGTTCTTGCACATTATTCCACTGATTTTCAGTGCTGCAGCTCTGAGTCTTACAGGCTTTGGGAGCTGGGCTGACCTGGCACCTCATCCCTGCTGGACCCAGGCAGGGGCTTTGCTGTGTCCCTCTGTGGTCACTTGGTCTTTGCCACTGGTAGGACAATTCAAGGAGGCTGTTTGACCTTGGCAGCTCCTCCAGGGGCTGGCTCGAGGGTTTCTGCTGCCCTAGGCAGACTGGCAGGAGTCTGCCTTGATCAGCATTTAAATAGAACTGAGCTGCTCCTGAACACTTTGCTTTACATTTTGCTTTAAATAAACACTTGCTTTAAATGGGCCTCCTCTCCTGCCACATAATTGCTCCTACAAGCTCAAGAGCTCCTTAGGCAGCTCTTGCTCAGTTGCTGTGATCACAAGCTCTGTCCTGGACTTGTCCACAATATCACTGTGACAATTCAAGTTGCTCTTGCCTTATGTAAAGCCCAGGAATAGGCACATTAGATAACCACCTCTGGTAAAGAAAATAGCTTAAAACTGTTGTCTCCCAGTTATTTTAACTGAAGCCAGCTATGAATACAAGAGAATTGGGGATGAGGGAGGCTTTTCCTTTTGTGTAACTTAAAGCTGTTTGTTTATTTTCTCCAACTTTAGGCATTCAGATGCATTGCATGTCGCACTTCTCAATTTCACACTCTGCTTCTCACCCACCAGCTCTGTGCTGCAGCACTGTGTTGCCAGCACAAATTGAATCCCTTAAAAACAAACAGAAAAAATTGTTCAGTTCTTTGTTGTCCTTTTTTTCCCAAAGACTCCCCATTTTCCTCACTGCTTCAGGTCCCAAATATCATCAAGGGGCTTTGAAAAGAGTGGGGGCATATGGAGGCATGGGAAAGCAGCAGTTGGTTTGTTGTCAGATGAAGGTGGGAATAAGGTGGGCAGAACTTTTACTGGTGAAGTTGGGGAGTTGGGGCAGCCAGGTAGAGTCCAAGTGTGCTGATGTCTGTTTTCTTTCCACCCCTCAGGATGCCCTGTTGGTCATTCTCAAGAGCCTGATGCCAGCCTGTCTCTTCAATATCATTGGGTTTGGATCCACCTTCAAGAGCCTCTTTCCTGTCAGCCAGGCCTGTTGTGAGGTGTGTGAACCCACAGGCCATAGAATCACAGACTGGTTTGTGTGGGGAGGGATCTTACATGAGCAGGGACACCTTTCACTATCCCTCGGTGCTCCAAGCCCCATCCAGCCTGGCCTTGGACGCTTCCAGGGGCAGCCACAGCTTCTCTGGACACCCTGTGCCAGGGCCTCCCCACCTTACAGTAAATAATTTCCTTATAGTACCAGATCTAGCCCTGCCCTTTTCCAGCTTAAAGCTATTACCCCTTGTCCTGTCACTCCAGCTCTTGTTCAAAGTCCTTCTCCAGCTCACTTGGAGCCCCTTTAGGCACTGAAAGGGGCTTTAATGTCTCCCCAAAGCTTTCCCTTCACCAGGATGAACAGCCTCTACTCCCTCAGCATCTCCTATGGCTCTCCTTGGTGCTTGAGGGTGCTGCTGCTGACAATTCCACCCTTCCTTTGGGCAGGAGAGCTTGGCCATGGCCTGCCAGAGCATCAGGAGGATCCAGGCTGATATGGGCAGCACCAACCTCCTGCCCCCCCTGCAGTGGATCCTGCGGCAGCCCCTGCACAGGGGCCACCCCCGGCTGCTGTTCGTGCTGACCGCCGGGGGCACCAGCCACGCCGGCAGGGCTCTGCAGCTGCTGCGGGGCCACTGCTGCTCCACCAGGTTCTGGGACACATCTGGGGCTCCTTCTGACTCCTTGGTGCTCAGGGCACCTAGCTCCACAGCTTTATAGGCTCCTACTCTGAGCTTTTAGGCTCCTATTTGTTGGGTAATTTTAAATAAGAAAGCAGCGAATAGTTAAAAAGGTTATTTATTACAAAGCACATCAGTCTCAAAAGGCAATAGCAAACAGCAATGGAAAGCAATGGCAAAAGCAGTAGCAATAAGCAAATGGCTAGAAGCCAGAATGGCTGAAAGCAACAATGGCTAAAAGCAACAACTCTTTTAACACATAGTGTTATATAGATTTTTCCCAACAAGCTAAGATACAAACTCAGACCACCACTGTTTAACCTATTTGAATTCCAGTTTCTTAGCACACAGGTTGTGTATAGAACTATACATACAATCTATCATGTTCTAAGAAATGTCAGCAATATTCTTACTGTAGCTCTGTTATGTCTAAGTCCTGTCTACAGTTGTGGTCTTGGAGATTCTCCTGAAGATATCAGTGTGTTTCAACTTTCACTAGAACACTCACTGCTACTTTGGCATTTGAGACTTTTTAATTACTAAAGGCATTAGAACTCACTTTAAAACTTATTCAATCCTTGCACTCTGATTTCTCTCTGAAGCATTCAGAGAGACCCCTGACTCACTGACTCCAACAGTCAGAAACCTGGCCCAGGCTGGGCTGTGCCTCCCCCTGAGCACAGCTCCAGCTCACACCCGTCCCCACTTCAGAGACAGAGGCAGGAGAGATTGCTGCTATGCCATGGGAGAACCTCAAAGGCTTTGGAACGGATCCCAGAAGTTCAGATGCTTTTTAAACAATCAAAAGCAGGATAATTGAGCTGACAACTTCACAGCTCTCAGCTGATGCTTCCTGCTAGGAGAGATTGACACGCCAACAATCTTCCTTGCTTTTTTTTTTTTTTTTTTTTTTTTAAAGCACATCTGGGGCTGGCCCCAGCTGCTTCCAGGATGGGGCTGTGCAGAATTGAATATGCTGAAAGGGAGCAATGTAAAAAGCAGCTAATTTGTGCACGAGCTCCCAGCCTGGCTCCCCAGCCCTGATCACAAGCTGTTCTGGTTTCTCCTCTGCCTCTTTAAGGGGCACAAAACATGTGAAAAATGTAAGAAATCCTGATTCCTCCTCCATCTCTCAGACTTCAGGGTTATCAGGGAAGCTGCTCTGTGGGTTTGTACCTGCACAGAGGTCTGATTGTCTCCCAGTGTAGAGGGCATCCCACCATCCCACCCCTGGCTCGTGGGGAGCTGGAGGGGAGGGTTAATGCAGTCAGAGCTGGAGTGTGGTCTTGGGTGACCCTGGAAGGGAGAGTCCTGGGCATGGCCCATCTTAAAAGAAGATCAGAGCCTTATTTAGGAGAGGTGTGGGACTGGCCTAGGATTTGCAGCCAGCTGAGGATTAAAACCCTCCAAGAGAAAAGCTCTTTGTGCAGATGTAGTTTGCTGCTGAAGGTGCTTTCTTTCTCAGCAGCCCACTGCCTGCTCAAATGCTGTATCCCACTCATTCCCATCCTCTTGGCTTCCTGGCATCTCCATCCCCACCAAGCACTGCCCTCCCTGCCTGGGCTCCAGCTCAACTTCAGCCTTCAGCCCAAACCAAATCCTGCTTCACAGACCTGAGAGTTGGGGAGAGCAGCCTCACCTGGCTTGATCCTCCATCCTTGACAAAATGTTTATTTTCATTGCAAGCAGAGATAATTAATGGATATTTAGTGCTATTGACCACAGCCAGCAGGGAAAAGAGCTGAACTGAGAGCAAAGCAGCTTGTTTGTGTTTGCAGAGGAGGGGAAGGCTTGAGGTCCTGCTGGGAACCCCTGAGTGTCACTGCTGAAGGCTGGTCTTTGGGGAAGGGGTTTGGGGTCTGCTGAGAGGAGGGGGCTGGTAGTTCATAGAACCCCAGAATGGTTTGGATTGGAAGGGACCTTAAAGCCCATCTCATTCCACCCTCTCACCATGAGCCCAGGTGCTCCTTCCATAGCCCAGGGTGCTTCAAATTCTGTCCAGCCTGGCCTTGGACACTTCTTCCCTGGGCACCCTGTCTAGTCCTGCCCTCTGTCAGTGGGAAGCCATTCCCCCTTGTCCTGTCACTCCATGACCATGTCCAAAATCCTTTTCCAGTTCTCTTGGAGCCTCTTTAGGCACTGGGAAGTTCCCAACCCTTCTGCCACCCACCTAAAAGAGGGGCTGGTTATTCTGCTGGACACAGCAGTGGGATAAAGCCAGAGGGAGTTTCTGCCTGAGGGAGTGTGTGGGCTTCATGGGGCTGGATTTTCCTTTGGATCCTGATTTTCCCTGTCCCTTTGCAGGTGCTACAGCTTTGGGATCGGGCCCAATGCCTGCAGGAGGCTGGTGCAGGGTCTGGCTGCTGTGTCCAGGGGCAGCTCCGAGTTCCTGGCAGGGGCGAGAGGCTGCAGCCCAAGGTAGAGCCCCCACTCCCCCTGGGGCTGGAATGATGCTCTGGTTCAGTGAGGGGCCAGCACTGCAGGTTCATTCCCCATCTGACCCTGCCTTCCCATCCCTTCCTCACTGCAGGTGGGTGAGGGTCCAGCACTGCAGGTTCATTCCCTATCTGACCCTGCCTTCCCATCCCCTTCTTACTGCAGGTGGGTGAGGATCCAGCCCAGTGGGTTCATTCCCCATCTGCCCCTGCCTCCCCAGCCCCTCCTCACTGCAGGTGGGTGAGGGTCCAGCACTGCAGGTTCATTCCCCACCCTGGCCCTGCCTCCCCAGCCCCTCCTGGCAGCAGGTGGGCGAGCAGGATGAGGTGAAAGAGCATCTCCATGGGGGTGGGAAGCGTGTTTCCCTTCCCTGGGGCTGGGGGCTGTGATGCAGCAGCTCTCTGCCTTTCAAAGGCAGCTCTGCTGCAGATACAGCCAGAGCAGAGGGACCAGCATCAAAGCAGCCAATTAGTTTTGAAGTCAGGCTCAGCCCTGGTGTTGCTCAGGCGAGAAGGACTCGGGGTTGGAGCGGGAGGAATGTGCTGTGATGGCTTTGCTTGTTAAGCTGACTTTAAAGCCTCTCCATTCCCTCTCTCCCCGTGAAGAGTAAAACTATGTGCTTCAAATCTGGCATAGGGATGGCTCTGTCCCCTGGTGAATGCACTGAGCCCAGCCTGTCACCTGCTGCTTGGCTAAACCCAGAGAGAATTGGGTCTTTAGCTCCTAAATATCTCCAAAAAGCCAGTTTCTACCTTCTTGATCTCTCAAGGGGGAGTTCTGCAACTCCACCCTCTGCAGGGTGGGAGCACACAAAAACCTCTCTAAGACAGAATGGCATCAACATTTCTGATGTAAATCAAAAGCAAAGACAGTGAGGAGAGAGGTGTTTAATAAGAGCTATTAATAAGAGCTTTACAGGCTGTGCAGCTCGGTGCCTTCAGCTGTCTGAGGCGTCAATTAATGGCCTTATAGAACACAGCCTGGTGTGTCTTTCCAAGCCTGTGAAAAAGCAGGGAACAATAGGGAATATTTGAGCTGTTCTGTCTCTATAAATGCAGTGTTCAGTTCCCTTGGTGTGCAGGGAAGCTCGTGTAGATGGCTTGTCCATGAGGTATTCACAGATTTTGGTCTTCTCCACACGTTTAACTGGCAGAGCATTGCTGATCTCTGGCAGTAACTTGTGCCAGCAATGAGCTGCTCCAAAAACATCAGTGTGTGAGTGCTGGGCTTGGAACAGGGGCTGGGGCTCAGACAGAGAAAGCTGACAGCATTTCCTGAGGGCTGGAGGGGAGCAAGGGATGCTGCCTCATATCAGAGAAAGATCCCTCAGGTTCCCACCTTGCTCTGGGCTGGCAGCATGTGTGAGATCAGCCCTGTGCTCCATCACTGTCTGCTCATGGTAAAATTCATGGAATTATGGAGTCATTTAAGTTGGAAAAGACCAACCATTTACCCTCTGTCAGGTATAACTGTGCCAAGGAGATGGGGGTGCTGGGATGGGTGTCAGAGTAGGCTAAGAGGAAGCAGAGTGTCAGGAGAGGGTAGGAATCAGCTGGTGGGTTTGTTTGAGGGAATGTCCCCTTCCCTGCAGCACATGGCATGTGCACCATGGCTCACACCGTGCCCAGCAGGTGTTGAACCTCTGCCCTGCCCTTTGCAGATGATCAGGTCCCTGAAGAAGGCGATGGCACCGGTCCTGAGCGGCGTGTCCGTGGAGTGGGTGTTTCCTGAGAGCACCGAGGTCTTGGTGTCCCCTGTCAGCAGCAGCTGCCTGTTCCCTGGTGACCGTCTGCTCAGCTACAGTGTCATCTGTGACACCTCCCTGTACCTCTCCAACCCCAGATCTGTGAGTCCCTGGGGCTCTTGGGGTGTGTGCAGGGTCAGGGGGTGTCTCCTGCTTCCCAGCTGTGTCCTTAGGGAGGTGATGGGTGGGATTTTGGGGGCAGCAGTGCCTGGGGATGCTGCTGCAGCCTGTCCCAGCTGGGAGCTGTGGACAGACAGGTGTGGAGCTGTTCCCTCTGTGTGCTTCCCCCCAGGACAAGAGGCGGCGCTACAGCATGATGCATTCCCAGGAGTCGGGCAGCTCTGTTTTCTTTCACTCCCAGGAGGAGGGAGCAGGCTCGGAGAGCTGGAGCCACTCCAGAGACTCGGAGGGCTCCTGCCCCAGCAGGCGCTCCCCCGACCGCCTGGGCGTGGGCAGAGAGCCTGGGGGAGAGTCGGACACGGACACGGGTCAGCTTTTCCTCTGTGCATGCCCCTGTCTCTCTAATCAAACTCCTGACACTGCTCCCCCAATTATTTTGCCTGATTTTTACATGTCTGCAGCTGCAAAGAGCTGGAGGAGTTTGCAGGAGAGATGACAGATCTCCTGAGGCTCGAGCAAGTGTTTGGTTTGGATGTTTTATCCAAACCTGTCAGGATATCAAGGGAAGCCCTGGTGAGCTGGGTTCCCTGGAGATTTTCAAAGCAGCTTTAGATTTGGCCGCATAATTATTTACAAGCTTCCCAAGCGGGGTGGGGAGGGGTGGAGTGAGCAAATGGGCTGCTCTGCTCGACCATCCCTGTACCTGCAAAGCAGTTTCAGGCTTCAGGAACCTCAAAACTCCAGTCAGGAGTGGGGGGGAAATGGATGCAAAGCCCTCTCCAGGGTGTCACTCCTCCCCACCATGGCCTGGCTGGGTGTTTGTGTAAGCAGCACATGGCATAAAGCAGCTGGTTGTACCCCAGACCTGGGGAAACCTCTATTACTCATGGGATGTTCTTCCCTTTTATTCCAAGAGGAGCTGTGCTGTGCATCCCCTCAAACTTGTCAAAAGCAATGAGAAATCGTGTCTTTCCAAGGCAAATTTTAGTCTTGCTCTGACAGGAGCGTGTCTGCACTAATTAAATTTCATTAGTAAACCCTTTGTCTTCTCCAGGGAGGTTTGGGGAAATGCAGTCAGGCTTTTTTTGGCTCCTCAGACAAAACCTTCCCAACCTGCTCTCTTGACATCCCCAGGAATGATGAGTGTTTCTATTTCCTTTTGTGGTTTCGTTGCTTTGCTTAAAACTTTGCAGGGCTGAGCGTGGCCCCCTGAGCTTTGGCAGGACCCTGGGGAGGGCTCCCTGCTCCCACCATGAGCCAGGGGGGTGGTGCTGGCTGATCCCACTCCAGATGGAGCTGATCCTCTGTCCCACCATTCAGGAATGGATGTGGAGGCTGTGTCCAGGAGACGGGCGTACAGCACCACCCAAATCTGCGACCACGAGCCTCGCAGGAAGGTGCCCACAGCCAGCGACCCTGGCACAGCCCTGCTGAGAAACCCCCTCCGAAAAACCCACCTGCAGGACCTGCAGCAGCTCAGCCCTGAGCCCTGGCAGCTGGATGGCCAGGTAGGTGATCCCCCACCTGCAGGACCTGCAGCAGCTCAGCCCTGAGCCCTGGCAGCTGGATGGCCAGGTAGGTGATACCCCACCTGCAGGACCTGCAGCAGCTCAGCCCTGAGCCCTGGCAGCTGGATGGCCAGGTAGGTGATACCCCACCTGCAGGACCTGCAGCAGCTCAGCCCTGAGCCCTGGCAGCTGGATGGCCAGGTAGGTGATCTCCCACCTGCAGGACCTGCAGCAGCTCAGCCCCGAGCCCTGGCAGCTGGATGGCCAGGTAGGTGATCCCCCACCTGCAGGACCTGCAGCAGCTCAGCCCTGAGCCCTGGCAGCTGCATGGCCAGGTAGGTGATCCCCCACCTGCAGGACCTGCAGCAGCTCAGCCCTGAGCCCTGGCAGCTGCATGGCCAGGTAGGTGATCCCCCACCTGCAGGACCTGCAGCAGCTCAGCCCTGAGCCCTGGCAGCTGCATGGCCAGGTGGGTGACCCCCCAGCAGGGCTTTGCCTGCAGGTGGAAGCCAGCAAGGAGAAGCAGGAAAATATCAGGTAGAAAAGAGCCTGAGGGAAGGGGCCTGGCTCACACTAGTCCTAAAATATTGATATAGATAACAGATGTAGATGATAGATATAGATAACAGATATAGATTATAGATGTAGATATATAATAGGTATAGATAACAGATATAGATAATAGATATAGATAATAGAGATAACAGATATAGATAACAGATATAGACAACATATATAGATAATAGATATATATAACAGATACAGATAACAGATATAGATAACAGATACAAATAACAGATATAGATAACAAATATAGATCACATATAGATAATAGATATATATAATAGACATAGATAACAGATATATATAATAGATATAGATAACAGATACAGATATAGATAGTAGATGTAGCTCTGCAGCACATCACAAACACTGGGAAACGAGCCAAGCAGGGAGCAGAGTGCCATGCTCATATCCCATAGCAGTCCCTCCCCAGGGAGCCTGTTTTTCCCCTGTTCCCCTTAGTGGCTTCACCTTGCTGTTCCTCTGGTCCTTCTTATCTCCCTACAGTTTAGGATTCAAACTCTTCCCGTGGCTGTGCCTGGCAGGGAAAAGGAATTTGGTGCCAAAGCAGATTCCCAGCTGGAACCACAGGCTTATTCAGCATTGGGATGAGATGTGAACCTGTGTGATGATACATTTGCTGAACAGGGTTTTGTTCCCTGCCTGCAGCAGGTGGAATTTGGGCAGATTTTTCAACTGATCTGTGGGAAGGATAAGGGATAGTTTTCTCTCATCCTTGGCACTGCTGGGATGCTCTGCTCTGCAATCAGCATCTGCAGGGCTGGGAGGACCAGCAGCACTTGTGTTCCCATGGAAACTCGGAGTGGGGATGTCAGGGACTTTCATTTCCCCTCTGCTGTGGGTTAGAGATCTCTGGGTGAGGGGTGGGAGGGGAGATGAGGGGGCAAAGGGGAAAGCAGGGTCAGGGCTCCACAGGGAAGGGTGAGACCTCTGCCCTCAGGCTACAGCAGTGAGGGGGGTGAACAGCATCAGAACCAGCAGGTTTTAGGGGTACTGGCAACATTCCCTGTACTGGGAAGGCCCCCAGAGCATCCTCCTGCCCTTGGTGTGTGGGCAGAGGTGGAACTGACTCCTTTCTGGGGGGCAGTAAATGGTTAACAGCATGGAGCCTGCTCTTAATTAAATGCAGCCTGGTTTTGCTATCCCTCCTGCTGCCAGGGCTCCCAGTCCTGCTGCCAGGGCTTGACATTTTCAGGGGTGTGAAGCCAAGCCCTCAGCTCATCTCCACTCTTTCCATGCTGGGAAGGAAAGGTCAGCACCAGCCATGGCAGCTTAAACCCCCAGCTCCATTCCCAGCTGGATTCCTCTGGCTGGGAGGAGAGCTCGGGCAGGAGAAGGAACAGGTTTGGGACAGAAAGGGTCTGGCAGGATGTGTCAATATTAGCCTGGTAAATCATGCCTGGAGCTGCCTGGCTCTCTGTTTTGCTGGTGGTGTCATAAAACAATGAAATTTAGGTGGTGGTGGTGGAGGTCACATCCTTGTTGTCACTCAGAGAAAGTGTCCTTCCATCCACCACTTTCTGCCACCTCTGTTCCTTGCTGGTGGTGTCTTAGGAATATAGAGTCTGTCTGAGATGGATCTTCCCACAGCCCTGGGGACAGGGATGAAACCCAGACCTTGCAGAGGGGAGCATTTGTGTGGGATGTGACACCAAAGGTGCTGGAGTGGGGGATTCATGTCTCCTGAAAATGGAGATATAGTCTCATTAAAAAAAAAAAAAGATAAAAAGATAAAAAGATAAAAATTCCTTTCTCCCATCTCCTGCGCCTCTCTCCTTTCGTTACTAAGCAACTGGTCCTTGATCTTTCTGTCTCTCTTCTTTTCTTTGGTTCCCAAGTGAAGTCATTAAAATGTCTGGAGGGATGAAACTCATATTTCACCTTCTGTATGTCTGGGGAAGGAGCCCCTGGGGCCAGGGTCCCTTGGGGACACCCCGAGGTCTGGTGGAGGGCTCTGGGCATGGATCCCAGCTGGGAATGGGCAGAGGGAAGGACCTGTGTGATTGCATCCCTTGCTGGGGTTGGGCAGGGAGCAGATGGGGTCAGAGGGCACAGGGCAGGGAGCAGATGGGATCAGAGGGCACAGGGCAGGTCTGAGCAGGGAGCAGATGGGATCAGAGGGCACAGACTTGCTCTGTGCCCACATCCAGCCCTTCCCTCTCTCTGCTCACAGCCCCTCCCGGCCATCCCGCCCAGCTCCGGCCCCAGGATCCGTGGCACAGGCGCCCGGCGCCCGGCGCTGCTCCAGCACAGCTGTGTGTCCTTCTGCCCCGACCCCACCTCCCCAGCCCTGCCCGAGGGGCTGCAGCAATCCCCGCCCGGGGCTCTGGAGGCGTTTGCCGGCACCCCGAGCCTGCGCTCCTCGTCGGACAGCCGGAGCCCCGGGGACACGGGTAACTGGGATGGGGCAAACCCTGCCCGTGCCGGGGTGTGGTGGCATTGCACAGTGCCACCCTGTGAAAGTTGGGAAGGATGAATTATGGTTTTGTTATAAATGAGAAACCAAGTCTCGATATTTAGCAAAATTTAGATTGGTTTATTTTATATAGACAGAGCAAGCAGCGCTGGGGAGAACGTGAGGGGTCACCACCTACTCTATGCTTCCACCCAACTTGGTTTGCAGCTCCCTTTTTATAGAATGGTTTTCCTTGTAGTAATCAATAATTGTTATTGTTTTGTTGTAGTAATTCTGCAAGGTAAGCAGTGGTGGGCAAAGAAACTTCCAAACTCCTGTGGGACAGTTCTTGGGACAATTGGTCATGGAACCATCTGGTCTTGGTAGCTAAAAAACAGGAGAAGTGGGAAGCCTGATCCTTAGCAGATAGTTTGTGATTGATTACACAAAGGCAGGAAATCTGATTCTGCAAAAAAACCTTTCAGACTGTGGGAAACCTCTTTTTTTTCTTCTTTTACAAACTGGTATACAATAGTCAATAGACAAAATTCATAACAGGGGGATTTAAACAGAATCAGTTTAATCATATATTTCCCTTTATCTAGGTCCATGTTCTTTTCTTATTTTAAGTATTCTGGTTTATACAAACTCCAAAACTTCTATGATTAATGTGAATCATTTATCAATTATCAGAGTTTTGTGGTGTCGGTGGGGAATTCAGCTCCCAGGGAGGTGATTAATGATCAGCCTCTCCTCTCTCTGCAGAGTCTGCCCAGCATCCATCCCTCACCTTTGAGACAGAGACCTCCTCTGACTGGGAGCCCCAGGAGCTGGACATCAGCGCTGCCTGTGGCTCCCCACACTCCCCCAGGACCCTCTGCAAGGCAGTGGTGAAGGGGCTGAGGAACAACGAGCCCATGCAGTGGGAAGTCACTTTTGATATCCACCCTCTGTTCCGAGAGCGGGACAGCCAGGAGGAGGGTGACACAGACCTGTGGAGTGAGACCTTCCACCACCTGGCAGCCAAGTCACTCATCCAGGATTTTGAGCAGCTCGCTGAGAGGGAGTGTGAAATCGAGCATGGTAATGCACAGCTGGCTGCAGGCAGACCCTGCCCAGCCTTGGGAAGGCTTTCCAGCAGGCTCAGCAGCCTCTGGAGTGAAAACAAAAGCTGCTGGTGGTGAAATATTAGAGAATGTCTCACATAGCTCCCAAATAACAGCCCCCTTCAGCTGCCTTGTGCTCTTCTGCTTCTGCTGCCTTGCTGCACATGATCATTCCTGAGCTCGTGTTCCTTCCCACTGCTCAGGAGCAGGGGTTGGACTGCATGGTCCTTGAGGGTCCCTTCTGACTCAGTATGTTCCATGATTCTGTGATTCCTCAGCTTCATGCATGAGGTAACATGGTTATTTTTAAGGAGTTGGTCACTTGGAACTGGGAAGTGGCACCCAACTCCAGCAGCAGCCACCCATCCCTGCCCTGGGCTGCACATCCTGGGCTGCGTCAGCCCTGAAGTGACACTTCAGGAATAAGAGCAAGAGTAGCAGAGTTGAGGGGGATACAGGGAC
The DNA here is from genome assembly GCA_030060385.1 of Muscicapa striata striata. Lineage (NCBI taxonomy): Eukaryota > Metazoa > Chordata > Aves > Passeriformes > Muscicapidae > Muscicapa > Muscicapa striata. The sequence goes on from JAREIS010000088.1 coordinate 614,399, forward strand.
CCAGCTCCTCTGGGCATGGATCCCCAGGCACAGAGTGGGTCTGGGAGCTGGGTGTGAGGGCAGGGGAGCCCACAGGGCCATGGACTCTGAGCCTGCTGTCCCCCCCTGGCAGGGTCTGGGCGGCGGTTCCAGCTCAGCGCTGTGCACACCAGCAAGGCCTGTAACATCATCAGCAAGTACACAATGTTCGTGCCTGTGGACCTGAGCACCAGCTCCTACCTGCCCTCCCTGGTCCAGTACACCCACACAGGTAACAGGGGGCTGGCACAGGGCTGGAACCTTGTCCTGGCAGGGAAAGTGTCACTGGGAAACTTCTCTCAGGGCAAACCCTATGAAGCCACAGCACAATTTGGCATCAGACCCATATACAAGGCCATGGCCAAGGTCTTGGTGGCAAGAACCTCTTCCCATGGCCAGGGAAAAGGTTTCCTCTAAGGTCTGCATGCCCAGAGGTGACCATAGAATCACATAATGTTTTGGGTTGGAAGATACCTTAAAGCTCATCCCATTCCACCCCCTGCCACCACCTCCACTATCCCAGGTTGCTCCAAGCCCTGTCCAACCTGGCCTTGGACACTTCCAGGGATGGGCCAGCCACAGCTTCTCTGGGCAATCTGTGCCAGGACCTCACCATCCTCATATCAAAGAATTTCTTTCCAATAGCCCTTCTAAACCTACTCTCTTCCAGTCTGAAGCCATTCCTCCTTGTCCTGTCATTCCAGTTCCTGACCAAGCTCATTCTGTGGTTTCATTGCCAGTCCCTCTCTAACACTGGCCATTCTCTTCTCTTGTGCCAAGGGGCAACATCCAAGCAAGGCAAGGAGAGGAAAGAGAAGAGTTCAGGAAACAGAAGGCATCGTGGCTGCTCCCCTGGACGTCCTCAGTCAGTGTGTGGCCAGAATGGAGATTATGGATTTTACAGCATGAGTAAGATTCCCTGGGGTTTTCCCTCCTTCCTGCTGTTAGAGATCTCAGTGGTTTGGGACACCTTCTCTGGTCTTTTAAAATTCTGCCTTCCCCTTTGCATATGGGGCTCACCAGGCACGTGTCAGGCTGGGGCTCATCTCCTTAAATGGTGAGGAAGCTTCAGTTTCCCTGAAACCCTGAAATCCCAGGTCCTGCTGCTGACAGTGCTCAGAAGTTAATTGGCAGCCATACCATGGATAACACGGAGGATGAAACAGCTGTAATTAGAGACAGGGGGGATGTGAGACACTCACTTGTCACCAAATCCTCCACTAATGAAGACGAGTTGGATCGGACCTTGTCTGGCACTGTCAGAGCCAGAGCTGAATTAACAGAAGAGGTTCATTAACCCCATCGTGCCGTGGGAGGGAAGGTGCTGCTTTTGGCTGGGTGCTGTTGCTGATGTGGTTCCCTGGTTGCAGATGCTGAGGAGAGCAGCCCCTCACCCTCCAGCAGCCTGTCCTCATCTGCCTGGGAGCGCTGCCGTGTCCCTGAAGGTAGGAAAGAGCTGCTGGCACTTGGTGCAGCTCCATCCAGTCTGTGGTTTGGGCTTCTGCTGACTTTTGGGGAATTTTGTAAAAATTTATTACCAAAAACTAGGCTTGTGAGGGCCTGACTCATTCTGAGGTACAAAGGATGGAACCTGATGTAGCTTTTGGTATAAATCTCCCCCAGGTTCATTTTTAAGAGGTGTCAGAATTTTATTATCCCTATAGAAAAAATGAGGCAAGGGGAGAGGAAGGGTTTTGCCAAAGATTCAGCAGCCAAACAATCCCATATCCCAAAACCTGGACTCTGCTCCCTTTTTGCTCCCCTGTAGCACCTTGTAACCCCAGCATTGTGTTTCTCCCCAGGGCCATTCCACAGCCTGTCTGCTTCTTCTGCACAAGCCCAAAAATCCATTGAGAGGCTTTTTGCTGCCAGGTATGAACCAGCTTGACCTTCCTCTGACCTCAGCTGGTGCCTTTCACCTGTGTGGGTCAGATGTGAACACAAAGCCAGGGGGAGAGGAGGGACCCCCAGGGATAGCTGGAGCTGGGACTGAGCATGGTGCCAGTGTCTGGGGAGCAGGGATGGTTTTGGAGAGGAGGGTGGGTGTCAGGATGGGCACAGAGGTCATGGACACCTTTTCATCCTTCCACAGGCTGACCCTGAATAAAACCATGCTGCTGGTTCGAGCTGCCAAAGGCTTCATGAGTAAATCTCCAGGCAGAGGGAGCGAAGCCAGCTCTGAGGGTGACAATGAGAGCATGGACTACCTTCCCCTGGTGAGCACCTCCTCCCTGGGTCTTGTTGGGGTTGTGTGGTCACTGCAGGGGAGCAGAGAAGGATCCCCCCAAATCTTCCTCCTGCTGTCTCTGCCAACCATATCCAGTGACTGCTCAGAGAGATGGAGAGCTGTTCCATACATCCCTTTTTCCTGAGCTACCCACAAGTGGTTGGTGTGCCAGAGCTTCCCTTTGTGCCCACCATCCCTTGCAGGTGTCCCTGCAGCTGGCCTGTGGTGCCTTCCTTCTGAATTCAGCCTTCTGTGATGCCATCAACATCCCCATGGAGAAGCTGAAGTGGACATCACCCTTTGCCTGCCACCGCCTGTCCCTCAGCCCCTCGGGCTCCTACAGCGCCAAAAAGAGCAATCCCTCCTTGGAGCACCAAGTCCTGAACTCCAGCCAGCAGCTGCTGGACCCCAGTGGGCAGGAGAAGGTTCCCAGCCCTGCAGACACGGCTCGGGGAGCAGGGAAGGTTCCCAGCACTGCAGACACAGCTCGGGGAGCAGGGAGGGCTCCCAGCCCTGCAGACACAGCTCGGGGAGCAGGGAGGGCTCCCAGCCCTGCAGACACAGCCTGGGGAGCAGGGAGGGCTCCCAGCCCTGCAGACACAGCCTGGGGAGCAGGGAGGGCTCCCAGCCCTGCAGACACAGCCTGGGGAGCAGGGAGGGCTCCCAGCCCTGCAGACACAGCCTGGGGAGCAGGGAGGGCTCCCAGCCCTGCAGACACAGCTCGGGGAGCAGGGAGGTTCCCAGCAGTGCAGACACAGCTCGGGGAGCAGGGAAGGTTCCCAGCAGTGCAGACACAGCTCGGGGAGCAGGGAGGGTTCCCAGCCCTGCAGACACAGCTGGGGAGCAGGGAGGGCTCCCAGCCCTGCAGACACAGCTCGGGGAGCAGTACTGGAGGACCGCGGCCGCCTCCGGCACCTGTCGGGCAGCGCAGCCGAGAGCATCTCCCGAGCCCCGGGAGCCGAGAAGGAGCTGTCCCCTCCAGCCATCACCATCCGCAGCTTCTCCCCGCCCGAGTGCCGGGCTGGCGGTGCCCGGGGCTGCGGCACCGATGGCTCCGAGCCCCGGGCTTTGCTCTGGGACGCGGAGCCGCAGCCCGAGCCCGAGGGGATGCTCTGGGCCACGGCTGTGGCGCTGGCCTGGCTGGAGCACAGCTCGGCGTCCTTCTTCATCGAGTGGGAGCTGGTGGCTGCCAAAGCCAGCCTGTGGCTGAGCGAGCAGCAATTCCCGGAGGGATCCAGCCTGGCCGCGGTGAAAGCCGCAGCCCAGCAGCTCTTTGTGCTGCTCCGGCACTGGGATGAAAACCTGGAGTTCAACCTGCTGTGCTACAACCCAGGCAGTGTGTAAGGGGAGGAGGAGGGAGGCTCGGGCAGGTTAGTGAGGCACAGGAGCAGGGATCTAGCCTTAAGGAAATGTCCCCAAGGAGCTCAACTCCTCTGCTGCAGGGATCTGTGTGTTTATTAGAGCAAACCCTGCAAACAGAGCAGCCTGGGCAAAATCCTGCACTCAGCAGTCAGGATTTTGCCCTGGAAGGGAACCTACCCCTGCCTGCAGTAGATGCTTTTTATTTTCAACTGGATCAGCACTTCCAGCTACAGCAGTTGCCTCTGATCCTGGTTTCTTCTGGTCTCAGCCCAGTTTCCAGAGCAGATCTTGTGGCCTGCTCCACTTTCCCTGTCCTTGCTTAGATGCCTCTTCCCAGCCCTGAATCACTGCCAAGCCCCCACTGCAGCCCCTCAGCCCTGAATCCCTGCTTTCCTGAGGCTCCTGCCTGGCTCCTTCCATCTCAGGTGGCTTTCAGAGAAGGCAAAGGTCTGACAACATGCTCCTCTCACAGATCAAAGGGAATCTGGGCTGGGAATGACCATGGGAAGAGCAGCCCTACTGTCACAGTCAGTGACACAGCCCAGCCACACACAAAGAAGCCAGGCCAGCTGGAGGCTGGGACCAAACCCCATCACACCCACACGGTGCTGGGCTCCCTCAGGCCCTCTGCAGTCCCAGCAGGAGTCTGTGAGATCCCTTGCAGCCAACGTGTGCCTTTGGAGCTTCAAGGCAGAGCCAGGGTGCCTGGGATCAAAGGATCAAGTGCCTATGGAGAGGATTGCACGCCACTGTCTGCAGTGTGGCTGCAATGCCCCTGGAGCCCATCCCCACCCCACTGCCTTTCGCTCCCTTCCTCAGCATGTAGCAGCCTTGCCTGTCCCAGCAGGCTTCTGTCTCGTGTCTGTGTGTCTGGGGGTGTGTCTGACACAGTGCTGGGGACTGTGAGCACCTCTCCAGTGTCTGCTCTGGTGTCACCTCTGCAAGGTCCCCAGGACCGTGAGCACCTCTCCGTTCTCTGCTCTGGTGTCACCTCTGCAAGGTCCCCAGGACCATGAACATCCTCTGGTCTCTGCTCTGGTGTCACCTCTGCAAGGTCCCCAGGACCATGAGCATCCCTCTCTGTCTGGTCTGCTCTGGTGTCATCCTCTGGTCTCTGAAAGTGTCACCTCTCCCCAGGACCATGAGCATCCTCTGGTCTCTGCTCTCAGTGTGGCCTCTCTGGGGTCCCCAGGATCACCCTTCTGGTCTCTCCTCTGGTTTCACTTCTCTCGGATCTTCAGGAGCTTCCCTCTGGTCTCTGCTTTCGGTGTCAGCTCTCTGTGTCCTGCAGAACCTCGAACATCCCTGCAGTGTCTGCTTTGATGTCACCTCTCTGAGGCCCCCAGAACTGTAGCAGCCCTCTGGTCTCTGCCCTGGTGTCACCTCTCTGGTCCCCAGTGTGGTGATGCTCAGTGGTGCTGCAGGTTTGCTGTCCCGTGCCTTGGCACAGCCGTGTTCTCTGTTGTTGCAGAAGTGTTGCTGCCCCAGTAAATCACAGCCTGCTCTACTTCCCAGTGTGAGTCCTTTGTGTTGGGGTGGGTTCTTGGTGGGTTTCCCTGGCCACCCCTGCTGGTTGGTTTACTGTTCAGTAAAATACCCAAAAAACCCCATGGTGATTTAGTGTGTGAGTTTAGGTCTGGGTTTCAGAGGGGATAAGGAGCTTCCTTCAGGTTTGGGGGAGTTGGGTTTTGCAAACCCTAGATTGCACAGCATTTGGTAAACTGATGGATCCAGGATTTTAAAAACCAGGGGAAATTTGGTTTGATTATTCTCTGAGGCAGAGATGGAGCTGAGAAATTTTCTGCTGTCTTTGTCTGCACGGTTTAACCTGTCACCTTGGTCAGTGCAAGGAGGCAGCAGAAATCCTGCCTTCATCCCACACCTTCCTTAATTAGTGTTGTAATTACAGGTTTTAATAAAGCAGCCATTACGTTTGTCAACCCAATGCAGGATGTAGGAGCTCTGCCATCCCTTATTTTCTCATGGCAAGCAAGGACCCCCTCAGATGCCCTCCTGCTTTTGGTGACCTCTGTATCTGTACATGTATCACAAAAAACAGACTCTTCTGGTCCAATTTCCTCCCTCTGGACTCCATCTCTGGGGGTGGAGAGGTCTTCCAAGGAGGGGGTTGGTGTCACCAGCCCCAGCATCTCCAGAGCCCCCTCTTTGCATCCAAGGGGATTTTCACCCCAGTAAGTATTTTCCTTAAAGAAGGGCTCTCTGGTGCTGTTGCTTATTAAGACAAATTAGTTTTGATACAGTTGTCAGCTGTAGCTTAATAAACACTCCCCTTTATGCTGTGTAAATAAATATTTTCATGCAACGCCTGCACGGGGAGGGAGAGATGTCCCATCCCGGGCAGCCTCGTGCCAAGGGGCGTTTTGGGGCCAGAAGTGGCCAAATTTGGGCTATGGTGAGACCCCGCAGAGACCCCTCGTGTCCCCATCCCACCCGCGGGGCGGGGATTTTGCTGCTCCCGTCCGGGCAGCGGCTCCTCCTCCGCAGGGGCTCATTAGCCAAGAACCGGAGGAGCCTTTTCGTGCTTTGAAGGGTTATGAAACCTGAGGGAGAGGAGGGGGAGGACGGCAGAGCTTAAAAAAGAGCCGTCGTGTGTCCCCCCCCCCGCCCCACAAAGCAGCCGAAGGAAAAGGGCTGGCAGCAGCTCCAGCACAGATTGCGCCTCTGCCCCGTCCCCCGCCGCCGACGGGGTGGAGAACTTCGCTAGAAAACGACATTTCAAGAAGAATTTGATGTACGTGTGTCCCAGTGAGGGGTGGGAGGGGATGCAGAGGTCACACCCCAGCCGCAACCCCCCGAGAGCCCCCGCTCCATCCAGGGGCTGCTCCAGATGCTTTTAGCTCTCACCTCCCCAAATTGCTGCAACATCTACCTGCGATGCTGGGGAGGGGTCTGAGCCCACCGAACCAACCCGAACCCCCAGAACCCCAACCAGGGAGCAGCGTGGAACTGCCTTGTGTTAACTACAAAAGAGTTTTGCCTCGGGCATGTTTTTCACTTTGATTTTCCCCATCCCAGGACCCCGGGCATGCCAGCGGGGGATGCAGCCATTTGGTGCCGTGGGCTCCATCACTCCGAAAATAGAGCCCAGGGGCAGCTTTTGGGTGTCGGAGGCATCTGAGTGAAGTCATGTGGATGTTATGCAAGACTTGATGATAGGTTGTAAACAGCTATTAAAGTGATTGACAGGCCCAGGACGAAGTTTTGAGGGGGGGAAGAAAGGGGAAAGATGAGTAATAATGATTAAAATAATTATCAAATCGAGACGTTCCTTGAATTAGGGGAAAGTTTTGTGAGGAGGGAGGAACATGAAGAAATCACGTTTGAGTGCTTCCTTGAGCTGGGGGTTGGGAGGATGGAGCAGATACTGAGCACACAAAGTTTGAAAGGAGGGGTTTGCTTCTTGAAAATCAGCTTAAAAAGCAATTTCAGCAGAAATTTGGCAGATTTGGGTTCACTGAGTGCCCCTGGGTGCTGGCACCCCCAAAGCCCAAGGGCTGAGCAGCCCAAGGAGAGCAGCCCTGAGTTAATTAGGAGAAACAAACAGATTATGGGGAAGACAGCTTCTATTTATATATAAATACTCCAGTAATCAGCAGTGAAGGGCAAGGGAAATCCAATAGAAATATGTGACTGTTTAAGAAGCTTTTTGAGCAAAATGTTACACAATCAGTTGCATTTGCCTGGGCCTTGCTACAAGTCCCAAGAAATTAAGGGGAAAAAAAGAGTGACCCTGAGCAGAATGAAAGAGAAGGGATTTGTAGAAGCTTCTGCCTATCAGATGAAGGGGAATTTTGGGAGCCTAAATGAAGATGTCAAGGGTGCCAGCAGCTCACCTCAACCCCAAGCCCCCCAGCTTTTCACCCAGAACCAGCTCCACCCCTCCCACTGCTGGGGGTTCATGGGGAGGTGCAGTTACATACAGGTGAATTTCACTTGGAAATAAAGATGCCTGGAGCTTGGCTGTGTTCCCAGGGTGGTGCTGTCAGTGGGTGCTGACACGGAGCAGAAATAGCTCCCCACGATTTCACACATCGCCCTCGCTGCCTCCCGCGGCTCTGCCTCACCCCAGCACAGCACACACTGGGGGGGCCTCGGGGGTCTCTGGGCTGGAAAGCACTTTAGCAATGGCTTTTAGTGCCATCAGAAGGTTGGATGCTCACCTTGGGGCTGGGAGCTCTCTGAGCACCCGAGGGTTGTGTCTTTTTGTGTTGTTTCTCCTCCCAGGGCAGCTGCTGTGAGATTTTGGGATTTGTTTATCCTAAAGGCAGTATGAGGCCTGAGGCTGAGGTTTGGGGTGTCTCAGAGGAGGGATGGGTGCATAGATGGGGTGTCTGACCCTGCCAGTGAGCTGGCTGTCCCAGAGTTGTGCCTTTAGGGTGGCTGCTGTCCCCAAAGAGTCATTCCCTATATAAAGGAGGATGGAAATTTTTCCCCCTGCAAGGAAGCAGCATCACCACCCAAGGGTCACTGGTGAGCATTTGTTTCAGCTCTGGGTGTGTCTGTGGCTTTGCAGTGTGGTTTTGCAGGGGTTGTATTTAAATCAAGAGAATCAGCAGCCCCTGTTGTGCAATGACCTTTTCTGGTTTTCTCTTTCTGTGCCACCTGTAAAGTTCCCTTTGCTGTGGGAAGTTTGTGCTGGGCTGGGATGCACTTGATGCAGGTGCTTGTGCCCTCCATGTGCAGCCTCTTTGGTAGGTCCCTTGGAATTATTAAAATCATTAAATATCCTCAAGACACGGATGTGATATTGCTAATATTTAAAAAGCTGGGCTAGAGGTCTTTGGGCTTCTCTGCTCATTAAATTAGAGAATTTCTTAGCTTTTTGTTGTGGTTTTTAATCCTTTCTTTGTACAAGGCAGGAAAACAAGAGGTGTGGATAGTGAGACCTTGTGGGTTTGTGGGTGGGAAGGACTTAGTGCAGTGGACACAGCACCTGGGAATCTTGGAAAGGAAGCCCATAAAGGGTGTAAATCCCTTGGGAAAGGTGGCTTGGTGGGCACTGCAGGTTTGTACAACCCTCTCTGGCCATGTGCTCCCTGACAGCCATGGGGTTGAGCCAGATCCAAAGCACCACATCAGGCAGTAACAACGAGTTTTAGGGCATGAGCAAAGTATTTTAGGGCATGAACAACAGGTTTTAGAGCATGAACAGTGTGTTTGAGGGTGAGCTGCCCTGTGCCAAAGGCAGCCCTGGGTGCTGCTGTGGTGCTGGTTTGAATGCAGTGCTTATTCCCCCCAGAGCAGGACTGGGAGCCCAGGGCTGACACTCACCCATGGCTGTCCTGCTCCACAGAGGCTCCCTGGGAGCCCAAATGCTGCAAGATGCTTCCCCAGCACCTGCTTGGTTAAAAGGCTTTAAAAAATGATTTTCCACTGGGACTAACCCCAATTCCCAGCCTGGAGGTGTCAGCAGGTAAGTTTTGGGTGCCACGGGGCTGGTGTGCAGCCTGCTCGCTGGTTTTGGGGGTTCTGACAACCTTTTTACAGCTGTTAAGGGATGAATTCCTCCTGCTGGTTTTGGTTTCTCCACAAGGATGGGGTCAGTCCTGCTGCAGGGACTTGTGTCACTTCGTTTAGCGGTGACTACACCACGCCCTGCTCCAGACCCCACGGGACCCTGGCCACGGATCCCATCCCAAGGCGTGGCTTTGGGGCCGTGGTTCCTGCTCACTTTTCCTCTCTCCTTGAGGCTGCACAGGCTGCTGCCGCTTATGCAAGCGCCGGGAGCCTTGTGTAACAGGGCTGCGGGCGGGGCACGGCCGCGGGGTGGGGGCGAGGGGCCGGCCGGCATCGGCGTGCCAGGAGCATCCCTGTATCCCTGTATCCCTGTATCCCTGTATTCCCTGTATCCCTGTATCCCTGTATTCCTGTATTCCCTCTATCCCTGTATCCCTGCATCCCTGTATCCCTGTATCCCTGTATCCCTGCATCCCTGTATCCCTGTATCCCTGTATCCCTGTATCCCAGCATCCCTGTATCCCTGCATCCCTGTATTCCCTGTATCCCTGTATCCCTGCATCCCTGTATCCCTGTATCCCTGCATCCCTGTATCCCTCTATTCCCTGTATCCCTGTATCCCTGTATCCCTGTATCCCTGCATCCCTGTATCCCTGTATCCCTGTAACCCTGTATCCCTGTATTCCCTGTATCCCTGCATCCCTGTATCCCTGTATCCCTGCATCCCTGTATCCCTGTATCCCTGCATCCCTGTATCCCTGTATTCCCTGTATCCCTGTATCCCTGTATCCCTGTATCCCTGTATCCCTGCATCCCTGTATCCCTGCATCCCTGTATCCCTGTATCCCTGTATCCCTGTATCCCTGTATCCCTGCATCCCTGCATCCCTGCATCCCTGTATCCCTGTATCCCTGTATCCCTGTATCCCTGTATCCCTGTATCCCTGTATCCCTGTATCCCTGTATCCCTGTATCCCTGCATCCCTGCATCCCTGCATCCCTGTATCCCTGTATCCCTGCATCCCTGCATCCCTGCATCCCTGCATCCCTGTATCCCTGCATCCCTGTATCCCTGTATCCCTGCATCCCTGTATCCCTGTATCCCTGCATCCCTGTATCCCTGTATCCCTGTATCCCTGCATCCCTGTATCCCTGTATCCCTGTATCCCTGTATCCCTGCATCCCTGTATCCCTATCCCTGTATCCCTGTATCCCTGTATCCCTGTATCCCTGTATCCCTGTATCCCTGTATCCCTGTATCCCTGCCCAGCCTGTGCCTGTGGATCATTCCCCAGGTGTGCATTTTTCCCGGTGTTCAGGGCTGTAGATGGATGCTCTGAGGTTCGTGGCTCTTTGCTCCTGGCTAAACCAGGGAATGTTGTAGCAGAGCTCCTCAGCTGGGAATGAAGCTGGGAATGCTGCTGCACCTGGAATGGGTGTGTCAGGGCTCCGTGCTGGGCAGGGATGCTGGGATGGGGGCAGCTCCCCAGTCTCCCTGAAAGGGCTGTGCTGGAGGGTTTGTGTTGGGCCACAGCTCTCACAGCCCAGCCTGAGCCTCCCCTGGCTCCCAAGGTGCAAAGAGATTTTCTGTACCAAACCCCATTTTTGCTGCTCATGGGGTCCCCCCAGGCTCCCTCCTCATTCCTGCTTCCCAGCACCCGCTGCCAATCTGGGACCAAACCTGTTGCTATGGAAACTGGTTATGGATGCTGAGGATGCTGCCAGGGTCTCATCCTGATCCTGCCTTTGCCTTTCCTTACCCTGCAGCTCAGGGATGCTGCTTTAGCCTGGGATGAGGCTGGGATCTGCCCCACCTGGAGAATCCCAGGAGGTTGAACACCGTGGGGGTTAAACCCAGCTATAAAATGTTCCACCCCCATGCATTTGTCTGGATCCAGTGGGAATAACCCAAGGACAGCTTTCCTAAGGCACCTCCTCCAAAACCAGCCCTCTCTTGTGGTTTTCCATTCCTCTGAGGATGTTGTAGGATGTTGTGGCTGGGACTGGATTGCACCCAGGTGGGAACTGTCTCATCCCAGCTCCACCAGCACCCTCCTGGAACGAGGCTTCACCCCACCCTGGGCACGCTCTGCTCTGTGTTGGCTTCCCTTGTCTGTGACCCGTGGGAATTGGTGCTTCATGTTTAAAACGATGCTAAGATGAGAAAATACTAATTAATTAGAGCTAGTTGGAAAATCCCAAGTGCTTCCTAGACATGGCATCAGCAAGAACCTCCTCTGTGTGTTTCCCCCTCCAAAAATATATATATTTAAAAAAACCATTTTAAATACTTCAATGGTCCTTGGCCCTGGTTTTTGTGGGATGCTGGTGTGCCCAACCCTTGTGAAACCATCAGGAATTTGGGGGGCTTGAAGGGGCTGCTGCTGGCTGAGCCCCACCACGTGTGTCTTAGTCACAGAGTATTTATTTATATTTGAGCAGGTTTGGAGCAAAAATGGGAAACAGGAGCTGTGGGGGGGGACACAAACAGGCTGCACCGGCTGCCTGGGCTGAGTCAGAGCTGGATCAGCCCCATCTCCACACCCGTGACTCACCGCCGGGTATTTCAGAGTCTTGTGTCACATGGCCTGTTTGGGGATTTATTTTTGTAGTTTGGTTATTTTCCTTTATTTTCTTTTATTCCCCCACACCCCTAGAAGGGGATGATGCTTTGAGTTGTGCACACAAAGCACCAAGGGCTCTGAGATGTTCCCAATCTGCTCCCCTTTGCCCATGGGAAAGGGTGAGCAGGGTGGGATGCCTGTAAAGGAAAGGGCTCATGAAGGTGTCACATTTATCTCTGCAAAAATCATAGATATACTATTGTATGTATTATATAATACCGTATTTATTACATAATATTATATAGCCTTATATAATGTAATACTATATATATTAATGATTGAGGTGTTGTAGCATGGAGGGGAGCCCAAATTCCTCTGGTTTTCTTCATATTCCTTCACGTTCCTGGTGTTGCATCACCAGCACAAATTTACCAGGGCAATTTCTATCAGAGGCACATCCTGCTGAAACTCAGGGGAGGAATTGTCTTGGAAAAATCCATGGCAGGGAATCTTCTTCCAAAGCCAGTGAGGACTGGGAACTGGGGCAGCCCTGAGAAGGCAGTGGCCATTCTCATCTACCCACCAAGGGTCTGTAAATATCCAAATGTGAGACAGCACAGACATCCCAACCTCCCAAAAAATACAATCCCCTTCCAAACACTGACTATTCTCTGGGAAGGCTTTGGCCGGGTTGCAGAGCCTGGTGCTGTTCTCAGGTTTGAGTTTTATCTGAGCATCTGCTGCTGCATTTGTCTCCGGTTGGAACTTCTCTTTTTTGGGTGAGGTGTCTCCCACTTGTTATTGTCATGCAACAGTTTGACACCTGGAGCGATGTGTAAATGAAGATGTCTGATATTTCCCTCCTAAGTGGGAACGGCTGTTTAGAATATCCTAGAAAATTTTAACTCCAGGCAAAATGAAAATGAGGAGCCTGGGGATGCAGGCAGCTCCACTCCCAGGCTCCCCGAGGCAGCAGCAGCAGGGATTTGGGGATTTTCCTGCAGAATATACCCAAGGTAAGGAATGCCACGTCATGGCAGTGTCTTCTCGACCTCTCCATAAAATTCCTGGTGAGTCCAGGAAGGACGCTGGGTGTAGGGCAGCATTTCCCTGTCCTCTGGAGGTGTTCAGCTTGGGGTAGGACACACAAAATTCCTGCCAGTGCTCAGCACAAGTCTGAGCAACCGAGTGGCTCAACCAAATTTGGGGAAAGTGCCCCTGTTCCCTGTAGGGTCCCGGTGTGGGGATGCCCCTGGGGACACCAACAGAGCTCAGGGACAGCCCTTCTCTGCCCTGCCTTCCCCCAATTCTGCTGCCTCCGTGGATTTGCCTGTTTTAGATTTTTGGGTGCCAACGTGTGTCCAAATGTCCTGCCTGGATAAATCAGCCGGGAGCACAGAGCCTCAGTGGCCTCTAGTGGCTGTGGGACAAAGATCCCCGGGAAGGGGCACCCACAGCCCCCCAAATCCCCCCAAAGAAGCAACACTGGGGGTCCATCCCACCAGGAGCCACTCTTGCCATGGGGAAACCCAAAGGCAAAGGTAAAGTCCTCAAAAAAATCTCCAAGGCCATGACTGATGGGGGAGCATCCAGCAGGATGCTGCTGCATCCCAAAATCCCTCTTGGCAAGCCCCATTCCCTGGCAGGGATGGATGGAGATTCTTTTGGGCAGCTAGTGGGTTTTTCTCATTAAAAAGCAGAGAAAACCACAAGTTTTAAGGAGGGTAAAATTTCTTTCATATCTTTTTCCATTTTTCATTTTTCTAAAGCGTATTTTCTGTCTAATGCCACAATGCACAACATAAACCCCAGCGGTGAAAACAGTTGAGCAGACAGATCAAAAAGGGTTTGATACCATTTAAATGACCATTTTTGTGTCTTCTCCAACAAAGGTCACTAAAGCTGCTTCCTTCTGAGTAATTGTGATTTTTCAACAAGGGAACAAGGAAGAACTGACCCATTTTATTCACTAAACCCACGACATTCAGGGGCAGGATGGAGCATCCCCTTCTGCAGTCCATGCTGTCCCTCCTCTCTCCCCCCCATGATAAATAAATTACTTTAGGAGTGCTGGCCTAGTTTAACATGCCCTAGTTTTGATGGAGGAGGGGAAAGAAAAAAAAAAAAAAGGAGAATATTTATTTTGGGCAGTTGTTTCATGGGTGTCCTTTTGGGAAGAGCTTCGGGGGACTCACCCACTTCCTCTGCTCTGCTTTGCCCTGGCTGCAGCACACTACCCTCAATTTTGGTTTCTTTTTCTGACTTACTGCTGAGGTGATGCAGGAAATGAGTGGTGGGGACACTGATGCAGCCCCAAAATCGTTGTCCATTGCTCTTAACCCCCCCAGGCCTGGGTTCATGCCTGGGGGCTTCCAGGGGCTGATGCCTTAAAGCCTGTGGAAAATGAGCAGCTTTAGAGTGAAGAAGATCCACCCTGGTTCTGGGTGTAAATGGTCAGGGTTGGCTGTGCTGCAGAAGCAGCTGTGTTAGCACCTTCCCCCAATGCCAAAATCCCTGGGAAAATGAGATTAAAGCGTGTGTCTGGGCATGGCAGTGGGGTTTCACAAGTGCTCTGGGTGTCACTGGGACCTTTGCATCCTGCTCGTCCCTCCCTCACCCTGCTCTTCCAAAGGAGCCAAGTTTCCTCCAGTAAATAAACCTGCAAGTGGCTCTTTTCTATACATTTTATTTTTTTTTTTTTTTTTTTTTTTTTTTTTTTTTTTTTTTTCCCACCCCTGCCAAAACAAGCAGCCCATATGGGCAGGGTTGGGTGGGGATTTTTGCAGTTTCCATGGGGATTTGGCTCTGGAGCCGCTGGGTGCTGGCTCCTGGGGTTTGATTAGTTTTTTCATTTATTTTTTTCCCCTCTGATCCGTGTAACCGGAGCGTGGTGGTGGCACCAGGCTCCCTTCCCGGCTCCGGCATCTCCCAGCCAAGGTCACCGGGGAGACCGTAGGCAGCCGCCGCCTGCGTTGGGCCATCTGTTAAATAATGTATGCAATAAACTCCTGCCCCGGGGCCAGCTTAATCCTTAAATCCTCCTTCAGAACAGCATCTCCCGGCCGTGCGGGATGCCCGCCTTGGTCTCTTGGGCGCATCTTTTCCCACCAGCCCCGGTGAATCCCCCTCTCCTCGCCCCTCCATCCCGCATCCTCCCGTACTCGAGCTCGCCGGGCTCTCCTGTTCCATTATTTATGTGCCGTGCATGAAAGATGCATATAAAAGAGCGCTTTATAATTTAGCAGAATCTCCTCTTCTTTCAGCCTCCCTTCCCCCTCTAGCTCCAGGCTTTCTCTGGTTCATTGCTGGCCTCTCCCGGGCATCCAGGTGGTTTTTGGGGGGATCCCGGGGCTGTGCCTGCTCCACATCCTCGGAGAACACACAGATGGGTCTGGCTTTCAGCGCAGTTTAAGCGCCCAGAGGTCTTTTGATGTATGGAATAAAGTGGGAAATTTGGTTTGGCAGACCCATAGATCAGGTTTTTGCACAAAAAAACCAGGATTTTTGGGAAACTTAATTAACCCAGTGCTGCATCCAGCCTGTGGTTTGTGTCTAATGAGCTCCCAAGCGCCGTGTCCTCGGCACATGTGGGATGCTCTGCTTCTCTCTGGCTGTGTCTGCTCTCCCAGAGCCCTGGGCTCAGCCCCAGATGCTGACTGGGGCAAAACTCATTAATTTGAGAGAAAAAAAATTCCCTTCTGGGAGCACCTCGTGCTTTGGAGGTGCAGCAGATCCCCCAGCTTAGAAAATCCTGGGGCCAAAAATGTGTGTGCTGAGTCCAACTCACACAGCTGCGACCTCGGAGCTGAATTTGCTGGGGAAAAAATGAAAATAAGTGGGGATTTTTCAAGGGATCAGTTTAGCAAAGCTCCTCATCATATCCTGGGTGTGGGAGAGCCTGTGTTGGTTAAAAATGGAGCAACAAATAGAAAAGGTGGTGGGGAGGGGAGTGTTGTGCAGCCTTCACACCCCAAAAATGGGGTCCCAGCTCCATGTGCCACCCCAAATTTATCTATCTGCCCCCTAGGTCATCCTGTACAAATCCCAGCTCAGCAGCATCCTGCTTTTATTGCAATATATTATTTTCTTTGCAATAAAATCCCACCCCTGGACCTGTTTGCCATCCGTGATTAGATTCTTGTTCCCCAGGCACGAAGGTTGCCTCGTGCCCTCGGTGGTGTGGGCAGAAGGGATAATGGCCTTTTTAAACCAGGATTTGGGTTTTTTGGGGGAAGGGAGGCAATACTAGAATGAAAATGCCCATTCTCCACAGCTTTTCCCATCAATGAAGGGGAAGCCACCTTTTATTTCCCATCCACAACAGTCACTCCCAGGACCCAATGTTGAATTATTCCATTACATTTGTGCCCCTGAAGCCTTTTCCTATCAAACAAAAAAAATCCCACAAATAAATACAAATTACAATTAGTTATTCAGCATGAACAGAGGTCTGTAACAGAGAGTGGGGAGGTTTTCCTTGGTTATTTTGGGATTATTTGGGTGGACAGGGAAGGATGCTCACGGCGCTGGGCCCTGGCAGCCCACGGGAAAACACGGCAGATCCGCATTTATAATTTTTTTTCCATTTTGTTTCATTTTCCTTTTTATTCGGACATTGCAGAAATAGCCCTGTGTAGTGGATAAAAGTGCAACATACACAATATTTAAGAAAAGGAGGAAAGAAAAACCTGCCTTGAGGTCTGTCAGTCAATCGCAAACAGAAACAAGAACCAAGCCCGGGCGCCAGAGGCGCTTTTTTGTTCCCCCACCCATTTTTTTTTTCCCCTTTTGTTTTTATGCACGTCATGCAAAATAGTTAAAAAGAAAGATTAGAAAAGAGAAGTCAGAGAAAACTCCACGAGAGATCGACCGAGCCCTAGAAAGAGCAGAAAGCTCCGAGTGCTGCTCGTCCCGGGGAGGGAATCGCTGCCCTCCAGCATCTCCAAGTGTTTGGCACTCTTGTGATTACATTAAATAATTTCTTTTATAGATATGTTTTAATACAGTCTATTAAAGAGAGAAAACTGCCACAATATAAGAAAAAAAAAAAAAAAAAAACCAAGATCACCCACACTACAGACTGCATGGTAGTTAGAAAAGCTGAGCGCCCCCCCGCCCCCCTGTACATATAAAATCTGTCCCTTTGCTCACAGCAACCAAGAAGTACAAGCTTTAAAAAATAAACCAGCAATTCTTCCTTCAGGCCTTTCCTTTATAAAAGTTTTGGTTTTCCCCCTCGAGAACCTTAAAACGTGACTAAAATTAAATATATATATGTCTATTTTATATAATTTCCCAACATCCAAAGACATCAACAAAAAAAAAAAAAAAAAAAAAAAGAAAAGAAACTCATACAGAAGGGGATAGCGTGGTACATCCAAGTGCACGGATTCATTTTTGCAAGATTAAATAATGTAAACAAGGTGCCCGCTGGGAACAACCCTGGCCGGAGGGAGACCCCAGGGGCTGCTCCCCCCCATCTCCCGCTGCCCACTTTCCTCTTACCCCCCGATCTAGCGCGGCACAAGGTTCATCAGCCCGACAAAAGCGATCCCGAGCAATTCAGAGCCGCGGCGTGACTCCTCCGTCCATGCCTCGGGGCGAGGGCTTTGAAGCGGGTGACTATTTTCCCGATTACATCTATATCTATATATTTGAATTTATTATCATTTTGGACTTGGTGGCTGGGCTGTGCTCGCTCGCCGCCCGCCCCTCCGCGCGTTCCGGAGGGCAGGACGGGCGGGACGCGGGCGGGCGCGGACGCTGCTGGGCGCTCCCGGCGCTCGGGCGGTCGCTGCGCTGTTCTGGGGTTATTTTGTGCCGATCACCTGTGCCATTGTAAACCGACCCCACCCCGGGCTTCAGCCCAGCGTCCCCAGGGAGGCTTTAAACACCGGGAGGGGCCTTTTCGGAGAGGTTTTGCAGCACATCATCAATTCTATCATCTTCAATAACCACTAGAAAGCAGAAAGAAACAGAAGCGCGATGAATTTTCTGCCGCCGTGCTCCCCTCGCCCAAGGTGACCCCGGGGGGTGTTGGAGGGGTCCCACATCCCTGGTGTGGCTGCTGTGGAGCCCGACACGCCGCAGGGTACCTGGTGCACCGTGCCCCGTCCCCAGGGAGCGTCCCCAGCATCGCATGGTGCCCTGTCCCTGGGGACACCTGGCAAAGGGCATGTCCCCAAGGAAGGTCCCCTCACCTCTGTGCCCCGCGGATGGTCCCCAGGGAATGATGTCCTGTCCCTGAGAAAGGTCCCTGGTGCCCTGTACCCGGCGAAGTGCCCAGAGCACAATATCCTGTCCCCAGGGAAGGTCCCGGCTACCCAACACCCTGGTGACAGTCCTTGGGACGTGATGCCTGACACCCTGCAGCGAGTCTGGTGCATCGTGCCCGGTCCCCAGGGACGGCTCCCGGTGCCCTGCATCCCCGAAAGGCGCTTGATGCCCCATCCCTGGGGAAAATCCACGGAACACGATGCCCGGCATCCCTCAGGGAGCCCGGTGCACCATACCCTGTCCCCGGGGACGGTCCCCAGTGCCCTGCATCCCTGGAGAAGGTCCTCGGCACGCGATGCCCGACATCCTCAGGGAGCCCGGTCATCATGCCCCATCCCTGAGGATACTCCCCGGTGTCCCGCATCCCCGGGAAGGTCCCCGGCACACGATGCCCAACACCCCGCGGGATACCCGCTGCATCCCACGGCATCCCTGGGACCGTGCCCCGCATCCCCGCAGCTCCCAGCGCGTCCCGTTCCTTCCAGCACCCACCTCTCTTGCTGCGGCCGATCTGTCCCAGCTTGGGCGGCCGCTTGCCCTGCCCGCCGGCCAGGAGCCCGTCGCCGCCGCGGAGGCGAACGGGGAAGGGCAGCTGCCCCACGGCCGCGTCCCCGCCAGCTGCCCCTCGCCGTAGGGCGGCCCCTCCGACATGGGGGCGGCAGGGGGGACCCGCCGCCGCCGCCGCCCCCGACAGCCTCCCGGGGCGGGGCCCGCGGGCCCGGGGCAGCGGCGCAGCGGGCGCGGGGCGGCCGCCCCGTCACATCCCGGCCCGGCCGGCGCTGCTCGCGGTCCGCGGCTGCGGCGGCGGCTCCGGCGGCGGCGGCGATAGAGGAGCGGGAGGCGGGACCGGGCGGGGCGGGGCGGGACCGGCTCGGCCCCCGCGGCACCGGCGGCGGCACCGCCCCGGCGGGCTGGTCCCGCACCCCGGGGATCCCCGGGACTGCCCCGCCGCCTGCCCCGCAGCGTCCCCGGGGAGCGCGGAGCGTCCTCAAGGAGCCCGGAGCTGCCCCGCAGGTTCCCCTCCGAAACACGGAGCTGTCCCGGGGCATCCTCGGAGTGTTCCACAGCATCCCTGGAGATCCCAGAGCCGCTTAGCAAACACCCTGCGGAGCCTGGGGCTGCCCCGCTTCATCCTCAGGATTCCCCCGCTTTCCCTCAGCATCTCTGGGGAGTCCGGAGCTGCCCTACAAGGACCCTCGGGGAGATTAGGTGGCCCCACAGCACCCTGGGGAGCCCAGAGCTGCCCCACAGCCGCATTTAGGGAGCCCAGACCACCTCACAGACACGTTTAGGGAGTTCAGAGCGGGCCCCTCCAGCCACTCCTGGGAAGTCTGGAGCTAACCCTTCCACACGCCTGGGGAGCCCAGCCCTGCTCCCAGGAGCACTGGGCACGGCCTCACCTGTGCCCTGCAGAGCCCAGCAGCAATGAGCCATCCGGGAACCTCTGGCACTTCTGGCACACTCTGGGGGGCTGTGGGCCCCCAGGACTGTCCCTGCATGAGGCTTTCCTGGGGCACTGCAGGAAGACTTGGGAGTCACTGTGAGCTTTCCATGGGGTTTTCTATGGAGAGTTGCCACAACAGTGTGGGTCATCGGGGTTATTGCCTGGCAAAGTGAGCGATGGGAAGGTTGAGGATAACATTTTGGGATAGACCACCGCTATTTTGGGGTGTTCAGGCATCTGTGGTGCATCTCCCACAAAGTGGGAGGACAGGAGGACAGTAGCAGCAGCAGCAAACAACCTGTTTGTGCAAGGCTGAGTGACAGGATTTCTCTGGAATCAGGAGCCTGGCTCATTTTGGGGTGAGCAGAATGGGGCACAGGAAGCACAGGGTGCCTGGTGGTGCCAGGGCTGGGGTGTGCTGTCCCGGGGCTGCTCCCATCTCCATCTCGTTTGCTGAAATCCTCAGCCCCCCGAGCTGCACAAGCCTCTCCCCCTCTCCCCTGCACCCCCACCCGCCCCCGAGCTGTCAGCTCCTTACATAAGGTTGCGGCTACGCCCGAGATATCGCAGGGAAAGCTTGGGAACAGGAGGCGAAGGGTAACGGGAAAGCACAGCCCCTCCAAGGCGTATTTTTAGGCTTTGCCTGATGCTCCATTCCCGGGCAAAACGCCAAGGCTCGAGGCCATGTCCTGCTCTGGTCTGAGGGGGATTGACCTCCCTGCTGTCCCCAGTGAGGGGACGAGGCTTTTTGGGGTGCTTGGTCCCCTGGAAAGGAGGGACACCTCTTCCAGCAGATGGGATTCTGTCGTTCCCATCTGGATTCTGGCTTTTCTGGCTGCAGTGTGGCTTTTTGAGCTGTGTTCCGGCTGTTCCCTCTGGGATTCTCTTTCGAGGGCTACCTCGCCCTGCAGGCAGCCACCGCCATCTACAGCCGGTGGGATGCGGCCCTTCCCGGCACCGGGATCAGCAGGGACCTGCTCCTCCTCCTCCAAACCCAGCCGCGGCTTTGTGCTCACAGCCAGAGCGGCCTTCGGACACCGCCCGGCTGCTCTGGTTAATGTTTAACGAGGAAACAACATCATTTTCACTGTTGAATGCAGGGTGTTTTTAATGCCAGTCGATGGGAACGTTTCTTTCTAAATGTGCCTGGGGAATGTGAATGGCTGAGCACCGGTGCCCAGGGGCTGTCTCAGTCCTGGAGTTTTCAACTGTTCCAACTTGAGGCTCCCTCATTCCCCAGGAATGTTTCCTTAATTGTCCTCCCCACCATATGTTAATTGGAGCAGCATTTTGGGTCTATTAACCCTCTTGGGTGCATATGGGATTTATGGCAAAATGGGGGTCAGGGAAGGAAATTTTCCTTCTTTGTGTCAGTTGGGGGATTTGGCACCACCTGTGTCATGAGGGGACAGTAGTGATTGTCATGTCCAGTGCAGGGGGGACAGGTTCACCCCCTTAGCCAACCTCCATCATGGCTTGGATAATCCAGGCTCAGTGTCCACCTCAGGGAGGACAAACCTCACCACTCCCATGGAATAATCCACACAGAGACACTTTTCATCCTATTTTATTACTTCACACTCCATTTGCTGTCCCAAGCCAAGCCAAGCACAGCCATCAGCCACAGCCTTCTCACATCTCCATCCATCCTGGTGTGACAAAGCCATTCTGGGGGGATTACAGAATTACCTGTGTTCACACCCCCTGCTATGAGCTCTCTGACAGCCCCTCCTGCTCTGCCAGGCCTTGCAGCCCTCTGGCAGCCTCACAGGAATTCTGCAGCCTCTCAGAACCCTTAATACACTTCATTTCTGTTTTCCCCATGTTTTTATCAGCTGGGTAAGGGGCTGCAGGCTCTGTAACCATGACACAAACCCTGAAAGTCCAAACCTTAACAGAAGAGCTTCAAGCTGCATCTCCCCCAGCATCTCACCCTTTGCAAGGAATCATCTCTCTCAAAAACACCTCCAGAGCACAGCATGAGCAAGCTGCAGAGTCACCTCTTCAGACTCAGCTTTGCTCCCCTGCTGAAGCACTTGCTCCCCCAAGCTCCCTCCCCTTCCCCAAAATCCACCACCCAAGCAGCGAGGCGAAAAAACCCCTTTGCCAATAGCAGCTTTAAATCCAAAATCTCCCCCCTGAGAATCACAAAACATTAACTATTGTACAAGGGAACCATCCTGGTGATGCCCTGCCTGCAGATTGGGCACCTTTTGGGCTCGGGAAGAGCCTGGTAGCACTCGTGGCAGGAGCAGACGTGGCCACACTCCAGGAAAACGCAGGATTTGGTGCTGCTCAAGCAGACCACACAGGCATTTTTGAGAACCTCCCCTCCCTCGTTGGTCAGGCGCTCCTGGGCCTGCCGGAATTCCTCCTGCATCTGCCTGATGCGCTGCCTCTCACGGTGCTGCCGGTACTGCTTCCGCAGCAGGAAGAAGAGCACGGTGCAGGTGGCAAAGCCAAAAATGACGGTCAGGATTTTCCAAAACCGGACGCTGGACTCTTGTTTCTGCAGCAAGGACTCGAAATCCAGGGAGCTCAGGTAGTAGGGCATGCCCTGCTTCGGGGGCTGCAGCTTGATGGTGGCGTTGTCCAGGACCAGCTCTCCCACCCCCGTCAGGGCCGTGCCCACCTTCAGCATCTGCTCCGTCTCCTGGATTCCCTTGGGACGCTCCCCGCTGATGTAGTGGCCGATGACGTCCGTGAAGGACTGGACAGAGGGGTGGAATTTCTCATACACCGTCTCCAGGCTGAGCTCAGAGGCATCCAGAGGCTTCACCACCCGCACAGTGACCCCGGTGCTGTCCTCGGCAGGGGCCAGGTCAAACGGGGTGGTGTTGGTTCTCTGGTGGATGATCTTCTCGTAGTCATTCCTGGGGAGGGAGAAGGGGGGGAAGTAAACTGCCTTCCTCTGATGGGAAACACAGCCTGGGATGGACCTGCTGGTTTTGGGGACTCCCAGTGGAGTTTCTTTGATGGAGATCTCTGGAGAACACCTTTCCCCTCATGGCACTATCCAGATGTGCACCAGGCCACTCCACCCTCACCTCAGTGCTCCACAAGTAGTGGGGGCTTCCCCCATCCCTATCTACTTCCTCCTCACCTGCTGTGGCATTCCCAGCTGTCAAAACTATCCCATGGGGAGAAGCACCACGTGTCACACATCCCAATTTGATAAGTGTTACCAAATGCTTATCAAACAGCATCACTGGGCTCTGTTTCAGCAGTTCTGGGATCCTCCTCAGGTCCCCTGGGAGTGGGCGTCACCCAAATCCAATTAATTTCTGTTCTGCAAGTGAATTTTTTTTTAGAAACGCCACCCTCTGGCCACCTCTGTAACAAGGTGGTGCTGATCAATGTTCAACCTGTGTTGGGTTATTTGAGGTGCTCTTCTCCTCCAGCCCCTCTGTCAAAGCCCTAAAATGAGCCAAACATGCCCTAACATGTTAGGGCAGCTGTCACTGTGGGGGCTACTTCAGGATCCAGCCCTGAGCACTCAGTCACTCTGGCCATGCCTGATGCCATTTCAGGGTGTCAGACCCCCCAAGGGCAGCAGAGGTGTTTGAGGGTACAGGCACATACCAGAGGTGGGTGGTTCTGTTCCACACCATCTTGTGCTCCTGCAGTGTCAGCCTCTGAACCACGCCCTTGCAGTTCTCCACAAACTGACTGCTCAGGGTCTCCTTCACCGAGCGCACCACACCTGCAATGGGAGTCCAGGGGTAGGTGAGGTGCTCAGTAAACAAACCTTGGACAAGGACTTGGATGACAGGACTATGGGGAATGGCTTCATACTGACACGTTTTGATGGGCTGCTGGGAAGAAATGCTCCCCTGTGAGGGTGGGGAGGTGCTGGCACAGTGTGCCCAGAGCAGCTGTGGCTGCCCCTGGATCCCTGGCAGGGTCCAAGGCCAGGCTGGATGGGGCTTGGAGCAGCCTGGGACAGTGGGAGGTGTCCCTGTCCATGACAGGGGGTGGAACTGGATGAGCTTTAAGGTCGCTTTCAACCAAAACCATTCTAGAAAAGGGTTAAAAAGTGGTTAAAAGGGTTGTCAGGAGTCTGTGGCTGCTTGGCAGGGGGGAATATGACATGATGGGCACAGAAGGAGGAGCTGGGGATAAAATCCCCAATGAGGAGCAGCTGTGGGGTGGGATGTGCCCCTCACCCCCGTTTGGGGCACCGCTTTGGGTCCTTTTTAAAAGGAATGAGGGATTTGTCTCTTTAAAGAAGCTGTGGGTCTGCTGGTAGATAAAACTAGATACTGAGAGATAAAAGAAAGAATGTGAAGAACCATAAATTCTATATGAATTCCACTGACTGGCACAAAGAAGAGGAAAGCGGGGGTGGGGTTATACATTAGAAGGGGTTCTTAGGTATTAGGTGTTCCGGGAAGTCTGTAACTCTCAAGTACCTCAGCCAATGGGGAAAGAGAGAGGGAAATGTGGCCGGGAAATGAGGAAGAAAAGGAGGCTGCGTCCTCTAGCAATTTGAGAGACTCCATGTGAAATGCCCACGACCTCTCTCTTTAGTCGAATAAAGTTACAGGACTCCTCTGTCTCCTTTCTGGACGTAAACCTCTGGTGTTTGTCGATTATCTTCCTGACCCTACCTTCGATGACCGCATAGGGCACGCAGCGCCCGGGCGCCTCCAGCAGCACGGCCCGCAGGTCCCCATCCAGCCGCACCTTCCTGGCGCCCTGCGGGGAGCAAACAGAGGCCGCGGCTCAGCCTGCGCGACCAGGCCTCGGCTCGGGGACCGGGCCCATGCATTCCCCCGCCGCACCCCTCGCACGCACCTCGAGCCCGCGGACCACGCGAGCCTTCTGCCGGTAGACGGAGTAGAGCAGGGCGGTGATGGCGGTGCTGGCGGTCAAGAGCACGGCCTGTGCGGCCGAGGGCCGCCCGCCGCCCTCCATGGCCGCCAGGCTTGCGTTACCACGGCAACCGCCCGGCGCGCGGCGATGACGTCACGAGCGGCGCTCTGGCAGCCGCAGCGCCGCCATCGAGACGGGGAGTCCGCCAGGGCTGGGTGTGGGGACCTGCGGGCCGTTGGGGTGTGGGGCTAGCACAGAGTGCACCCCCACAGAGGCTGCGGGTCAGGTCCCGGCCCCACGGAGCTTTAGCAGGATAAACCCCATCCCTGCAAGTTCGGGGTGGAGGGGGACAGGTCGCAGCCTCCCCACCCCTTTACCCCCCCACTTCCACCTTGGGGTCTTGGGGAAAACATCAAACTCCAGCCTCACCAGTGTCTGAGGGGAGATTAGCCCAAATCCCCGTCATCCCATAGGATCTTGTCAGCTGCCCCCAAATCCTAATGCCCCCGAGCGCGGGGAGGGAGCATCCCCCTTACCCTTCTTTCCACCTTGGGGGTGAGGGGGAACCCAAATTTCACCCTTCTGCTAAGTTTGAGGGAGCAGTGGTCAGACAAAAGCATGGTCCCTCGTAGCTGGGAGGGGATATCTCCCCAAATCCCAGCCCTACAGCACCTTGGGGACGGGGTTATAATCCCTCCCTGGGCTGTGGGGCAGCAGCAGCATGTGTCCCCTCCACTGCGAGGGCTCAGCCTCAGGACGCAGCCCCCAGCCCCACTTTGCAGGGTCCTTTACCCCCGCCCCACAAAGCGCCATGGCAGGATGGCAGGGAAACAAGACCTCCCCACCCTCACACCCGCCATCTCCTTACCATCGCTTATTCTGCAAAAGCAGCAAAAGGGGAAGAAAAAAATAGCAATTTTTTGTAAATTATTGCTCTTCAGGCCCTTGGTGCTGATTTAGAGTGTGGGAGGGGGGTGCTCTCCAGTTCTGCTCTCCAGTGGGGTCCAAAGGGCCAAACCCCCATCACTGCTCCCCCAGTGTGGGCGGCACAGCCGTCCCAGCTCTATATTTAAAAAATCAAGTTGCCATGGCTACGCAGAGCAGCTCTCCCAGCCCTCGGTGCCGCAGGAAAGCACTGTGGACCCCGCAGCCCCCCCTCCTTGGCTTGCCTTGCCTTTCGAGGGGTAAACACAGCATAAACCCCCCAAACTGCCTCAGTGCCGAGCTTAACTCCGTCATCCGCCAGGGTCCGGCCGAGACACAGGCGCCGTCACACCGCAGAAAACACACATTCATTTTATTATTATGGCCGCTGTGGAGGAGGCACGAGAGCAGGTTCATGTGCGGGGCCGGGAGGGGGGTCCCTGGGGTGCAAACCCATCCCCACCGTGGGTCTTCCTGCAAACGGAGGCGCTGTCTTGTCCAGATTGATCCCCGAGGAGGGTCCAGCACCGGCCTGGGGCGCAGGGAGGGAGCTCAGGCCCGCTGCCCGCCGGCGCTCAGCACGCGGCAGCCCGGGGCCCGCGCAGGCTGCACCCCCTCATGTCGCTGGCCAGCCGCAGCACGGCCGCTCGCTCGGGGTCCCCCAAGGGCGCCCCGCCGCCGAAGGCCTCCTCCTCCTCCTCCTCCAGGATGGAGCTGAGGCGAGGGGCGCAGCGGGCCCGCTCGGCCGGCGGGCGATAGGGACACTTGGCGTTGAGCAGCCTGCGCAGGGGCACCAAGGGCACGATGGCGTCGCCCAGGAGCTGCTGCTGGACGTGGCGGAAATCGCTCTGTCTCTTGAGGCGCTTGAACTCGTTGAAGGCGGAGGCCGAGGTCTGGTAGAGGAGCAGGGCCATGGCGCGCGCCTTGTCGGCCTTGGACACCAGCACGGCGTGGCAGCGCAGCACCACCGCCTTGTTCTTCACCTGGTGCCGGTACACCCAGGCGAACACCTTGGGGTGCCGGCGGTCGGCGGCGCAGTAGGTGATGCGGTGCAGCAGGTACGCGTGGCCCGGCCGGCGGGCCCCCTTCTCGCAGGGCGTCATGCGGATGCCGTGAGGGCCCAGCGTCAGCTTCATCTTGGCCCCGCCGGCGCCTGCCTCGCTCTTGGCCCAGATCTTGCCCACCGCCTCCTCGGTGCAGCCCTCGCCCTTGGCGTGCAGGGTGACGGCGTTGCCCAGGTACCGCACCGTGTACGTCGGGTCCTCCTTGTTCAGCTCCACTTTCTGGCGCTTGCCGCGGAAGACGCTGCCCAGGCGCTCCAGCGGGCACTCGGGCAGCAGGTCCGGGCAGGAGCGGAGGAAGCCGGCCAGCAGCGCCGCGTAGCTCAGCCCCGGCCCCAGGCTCTTGCCTTTGCACTTACGTTCATTTTCCACCAGCACGAACTTGCTCCGGCGCCAGGGCAGCATCTCGGCTCCGCTCCGCTAATCCCGGCCTCGCTCGCAAGCAGCGGAGCCACCCCCCCTCCCCACTCCGGTTCGGGGGGTGTCCCCGCGCCCCCCGCGCAGGGGGTGAAGCCCCTACCCCGGCAGCGGGACGCGGCCGCCGTACCCGATCCGGCTGCCCACGGAGGATGCGGAGCCGAGCAGCCGCCGCGTTCCGGGCGCCGCCTGCGCCTGATGCTGCGGGAGCGACGGCGGCGGCGGCTGCGGGGACGCGGCTCTCCGTGGGCTGCTCCACCTCCCCGAGCACGCGGGGAGCCACCGGTGAACGGCCCCCGCCGGTGAACGGCCCCTACCGATAAACGGCCCCTCCGGTGAACGGCCCCCTCCGGTGAACGGTCCCCGCTGGTGAACAATCCCCTCCGGTGAACGGCCCCACCGGTGAACGACCCCCTCCGGTGAACGGCCCCCGCCAGCTCCGTGCGCTCCCTCCGTGCCCCAGCAGGGAGAGGAAACCGGGGGGAAAATCAAACCCCTTATCCCCATGCAGCAGCCAGACCCTCAGCGCCGAATCCCACCAGTGTGAGGGATAATTCTCTAATTTCCCCCCCAGGGGAAATGGGAGGATGATTTTGGGAGAGTCAGATGATGGCTTCTGACACTGGAAAAACAAAAAGGTGGATTTTTTATCCCCCCAAATGAGTACATTGCACAAGGGTGTGTGCCAGGATTTGCAGATCCTGCAGGTTTGCTGGCATTTTTTCCTCCAAACCTCCCATTTGCCCCTGTTATTTCCAAGCCAGTCAGACCTTGCTTCTCCTCTCCTTTTGAGCTGAGCTGGCTTTTAACCTGTTGCTTTTATCTCTGGCCAAGGCCCTAGGACAGCTTCTCTTCAGGAGAAATGGAATGTTATTTCCCCATGGCACAGCTCAGGGGGGATTTCTGGGGAGTGCTGTGAGGTTTCAGCCCTGCAGTGGAGTCTGAGGCTGCTCAGGATTCAGTGCCTTTAGCTCAAACCCTGATTTCCACCTTTTTTTTTTTTTTTTTTTTTTTTTTTTTTAAACCATCTGGATGTAAAGCAGGGAGACCCCCGGGCTTGGGGATGCTCTGTTTGCCTTGGGATTGAAAAATGGGAAGGAGAAAAGGGTAAAATAACACCATGTGCCCCCACTTTTAGTCTATTTGGGGAAGAAAACCAGGGTGGGGTGTTGCAGGGAACAGGAAGCCATTTCCCAGCAGCTTCCCAGATTTTCTGCAGTTTGAGTGAAGCAAATACAACCTTAAAATAGCAGCTTCACAGGCAGACAGCACCAGCCCCACTCTCTCACTGCCGCGGCCTTGACAGCCTCATAGGTTTTTGCAGCCAAAATAATAAAAAATGCATGAATTTGTCTGTTTTTCAGCTTTTCTGATGCAAACATAGGCTGCGTGGCTTGCTCCTGGTGCAAGGATGGTTTTGGGGAGATGGCAATTAGGGAATTAGTACTAATGAGGAAGATTTCTATCCATGCTAGTCTCTATCTTTCATAATTTCTATTCTTGCCCTCATTGACTGAGGTGAGGGCTGTGTTTACTTGCTCAGTGTTCATATTGAGAGGGCAGGAGTGAACCCACACTGAAAGCTTCTTTATTTACAGATCCCACATTTGGGTTGTGGTGGTAGGGCTGTGGTGTCCCTCTATATTAGTTTGATCCCACAATTTGCCCTAGGACTGGTTTTCCTTTTTTCTCACACATTTTGAGGAGCAAAGGAGACTCTGTACCACATTTTATATTATAGGGTAAAACAGCTTGGATTTGCACTTGAAAGCTGAAAAAAAAGAGTTGTGGGCTGGTTCAGGGCTGGCAATCCCTCCTCTCACTCACTTCCCTGGCAAGTAGTGAACTGTCATCATTGGGTTCCAGCAGGAACAAGCATCCTCATGGTCTGTGGGAGATGGTTTTCTGGTAATCCCTTGGAAAATACAGATCTCAGCATCCCAGCTTGGGTTTCTTGGTGTGCCTCTGGTGATCCTACTGTCCCATCCTCTGTTTCAGTTCCAGAGTTTCAGCCCCATCAGAAGCCACTGCCAATTTGGACGCTGCTTTCCCAGCCTGTTGTGGCTCCTCAGCAGCGACCCAGCAGCAAGATTTGCTGGCAAAACCAGCAGTTGAGGTCCAAAACTTCCCAAAATCCAACAAACTGGATAAAAATCCCAGTGATAAATCCCTGGGGGCTGTGAAACCCATCCTTGCAGCTAGAAAATGGGGCAGGAAGCTCCTTGGGCAAGGGGAAAAATAGAGAAATCTTTAATTAAAAAGCAATTTGATGATCACCTGGGAGCCCTTTACCTTGTGTGGGCTGATTGCCATGGAGGCACCAGCCAAGCTGAATTTGGGCTCCAGCATGGGAGCATCTCAAAGAGGGCTTTTGACCACCTGTGTCTTTAGCCAGTTTCCCCTGCTGCCTGTAGTTAGAAGACCTGGGAAAATGTGATATATACAGATATTATTTTTTGTGCTTTCAATCATAGTAATTTATTTCTTTTGATCTCACTGATCAGGAGCTGTTGTTCCTTCCCCCCCAGGAAAAATTTAGTGACATTTTCCTCTGAAGCCACAGAACCAGTTTTGAATTGAGGAGGAAAAAACCTCGGGACAGGGGTGGAAAAATACTCTGCCGGGACAGAGAAAGGAGGAAGTAAATAATGAAAACAGGAGAAATAGGAAAAAAACGAGGCAGCAGGCAGGGAGAGGATGTGGGAATCCCTGAGCACGATGTTTTGGGGACCAGGGCTGCCCCTGAGGATGCTTCCCGGAGCTGAGCTGCGTGCCGGGGCGTTATCCCGGCGTCCCGGCCAGCCTATTTTCCAGGCGAGGAAATATTTAACCGCGGCGTCAGCGGGCAGGGCAGGCGGGTGCAGGAATGGAGGGAGGCGGGCAGCAGCCGGTCCCTGCTGTCCCCGCGGGCCAGCCGCAGGGGGACCATCTCCAGCTCCTGCTGCGCCGCAGCCAGGAGGCCAAAAACTGCGCCTACTGTCCTTACAGCCAGTTCCCGGTGGGAGCCGCGCTGCTCACCACCAGCGGGGAGATCTTCTCGGGTAAGATGGGGACCTGAAACCCCCCACCCCCCCGGCGATTTTGGGGAGCCCCCAGCAAGGCTTGGCTCATGTATGAGGGTGTAGCGGGGTCATGCCGGGGTGCTGGTGGTGCGTGTCCTCCCCCGCTGCCTTTTGGCAGCCGCCATCCCGGCCCAAGCCAAAGATCACAGCAGATGGGAAAATAAATAGGGGAAGCGGGAGAAATGGCTTTTCTTTTTAAATTCCCTGAGAAATGAGCTGGTGGGGTTTGGGGTGGCTGATGCCGGGGTTGTCCCTGCAGGGTGCAACGTGGAGAACGCCTGCCACAGCCTGGGGGTGTGTGCAGAGCGCACCGCCATCCTAAAAGCCATCTCCGAGGGGCACACCAGCTTCAAAGCCATGGCCATCGCCAGGTGAGGGTGCTCCGAGAGCTGGGATGGTGAGGGATGGGATGGGGAACCGGCAGGAGAATCCCTGCTGCTCCTTAGGGACTGCTGCTTTTGCAGCAACCCCATCTTTTGGGGAGGAAAATAAAGTTTTTGCACGGTGGTTTTGGAGAAACTGAGGGGCAAATCTGTTGTGGCTCTGTATTTATCGGGGCATGAAGGTCTTCTGCTGGTGTTCTCCCCTCCTCTGACCTCAGAACTGAGCTCTGTGCCCTTCTCCTTTGGCAGTAACATGGGGGACCAGTTCATCACGCCCTGTGGTGCCTGCAGACAAGTGATGAGAGAGGTGACAGCTCGTGTGGGGCTCCGTGGTTCATTCTCTGACCCCTGACAGCATGCCCTGACCCCAGGCATCTCCCCCTAAAACACCTGGAGGTACCAAGGAGGGTGCAACCCCCCACCCTCAGCCCCAGGGCTGGCTCCAGGCTCCTCAAATGGTGTTATCTGCTGGGAAAGGGGTATTCCAACCCTGAGTGGGTGTTCAGTGGGAATCCATCAGCTCAGCCTCCCCAGGGGGGTTTATTCCTCCAGGTGCAGGGTTTTGCCCTCGAGTCCTTGCTCTGGTTCTGGAAAGCCTGAAAATGGGGGTTTTCCTGCAAAAGCTGAGCTTCTCACAGATCTTTTCCAGCTCTGTGTCCCTCCTCCACAGGAATTCCAGCACCAACAGCCCATTTTTGGGTTGTTAATATTTAATGGGTTACGGGGCTGTGCTTGAGGGTCAGATTCAGCAGATTCAGAGGTACTGGGGCACATGCTGGTGTGGTAAAAGCACAGGATCTGAGCCCAAAATATCCTCTGGGGGAGGAAATGCTGATAAGCCAACCCAAAATACATGCATTAGAGGGGGATGCTCCCTGTGAACCTGAAAAAAGGGGTGTATGAGTAATTTGGGGAAGAAATGCAGATTCTTCCCTTCTTCTCCCTCATCATGCTCATTTCTCCTCTTCACCTCCAGTTTGGCACGGACTGGGATGTCTACCTGACCAAAGCAGATGGCACCTACATTGTCAAAAGGCTGGAGGAGCTGCTGCCGCTCTCCTTTGGCCCTGAGGACCTGAAGAGGGTCTGAGCAGTGTGGCCACCACCAGCCTTTGCCCTTAGGCACAGGGGACAATGGTTTTCCCAATTTCTCAGCCTGTAAGCAACTTTTTGGGAACAACACAGGGGGAAATGTGTTTATACTGTTTAGTTGCCAGTTCCTCTGGCTCATCTTCTAATTCAGTGTTGATTCGCAGACTGTGGCTCCGCCTTGCCCCAAGGAAATGGAAAAATCAAATAATAGAAATTCCCTGTTATTAAGTAAAAAAAGCGTCCAGACATCCCTGTAGGCAGGGGAGGGCATGGGTTTGATGCACAGCTCAAACAGGCTTTGGTACAGAAACCACTCCTGAATAATGCAAAACCATTGCTTGGGAAAGTGCTGGATCCTTCAGCTCTGAAGAGTAGTAAAAACAAGAAGGAAAAGGTCCATCAACCCCAGAAGTAATTAGTAATTAGTAATTAGTAAACCAATCCAGATTAGGTGGATTGTTGGAACAGGATGTTTATCACGCTGAGCGTGTCCTTTGCTCGTTTCTCCCCAGCTTGTTTTCCTTGCTTTTATTCTGTTTGGGGTGAAGAAGAGGACAAGGTGTTTTTGGGGACTTCTGGAGGGTTTTGTGCCACCAGGGTAATGCCACTTGTTGATCAATTTTATATTGATTTATAATACAATGATAAATTAATTCCTTACATTTCCCACCCAGTGCTGGGTTGAGCATTTCTGCCATGCCCAAGTGAAATAAAAGCACTTCTGTTTTATCTCCTGTGGTTGTAGCAAGTGATGAAACACAGGGAGTGTGAGAGCCCTGGCAGGGCTGGGGAGTGCTGGATGTGCCCTGGGAACCTCATGAGGTTCAACCAAGTCAAGTGCAGGGTGCTGCACCTGGGTCAGGGCAACCCCCAGTACCCATACTGGGTGGAGGGTGGAGAACACACCTGCTGGGAAGGACTTGGAGATGCTGGTGAATGAGAGGCTGGATGTGCCTCTGCTGGGGCTGAGCCCACAGCATGGGCAGCAGGGGAAGAAGGGATTCTGGCACAGAGTGCCCAGAGAAGCTGTGGCTACCCCTGGATCCTTGGAAGCATCCAAGACCAGGTTTGGATGGGACTTGGAGCAAGCTGGGATAGTGGAAGGTGTCCCTGCCCATGGCAGGGGTGAAACTGGAGGGGCTTTGAGGTCCCCTCCAGCCCAAACCAGCCTGTGATTCTGTGACTTTGATGATTCAACACACTGGGCTGTGCCCTGGCTGTTCCCAGGGCAGTGCTGTGCTCCATGCCAAGGCACTCCTATCTGTGTCCTCCATGCCCTGCATTGCACAAGACTGCACCCTGCTCTGTGCCCTGCTCCATGGCCCTTTCCATGCCCTGCTTGATGCCCCACTCCATGTCCCCTTCATGTTCCTGCTTCATGCCGTGCTACATGTCCCATTCCATGCCCCCACTACATCCCATCCCATGCCTCACTCCACGTCCCCTTCCATGCCCTGTTCAGTACCTCACTCCACACCCGCTCCATGTCTTGCTGTGTGCCCCATTCCATGCCCCACAACCATGCCCTGCTCTCTGACCATCCCCATGCCCCATTCCATGCCCATTTCCATGCTTTGCTCCATGCCCCATTCCTTGTCCCATTCCCTGCCCCACTCCATGTCCCTCCCCATTCCCTCTCCATCCTGGTCTCCATGCCCCATTCCATGTCCATTTCCATGCTTTACTCCGTGCCCCATTCCCTGTCTCACTCCATGTCCATTCCCATTCCCACCCCCATCCCCACCCCCATCCCCATCCCCACCCCCATTCCCATTCCCATTCCCATTCCCCATTCCCCATTCCCCATTCCCACTCCCATGTCCATGTCCATTCCCATTCCCCATTCCCATTCCCCATTCCCATTCCCATTCCCATTCCCATTCCCATTCCCATTCCCCATTCCCTATTCCCCATTCCCACTCCCATGTCCATGTCCATGTCCATTCCCATTCCCCATTCCCATCCCCATTCTCCATCCGCATTCCCCATTCCCCATTGCCCATTCTCATGTCCATTCCCACTCCGATTCCGTCCCCGTCCCGTACCGGGGGCGTGGCCTCACCGCCCCATGGGCGTGTCCATAGGCGGGGCCTCTCCGCATTGGCCGCTCCGCGCCCCGCCCCCGCCCAGACGCGGCGGCCATGGCGGTTCGGCTGCTGCTGGCCCGGGCCCTGCGGCTCCTCCCGCGGTGCCGCCCGCCCTGCGCGCCCCGCGCCCCCGCGCCGACCCCCGCCCCAGCCCCGGGCCCGCGCCCGCCGCTCCGCCCGCGCCATGGCGGCCCTGGCTGGCCTGGCTGCCGGCCGCCCGCCGCCTCTTCCTGCGCGGCCCGGCGGGCGGGCTGGCGGCCGTTGCGCGGCGGGGCCGCGGCGGTGTCTGCCTGGCGCTGGCCATGGCGCTGGGCCTGGTGGAGCCGCGCCTGGAGGAGCAGCGCCGGGCTGAGGCGGCGTGTCGCCACATCCAGGTGGGAAGCGCCCTCCGTGAGGGGGAGGGGGGGACCTTGCTGAGGGGAAGACCTTCAGTCACCCCCCAGGAAGGGCACAGGGGGTTGTAGCCTTCCAGACATCATGGAAGAGAGGGTGGGCCTTGATGTGTGGAGCCTCTTGAACCACCCCTATGAACGTCACAGAGTGGCAGTGCTGTGGGGAGTCACTGGGACCCGCCCCCATGAAGGGAAGGGGGTCCTTGCTTTGGGCAGTCCCTCAGACACCCCCCATTGAGGGCAGTGGGGGGTCAGTGCTCTGGAGAAGCCCTTAAACATCATCCATAAAAGGGAGGGGGATTCTTGTGAGGAGCCCCTCAGATGCCCCCTCTCAAGGGGAAGTGGGGGGTCACTGATGTGGGGAGCCCCCCAGACACCCTTGGTGAAGGGCAGGGATCAGCCTTGTTTTATGGAGCCCCTCAGACACCTCTCATGAAGGGAAGGGGGATCACTTCTGTGGGAGCCCCCCAGACACCTCCCCACCTCACCCAAAGGAGGGGTGCTGGCAGCAGCCCCCATGTACCTCTTTCTCCCCAAAAATAGGGTCCTGGGGAAGCCTCTCACTCAGCAGCCCCTCATCACCCTAAAGCAGGTACTTTAAAAGCAGGGGACTGTCACTCCCTGTTCCCCCACAGAGGGAAGGCATCAGGGCTGTGATGATGGGGGTCTCATGTTCCAGGGTTTGGGTGTTGATGCCCAGGTCCATCCCCTCTGCCTGAGACACATGGGGACCCTGTGGTACTGGGCCAGGTCGTGCTGGCAGGGCATGGGGACGGATGGTGCTGAACATATTTCCTGGGTAAAAATAGACTACTGGTGCTCAGAGCCAGCTGTCACCTGCTCCACCGACCAGCAGATACGTTCCCTGAAGTTTCTCAGGATGCTTTCTCTGCTCTGTCCTTGCTGGGTTGTTCCACTTGGTGTCCCTGGGTCTGTGTCCGATGACACATCCCTAGGTTGTCACTGGTGCTTTGGGGCTGCAGCTCACAGAGAAGGCCACTCGTTTGTATCATCCAGGTGACAGCTGAGGCACCACCAGACTGGGATCATGAACTGTGAGGGAGCTCCAGAACAGCCTCCTGTGTGTTGTTTTCTCACATCTCTTGATTTCCTCCTCCAGCTCCCCCCCATTATGGGTTCACTCTTTCTCAAACTAACCAGTCCTCACAGTTGACTGCCACAAAAAGGCCATTGCTTTTCCTGCTTTTAATTGGATTTTCTTTTAAATGCTGTTTGCCTGATTTATTTATGGAGAGGGAGAAAAGTGTAATAATGCATCTGTTTTCAGAAGTGTTCAGTTAAACTTTTCTTTACATGACCACAGAATCATGGAATAGTTTGGGCTGGAAGGGACTTTAAGGCAAATCTCTTTCCAATCCTGCCATGAACAGGGACACCTTCCCCTATCCCAGGCTGCTCCAAGCCCTGTCCAACCTGGCCTTGGACACTTCCAGGGATGGGGCAGCCACAGCTGCTCTGGGCAAAATATATTTGTATTCTAGATTGGCAAATGACTCCCCCTCCTGGTTCCTCTTCTTCCCTTGAAAAGGCCACCTTTAAAAAAGACTGGTTTAGGGGTAAATTGTATCAGATATGGCCTGCAGATGATCTTTTATGTGGTTACAGTGATTTGAGCCCAGTGGTCAGAATCTGATTGAGACTTTCAGGTTGGACCAACCCACCGGGACATGTAATGCCACCGAAACACCAAGTTCTCCTTTGCTGGAAGTCTGGGATAACTGAGCAGGTTTTTCTGTTCATATTCCTTTTAGACCGTGTTTGTTGGGAAGAACAAGCCGCAGAAAGATCCCCTGAGCTCCTTCCGCTGGCAGGGCTTCAAGCTGGAGGAGTATCTCATCGGCCAGCCCATTGGGAAGGGCTGCAGTGCTGCTGTGTATGAAGCAGCTATTCCCTTCTGTCCCCATCCTCGGGATCGTGTGGAGAGCAGTCATCTCCCAGCCGTGCAGCAGGACCCTGGCTCAGCTTCCCAGGGGGATGAAGAGGAGCCTGTAGTGAAGCACCAACCAAAAGGGGCTTTTCCCTTAGCTATCAAAATGATGTGGAACATTTCGGTAAGGAGTCAGCACTGAATCCCCCGTGGTTGTTGCTGGGAATTCTGGCTGGAATGTTTAATACTGAAGTGTTGAAAGCGCTAATTATGGAGTGCAGGATGAGTGTGTCACAACAAAGCTGTTGGTAGGTGACACTGGAGACGTTGAGTGTTAGTGAAGAGTCCCAGAGCAAGGTAATTAGCATTCATCATCTTCTGGAATCGGCACTGAGAGCTGCTGCTGCTGCTGGAGCTGGTGGGTATGGAGGTGATGCTTTGGGAAGAAAAGGTTTTCTGAGGCTGGCTCTATTGGAAAGGTCTAAGAAGGGCAAAGCCACTGCTGCCAGTGATTTAGGAATTGGTGTCCTGTCAGTGCCAGGACAGAGGTGGGTTTTCTCCCTGAAGAGTCAGTGGTCTCAGGGTGCACAGTGACCTGTCTGCTGTGTCCCCTTGCTGTGAGGTGACTGTCCCAAGATCTGCTCCAGTGTTTCCCAGCCCGAGTGACTGGTGATCCAGTTCCTTAATGTGGCTCTTCCATGTTTAAAAAAATTCCATGTATCTTTCCCCACTGATATGACAAATGACTGTTTCAAGAGAATCTTCCAAAATGCCAACATCTGGAATCCCTTGGACTCTAGCAGCACCCTGGCATTTATCTGTGGGCTCTTCCACTTGGGTTTGAAAGCTGAAAGTGAGTGCTGAGGTGTAGTTTGGATTGCTAACAGTCAAGGATGCATTTGAAGAGACAAATCTATTTCTTTCTGCAGATAAAGGCCTTGCAGCCTCCCTTGGTGAACTCTTTAAGTAGTTAATTGCCTCCCTTGATTTTCAAGGGAGGGAAGTGCTGGAATCTGGTCTCAGTTGATCCAGCTCCAGACACAGTGCCAGCATCAGGATTATGTGCTTTCAGCTTGCATTGGGGCTGGATGATTTTGGAGCTGAAGCCAGCATGGGGTGTGATTGTTGTTGCAGGCTGGTTCCTCGAGTGAAGCCATCCTGGATGCCATGGGCCGAGAGCTGGTCCCAGCCACAGGCATCGCCTTGTCCGGCGAGTACGGAGCTGCCTCTGGCCACAGGTATGGAGCTGGCAAGGTGCTATCTTATCCCTTGATTAATTTTGCAGCAATTTTCACTGTTAAGAAGGTGGACAGGGCTTTCTAGAATAACTGCTGAAAGCAGGTAAAGCTGGGGATTGTTGAGTTTGTTGGCGTGCAGGGAATTGCATTGCTAAACTGTGTGGTGGGGAGAGGATTGGAAGGGTGCACCAATAATTTGGGAGTGTTTGGGGTCCCACCAGGGTCTGATGGGTAGCTGTGGCTGTGTCTTTAGTTTCCCTGTGTTGAAATGTGTTGGCATTTGCTGAAGTAAAGGCTGGAGGAACTACTGGTTAAACACCATTTAAATTTTTATTGTGATGCTTTTTAATTGCACCGCAGCAGTCGGTAACAGTTTGAGTGTACTAAACATCAAATTATTTCACTCTAATACAATTTGACTGTGAGGTTTGAGAACTGGTTTGGTGTAAAATGGGTGCTGGACAGGGAGGTTGGAACTGTTTTAGTGCAGAAAAACTGGTGAGAGGGAAAATGGAAATGACTCTGTTCCTACTCTTTGACCTGAGTGGGAAGTGAGCTAACAGCATGAAGATGGAAAAATCTAATGGAAACTTCTAAATTACCTCAAGTTAGCTATCTTTTTGATCAGAAATGCATATTTTTGTTCCATTTGAAACAATGGAGTCCACAGCCCAGATTGTCTGATTTAAATTTCAAATCATTCCGGCTGCCAATACAAATGAATAATGAATGCTGTGCCCGTGGCTGGCTGGGAATGCAGTGGAGCAGCCAAAGGGATATTTGACATTCAGGGGATGAGAGATCTGTGTTGCAGACAAATAGGTAACCTGCTTTTCAGGGTAGGGAGAGCTTCCTGTCTGTGCCATAAAATAGAGGGTCTAAATTGATATTCCCAGTGTGAAGTTGACCTTTATTATATCTAACAAAGTAATTGCATTTGGGTGTTATTCTCTAGAGCTGCTGTAGCTCTTTTTGAATAGAGAAGCAGCCTGTGCCTGGTTCTGCCTTTGTCAGCAGTATGGAAGGGTTAGTGGGGCTTGAGTGAAATGAAAGCTGCATGTTGTGTGTTAAGGTTTTTATCAAAGTTTTGTTTGTAGTGCAAATAAAGCACCTTGTTTCCTGTTTGGCCATTGTGAATAGTTAAATGCAGTTACAGAGGAGCCCCTGTGAGGCCTTGGTTGACTCAGTTTGCTCTGGGAGGCAGCAGGGTGGATTCTGAGCTCTGGAGAATGTGCTGGGAGATGCCCATTACTGCAGTGGGTCTGTGTGGGCTGTGGGTGCTCTGCATCCACCTGGGAAATGCTGGGCTGAGATTCTCATTGGGAAATGGGCCATAGAACTGCTGCCCGTGTTCTTGCTCAGTGAATGCATTCCAGGATGTGAATGTCTGACTATTTGCTTAACGTGCAGTCCTGTAATCCACCCTGTGCAGCTTTAATCTCCCTCTGATGAGGCTTCCAGTGCAGAACAAACGTGTTTGCTCTCTGCTGGGGAGCCCTTTGGTGTGGAGAACAGGCCATAATAATGACAAATAATTCCAGCAATAACAACAGTGTGCCTGTGATCCATCAGAACCAGCTGAGGGATTGGTGCAATCTGTGGTGTCTTTGCACAGAAAACCTGTCCTTGGGAGGAAGAAGCTGCAACCTCATCCAAATATCATCCAGGTGATCCGAGCGTTCACATCCTCTGTCCCTTTGCTGCCTGGAGCCTTTGCTGATTATCCTGATGTCCTTCCACTGAGCCTGAACCCCAGAGGGATTGGCCACAGCCGCACGCTCTTCTTGGTGATGAAGAAGTAGGTGGGGAGAAGCTGGTTAACGTGACTTGGGTACTCTGTCCCTGCAAAGCTTGGGTCTGGGCTGCTGCCAAAGAGCAGAGTATGCTCTTGGAAACGCCTCCAGGACCTGTTCCAAGTCCTTGAGGTTCTGACTCTGCTTCCACAATGAAGACAAACCGTTCTTTTTAATAATTACCCCAAATTGAAGTGAGAAATGAGGAGTTTGTCCCCATTTGTCTGCCCTTCTAAGCCTGAACTTCACCACTAGTCTGAGCACACTGCTAGAGATGGAGTAGAATCAGTAATGAGATGAGCCAGCACTGAGGTTGAACTGCCTGTGATAAGCCTCCAGGATGCTAATTCCCATTTTTTTCCCTTGTTCTGCCTAGTTACCCCTGCACGCTGCGCCAGTATCTGCAGGAGAACTCTCCAGATGTTCACCTCTCCACAGTGATGATTCTGCAGCTCTTGGAAGGTGTGGACCACCTTGTTCGACATGGAATAGCACACAGAGACCTCAAGTCTGACAACATTCTGGTTGAATTTGATTCTGGTACGTAGATCCCTGAGGATAAATGCCAGTTAATTCACAGAAGTGACTTGGTCACATTGGTATTCAGGGAAGTTCTTCCCAGCTGTGTGTTTGGGGAAAGAAGCATCAAACCTTTTGAATAATATCAGGTTTAGTTTTCAGCTCAGCATTTGCTGTCACTGCAGCAAGTCATTGATCCTGTGTGTGCCTGAGGTTTTGGGTCATTACCATGGATGTAGTGTATTGCTGAGGTGATGGATTGCATGAGCTCAGCCAGCATTGACTGGACCATCAGGGAACACCATGTTTGGGATGCTGCAGGAGCCTTTGCTTCAGGCTCTTGGCTCTGTCATCTTCTCAAGCCAAAGAGTACAGGGAACCTACTAAAATCCCTCTGCATGGCCAGGTTAATAGTGCTGCACCCTGGGATGATTTAATATGGATTGGAAGGGAAGGGATGCAGCATTTTCATTGATGTGTTCTCCTGTCAGCCTCTAACAGTAGTTTTAATTACCTGAGCTCTTTTTTTCTGCCTGAACTCTTGAGATTCAAATTGGCAGAAAGCAATAGGAGGCAGGCAGGTCTGTGTAATTAGGAGTGGAAGAATTTGGTTGAAGAGTATGAGGGAGAGAGACAGAGAGACCACTGGAATCTGCCCTGCCTTCCTGGAGACTGGCCCAAGAGGCAGGCAACACAGAGGATTATCTGTTCATAAACTCATGGAATGGCCTGGGTTGGAAGGGACCTTAAAGGAAAGCTCTTCTTATTCCAACCCTTTGCCATGGACAGGGACACCTCCCCCTAGACCAGGTTACTCTACTGAATATCTTCACCTGCAGTCTTGGTGAGGGGATTGAATGCCCCCTCAGTCAGTTTGCAGAGGACACCAGGCTGGGTGTTGATGTGATGTGGTGTTTGGTGCTGCCAGGTGCTCCCAGACTGAATCCTAACTCTGGCAGCTCTGTGTTGTTCACAGCTGGCTGTCCCTGGCTGGTCATCACTGACTTTGGCTGCTGTTTGGCGGATGAAAACCTCGGCCTGAGGCTGCCCTTCACCAGCTCCTATGTGGATCGGGGTGGCAATGGCTGCCTTATGGCACCTGAGGTAAATCCCTCTGTAGCACTGCTTTGTGCTGCTGGTTTTCTGCTTGTCCTGTTGTTGGCCCTAAAAGTTTTGATGGCATAGAAGGTTTGTGTCCTGCCTTGAGTTAGGCTTGCTGAACATCTGTGCTGAGCTATGTCAAATAGATACCTTGAGTTCCAACAGGTGAAACATAATCAGTTGGTGTTGAGGCAGAATCAGCCTTTTCTCCCCACTCCCAAATTTAGTCTTTAGTCTTTATTTAGGTCCCTTTCCATGTAACTATTAAGAATTTTATGCAACAGTCCTTGTGTTGCAATGGTAGCTTTTGGCTGAAGTTCAAGGCGGTTGTGAAATTATTTACTGTTCCTTTTTATTTCTCTGATGATAAGCCTAATAAAAGCCAAGACACCCTTAAATGTCTGCTGGACCTGGAGCACCTTGCCATGGTGTTGGTTGTTCATCTGCAGATCTCCTGTCGCCATAATTCCTGCAGGAGATAGCCCTGGGGACTCTGGGAATGCTGGGCAGGGGCAATGGTGAAAGCCTCAGTGCAATGTTCAGACTCCTCCCAGCAGCCCAGTGGGCTGAGCAGTTCCAGAGGCTTAGAGCATGCCAATAGGGAATATTTACACCACAGATTCAGATGCAACTCGCCTTTGGGTCCAGTGTCTCAGTTTATTACAGAGAAAATGCTGGTTTGAGCATTAAGAATCGAACTTCAGCACAGAGGCTGCACTCGAGCCGTTTATTTGAGAAGCCCCCTCTCTGTGGCAGGTGAGCACAGCGTCACCTGGTCCAGGCACAGTGATCAACTACAGTAAAGCTGATGCTTGGGCTGTTGGAGCAATTGCCTACGAAATCCTGGGCCTGCCTAATCCTTTCTATGGCCATGGGGACTCGGCTCTGGAAAGCAGAAGTTATCAGGAGGACCAGCTGCCAAGCCTGCCCAACCATGTGCCCCTTGAAGTGAAGCAGGTGATAAAGATGCTGCTTCAGAGAAATCCCAACAAGGTAGGAAGCTGTTGCCTTTGAGATATCCTCTTTGGAAGTATCCCTGGTGGATCATTTTGCCTTGGAGGGCTGTGGGTTCAGGGGTTAATCCAAATCTCACTGCAGGATCAAAGGACAACATAAGGGTCAAGGCCAAAAAAATCTTTGCTGAGTGGTGCTGAATAATTTCAGGGATTTCAGGACGTGTTTGTGTTGGGACCAGACCTCACATTGGAGGGTTACACACATTATATATATACAGTAATAGTCTGAAAGAGCTTTCTTATTCACAGGGTGGTGCCTTAGTGGGGGGCCCAGGGAGTTTTGGAAGTGCCAGTGTTCTGTGCTGGTGAGGTGGCTGAGTTTAGGAGGATCAGCTGATCTCCCCTCCCCTTCCTCTTGCAGAGGTTGTCTGCGAGAGTGGCTGCGAACGTGCTGCACTTGAGCCTCTGGGGTGACAGTTTTGTAACATCCAGGACCCTGAAACCTGACCAGATGATCGCCTGGCTGCTCTGCCAGTCTGCAGCCACCCTGCTCACCAACAGGCTGGCAGAGAAGAGCCAGGTAGAAACCAAAATGAAGATGTGCTTCTTGGCAAACCTCGAGTTTGAAGACCTCTGGGCAGCAATATTCCTGTTGCTGTCCTGGAGAAGCCAGTCTGGGTGAAGGAACTACCTGGAACACAAGCATGCCACATCAATGGCACTTTTTAAAGGCACATAGGAACCTGTCCTTTCTGTCTGTCTGGAGTCCTGTAGTGCTTTAGGGAACAAGCTGCCGGCCTGTGTTTAGGAGCTTGAGTTTCTCTCTAGCAAGTGTTAACCATGCTGCTTTTCTGTCCCTGCTAGAGGAGATGCCCTTGCTTCCTTACCCTCTGGGGGGGAGGGTGTGTGGACCTTGCAGGTGTCCAGAGGTATGTGGTTGGTTTTGCTCCTGTTTGGGAATTAATTGACTCAGAAGTTGTATGTTGAGTGAAGCAGATTCCTTTCAGAGGGGTGGCTGGGAGGAGGCACTGTCTAGCTGCATCACAATTTATTTAAACAACACACAGAAATCCAAGCTGACAAAGCGACCTGCAGTCTCTGTTCTTGGGTAACCAGGGTGATTTGAGACTCATTTTCTTCTGAGCTGTGAAATGACAGCCTGAAAACTTCCTGATGAGATGCTGCCTGGTAACATGAGCGTCAGTAGCACTAAAGACCTCTCAGTTGTACGCAGGACAGTGGAAGCACATCATCCTCAAATCCCACTTCTCATTGTTCTTAGCTGTTG
This sequence comes from Muscicapa striata striata, assembly GCA_030060385.1. Lineage (NCBI taxonomy): Eukaryota > Metazoa > Chordata > Aves > Passeriformes > Muscicapidae > Muscicapa > Muscicapa striata. The sequence continues at coordinate 656,783 of JAREIS010000088.1, forward strand.
TAGCACTGTGGTGACAGCCCCAGGGTCCAAGGCTGAGTCAGACTCTCCAGTTAGGGACAGTGCTCCAAACAAACTGAGGTTGGGCAGCAGCCCCTGCTTAAAGAACTTAGTGATGCTCTGCTCTTCTACCTGCCTGTGTTTCCTTCAATGAATTCATATCCTTTGGTGGGGAGGATGGGAGACATCAATATTTAAATAACAACAGCCGTGTTTATGAAACAGCATTCAATTTCATGGCTATAATTGTGTTTAGAGGAACTCGGGGAGAAAGTTATTTATGCTTGTTGCACAATAAATTAAAGATTAAGCTCTGTGGCTGTGTGGGTTCTCTCAATCTAATTTGGGCTGTGGAGCGTTGGTTTCAGGGTGTCTTAAATGTGAATTCAGCTCTTTCCGGTGCTAAACTGTTAAGCATGGTGTTTTACTCCAAGTGGAATTTCCCAAAGAGGAACAGACCTTGCCTTGGGGATGTGTTTTGTACTCTCCTGCATGGTAAATCACTGGCTGCTCCTGCAGTTTCCAGGTGCATGACAATAGCTGATGCCCTTGATCATCACAGGGTAACCTGTGCTTGGGGTTCTGCACATTGTTCTGGTACAGCAAAGAGCACAGAGCCTGTGGAATTGGGGGAAATGAGCTCTTGGGGGGAAAAGCTATAAAAAAAGACCTTTGTAACATTGATCTGACCCAACCAAAGTGTGTGCTGCTTAAATGTAACTGAGCTCTTGCAGTGTGTTTCTGCTACCTTTGCTTTGTGGGTGCCTGGGTCTGGCACTGAGTCCCATGCCCTGGACACTCTGGGGAGCCTTTTGAGGAGTAAGTGCTATTGCTGTGTGGTGGATCTCTACTCTCAGCCCGTTTTCTGCCATGAACATCATTCCCATGCCTTTCCTTCTCTCTCCCAGGTCCAGTCTCTATACAAGTAGGGAGCAGAATTAGGGGCTGGAGCTATCCAATATCAAGTGTGTTTGTATTTGCTCAAACAGCTCTGCGCTGATGAATTCCACTGGTTGGAAACTTGCTTCCCCTGGAAACCATTACAATTCTGTCCTCAAAAATGGCCTAAAATGCTTGTCCTGCAGCTTGTCCCTCTGGTCCTTAAATCCCTGTTAATGCTTCCCCTGTGCCTGCATTTTGTCCTCTTGTGGTTCTGCTGAGGTCAGACTTCCCTTTTGTTTTCTTTCCCTTCTGCCTTCCACTAACGAGACGTTTTTATGATTCTTCAGCATTCTGGGTGCTTTTGTGGAGTGCAGGTTAAAAGTACAGGCTGTTAATGCAACAAATGCTGCTGCCATGCTGTCTGTCTGCAAATGCCCTAGGGGAGCAAACTGGGGCATCTCCCAGCATGTCCCTCCTGCCCTGTCCAGCTAATCCCTGCACAGGCTCTTGCCCCTCACTGCAGTGTTTGTTCCCAGTGTTTGCCAGGACTATGCCATTGGGAAAGGGAGTGGCTGGGAGGGTGAATGTGGAGGCTGGGCTGGATTTCTGTCCTTTTCCGGGCAGTGGAGTGTCTGGTGCACTTTGATCCCTGGAGGGAGGCTTGGCAGGGGCAGCTGGTGCCCTGACCAAGCTGGGAACGGGCTCCACAGCACCCCTCACTGTGTTCCTGGTGGGACAGAGGGTGGGAGCATGTGGGTCAGGATGAGGCCTCTGCTCTGGGCTGCCTGCAGCCAGCTGCTGCCCCGGGGGGCTGGGCTCTGTGCTCCCAAGCTGGCTGTGACCACTGTGGTGACCTCCTCACACCACAGCCTGCAGCCCTCGACCCTTCTGGCCACCTCCAGCTCCCCAGCCAGTGCATCTGCAGGGTTCCTGCAGCCCCTGGTTGCAGGGAGCAGAGCCCCCAGCTGCTGGAGCTCGGGGTTCAATGTGCCCCCCAGTGCCCTGCTCGTGGCCCGGCCTGTGGGGGTCTGCTCCATGATGAAGCTTCCCGTGCAGGCGTCAGCAGAGGGACTGGACGTGGCGTTTGTCGGTGTTCCGCTGGACACGGGCACATCCAACCGGCCAGGAGCCAGGTAAGGGCCAGCCAGTGTGGATGATACAATTATCCCTGAAAAAGGCCCTTGGCATTTTGTGCCCTGAGATAATGAAACTTTTCATGAGAGATGCCCCCCCTCCCTACCAAAACCCCTGTTATCATTTAAGGTTTCTATTGGTCTTGAACTTTACTAGATGACTGATCTTTTCTCACCTAGAATCTTAAAGTAATTGGATAGTTCTCAACTTACAGTTTTACTGGTTAGAATTTCAATCCCCCTAAAATCTATAAAGACCCCTTGCTGTGCTATGTAACTGGATTTTGCTGGTAGAACCCTTCGAAGAAGTAAAGCTACTTGAGGAACTTCTACAGCAACTCCTGAAGTCTCTTCTTGCTAGCTGAGAAGCTGATCCTCTGCCTCGGGGGCCCTCGGTGCTATCCAAACCCTGTAGCAGCCCGAAGCTAGAACCACCCTAGCCCAGGCAGCTACAAGCCAGGGGAGCTGCTGCTTCCTTCTGGCCATCGAGCAGGGCTCTCCTGCGGTGAGAGCAGTGCTGGGAACGATGCCTGGTGTTTCCCAGCCGTGCCCTCACCCAGGTTCGGGCCGCGCCAGATCCGCGCCGAGTCCGCCATGCTGAGGAGGTTCAACGGCAGCACCGGGGCGGCGCCGTTCGACTCCCTGCGCGTGGCCGACATCGGGGACGTGAACGTCAACCTCTACAACCTGCCCGACAGCTGCCGCCTCATCCGCCAGTCCTACCAGGACATCGTGGCCTCTGGCTGCGTGCCCCTCACCTTGGGTAAGGAGCCCGTGTCTCCCTGTCCTGCCACTGCGTCCTGGCTCTGTCGAACTCCCTCTGCTCCTCCTCTCATCATTCAATCCAGGCTTGGCAGGATGGATCTGTCCCCTGCCTGGGCTGTTGTGCTGTATCGTGGGTAAATTCACAGGCTCTCTGCTGAACAGAATATTCAGTGATGCCTCTTCCTTTGGGTCAAAAATGAGGAGGATGGGTCAGTCTGTAAAAGTGGCTAAAAGCAACAACTCTCCCGAATACATACTCTTATATAGGATTTTTCCAACAAGCTAAGATGCAAGCTCAGACCACTACTCCTTAACCTATTAGAATTCCAGTTCCTTAGCACACCAGGTTACGTATAGAACTACACATACAATCTATCTTGTTATATCTGAAAAATGTCAGCAATATTCTTACTATAGCTCTATTATGACTAAGTCCTGTCTACAGCTGTGGACCTGGAGCTTCCACTGAAGATATCGGTATGTTTCAACCTTCACTAGAACACACTCTGCTACTGTGGCATTTGAAACCTTTCACTTACTAAAAGCATTAGAATGCACCCTAAAACTTACTAACTTAAATGTCTACTTTATGTGTGAGTGGCTTAATATACTTCACTCCATCCAAAGGTTTTAATTCAATCCCTGCACTCTGATTTCTCTCTGAAGAACTCAGAGAGACCTTTGACTCACTGACTCCAACATGTAAATACAACCAGTGATGTGTTTTTGGTGTCCTGCTGAGCAGTACCCAAAGCAAGGTTTTGTCCCTTGTGTCCCTCCAGCTGAGCGAGCACCAGGCTTTGCACGAGGCCCAATTTGGGTGCACGTTCAAGTTCGCAGCTGTTACTGCTTGGCATCGCTGGAGGCAGCGAGTGTGTGGAGTAAGGAGGGGCAAGTCACCAGTTACAGCGTCCTCAGAAGCTGATAAAATGTCTATTTATATGCCCAATCAAGGGTCCTGCTCCACAGGCTGTCCCTGCATATCTGTGCCTCCCTAGAACGAAGACCAGGAGAAGAGAGGACCCAGGAGAGGGAGCAACCTACACCTGGGAGTGTTAGTTTTCCTTTGGCAATGAAGCCCTGCATAAATAAGCGCAGGATAAATGCAAAGAGGGAAAAATTACTTGGGAACAAAAGTAATGAGTGCTGAGCAGCTCTTGTAGTGTATTCCCTCTTCCCTGTGTCCTCTTGCAGGTGGAGATCACACCATAACATACCCAATCCTGCAGGCCCTGGCGGCAAAGTAAGTTTCTAATCTGTAAATGGAGAGAAAGGACCTGGGAAAGAGCCTCAGGAAGGCTCCTGATTTGCTGTCCCTGCTGTTGGCAGGGCCACCAGGCACGGGACAGGGCTAACGTGGCCACCCTGTCTGGCCCAGGCACGGTCCCGTGGGACTGGTGCACGTGGATGCTCACACCGACACCGGGGACGGGGCTCTGGGGGAGAAGATCTACCACGGGAGCACGTTCCGGCGCTGCGTGCAGGAAGGGCTGCTGGACTGCGGCCGCGTGGTTCAGATCGGCATCCGAGGCTCCTCCTACGACCCCGACCCCCACAAGTACTGCCGGGAGCAGGTAGAGTGATTCACAGCCCCGCGGTGTGCTCTCACTGCCATAAATACCATGTCAGTAGTAGCTGGCATCAGCAGGGAAATCAATGCATGTTTTGCCTCTTGTTCCATGCCAGCGCTTGTCTGTAGGACAAGCACTCCCAGCTCACCTAGTGTCAGCTGCATGGAGAGTTAGAAAGTGTGGCTGGGGAGTGGAAGTTTCCAGGTGCACTTTGCAGCTTTGCCCTGGAATGAGGATTGTTCCTCGTAGATGTTACCCAGCAGGGCAGGGGATGCTCCTTGTTATAAGTACATATTATATTATTGACTTTTCACCAATATTAAAATGAATGCTATATGTTTAATGTTGGAAAACTTTGCTGTATGAATATAGTTTCTTTCAGTTCTGCTATTAACAAAACTTAGAAATAGTAGTGTGATAAATATGTATTTTTATTGGACTATAACATGGTGATGTAAAAAACTTTTGTTCATGCAACTAACTCAGAGAATGGCAAAAAAGATAATCAGGAAGTTCTTCACATTCTTGGATTGTCAGAGACGGACACCACAACCCCAGGGAAAGAATTTATTGATCTTCTGTTACCAGAGAGTACTGGCAGGATGGAGCCACAAGGAGAAATTTTTAAAAATTTTGAAATTTTTGATTTACAGGTTGGGGGGAATGATTTTGAATAATGCATGAAGATCTATGAATATGCAACATGTTGATGCATTTAAAGAAGTATTTTCTGAGTTAGTGGCTGAAGGCCAAGCACCCAGCCATATAACCTTTTGCTTTATTGTCTGTCTCTTATGCTCTTTTATTAAAGCTTTAAAAATTTACCAGGAAAGTGAACCTCATTTTTCACACTCCTGATCCTCCCCGTGCCTGTATGTCTGTGCTCCCGCAGGGTTTCCGGGTGGTCCCGGCTGAGGAGTGCTGGATGAAGTCCCTGGAGCCGCTGATGAGGGAGGTGAGGGCGCAGATGGGGAACAAGCCAATGTACATCAGCTTCGACATCGATGGGCTGGACCCCGCCTACGCCCCGGGCACGGGCACGCCGGAGATAGCCGGGCTCACACCCGCGCAGGTGAGCCCCACACCGCTGCCCTTCCCACTCTTCCCTGTTTTCCCCCAGGTTTGCTCCCTTTAAAGGAGGTTTCACCAGCAAAATGGAAGTTTAGGGAGGCCAGGAAGTGTTCCCTCATGGTGATGAGGAAAGGAAATGTGGAACTGATACGATTTGCTCTGTAGAGGTTGGATTTCCTTACTGGAATATGGGGAAAGCACAGTCCAGACCTGTCTGCTCAGTCAGATGTGTTACTCTATCCCAAATCCTTTTTTTCCCTAGGCTTTGGAGATTATTCGTGGCTGCAAAGGCCTGAACATCGTGGGGTGTGACCTTGTGGAAGTCGCACCAATGTACGATGTCTCTGGTGAGTCTGAAATGCCTCAGGGCAAGACAAGTGCCTGGCACAGGGGGCTGTGGGTGAAAGCTGTTGGATGTACACACATTTCTTCCTCTTTTTTGTCTTGTTTTTTTAGGCAATACAGCCCTTCTGGGGGCAAACCTGCTGTTTGAGATGCTGTGTGTCCTCCCAGGAGTGAAGACACTGTGAGGGCAGTTCTCACCTGCCCCGGGGCAATGCTGCTTAGTGTCCTCAGCCAGGCTTTCCATGTTCCCTTCCCTTCAGCCAGCTGCAGCCAGCATGGGCTTTGCAGCATGAAATAAATGCCATTTACCACTAGAAAAGGTACTTTTAAGCTGGGAAACTGTAGGGAACAGGCTAAACACCCCATTTAACTGGGGTCTGGAGCTTTGGAGTTAGCCTGGGAAAGGGACAGAAGCTAATGCCCTTTTGCCTCTGGAATGATTCATCCAGCTCACAGGGCTCCTGGAAAAACTGTCACTGGTAAAAGGTTTGTCCCATTAGGACATTGCAGGACAATGAATGTAGAAAAAGGGAGGACATGAACCTCCTGCTGAGAGTAGAGAGATATTTGACTAGATTTCCTGCTGGTGGAATAACCAGGAGTTTCATGTGGTAGGAGCCATTTAACACTCCTGAAATTTCTCAGAGGACATGGAGGTGAGGTTAGTTTGTACATGGAGACACAGAGCCACCTCATCACACATTAAAATAGTTTATTTTGGTTGCAAACCTGTAATTGTCTTAAAACAAAATGACATCAGTGCCTGTTCACAAATACAAAAACAAAACAAAACAAAAAAACCCAAAACAAAACAAAAAAAACCCAACCAAACAAAAACCCCCCAAAATTAAAAAAAAAAAAAAAAAAAAAAAAAAAAGACAAGTTTGCCAAATAAGTTAATTCCCCCCCTCCCAGTATCAAAAGTGCAAAATAGGTACCTAGTTCTCAGTCCTACTTGTCAGGCTGTGCTTGTGTCCTGGCTCCTGGTTACTCTGGGTGAAGGGCAGACAGGGACAGGGAGGAGTTTGGAAACAACCTCCACTCTGGGGCCTGTATCCCTTTGCCTCAGCTCTGAGCACTGTGCCATCACTCAGATGTCACTAGGAAAGTCCACTAGGACCAAATCTCCTCAATCTTTGGATTACAAATCACCACGTGTGGAACAGAATCACTCAAGTGTTTAGAAGACGATGGGGGTGACGGCTGCTGGGAGAGGGCAGATCCTGGGATGAGCAGCTCTGACCGTGGTCTCAAGACAGCAAACACCTGCAGTGTCATGCTGGCACTGCAGCCAGCTAAACCAGGGGACAGAGCAGCTTGACTCTTGCTTCAACCCAGGCAAAAAATAAATTCCATAAAAATCCTGTCCAGCCACAGCTGGCACAGGTGGACTGATGCAAGCACTCCCTCAGTTCAACTCTGGCTGAAAGGGGAGGTTACCTGTGCTAAAAAGAAAATAAACCCAAGGATTCTGGCAGCATGTAACACACACAATGGATGTGAAGGCCATAGAGCCTTCTCCCCTTCCTCAGGGTTGGGCTGAATTCCTTTGCTATAGCATCACTAGGCACTTTTTTTCATGAGTTGAGGGTTTTCTCCTTGTTTCTGATCAGCTGAAGAGACAGCAGAGATCCAGAGAGCGTTCTTCTACTGCAAATGTTTAAGACATTATGTGGAGCCTTCTGCTGGGCTAAAATCTATTCCAGCCACATCCTGCATGACAAGCTGTGGGAAAAGTGCAGGAATGCTGTGGTGATTGCTCCAGCCAGGTGGAAATAAAAGTGTAGAAGCATCAGGCTGGTGTTTCACTCTCTCTCTGCTCTCTGTCAGTGCTGCCTGTGCACCTTCACAGGAGCTTCGCAGGAGCTCCTGGGCAGGGAGAAGACCTCACCTTCCTTCCTTCCCTCTACTTTAGTGCCTCATCCTGCAGCCCAGAGTGCACTGGGCTGGATTTAACCTCACATAGGGATTGTTTGTAGCATCGCAGCCTTTATTTGAACCACGTTTTACAGGGGATCTGAGGTACCTGTGGGGGTTGGAGCATGCCAGTCTGCTCTCAGGATGGGGAAATGCAAAGAGGCAAGGCTTCAGGAGCAATTTAGGGCATGTAGGGAGTGCAATGAATGGAGCATTCCCAGCTTCTGTGCAGGATCAGCAGCAAGCTCAGGAGTTGGCTGTTATTCCTATGACTGGCTGCTCTGCTAAGATGGTAACGAAGGTGGCAAGGGCTGAGTCTGGAATTAACACCACGTGTTCACTGAGTGCTCTGTGTTCCAAGCTCTGTGGCAAAAGCCACTGGCCCCTATCCCTGTGCTTTGGCAGTGCCAGAGCCTGATGGTGCCGCAGGGCTCCAGATCCACAGAAGGAGGAGTCCTGGGTGCCAGTGTCAGCCCCAGAGGAGTGAAAAGGAAGAACAAACCTCATGGGATTTCAGTCCTGGCCACAAAGAGAAGCCCTGCTGCCTCACTTGGTCACTTGAGGAGTGTTAAGCAGCCATGAGGCTGCTGCTTGTCCCCCCTCTGCCTTACCCAGGGCCATCCTTTCCCTGTGGTGTTGGAAGCAGCTGCCAGGGCACTGCTACAGCAAAGCACAAAGCGCAGTCCAAACCTGTGCAGCTGCTCTAACCTTACACACCCCCACTGCCTCCAAAAGACGAAATAAATACCCAAGCAAACAAACACAAAGCCAAGGGAGCAGCCTGAGTGTGGAGAAATGGAGGTTTGGGGCAAGAAGGAAATTGGTGAGAGGCTGAAACCAAACATCTCAACCCCCGACTAAATCAAAGGAGCTTCACACGCACACAACAGTCTGATGATACAGCACTTCTGGGGCAACATTTCAAGAATACAATCATTGAAGGATGAGGTTCCTCGATACAAAGGAAGGTTGGTTTGTACTACAGCTGGAAAGGTGTTTGCAAGGAGCCCGGGTGGCTCCCTGGCAGCTACGTAGATTTTTACACATCTACTGGCTCATAGCAGCTCACGCCTACAATCTGAGGACGCAGGTAAAGTTATGGCTCTAGGATACACAGTCTAAAATCGACAGAAGCAGAAAAGGCATCTGAAAAATCAACGTGACATTTAAATGGCTCAACACTTTGACAGTATTTTACGGCCATGCCCTTTCCCTCCCTGTTATGGTTCAGCCAGTGAACCAGGTGGAACCATGACACGAGGAGCATGAAGCATGCAGATTGCCCACCAGGCTGCACCACGGGGAAGTCCCAGCTAAGGTTTGCTACAAGGGAGATCCTCCTGACTGGATTCTGCATCACTTACCACAGGGAAAGCTGAGAGAGTACGACTGCCTGGTGGGAGGAGGCCTTTTGGAAGGGCAGGGCCTGGAGGGTCTGCAGAGTCTTGCCAGAGTTACGCCATGCACCATGGGCTAAGCACACGGGGATGGGGAGGGAGAACCGCGACCCGCCTGCGGCACCGGCTGCGGCTGCTCCGGACCCAGGGAAGTCACGGATTTCTTCAACCGAGGTAAAACGAGGCGGGATGGGGGCGACTCGGGAAGCAGATGTGGCAGGACAAGAGGGGCAGAACAGACTTGTTGGCTCTTCGGTTGTGTGGCGTCCGAGCATGGCGGGGCGGTGGAGGGCACGTGGGCGCGCGTGGCTGCGCTCCCGGGCTCCGGACGCGGGACGTGTTCTAGTTGGCGGCCCCAGGAGAGTTCAACTAAAACCTAAGGTCCATTTATCACGCTTGTTTGAGTATTCCTGGAAAGAGCTATCCCTTGTCATCTTCATAAAAAGTTTGTCCCCTTAGAATCTCTGTAAAATCCCTCAGTCTAGTGCGGGCCATGAGGGGATATAGAACCTCTGTAAGGAACCCTCTAGAAGACGTTCCATCCAAAAGGACAATTTGTGTAATTTGTTTTTAATGGATCTAGATCCTGGGCTGGACGAGGATTTCCCTCTGCCTTCTGCATGTTGTGAAGCATCGTAATCCTTGCATGATCCCAGGGTTCCCCCCTCATCCCCTGATCTGTGAGGCTTAAAGAGGCAGAAATATTTCTTGTGGCCGTTCAGAGCCAGGACATAGCCTGTGTAGTCACGCTCGAGGAAATGCTTGTCGTACTGGTTTGGGATGGGGGCTGCATCCTGTGCAAACTCCAGCAGATACTCCAGCCACTCTCGGTGCTTGTCCAGGCTGAGGAAGGAGAAGTGAAGAGAGCTGCTCCTGGGGGAAGAGCAGACAAGACAGTGGGGTTAGCATGTGTCCTGGGTCTGGCTAGATTCATACTCAGCAGGTAAGGAATTGTCAACAAGGGTAGGGCTGTGCTGTGTTGCCGCAGCTCCTTTTTCAGCTCAGTGTATGCAGCACTGTTGTGCTTTCTATTTGTCAAAACATGGGTAGAGCTGAAGTGGCACCAGCAAATAACCCCTCTTGGCCACCATCACCAAGTCTGGCTGGGAACACCAAGTCTGGGTTTTTGGTGCCTCACTGCCACTGATGAGGGCAGAGGCTGCTTCGCTCACCAGAAGCATTCACTCCTGAAAATGCAACCAACCCCGCCCATCATGTGTCACCAGAGCAGCATCACACAAGTGGGTAACACTGCAACAGAAGCCTGGGAGAAGGCCCAGCCTACCCTGTGAATGTGTAGACTTCCAGGGCGAACTTCTGGAGCAGGGGGGTTTTGGTGGAGTTGGACAGGATCAAGACGACGTTCATGTGCCCTGGCCTCAGGCGCACCAAGTTACTGGTGTAGTTGATGTCCGTTAGCTCAGTCACCTCAACAAAGCCCTTCTTGGGAATCCTGCTGCAACAAAAAGACTGAGTGAAATGGGGACAAGGGATGGGAGCAACTGAGAATGGAGAAAATCTGAGTGCATTTGCCAGCCTTTAATGCCAAGCCACCCCTGTGCCCTGTAGCAAAAGCCAGTGTAGCTGGTGCAGTGGCTTGGTTTGCACCTCCTTCAATGGGCCAGACCTTTGCCTATCCCCTGAGGATGCTGTCTTGGGCAAACTTGGTGGGAATTGTTTAATAAGCAGATTAGTGTCCCCTGTCCTTGCTGGCTATGCACTGGCCCTCCCTCCTTGCTGTGCCTGCACTGCCCTGCACAACATTGCACTATGTCCAACTTCAGCACTTCTCTACTCTTCACTAACCCTCCCTGCACAGGTGCTCCCTGAGTAATGCTTCTGCAGAAAACATTCTGAAGAAGTTAGAGAGGGAACCTGTTACTCTCTTTGCTGAAGCTCACGTCGTTCTTCTCCGTCTTTGCAGCCGTTTCTTCTTTCCCCGAGGGTGGAGTGTCCCTTGTGTCACTTGAATCACTGCAGAGGAAGGTGATTTTGTGTGTGTTTAAGGTTGGGGTTGGACTGAGGAGCTGTCCCTGAGGGCATTTTGGTGTGCACTCACCTGAAAGCCTGAACAATAACAGTGCCAAAGAGAATGAAGAGTGCAGAGAAGAGCAAGGACAGGAGTGGCATCATTTCTCGCCTGAGGGGAAGATGTGCAAGCAGCAGTTAGGTCTGTGAGTTCACATTTTCTGCCCCAGTTTTGGTCCCTGCCTATGTTAGATAACATTGTGTGCCTTCCCCAGAAACTCAGCTTGTTTCTTGGGTCTTGAAGACCATCATGTTTTTGAGTGCTGTCCTGCTCCCACCCAAAAGGAGGCTAAAATTTCACCTGTTTTAAAATAACGTGACAGAGAAGCAATGAATACCAACAACGGATGCCAAATCCATACCAGTTACTGTGAAACAAACTGTCCCAGCAGTCTGAGATGTAGTCCAGTGTGGAGTAGAACCATCGGATAAGGAACATCTGTTTGAAAAAAAATGAAAAGCAAAAAAACTAAATGACAAAACTGCTATAAAGAGCCACAACAGGTTCAGAGCATGCCTTCTGTAAGCAAGAAATCTTCTACGAGTTTTGTCTTGTTATTTTAAAATTTTAAAATAGATAAATTTAAAATAATATAAATATAAATATTTAAATATTTATATATATTTATATATTTACATATCTAATATATATTTTTCTATATAAAAATATATATAATTTATAGAAATATATATAAATAATGTCTCTGAACAACCATAAAGGCACTGTCCACAAAGGTAACAAGTCTGTGCACTTACAGGAGCGAGCTCGTCATTCAGGTCTGCCACAACGGTCTCTGATGAGAGAAGGCCGGGGTCTGTCCTCAGCTGGTCCAGGAGATCCAGCAGGATGAAATTGTCCTCTTTGCTGCCTTGCCAGGCCTCCTCCAAGGCTTTATAGGCAATCTTCCCTGCATTATTGCGTCTCTCCAGAATGACTACCTAGATGAGCCAAGAGCAGATGTCAGAGAGAAAGGGGCTTTTGTTTTCTTCTAGACAGATGATTAATTTCAAACCATTGCCCAGAATCGGGTATCAGGTCAAGGTACAGCATCAATTAAATGACAGACTAAGAGAAAAAGAGATTAAAAAAATAAAAGGAAACCCTCACAGCTGATTTTCCACGATACTTCTCCTCATCCATCAGCAAGGCATCTGCAAATTCCGGCTGCCGATCGCTGTAGACGTGCACAAACTTCAGCGTGTCTTTTGTGTTGGCCACAGCAAAAGTCAAAAAGGACTCATAAGCCTCAGCAAACTTCTCTCCTTCCCCAGTAAACAGGACCACGCAGTGCCTGGGTGACACAACGAGATGCAAGATTAAGAGCCAGTCTGGAGGTGAGGGAATAACCAACCCCTTTCCTCTTGCCAGAACAATCCCAGTGTGCCAGAAACCTCTCTGACAGTGTGGACATTGAGCATGATCCAATGTAGTCTGCTCTTTTCCCTCAGAACCAAACCAAAAGTGACTCTAGGAGCAGCCCCAGAGCCTTGGGAAACAAAACAGGAACACCTCACTTACTTCCGCTGACGGTGAGACTTCTTCACAGGACACAGCTCCTGGAACAGCCTCTGGCTGGTGAGTCTGGCCACCATGAGGAACTTATTCTGGGAGAGGAAGTCATCGATGAGCTGCTTCTTCATTTCTCGTGCCTGGCAAGGACCAAGAAAGCAAAAATCAGAAATTAGCAGGAAGAGGAGGGGAAAGCTGTTGGGTGTTCCTGGAGAAGGCTGCCAGCCCTTGTGGTCTTCCCAAGATGTTTTGAGGCCCCAAGACTGGGAAGTTACATATGTCCCCCCTCCCCAACAGGTTGGAGTGCCCCAAGCTTCCTCCTAACACTCCCTCTCCTTCTCCAAAGCCTGAGTTTAAGCTGAGAACAAACACTTCCTTTGAACTCCACCACTGCCCCTCATGGCCAACCTGGTCAGAAAAGCTCCATGCCCATTTTCCCTTAGCTCTTGGAAAGGGCTCTCTGAGTGATACCTGCACGACGTCAGCGGGCCGGTCGATGTGCTCCTTGAAGATCATCATGGTGGGAGTGTAGACGTTGATGTTGTACTGGCTGGACAACTCCTCAGTGCCTCGGAGCCCGACGTACACGTACCCAAAGGACAGGTAATCGCGGTAGGCAAAGGCTGTCAGCTGCGAGGGAGGAAATCCCCAGCAGTGTTTATGTCACACAGTAAGCATTTTCTCTCCCAAGTGCTTGTGGTGACTTTGCTCCAAGAACAAATCCCGCTGTTTGAATGCTGTCAGATGTGCTGTGAGAGGTACAAGCCCCTCCTCTCCCTCACTGAACCAAATTTTGTGTCCTTTTAGTCACTGTGCCAGGATCCTCCATGGATACACAGCTTTATTTACAGCCTGACATGTTGAGGGGCAGCAGGGGCTTCTTAGGAAATGGGATTTTCAGCAACCCAAATATGCCACAAACATCTCTCATTCCCAACAAAGGTTGTGCACCTGTGTTACTGCTACCTGAAACACACCTGCACCTTTACACTCATGAAGAACAGCTGTGTCAGGACAGAGAAACAGACTCCTGGCCATGTAATTTACAACCTGCACAAAGCACCTTGCTCTCCTCAAACCAGTCAGTGGTGTCCAGAGACATCAGTCCACCTCTGCTCACAGCAGTGGTGTGTTTTAATTTGGAACATCTGGATTTATCAATCAACAATGCAGTGAGAAAAATGACATTACCTTGTACAACAATGGCACAACTGGCATGTGATCAAACAGCAGCACATGGGGCTTGTTGTCTTTCCTCCAGTCAGACAGAAAACTGATGTAGTTTTTATCTGTAATCTTCAGAGAGAAGCAGAACATCAGTTGAACCTCTAAGCTGTCAGACACCAGCAACACTCTGCAATGAGATGTCTGTCTAAATGAGGGCTGAGCCTGAGCCCAGGTGTTGCAGGAAGCAGACTGTGGGTTGGTCTTTCCAACATATATTCCTGATTAATGAGTGAATTAAAACCATTACTCTTGACGTCCCTCAGCCCTCTTAGTTATTGCAGCCTCTGTTGATGCCATTCCAAGTCAATGCCAACAGCACTGTTATTCTCCTGTTTGTTGGGACCATATTCTTTATATATATATATATATGTAAAATGGGAAGCCAAGGGTTAAAAGGCACCTGAGCCCTCCATTAAACCTGCTCAGGTGTGATACCTCTCAGGAAGGACATAGATGGCTGCAGTTACTGTAGAAGGGGAAACAATCCCTATTTTGGGGGTGAGAAGATGCCCAGAAGATACTCCAACACCCAAAAGACAAGTCAAGAGTCTGTTGGGGAAGGTGACTCCTGGTAAAGATCCCACAGGAAAATGAGGTGAATAAGGCCACAAGCAGAGGCCAGGCAGGTGAGAGTGCTGTGGGGGCTGACCCAGTCACATCACAGGGGTGGTGGGCATTTTAGGACTCTGTCAAAAATCACCAGAAGGCTGAAATACAGAAATATTTTATCAGTTAGGAGGTTTTACTTATGACTTTGAAAAGGCTCAAGCTGCCAGCTTGTTTCAAAGGTCTGAAGGAAAACTGAACAAAGCAAACAGGACTTTGTGTCAGTCACTTTTAGCAGACGTGACCTATGAGGTAGTGAGTAGTCCCTAATTTGCTGGATGAAATGCTGAGAAAGCAGCAGAGAAGTGAAATCCAGCAGGTTCCTGTCCTAGGGATAGCTTGGGTAGAGCCCTGGCAGCTGTGGGGTGTCACAGCTGGGGTCAGCCACCACTAGAATCACTGGTGTGATCATGTAGTAGCAGGATCAGCTCTTTTCAGAGTCAAGTGTTACAGAGCTGCAGGGTGTGAATGCTTCTGACAGCTCCAGGGTTTGGATCTTTGTGCCACAGATCAGTTTGGAGCCTGAATTAAACAGATTAAACAGCCAAAGAGAGAGGGATCTCCAGGCAGAGAGCAGCAGCATCTGACACCCATGCTAGAACATACCTTTTCAACAAGATTCCCTGGCAGAAGGTTCTCCACGAATTGCCGCAGGTTTTCACGAACGACAGCGTTGTGGAAGAAGGTTATTTTACCATTAATGAGCCCCAGCAGGGTGGGAGTGCTGTGGGCACCCAGGTGATGGGCGAGGCGCCGCTCGTACCCCGCGTGAACAACACCGATTCCTGCTCCTGGAAAAGGAGAGCACGGGTTCACCTGTGACATCCTGTCTTGGGGTGCAGTACAGGATGTGACCAGCAATGTGAATTCTGTCCCCATCTGTTGGAGCTGGGTGGGACAGTGCCCCTGATCTCCTGGCACACATTATCTGCTCATGGGCCAGCTTTAAACCAGCTGGGGCAATCATCTTTATCTCTCCCACAGCCCATCCTCCCTCCAGGAGAGATCTCCTGTTCATGGCCATTGAGTCCCAGGGCATGGCTGATAAAATTCCATCATCCCATGGGAGATGCTCCAGCCAGGGGAGGAGCCAAGCCTTTCCTACCCAGATTAAAACTGAGATTTTGGACACCAAGGAACCTTCTTTCCACTGGATCCCAGAGGAAAGCCAGACCTTGATCATCCTTGGACCTTCAGAGGAAACTGCAGCTTCTCCAGGAGCACTGCTCCAGCTGAACCACATCTGCCACTGCAGGAGGATGCAGCCACCATGGAATGGGACTGTGCCAACACCCTGACTGACTGACGGGTGTCAGCTTGGATTCTGACTCTGGCAGTGTTTTGGGATTGTTCTTTGTAATACTGCATTTCTATTTCAATTTTCCTAGTAAAGAACTGTTATTCCTAATTCCCCTATCTTTTCCTGAGAGCCCCTTAATTATCAAAATTATTATAAATTTGGAGGGAGGGGGTTTACATTCTCCATTTCAAAGAGAAGCTCCTGCCTTTCTTGGCAGACACCTGTCCTTCAAAGACACACCCCCAGCAACCCAAATGCTCAGTGGAAAACTGATGACCTGCTCTTTGCCCAGCACCCTGCTTTGGAGTCAGGAATGTTTGGGAGAGCATTAGGATAAAACCCTGAGGAAATCCATGGGGTTTAAACTGGGTCACACAAACCTGAAGGCAATCCACTGCCCGGTAAGGCGAGGGACACACACCCAACCCCAACAACCTCATCCTTACCCAGAGCCTCCAATTCCTGAGCAACTTCCTTCCACACGGGCTCGATGTGGATGCAGCTGAAGCACCAGTCTGAGGTGATTTTAATGAGGTAAGGTTTCTTGAAACTATCTGGCACGATTTCATTGATGTAGTGGGAAAAGTGGAGCAAGTACTTCTCGTCGGAGGTGTCGCGCCTCTCGGAATTGAAAGGGAAATGGAAGAAGGACTCGTCAAAGTAGAAGCCGTCGTGGAAGCGGTGGAACTGGCGATGCTGCTGCTGAGAGAAGCCCTGGCTTTCCCCAGCATCTCCGTAGCGATCAAAGTTGGCCCTCTTTTCCTCGTTGGAGAGAATCTGGAAAGCAAACGATGGAAAAATGATTGCCTGAAAGCATGAGGGGAACTGGCCTGACTGTAACCCCTCAGTAAATAACATAAGGAATGTGCAGTCTCTGCTGCACATCAGACAGATAAATATTTTGGGAAAAGGAAGCAACACAGAGCTCTTAGGCTCTTAGGTAAAAAACCCTCAAAGCCCAAAGAAAAGGAGCCCCTAAATCCAGACTGCTGTACCCACTTCTGTCACCAACAGCTCCTTGGGTCTGAACATCTTGCGTTCTGAGCACAAACACTCTTTTCTGGAGTGGCTTTTGCTGGTGTCTCTTTGAATCTGGAGGGTCCAGAAAGTGCCAAAAGTTTCACTGAGCAGCCAGAAGCCCGCCAGAGAAACTGCATTTTTAGCAGGGAAATGAGAATTTATTTTGATTTTCATGGGTTTGGCTGCCACAAACTGGAGCAACCAATTTCCAGAACGTGCAAATAACTACTGCTAAGACTAATTTAAGATGATGAACATTGTTTACATCACCCCAAAATGCTTTTATGTATGTGTGACACAGTCAAGACACTGCCCAGCCAGGCAGGGCTTGAGGAATACCCACTCCTTCCTCCTTTGAGGCTTTTTAGGCAGAACAGGGCAGACCTGTGGAAAAGTATTTACAGCAGAAACCATGCTGGTGGCCCCAGTGGCTCTGTCAACAAAGCTGAAGAAATTTTTCGGGTGGGTAATGTCCACCTCCAAAGAGTCAACCACCTTTCCCAAACAGAAATACACTGGGAAAACACAAAGCCATGGATGGAAAACTAAGGTCACTTAATGTTAATGATAGCAGGAGTTTACAGGAAGCATGTGTTACCTCGTAGGCCTTGCTAATCTGGATGAATTTGTCCTCTGCTCCCGGGTCCTTGTTTTTGTCAGGGTGCCTATGGGGCAGAACCAGAGGAAAAGGGGTCACTGGGGGAGCTGCTGGCCTCTGTTTGGAGTGAGAAGGACATGGGCAGAGAGGGTGTGCAGTGACATCCCCAAGGCTGAGATCAGATTTCTACCCAGCAGGTGCTGTCCCTGCCCAAACCTCATCCCAAAATGCAGCACTGGGATGTGTGTGTGTGCCTGTGGACCTGTCTCTCTGCCTGCTCCATCCCCAAAGCCTGAGCCCAGCACACAGAGTGTGTCTCCTTACTAGCAATGCCTCCCTTGGCTGCTGCCCTACATAACTGCTTGAATCACCCCTGCCATGGCCTCGGGGATGTCTCACACAGAACAACATGGGCTCTAAAAGCTGCAGGTAAGCCTGCTTTATTCATTTTATTTCCATGCCATAAGCCTGCCCCTCACCACACACCAACTGCATGAGGGGCTGATGACATTTGTGCATCCAACACATTTCCCTCCCACAGCACAGGGACTGAATGGCCCTTGCACACTGAGGTATCAAGCTGAGACTTCAACCCTTGTGTATTAGAATTTCCCAGGGAGAAATTTTTCTCCCCACAGCCAGCCTCCACGCCAACTTTTCCCCCATCACCTGACTCTGGCTGAACTTCTCCCCTTGTAGCCAGACTCCAGGAGAACTTTTTCCTCCATCACTCCACTCCAGGAGAACTTTTTCCCCGACAGCTGGACTCTGGGAGAACTTTTCTCCCTGTAGCCTGATTCTGGGAGAACTTTTTCCCTTTGTAACCAGACTCTGGAAGAGTGTTTTTCCTGCTGCTAAACTGCGAGAATTTTCTCCCCACAGCCACCCTTCAGAGCTTTCCCCCCACCCCCCGTAGCCAGACTCCGGGAGATTCTCCCACCCTAGCCAGACTCTGGCAGAACTCTCCCCCTCTAGCCTGATTCTGGGAGAACTTTCTCCCCTCGCTAGCAGGCTCTGAGTGAACTTCCTCCCCCGCAGCCAGACTCCGGAGGGTTTTACAGCACGCTATGGAGCACCTACGTGTGCCAGGCTGCCTGCCGGCCTGCGAGAAGCCGGGACGCGCAGCCAGGCCAGGCGGCTGCTGCCAGCGCGGGGCCTGGCGCTGTCACCGCACCGACAGCGGCATCCGCTCCCGGGGCCGGCGCGGTGCAAGGGCAGCACGTACCATTCCCGGGCGAGCCGCTTGTAGGCCTTCTTGATGTCGGCCTGGCTGGAGCTCCGGCCGACCCCCAGCACGCGGTACGGGTCGAATTCCCCCGGCGCGGCCGCCGCCAGCGCCGGCAGCAGCAGCAGCAGCAGCAGCAGGCAGCGCCGTGCCCGCTCCATGGTCCGGCGCGGCCCGCGGGCGGACGGAGCGGACGGGCCGCCCTCCCGCACCCAGCGCCGCCGCTTCCGGCGCGCCCGCCCGCCGTCGCCATGGAGACCGAGCGCTTCCGGGGAGCCGCGCCGGGCTGCGGCCCTCGGGGCGGCTCAGGGCGGCGCGGGCGCTGTGGCGGGGCCGTGCGCTGGGGTTGCCGTGGGGATGGCGGCAGCCGGGAGCGCCAGACGGGTTCTGGCGGGCATCGGGCCGGGGGTTGTACCGCTCTGCTCTGCGCTGGCCTCGCCTGGGGTGTTGAGGACAGGTGTGGGCACCGCAATATAGGGGATATTAACGGGTTAGAAAGCGTCCAGAAGAGGGCAGTGATGATGGTGAAGGGCCTTGAGGGGAAGAGGAGTGGCTCAGGGCACTTGGTCTGTTCAGCTGGAGGAGACTGAGGGGAGGCTGATCACAGTTAGAGGGGAAGAGGAGAGACAGACACTCGTCTCTGCTGTGACAGGGACAGCACCCAGGGAACGGCTGGAGCTGTATCAGGGAGGGTTAGGTTGGATATCAGGAAAGGTTCTTCCCCCAGAGGAAGCACTGAACAGGCTCCCCAGGGAATGGGCACAGCACTGAGCCTGCCTGAGTTCAAGGAGCATTTGGACAACACTTCTGGGCACATGATGTGACTCTTGGGGTGTCCTGTGCTGGACCCGGACTTGGACCCCATGATCCATGTGAGTCCCTTCCAACTTAGTATGTTCTGTGATTCTGTTTTGGTTTTTTGTTAAGTCATGTTTATCCAAAGTCAAAGACTCCTTTCTTGTCTCGTGCTCTGGCAGTGAGGAGGTTCACACTGTGAGGGAGCACAGATGGGACAGGTGACCTGAACTGGCCAAAGGGATATTCCACACCACAGGATGCCCAGTATTTAAACTGGGGGAAGTGACTGGGAAGGAACTGATCTGCATTCAGGAAGGGGATCTGACATCAGTCAGCAGCTGCATTGTGCATCACTTGTTTTCCCCTTTATTATTGTTGTTATTGTTGTTGTTATAATTTACTATTACTACTGTATTTTGCTTTATTTTACTTTATTTTCAATCATTAACCTGTTATTTTCTCAACATACAAGTTTTACTTTGATTCTCCTTCCCATTCCATGGTGTGGGAGGGGAAGAGAAGGGGGGCAGTTGAGCAAGGAGCTGTGTGATGCCTAATTTCCAGCTCAGCTTAACCTGCAGCAGTTGGCTTAGGGAGTGTGGGTTGGATGAATGGGTGGTGAGGTGGATCAAGGGCTGGCTGGGTGGCAGAGCTCACAGGGCATGGCCCACTTGGAGGTCTGCAATCAGTGGCTTCCCCAAAGATCAATTCTGGGCCCAGTCTTAATCAACTTGTTTATCAATGACCTGGACAGAGCGATGGAATGTACCCTCGGCAGATTTGGTGATGATAGGGAACTGGGGAAGTGGCTGATCCACCTGAAGGCTGTGCTGCCATTCAGCGGGACTTTGAGAGGCTGGAGAATTGGGCAGAGAGAAACTTCATGGTGCTCGAGAAGGGCAGATTCAGGCCCTGTCCCTGGGGAGGAACAACCAGCACAGGCAGGGGTGACCTGCTGGAGCATCTCTGCACAAAGTCCCTGGGGGTCCCCTGCTCAGCTGTCCCTGGGCCAGCAGGATGTCCTGGGGCCAAGAGGCTCTGGGTGCACTGGGAGGAGCACTGGCAGCAGGTCAGGCAGTGACCCTGCCCCTCTGCCCAGCCCTGGGAGGCACACCTGGAGTGCTGTGTCCAGCCCTGGGCTCACCAGCGAAGGCGAGGAAGCGCCAGGAGCATCTCCCTCACTGAGAAGAGGCTGAGGGAGCAAGGGCTGCTCAGCCTCGGGAAGAAACACATCTGAGAGGGCCCTGTCTGTCCCTGCCTGCAGGGAGGGGAGGGCTTAGCAATGGCACAAGAGCAACGGGCAGGAACTGATACACAGGAAGTTTATCTGAACATGAGGAAGAACTTCTTTGGTGTGCGGGTGACCTAGAGAGGGTGTGGTGCGTCCATCTCTGCAGATATTTTTATAAAACCCAACAAAACACCAAGACACAAAAGGACGGAATTCTGTTTCATTTGCTCGGGGATGACCCTCCTGGACCACACCAGGGCTCTTCCAGGCTGACTCCGTGTGTGATTCTGGGACTCCGAGGCGGCGCCGCTTCCGGGCAGCGGGCGGTGGTTCCGGGGTTTGAGTGGCGGCGGCTCCGAGACAGCGGCGGCTCCGGGCATTCAGCGGCGGTGCCGGGGCTCAGCGGCGGCTCCGCAGCCCAGGCTCCAGACATTGAGCGGCGGCTCCGAGAATTGAGCGGCGGCTCCGAGCCTTGAGCGGCGGTGCCGGGGCTCAGCGGCGGCTCCGAGCATTGAGCGGCGGTCCCGGGGCTCAGCGGCGGCTCCGGGGTTTCAGCGGCGGCTCCGGGGTTTCAGCGGCTGCTCCGGGAAGGGACCGGGGACCGGTGGCGGCTCCGAGCATTGAGCGGTGGTCCCGGGGCTCAGCGGCAGCTCCGGCAGCCCAGGCTCCGGGCATTCAGCGGCGGTCCCGGGCATTGAGCGGCTCGGCAGCCCGGGCTCCGGGCACTGAGCGGCGGTGCCGGGGCACTGAGCGGCTCGGCAGCCCGGGCTCCGGGCCATGGAGGAGCAGCAGCGGCGGGCGCTGCGGCGCGGCCGGGCCCGGCTCGTTGCGGCGCTGCGGGTGGAGCCGCTCTGGGAGCCGCTGGAGCAGCGCGGCCTCTTCACCCGGCCCATGCTGGAGGAGCTGCAGGTGGGCCGGGGAGCGGGACATGAGCACCGGGGGCGGCCCGGAGGGGGTCCGTGCTCCCTGAGAGCCGGGACGGGCATGGCGGGGCAGCTCCTGCATCCCATGAATCCGGGGGACAGGCCCAAGGGAGGGTCCTGTGTCGCTTGAGCCCTGGTGACAGGACTGAAGGGTGGCCCCTTAGTCTCCTGGAGCCTGGTGGCTCCATGTCCCCTTGGGCTCAAAGACGGAACCCATGAGCTCTGTGACAGGTCTGTGGGGTGGCCCCCAAGTCCCCTCACTCTAGTGACAGACATGGGAGGGATTGTCTTGTGTCCTCTCAAGGGAGACTTCAGGTGCCCTCACTCTGGTGACAAGTAGGGGAACTCCATGTCCCTTTAGCCTGGTTGTTGGCCCAAAGGGATGGCTCTGAAAGGCCTGGGGTTGGTCCTTGTGCAGATAAGATGTTTGAGAACCCCACCACTTGTCCCTTCTTGTCCCCAGCCCCAGGCAGTGCCAGGTGTAGAGGTTTTTCTTTGTGTCCCCATCCCAATCTGATGACACCCTTAAGGTGTTCTTGTTTCCCCCTTGGTTACAGGTGGCAGGCTTGGGGGTGTTTTTACCCCATCTTGCACACTGGTGACAGCCCAGGGGTGCCTGTTTATCCCCAGGAGCCAGACTTGGGGTACTCCCTCTCCCCTTTTGCCTCTAGACTCCCTGTTGGGCTGGGTGTCCCAGTGGTGACGATTGTTGTTGGAGGGGGGTCTGGTGGTTTCTAGAGGTCTCTATTTCCACTGGGTTTTGCTGTTGTTTACCCCATGTCCTGGGTGTGGATCCCACATTGCTGTGCTCAGAGTGGTTGAAGGGCTGCTCAGGCACTGGATGAACACCTGTTCTGGGTTTTTCTCCTCTGCAGAGCGCTGGCAGCCGAGGAGAGCAGGCCCGGCAGCTGATCATTGACCTGGAGACTCGAGGGAAGCAGGCTTTCCCTGCCTTCCTCTCCATCCTGAGGGACACCGGGCAGGGCAGCCTGGCCGAGATGCTGATCCAGGAGTGCCAGTCCCGGCCGGTGCCACTGCAGCTGCCGGACCTGCGGCCCGTGGAGCTGGAGCTGCGGGAGGAAAAACAGCGCCAAAAAGTGCAGTGGTGCTGGGGTGTGGTGTGTGTTTGGCAAACAGCAGCATTGGGGGGTGGCAGCTGGGATCCCTCCCGCTGTGGGCAAGACTCCAGGAAATCATGATATTTTGTTATCCTGGTAGAGGGCACTGTTGGGAGGATCATGGAATCCCAGAATGGTTTGGGTTGGAAAGGACCTTAAAGCTCATCTCATTCCATCGCCTGCCATGGGCAGGGACACCTTCCACTATCCCAGGTTGCTCCAGCTTGGTCTTGAACACTGCCATGGATGAGGCCTCCACAGCTTCTTAGGGCAGCCTGTATGTCCTGCTTTTCAGCAGTGGAACCTTCTGAGCTCAGACTTATCCTCTGTATTTTTGTCCCCTGTCCTTACAGATGTGACCCTTCATGAACGTTTGTCTATCCCAGTCCAAGCTGAGAGTGAAAAACCTCGGATACCTCCTGTGACAGCCCGGGGTAAGCCACATTCCACTCGTAGAGCCACAGCATGCCAAAGGCTCATTGCAGTATGGTGGGGAGATTCATGTGTGTTGGGCAAGACATGAACTCTAGCAGTGTGGTCTTGTTGTGGAGTGTGGTGAACTGAATCCTGTGTCTGTTTTGTTTTGTAGGTTCAGCTGCTGACAAGAGGAGCCGTGACCAAGTTAGTATTTGTGAAGGCTGAAAGTGTTCCCTACTGGGCAAGAGCTCCGTGCCTCATGGGTGACTCCAGAAAATATTTCTGGAGGTGCTGGTTCTCACTTTGTCTTACCTGAGCAATTGCTCCGTGGCTGTAACAGGGCTGATAGTCTCAGAGTGGGTCAGCCATTAGCCAGATCCTCCTTAAGATTACCACAGTGATAAAACAAAATTCTTGACTCCTTTTGGTGGAGTTTGATGATGGTGCCTAAAAGAATTCCTCAGGCTACGAAAAACAGCAGCTGGTTTTCCACAAAGGTTTTCCCCAATTTAGTGGGTTGTTTCTTGCTCCTGGCTGCTGATGAGATGTGTGTGGAGAATGGGTGCTCCTACCCATCCCTAGGACTAGAGAAATGAAAAAGCTGTGAAATGAGCCACTTTATGGACTGGCATTGTATCCTGCTGGATTAGCCAGCAAGCACTTGGAATGAGAGGAAGTTTAATTGTGACGTGTCCCTGCCAGGAGTATGAGATGAAAGCGGATCCCTGTGGACACTGCCTGATCCTCAATAACGTCACCTTCTGCAGAGACTCGGGCCTGTCCACCCGAGAGGGCTCTGACATTGACTGTGAGAAGCTGCAGAGGCGCTTCAAGGCCTTGCACTTCACCGTCCTGACCCAGCGGGATCTGAAAGCTCAGGTGAGGCTGGGTGTGTCCTGCTGACATGAGGGAGGAGAGGTGAGCCCCTGGAAGTGATGGGAGTGCTTTAGGGGATTTGTTTCACCAAAAAGCTCCCACAAAGAAACAATGAACCACTTGCATCCTCTTGCTTTATTGTTGCACTGAAGTTGCAGAAGGAGAGAGGACCATGCATATTTTTATCTCGTCATGAATGTTGAATCCTGGTTGTGATTTGTAGGGATTTGGTGAGGCTGTGTTTTTGGGATAGCTCAGACAGCTGTGTCATGTCTGTCTGTGCCATCCTTGTCTGTTACTAGAAGCACTGGGGGGAGCTTGATCAACTGAAAGTGAAATATGGTTCTCTGCTAACCCACCAGCTCCCAATCAGAAGCAGAGGATTTAATCAGATAAATAATGTGGAAATGTGCTTTGGTTTGTGGTGCTGTGTTGTAAAGAGTGAAGAGAGGTGAGAAATCTGTGTGATTAAAGCAGCCAGTGTTAAATAAGGGCAGAGATGCAGAAATACTCTCTGCCAATGGCTTTTGCCAGCTGTACTTGGGGATCATGTTGTCCTGTGGCAGAGATTGACTGGATCCATGGCAGTGCAATTAGAACAGGACCTGGACCTGGTAGTAACCTGTGGCTGAGATATTGTTCAAAAGACTCTCACTGTGATGTTTTCCACACAGGAAATGGTGTTGGAGCTGCTGAAGCTGTCACGGCAGGACCACAGTGCTTTGGACTGCTGCATTGTGGTCATCCTTTCCCATGGCTGCCAGGTGGGTTTGTCCCATCTCTCCCTTTGTTCCTTAGGTGTGGGAAAGGGTTAATTCCCTGTCCTGTGGTCTCACACAGGGTGAGAGGGAAGTGGTCTGTCAAAACCTTGTTCTGCCATCACAGTGCATTTCAGAGAGTTACACCCTTATTCTGGGTTAAAGAAAACCCAGGAGCTTCTCTGGTGTGGTCTGATCCAGTGGTGCCAGTGGACAAGTGTTTCCCATTTTGGAAGTTGGGGCTAATAATCTGGAATTCCTTCCTGTTCTCCAGCTGACAGGGAGATGCTATTAGCAATAAAGCCTGTTTATTCCAAGACAGTTCTTGAAAGATGAGGAGAGGCATTCTTAGGGAAATGGTGCATGGGATGTGCCTGTTGTATGAGAGGATGAAGACCTCCTTTGCTGGAGGATATGAGTTGGATAGTAGAAGTTGAATTGCTGGGTTTTGGTGCATTTCCAATGTCTCCTGGATGTCTCTTCACCCTGACTTGGCATCAGGGATTCCCACAAACACCAGGATTTGTTCTGGTACCTTTATGCCATGAAGCACCTGATGGGAAGTGGGCTCCCTCAGCTCCCTCAGTGGGCTCCCCTTGCCTTCCATGTCACTAGCTCCTGCATTTTCCTCTTGCAGACGAGCCATATTCAGTTTCCTGGAGGCGTTTACGGAACGGATGGAAAACCCATTCCCATAGAAAAGATTGTGAACTATTTCAATGGGTCCAATTGCCCGAGTTTGAGAGGAAAACCCAAACTGTTCTTCATCCAGGCCTGTGGTGGAGGTGAATCTTTGTGTTGGCTCCGGTAGCGGAGATGTGGTCAGGCTGTGGCTTTGGCTCCCTTTCTGTTCATCGACTGCCCCTCTCTCCAGCTGTCTTCTCACACCAGCTGCCTCTTACCATGTGCTGAGAGGCTGCTCCAGCTCTTCACACACAGTGAGGAATTTCGTATAAACCACCAATGACTTTGACTCAACCTGTGCAGCCCAACAGCCAAAAAGTTTTGTTCTAGGGTTTTGTCCTTTCCTGTGCCCATCTTTTCTTAACCTCGCATGATTCACTTCTGGGAATCTCTTGGGTGAGATGAATGTCAGGAGCTGTCTTGTTGCTGCTTTTTTTCAGAACAAAGAGATCAAGGCTTTGTAGTGGATTGTGATTCACCTGAAGACGAAGCTCCAGGGGGTTCTTTGGAATCTGATGCGACCCGTTTGGGTTCCATCAGATAATGGGGATGAGCCGATGCCATTGCCAGTTTGCCCACACCCAGTGACATCTTGGTTTCCTACTCAACTTTTCCAGGTGAAACAGCCTGTGCAAATCCTTTCCTGAGCATGGGGGAATTAACAAAACAGTCAGAGCTTCATGGCCAAAGATGGGACAATTCAGGGCAACCCAGCTCTGTGGAGCAGCAGGAACTTGTTGAGATGAGAACAGCAGATAACATAACATTCATAACATTTAGCATAACATTCTCCTTCTTTCTCTGAAGGTTTTGTCTCCTGGAGGGAGAAGTCGAGTGGCTCGTGGTATGTGGAAATGCTGGACAGTGTGTTGGAGCAATATGCCCATTCAGAAGACCTGCTCACCATGTTAGTGAGGGTATGTCCTTTTTGTTCTGCTTTTTGTTGATGAAGGAAATAGTCAGGGCTGTGATCAGTTGGGGCATGGAGGCCTACACTCAAAAATAGAGTGAGGATATTGAGTGTTGAGTTTAGGGATGGGCTAATTGGAGGTACTGCAGAGAGGTTTAATTGCAAAGAAGGTGTCTGGCCTCCATCTGCCAAAAATCACTGGAGGTTTCTCCAGTGAGAAATAATCATGGCAATAGAGGATTTCCTTAATCTTTCTGAAGAAATTGCTAAAAAATGTCATGGCTTGTCCTATCCAAGCTGATGGGATTTGGGTGCTCCTGTAAGCTTTTCCTGGTGGTGGAGGAGCACAATGCACAGGGATATGGAATGAGTGTGGCTGATCAGCATCTTCCTTTGTGTGCCTTGTTGACTCAATATTGCCAAAGCTGCCTACAAGTGTAGGTGCCCCAGATACTTTTTCTCTTCTCTGTGGGTAGGAGAGAAAGTCCAGTGTGGAGGGAGAAAGGAACTTACAGAATCACCTCGTTGTTGTTTTCTGGTTGTTGTGGTGCTTCTTTGGCCACCTTGGCATGGCAGCCATTGATTTTAAGGGATGGGAGAGCATCTCATTCCTCTCTTGTGTTCCCAGGTGGCACATGCTGTCTCTGCCAAGGGGAGGTACAAGCAGATCCCGGGATGTTTCAATTTCCTCCGTAAAAAATTCTTCTTCACATGTGACTGACATGTGGGCTCCAAGCCACCTGCCAAGCACTGGAGATTCTTCCTGTGGCTGAATGAAACCTGTGCCCACCATGACTTGGTGTCAGTGCTCCCTGTGGGTTTTGCCTGTGTGTCCAGGTATTTGTCTGGAGAAATGTGATCTGGCTTTGCTGTGCAGTGGAGATGAGATGGAGATTGTGCTGAGCCAATGGGAAGAGTTGTGGATGGAGCAGGAAGTCCCTTTGCTGGAGAACAGAGCCAGAGAAAAGCACTTCTGGCTTGTCCTGACACGGCCACGCTCAGCCTCAGAGTGTTTTTCTTTGCTGATCATGATGTTGTGTCCTGTGCTGCCTGGGTAACTGATTGAGGGGACCAGGGTCTGATGTTCAAGTGAAATGGGGTGAGTTTTGCAGTTCATGTTTCTAATAAATGCAATTAAAGAGCAAATCTTCAGTTGTATTCCCTTGTCTGTTCCATCTCCTCATTGCCATTTCAACACCTCCTGAAGACTCCTCTGAATTGGGAAGAGTAGGAACCTTCACTCGTGTCTGCACTGCTCTGTCTGGTGTCTTAGGTTGCAACACAGGTTGTGACCAAAAGTATGTATTCTATCATCATCTATTAAAACCAGGTGGGGCAGTGATCCTTATCTCCGTGGGAGATGTTCTCTGCTAATGGGCCATCTGTTAAAACTAGGTAGGGCAGCGACCTTTATCTTTTCCACAACCCGTCTTTGCTTCTGGAAGATATTGGCTGTTAATTGTCTGGGCCATTGAGTCCCAGTGCATGACTGATAAAATTCCATCATCCCATTGGGAGATGCTCCAGCCAGGGGGAGGAGCCAAGCCTTTCCTACCTAGGTGAAAACTGAGATTTGGAACACCAGAGCAGCCTTTTTCCACTGGATTCCAGAGGAAAACCAGACCCTTCTACATCATCACTGGACCTTCAGAGGAAAACTGCCCCTTCTCCAGGAGCACTGCTCCAGCTGAACCACATCTGCCACTGCAGGAGGATGCAGCCACCATGGAATGGGACTGTGCCAACACCCTGACTGACTGACGGGTGTCAGCTTGGATTCTGACTCTGGCAGTATTTTGGATTTGTTTGGGTTTTTTTTAGCACTGTATTTCTATTTTAATTTTTCCTAGTAAAGAGCTGTTACTCCTATTCCCATATCTTTTCCTGAGAGCCCCTTAGTTATCAAAATTATAATAATTTGGAGGGAGGGGGTTTACATTCTCCATTTCAAAGAGAAGCTCCTGCCTTTATTGGCAGACAGTTGAAGCACTGCTCCTGTAGAAGGTTCCTCTGAAGGTCCAGGGATGGTATAGAAGGGTCTGGTCTTCCTGTGGGATCCAGTCGAAAAGGCTGTTCTGATGTTCCCTTTTATCTAGGTAGGAAAGGCTTGGCTCCTCCCCCTGGCTGGAACATTTCCCAATGGGATGATGTAATTTTATCAGGCATACACTGGGACTCAATGGCCATGAACAGGAGATATCTCCTGGAGGGAGGATGGATTATGGAAAAGATAAAGGTCACTGCCCCTTTCTGGTTTTAACAGATGGCCCATTAGCAGAGAGTATCTCCCACAGAGATAAGGATCATTGCCCCACCTGGTTTTATCACTTAGTGATAGAGCACATATTTCTGGTTACATCTTGCATTGCAACCCAAGGCAGTTAAATATTATTTTCTACATAGTAAGATACATTACTTGCTCTGTTTAGTTGTTTTCTTTTAAGAGGTAAGGTGACTCCAACTAAAGCAGCTGTGATGAAACACTGATAAACACCTCTTTGTGAATTAAAATTTTTATTCTTTTTTAAAAATTCTTACAGCCCCCTAGTTCTGCTCCACCACGTCCCCTCAAAAGAACCACATGAGACGAGCTCAGCACTATTTCCTTTATTACACTCAGTATTTGTGCTCCATGCTGTTTCCTCAGTTGGCGTTGATTTTCTGCCAAAGAGAAGACACGAGGAGGCTCATGGTGAGACTGCTGGCAGGGCAGGGGCTGTGTGGCCCAGCCCCTGCATGGGGGCAGAGGAGGGGCACCCACCTCGTTGATCCAGTCGATGTAGGCAGACACCCGGGTGAAGACTGTCGGCTTCTTGATCATGTTGCATTTCAGGCCGGAGCCGAAGCTGACGATGCCCTCCACCTCCCAGACTCCATCCTCACGCTGGCAGTTCAGGGGGCCACCAGAATCACCCTGTGTGCAGACACAGTGTGAGCCATCAGTCCTGGGCAGCACACCTCACATCCCACACAACACCCGCCACTGTCACAGACAGGCAGAAGAATTATTAAATAAAAACCTTATGAAATCAGGTCTTGCTCTGCTAAAATTGCCAAAGCTGGCCTGTCATTTCTTCTAAGTGCCAATAACAAGCAATTTGCAAGTTCCCATGTGAAGCTATTTTGAGAACGAGAAGTTAGTTTAACACAACAATATAGTCAGAGGGTGAAAAACAAATGCACTTGTGTAAACAAAAGGATTTGTCCCATGAGAACCCACAATGGAAAAATATAAACATATCTAGAGAGAAAATTTGAGAGACATATACCATAGTTCTTACCAACCAATGAACTGAGTTTCACTGTATTGCTGACCAATTAAGTTTTACACAAAGCCTTCTGATATTTCCTATAAATATGAGCTTTATGAATAAAGAATTGACTTTCTGCATGAAGAAAACGGAGTCTTGGCTGATTTATTCCAACTCCATCCTCTCCCCTGGTGCTTCCCATGGCACCTGTGGCCCTGCGCTCTCCAAGAACCACTGTCAGTCCTGCTCTGGGCTGGGGGCAGTGCCACCCACCCAGCAGTGCCCACACTCACGTTGCATCCCGAGACGACGCCGTCGCCGCCGGCGCACACCATGGTGGTGCGCACCATGCTGCCCCACCAGTCCCACTTGGAGCAGGTCTCGTAGTCCACCACAGGCAGCAGAGCCTGCTGCAGGGCATCAGCCAGAGGCCCATTGGCTGCAAGGACAGTCACATCTCACACTCTGCACACTTCCCTCCCCAGGGACCCCTGGGGACCCTCCTGGGGACCCTCTGCTTACTCCTGATGCGTCCCCAGCCGGTGACATAGCAGGGGTAGTCGTTGGGCAGGATCTTGCCAGCCTCAGGCAGGCAGGCGGCACGGACGGTGTCACTCTCCTGCACCTCCTCTGCCAGCTTGACCAGGGCAATGTCGTTCCTACACAGGAACATGAACCATAAGGATGTGGTCCCCAGCTTTATTGCCCACCACCCACCCCTGGACAAATTCCATCCCTACAGGACAAAGATGGAGTTCCATTTCTCATGGACGATCGTCTTCTCCACAGCCACAGCCACAGTGCCTGCCTCATCCTCCGCTGTCAGGTCCTGCATGCCCAGCACCACACGGTAGGTCAGGGAAGAGCTGCCAGAGAGACAGAGGGTGTCAGTCCCCACAGAAATCTCATCCTGTTGGTAGAGACCCTTCCCCAGCACCCCAACACCCACCTGATGCAGTGGGCAGCTGTCAGCACCCACTGGGGGGCAATGAGGGTCCCACCACAAGTGTGGTGCCAAGAGCCAGAGCGGGTGTACTGCAGTGAGATCTGCAGGGGCAGAGGCACAGGGTCAGAGCAGGAGTGTCCCCCTCCCTGTCCCCATTGCTGTCCCCATGCCCGTCCCTGTGCCCCCTTACCTGCCATGGCCAGCTGTGGGCTACGGCGTCGACGCCGCCCACCACGCGGGAGCTCAGCTGCGGTGGCACGGCCGGCTGGCCGCATCCATAGGCTGTGTGACACCCGGCAAAGGGACATCAGAGGCTGCTGTACCCGTGCCCAGGGCCCTGCCAGGCCCCACGGCCCTGTCCCTCCTGCCCCAGCCCTTGCCCCGTCCCCTGCACCCACCATAGCCCAGCAGCACGACGAGGCAGACGGCTCCCAGCATGGTTGTGGTGACCAAAGGTGCTGCAGCTGGGGCTGCTCACCCCTCTTATAGTGTCCACTGTGTTGGGGACCTTGGAGTGGCCCCGCCTGCCACTGCCAGGTGGGGACTGTCCCACACTGTGGGTACAGGGGCTCCTCAGCCTCATGGCCCCCTCTTATCTCGCTCAGGGTCCCGCCTGGGAATGGCCACATCTGCCTGTTACAGATAAAAACGAGATCAAGCTGAATTAAATATGATTAAAATAAGCAATATTTATTTTGCGACCAAAATGCCTCCTCGATAGCCACAATCAAAAAAGGGACAGCACCGAGCCCGGGGTCAGCACCGGGTGAACACACTCTGATCTGATCTCTATTGCATCAGATCCCCCAGTGTTCAAAACAAAACAGCTTTGGTTAGTCCGGTTTTTATACAGTTTTTTTAGCCTGGAGCAGAGGTCTTTGTCTTCTTTCGTCGTTCCGCATATTCACATGGTTTTCTTTCACTGCCTTGGGCTGGACAAAACTATATTTCGGGAGACCATGAATTTTGATGAAGGTAGGTTCATGTTTTACAGGAAGGTGGAATTGAGATGTAACTTGCAGATTTTGGTTTACTGGAAACGGGCATTCAGATGAATTTTTTTGATGGCTCTGGTTGTCTTAATTCTGGGTGCTTATCGGGCTCTTATCATTTGGGCATTATCATCATCCCTGGACAACTGTCTTGCTAACCCCAGCTCTTCAGCTTTTGTTGGCAGTTACAGTGCTGCCTCTCTGCAACCTCTGTTCCTCCATCTGCAGCTTTTGGTTTTTAAGTTTTTATAACTTTACTCAGACATACATTCTTATTCTACATTCATTTACAGCTTGACACGAATTACATTATATCATATATTACATGCCCATCAGTGCTGGCTCCATGCTGGGACACGGTGGGGACAGCCAGCCCTGCTGTGGGAATGGGCAGGGTCCCTGCTGGGGCACAGCTGCTGGGCAGCCCCCACCCATGATGGTCCAGAGGGGACCAGAGGGGGGGACAGCCCTGCTGCCCCCAACCCTGAGCACTGACTCCCCCAGGACACTCCCTGCCCTTGGCCTTTCAGTCCCCCAGGGGGAAGGTTCTCCCTTTCCTGGAATGCTCCTCACTGGTCTCTGAGTCCCTCTCAGTGTTTGTTTCACCTTGTACACATCCTTGGCGTGTTTGGTGCATGTTCCTGGCTGCTGCCTTGGCTGTGGCATCACCTTGGACGCTGGTGGTATCTCCTGTGCTGGGGAAAGCCTGGGGGCATGTGGCTGTGCCATGTACAACTACAAAGTGCCTGAGGATTTGGGGTTTTTGCTTTGCTTTATGCTGTCATTTTAGATTGTTGTGTTCATGCTTTGAAGCTGCAGAAGTTTATTTGAGGATTTTTTTGTATCTTTGTACCAGGACAGTGGTGGGGCCAATGCCCACAGGTGGCTGCAGAAGAGCACCTGGACATGTGTGACACTTTTGCCAGAGGGAGCTGGGGCCACCCAAGCACCCCAAGGGGGTCCAGCAGGAGCAGGATGTGGCTGGAATGGCCTTGCCTCTGCTCAGGGCTTTTTCCCAAGAGCTCTGTGGCACATGTGACCCCTTCCCCATCCCCCTGCCATGTGAGATTCTGGGTTGCCCTGTGCTGTGTTGGCTACTTTTGTACAGAGCACCTGGTTGTACAGGTGATGCTGGGGCTGATCCCATCTCCCCTGGACCTCATTCCTTTGGGAAAGGTGACCCTGCACTCTTCCCCTTGTTTATTTCTCTGCTTCTCTCAAGGGAGCCTTGGGACTGGGGTGTCCCATGGGCTGGGGGTGCAGGGAGCTGGTGCTTGATTTTGGGCAGAGATGGCTCTGTCTTGTCTTTTGCCTTCTTCCATTTTATGGACTGCAGTGGTTTGTCCCTTCTTGGGACATCCTTGGTGGAGGTGAGGGCAGAGCAGGAGCACTGCAGTAGCACAGGGGTGGTGTTGGAGTGTGTGGTGGAGCTGAAGGACAGTGGAGGTTCAGGGAGAGGTGGGGGAATGCACTTTTGGGTTTTGTCTTGGTTTGAAAGACAGGTATTTATTAAGAAGGCAGAAGTCTTTCTTGAAATGGACAATGTAATCTACCTCTCTCCAAATTATTATAGTTTTGAAATTACGGAGCTCTCACACAAAGATATGGGAATAACAGCTCTTTACTAGGAAAAATTAAAATAGAAATACAGTATTAAAAAAAACAAAAAACCAAACCCAAAACACTGTCAGAGTCAGAATCCAAGCTGACACCCATCAGTCAGTCAGGGTGTTGGCACAGTCCCATTCAATGGTGGCTGCATCCTCCTGCAGTGGCAGATGTGGCTCAGCTGGAGCAGTGCTCCTGGAGAAGGGGCAGTTTTCCTCTGAAGGTCCATGGATGTTGTAGAAAGGTCCAGTTTTCCCCTGGAATCCAGTGGAAAAAAGGCTGTTTTGGTGTTTCAAATCTCAGATTTTATCTGGGTAGGAAAGGCTTGGCTCCTGCCCTGGCTGGAGCATCTCCCATGGGATGATGGAATTTTATCAGCCATGCCCTGGGACTCAATGGCCATGAACAGGAGATCTCTCCTGGAGGGAGGATGGGCTGTGGGAAGATAAAGAGCACTGCCTCACCTGGTTTTTAACAGATGGCCCATGGGCAGGAGATATCCCCACAGAGATGAGGGTCACTGTCCCACCTGGTTTTTAACAGATGGTGATAGAATCCACACTTCTGGTTACATCCTGCCCTGCAAGCCAAGACAGGTTTACTCCATGGGCCCCAGTGCTCTTCCCTCTCCTTGTGTTTCAGTGCTGGATGTCCCTGAGGGGAGCCTGTGATGGGGACTGGGACCAAGTGTCAGGGGGCTCGGTGCCATCAGCATCAGGATGCTGCTCAGTGTCAGGAGAGTTTGTTCATGTGTCTCTGGGTGTCCTGAGCTCTCACTCCCAGGAGTGGGTAAAGATCACTTTTAAGGTGTAATTTTTATAGAAGTGATTGTATGAGTACTTCTATTTCAACAGTGAAGCAGAAGTTATGGACTTCAACAAAGTTTTACTGCATTCTCTTAAACTTCCCCTTGTTCTCCAGTATTGTTAAATATTTAATAATGGACACATCCTATAGAGTGTATTATAAAATGTTACACATTTAATAAAAATAAAGCTTACACTTGTTCAGGTTAACTTGTAGATTTAATGTGTCAGTTATAAATGGTGTGAACAGACTATAACAATAAATAACAATTAACATATAAGTATAACAAATATTCCTTCAATTCTCTGCAGCCTTAGAGATTAAAAGCAGTTGAGGCTGAAGTCACTGGGTTTGTTGAGCTGGAGGAGGCTGAGGTCAGACCTCACTGGAGCTGCAGCTCCTCCTGGGGGGCAGCTCCATCTCTGCTCTCTGTGACCAGGGACAGGACCTGAGGGAATGGCTGCAGCTCTGTCCAAGGAAAGGTGTTTGAGAAAGGTTCTTCACCCAGAGAAATCACAACTGTCCAACACCTCCTGGGCAGGGGGACACTGGTTATTGGGGTGACACACGCTGCAGGGGGGTGCCCATGCCTGGCTGGGTGGGGCAGGGCTGATCCCCCAGCACAGAGGCTTGTGGCACCCTGGGGGCTGGTCTGGGGCTCCTCTGCCCACCAAACCCCCTCTGAGAATGGGACACAATGCACAGGCACACACAGCAGGCTGTGACACCAGGGTCCTGCACTCCCAGCCCCAACAGCCATCCCCATGGCACATGTGGGCACATGCAGAGGGGACAGGGGCACCCCACATTGCCCAGCTTCCCATGAACAGCCTGGAGCTCTCCATCCAAGGCAGCAGATCCTGCTGCCCATCCCATGCCTGTGTCCCAAGCACCTGGCCCCATCCTGCTGTGCAGAGTGGCCTCCTCCACACATCATCTGACTGGCAGGCCTTTAATTGCCTTTGGGGTGATCCCTACAGATCCTTTACCACAGCACATTTCCTGTCCACACAAACCATTTCCCACTCTGCATCCCTCTTCACCTGCTAAAATGTTGGTCAGGCTGACAGGTGCCAGGAGGTCACTGAAGAGTCCCCAAGTGGCAGGGCTCACACAGTGCCAGGGGGTCCCTGGAGAGTCCCCAAGTGCCAGGGCTCACACAGTGCCAGGGCTCACACAGTGCCAGGGCTCGTGCCAGTGCTCTTGGGCCCCTGTGCAGGTGCCAGTGTTGCCCTCTGGGCTGGTGACAGTGCTGCTCAATGGCCCAGTAGCACCATGGCTTCTAAACCAGGCACTGTTCATTGTCCCCTGCCGAGCCTGAGGTGCTGCCACCCACCCTCTGCACCTGCTCACCCTGTGGGGATCACGGCCAGGCTCCAGCAGCCAGGGTGGGATGATGTGTGATGGATGGCTCTGCCCAGGGGCTCAGGGTGCAGCACCCACCCCCATTTCCTGGACAGCCCCTTCATACCTGCTCCTACCAACACGCTGCCTTTTTCCTGGAAAATTTCCTTCTCTCCTCCAGGGCAGCCCTGGCTCCTCCTGGGAACCCCAGAGCTGGGGGTTCTGTCAGCTGCCCACACCCACCTTGTTCCTCCAGCCACCATGGAAGATCCATGGTAAGATGCTCTGCTCCTGGGCCACATCACAGGCCCTGGAGATGGAGCTGGCAGTGCCATACAGCTCCCAAGGGCTCTGCCTCCGACAGAGATCCTGCATGCACTCCTGTCTGCTTCCCAAACCACTCAGACTCTCTCAAGCCCCCCAAGGCCAAACCAGTTCCCTCAAGACCCCCATTTGAAAGTCAGCCCTCCTCTAGGCAGTGCCAGTGAGGTCTCCTAAAGCACCCTGGGAGCTACCAACTGTTCCAGATCGTCCCCAAGGGGCATCTGGAGCTCCCCTGAGCAACCTGGATGGACCCCAGCCCCTCTCCCATCCAACTGCTTGTTAAACCTTGAGCCCCTTGGCTCAGCCATGGCCATGAGGACTGGAAGCATCTTGCAGGATGTGCCTGACAGCCTTCCCAGAGCCCCACTGCACAACAGGGACACATTCCCCAGCACACAAGCAAGGCCCAGCCCTGAGTGTGTGTCCCAAGCTCCACCACATCCCCCCCTCCAAAAAAAACCAGCAAGACCAGCACAGCACTTTTGTTTTTGGCTTTTATCAAGAGTGGTATCTCCACATGCCGCGTCCTCAGTTTGCCCTGATTTTCTGCCAAAAAGACACAGAGGGATCATGGTAAGACCCTCAGTGGGGCAAGAACAGCCCTGTGTGGGGGCAGAGGAAGGGGCACCCACCTCGTTGATCCAGTCAATGTAGGCAGACACCCGGGTGAAGACTGTTGGCTTCTTGGCCAAGTTGCAGCTCAGGCCGGAGCCGAAGCTGACGATGCCGTCCACCTCCCAGACTCCATCCTCACACTGGCAGTTCAGGGGGCCACCAGAGTCACCCTGTGTGCACACACAGTGTGGGCCAGCGCTCCCCACCAACACTGCCCCCTTCCCTCCTGGCCATCACCACCATGGCTCCAGCCCCTCTCCCCCAGTGCCCAGACCCCCCTGCTGCATCCCCACACTCACGTTGCACCCCGCGACGACGCCGTCGCCGCCGGCGCACACCATGGTCTCACGGACATTGCTGCCCCACCAGTCCCTCTGCGAGCACGTCTCATAGTCCACCACAGGCAGCAGAGCCTGCTGCAGGATGTCAGCCAGGGGCCCGTTGGCTGCAAGGACAAAGCCGAGCCAAAGCTCGTACATCACAGCCTGTGCCTGCATCCCCATCATGGGGACCCGCTGGGGACCCTCTGCTTACTCCTGATGCGTCCCCAGCCGGTGACATAGCAGGGGTAGTCGTTAGGCAGGATCTTGCCAGGCTCAGGCAGGCAGGCAGTACGGATGGTGTCACTCTCCTGAACCTCCTCTGCCAGCTTGACCAGGGCAATGTCATTGCTGCAAGGAGACACGAACCATGGTCCCTGGCCATGAGAATAGGTTCTCTGGCCATAGGGACAGGGGTCTGTGGCCACACCACTCATGACCCACCCCTGATGCATCTCATTCCCTACATGATGAGGAAGGAGTTGTATTTCTCATGGACGATCGTCTTCTCCACACCCACAGCCACGGAACCAGGCTCATCATCCTCTGCCAGGTTCTGCTTGCCCAGCAGCACACGGTAGGTCATGGAAGAGCTGCCAGAGAGACAGAGGGTGTCAGTCCCCACAGATATCTCATCCTGCTGGTACAGACCCTTCCCCAGCACCCCAACACCCACCTGATGCAGTGGGCAGCTGTCAGCACCCACTGGGGAGCAATGAGGGTCCCACCACAAGTGTGGTACCACGATCCATAGCGAGTGTACTGCAGTGAGACCTGCAGGGGCAGAGGCACAGGGTCAGAGCAGGAATGTCCCCCTCCCTGTCCCCATTGCTGTCCCCATGCCCGTCCCTGTGCCCCCTTACCTGCCATGGCCAGCTGTGGGCTACGGCGTCGACGCCGCCCACCACGCGGGAGCTCAGCTGCGGTGGCACGGCCGGCTGGCCGCATCCATAGGCTGTGTGACACCCGGCAAAGGGACATCAGAGGCTGCTGTGCCCGTGCCCAGGGCCCTGCCAGGCCCCACGGCCCTGTCCCCCCTGCCCCAGCCCTTGCCCCGTCCCCTGCACCCACCATAGCCCAGCAGCACGACGAGGCAGACGGCTCCCAGCATGGTTGTGTGACCAAAGGTGCTGCAGCTGCTCACCCCTCTTATAGTGTCCACTCTGCTGGGGACCTTAGAGTGGCCCTGCCTGCCACTGCCAGGTGGGGACTGTCCCACACTCTGGGTACAGGGGCTCCTCAGCCTCATGGCCCCCTCTTATCTCGCTCAGGGTCCCGCCTGGGAATGGCCACATCTGCCCGTCATGTGCGGGCTCTATGCTGGGACACGGTGGGGACAGCCAGCCCTGCTCTGGGAATGGGCAGGGTCCCTGCTGGGGCACAGCTGCTGGGCAGTCCCCACCCATGATGCTGCCAGTGGTGTCCTGGACAGCCCTGCTGCCCCCAACCCTGAGCACCAACTCCCCCAGGACACTGCCCCGCTCACAGCACCACCCCCAGGCACAAGGTCTCCTTATCTCACTCTGGATGTGGGCAGGGCCAGCCAAAACCCCACAGGGGCCACAGGGTGGGACAGGTGCAGGTGCCAGCAGCCAATGGCCTTTGGTAGCCCCACATTCCCACACCTGGGTCAGGCCCCTGCTGCTTCCCATGCCAGTAAGCCACAGCTCATCCCTGCTCAGTGCCACCCTCTCTGGTGGGAATCGCGTGCCCATGGTCAGAACCCACTCCCCAGATTCCTTCTCCCATGCCAGACCCTGCCACAGACATGCCCATCCCACAGCTACACCCCAGCAACCAGCACTTAAGAAATATAATTATTAAAATGATAAAATTATATTAAGAAATATAATATTTATTTGGGATTAAATTAAAAAAAACGTAACACACCCCCTATGCCGCCACTCGGGGGACACTGTGGGACAGATGTGGGTTTTAACAGCCACCCACAAAGACAAGAGCCTCAGTGACCAATGGCAACCATTTGTGGCCACCACACTCATACTGCCAGGCTGAACACAACATGAACAAACATAATACAGCCCCATGAGCCAGCAGCTGCCTTTCTGTATGTCTTTGACCAAAATAAAGAGAGACACAGCTCCTGGGGGCCTCCATGCCAGCAGGGTGGGCACCCACCCCCAGCACCACACACACACACACACAAAGCCCCTCTACCAGCAGCTGGCCCTTGCCATGGCTTTTGTCACTGGTGTCACACACAGCAATACCAACAGACAGTAAGCCAGCATGGCCACCCCAACACCCACGATGGCCACCTGTGCAAGCCCCCATCCTGCAAACCTCCCAGTGCACTCACAACACACAACAGTCTGGGCACAGGTGTCCCAGGGACAGACACTCTGGACACAGCTCCCCTGGGACTGGGCAGCAGCAACCATCAGTGCAGCTGTGGGCAGAGAACAGGGTGCTGCTCAGGATGAAGGGCACGCTGGGGAGGTGGGGGGCACGAACAACACCTACAGACACCACAGCAAGAGGGGAGGGGGGAGCTGGGGCTGAGTGGGCTCTGGCAGCAAGGTGGGTGCTGTGCTGAGCCCATGCCAGGGTCCTGCCAGCAGCCCAGGTGGCACAGAGCTTGGGCACTGCTGCCAGTACGGTTGGCACGTGGCACAGGCAGCGCTGCCACTCTGGGCACCGCTGACCAGTCCTGCCTGGCCCTGTCACTGTGTGAAGTTGGATTGCAGCTCCTTGAAGGCTGCTTTCCTCTGCTTCAGCTCCTCTGCCTGCTTCTTCTTCTCCTCCTGCTCTGCCTTGATCTCCTCCTCGAACCTGCTGGCTTCGTTGATGGCTTGTGCCTGCGGATGGAAACGTCCAGCTGTGACCTCTGCCAAGCTCTCCTGCCCATCCCAACACCTCCTGCCTACCCAGCACCAAACTGCCCTGGTGCATCACCATCCTGCAGTGGCACCTCCTGAGCCCTGCCTCACCTTGGCCTCAAAGAAGTTCTTGGCACCTTTCACGCCCTCTGTGGAGACATCGATCTCGGAGAGGCGGGCCAGGGCGTGCAGCCCGCTGTCCTCCCGCAGCTCCCCCGCCGCCGCCTTCCGGAAAATCAGCAGGAACTGCCAGGGCACACGGCAGCAGTGAAACACTCACTTATAAAATTAGCATTTTAGTTACCTTGCTGAAAATTATTAAGTTAGAAGGGAGTAGTTATCTGAAATTTAAATAATTGATTGTCTGTCATTTCATGTTTGCTCAGCTGTGCTTACATTGGGAAAAGATGAAACTAGCGAGCAGATCCAAAGGAACAGAGACAATGCAACCAGAAACCCATTCTTTGAAAAATTGGACTATCCCCAGAAATCATTTGTATTGTCATTGATAGAAAAGGTCAAGAGTTTAGGGTGAGGAAGACTCGCCTTACTTCCTCCTTTTAAGACCCCTCCCCACGAAAATGACCCCAGACTTAATTTAAGAAGTTAATCACGCATGCCTAATAGCTGTTCAAGCTAATTACCATAGGGAGCGGGGGATGGAAGGGGCTGTTATTATGAATATGTATTTGTTTGAATCATTTGTCAATATATAGACTCTGTGATCACCTGGGATTTTGCAGTCTGTACCAGGGGATTACCTCACGCTGCTGCCCAGCGCAGAATAAACACACAATTTCTAACTTTAAATTGTTAGAGAGTCTTTTGTCCATCACAGTTGAGTATTGGTATTAGACCAATACTCTTATTTTGGTAAATCAGCATTGGCTCCCAATGAAGACCCCAAAGCCACCATGGTCACTGCCCACCTTCCAGCCTGAACAGGGGCTGGAGACACCTCCCTGCCAGCATGGAGCCTCCCTCCTATGTCCTCACCTCTCGAAAGCTGAGCTTGCTGTCCAGGTCTTCATCCACCTCCTTGATCATGTTCTTCAATCCCAGGTGTGTCTGTGGAGCCCCCAGCTTCTCCATCATCAGCTTCAGCTCCATCAGGTCAATGAAGCCGTCCTTCCCTGCGTCGTACCTGCAGGATGGCAGCACAATCCTGACACACCCCTGTGGGGCAGAGCCCTCACAGCCCCCAGCAGCAGACCCCTGTGTGCTCTCACACTGGCTGGGAAGCAAAGAGGGATCAGCAAGGACTCGGGCACTGATGGTGTCCGGCAGCTCTCCAGACCACAGGAAAGCTGCTGCTGAGCCACTAACAAGCCCCTGGAGCACTATCCAGGATTGTGCCTGTGCCCATGCAGCACTTGGCAGGAGAACCTGCCAGGATGCTGCCAGCTCCCTGTGCCAGGAGCCTGAGCTCCCCTTGGCTGCAGCGTGGGATAACAGGCCATGGGGCTAAGCCCACGGGGCACTGCTGCCCATGGCACCACCTCCTCCTCACTGTGGCACCTCCAGTGACCCCCTCTCACTGCCCAGAGCCTGTGCCATCCATGCTGCACCTCTGGCAGGTGCCTGGGCTTGGCTGAGAGCTCTGGGCACAGCTCTGCTCGCTGATTCCCACAGACCTGTCAGGAATGCCCCTCCTCAGACTCCTGCCTGTGGCTGTGCCACAGTTCCCTCCAGTTTCCAGGAACCACCCCTGCCTGCTGCCTGCACACCGTGGGCTGTGCCAGCGGCGCGCTGGCGTGGCACAGCCTCATCTCCACGGGGAGCCAGCACGGAGCCACGCTTTGTACAGCTCCACACGCTGTAGGTGGGCAGCTACACACTGCACCCGTTGTGTCAGGGCTTTTTTTTGGTATCTTGTCACTGCAGCAGCCATGCAGAGCCTTGGCTCCCCCTGCCGCAGGGCTGTGACTCATCTGTACCTCCCCTGCTGCTGCCTGCTCTGTCTGTGTCTCCAGCAGCACCTTCCTGATCTGCCAGGGACCACAAACGGGGCTGGTCCTGCTCACCCCTGCTACTGCTGCCATCACCCTCAGAGTGGGGCTATGGACACAGATCCCACATGATTTTTGCCTCCAATACCCCTTTTGGAGTATAGGATCACAGAATCATGGAATGGTTTGAGTTAGAACAGACTTTAAAAGATCACCTCATTCCAACACTCTGCCATAGGCAGGGACATCTTCTGCTTGGCTGCTCCAAGCCCTGTCCAACCCAGCCTTGGACACTTCCATGCTTCTCTGAGCACCCTGTGCTAGGGCCTCACCACTCTCACGGGGATGAACTTCCTCCCAGTATCCCAACTAACCCTGCCTCCTGTCACTTTTGAAGACTTTCTTCCTTGTCCTGTCACTCCATGCCCTTGTCCAAAGTCCTCCATCCCTCATCCCACAGTTTCTCCACAAGGAGTGAGTTGCCTAGCCTGACTTGGCCACTTCATGCCACGCAAGGCACTTCCTTTCTCTCAATCCCCTCCTCTTTTTTCGGGATACCAGCATCCTGCATCTCCCAAAGGAGAGCCAAAACGCTTCCCCACTTTATCCTCTACAGCCGGATGGTCACATCCCGAGGACAGCGTGGCAGGGCTCTACTCCAGAGCATCCTTCCCTTGGGAGACCCCCGAGCTCGCAAACCTCCCGAGTGCCTCGCAGCCCAGGCGCTGCTCCTTTCGCTGCAGCGACACGCCGCAGCTGCCAGAGCAAACACGTCTGCTCCGCACGCCGCTCCCCGCCTGCGCGGCGCCGACCCCCGCCCTGCCATCTGCCCGGAGCTCCCGGCCACGGCCACCGGCACGGCCACCGGCACGGCCACGGGCACGGCCACACCGCCACCGGCACGGCCACACCGCCACCGGCACGGCCACCGGCACGGCCACACTGCCACCGGCACGGCCACACTGCCACCGGCACGGCCACACCGCCACCGGCACGGCCACCGGCACGGCCACACCGCCACCGGCACGGCCACCCCCGCCCCGGGCACGGCCACCGGCACGGCCACGGGCACGGCCACGGGCACGGCCACACCGCCCCCGGCACGGCCACATCGCCCCGGGCACGGCCACCGGCACGGCCACACCGCCACCGGCACAGCCACCACCGCTGCCGGCACACCACCGGCCTCGGGCACGGCCACCACCGCCCCAGGCACTGTGAGCTGCCAGTGTCCCCTCCCGCTGTCCCCGCCGCAGGTTCCCTTCTGCTGCAGGGCACGGCTCGCAGTAACCAGCGCCTCTGGCTCGCTGCCATGTGCTGCCGGTGGGCGCCAGCCCCGGGAGGACACGGGATGCTGACACGCCAGGGGTGCTGACAGGGCGCGCCCGCACCCTACGCAGCCCCCCAGCCTTGTGTTTCGGGGGCCACCGCCTCCAGCCCCCCAGTTCCTCCGCTCGGGTCCGAGCGAGAACACCCAGGACGCCGATGCGGATCCCGCTCTCCCCGGTGCCGGCGGTATCGGCACCTCAGCCGTGCCTTCGCCTCGCCTGGACCCAGCCGTGCCTCCCCGCTTTCCAGGAGTCGCTGTCTCCACGCCTCCCGCACAAAGCACGCAGCGCGGGATCCATGGGGATGCTCCGGGCTGTCCCGTTCGCCCCTGGCTACTCCCGCGCATCTCAGTTGGCGTCACCCCGATTTCTGGCTCCCCACGGAAATTTCCAGGGCTGGAGGCTCGCTGCCAGCTCCCCCCGTTCCCAGGGGCCGGGGGCCGAGCTCGTGCTCCGAGTCACGCTCCGCCACGCGTGGTGGCACGCAGCGCGGGCAGGGATGCTGAGGACACGCCAGCCTGGCCTCTGCGGCCCCGGGAGCTGCGGGGATGTGCGATCCCTGGGTGATGCGGCAGAGGGAATGCGAGGGTCCCTGTCCCCTCTTTCAGACCCCTTTCTCTGGCCTCAGCACCAGGGTACCCCTCATGGGGGACAGGAGGTTCCTTCTGCAAGAATTTAGGGTCGCTCAGGAACGGCTCCTGCAAGGAGCTGGGGGAAGGTGTCCCCGACGCCAGGCTAGAGAGGGGTTTTGGGAGGAGAGGGGTGTAGCTGGCATCCGTCCTGAGAGGGGCAGGAGGGGGATCTCTCCCGCAAGGAACTGGAGGTGCCTTGGCATCCCTGCTGCACGGAGCTGGAGCGGGGAGAGTCTGACAAGGAGCGGGGGATCCCTCCCGCAAGAGGCTGGGGTGCATGGGGGTCCCTCTCCCAAGGAACAGGGAGGCACGGGGCAGGAGGCGCTGGGCCGGCTGGAAGCCGGGATGCCGGGGATGCAGGAACCGGGATGTGCTGGGTGCTGGATGCCCGGGGTCCCCCGCCCGCCCCGGCGCTGCCCCCCGGGGACCCCCCTCTCCCCGCGCCCCACACTCACTGTCGGAAGAGCCGCTCCATGTCGCGGAGCTGCCGCCGAGAGAACTCGCGGAATTCCCCAGCGGGGCTGAAGACACGGCGGCCGCTGCCCCCGGGCGAGCCCTCGCCCACCGCCCGCCCGCGGGGCTGCCGGAGCCGGTCCCGGCCGCGGCCCCCGGCCCCGCCGCCCTCCGGCTCCTCCGCCGCCGCCGCCATGGTGCGGTGCCCGGATGGCCGCGCCGCTCCGCCCCGCTCCGCCCCGGGGCCGGGCTGCAGCCCCCGGCTCCCGCTGCCGCTCCGGCCCGGCCCGGCCCGGCCCGGGGGCTCGGCTGCCCGCCCCGGCAGCGCAGCGCCGTCCCTCGCACCGCCCCGCCCGGCTCCCGCCGCCCTCCATCCCTCTATCCCTTCATCCCTCCATCCCTTCATTCCCTCATCCCTCCATCCCTCCATCCCTCTATCCCTTCATTCCTTCATCCTTTCATCCCTCCATCCATTTATCCTTTCATCCCTCCATCCATTTATCCTTTCATCCCTCCATCCCTCCATCACCGTCCCTTCAGACCCCCTCCCCTCCACCGGCAACATCGGCAGGGCTCATCCATCCCCCAGCGGGATCAGCCTGGGATGATCCTTAGGGTCTGGCATCACGGGGGGGAC
The DNA here is from genome assembly GCA_030060385.1 of Muscicapa striata striata. Taxonomy (NCBI): domain Eukaryota; kingdom Metazoa; phylum Chordata; class Aves; order Passeriformes; family Muscicapidae; genus Muscicapa; species Muscicapa striata. Next base: position 701,136 of record JAREIS010000088.1, read on the forward strand.
CTCCCTCCCACCGTCTTTCAACCCCAAACAACCCATGATTCTGTGAATCCATAGGCTCGAAGGAGGGTGTGGAGTCTGGTGCACTCACAGCCACCTCTGCTCTCTCCATCTCCATCCATTACTGACCCAGAGTTTGCCAAGGGTGACAAACAGGGGTAGGCAGGACACACACCCAACACCTCCAGATACACCTTGCAGAGGGTGCCCACAAGAACCTACACAAGAATGTGAGGTCATGTCTTGCCCCAAAGTAAATGCCCAGGCATTCAGACAGGGAAGCACCCAGCTTCTCCCAGCACAGGGAGAAGGAAAACCAGGCCACAACAATTAGCAGAGCCCCACGGCACTGCCATTGCCACTAGGGATGGGCCACTGTGCACACATGGGTGCTTTGCATGCCCAGAGACAATGCAGCCCTGCATCTGCCAGCTGCAGCCCTCTGTGCTGCTTCCAGACCTTTTTTTATCCTATTTAAAAATAAAGACCAAAAAACCCCAGAGGGGCTCTGCTCACATCCAAATTATCCTCAGCTGAAGAGGTCTGCATAGGATTCAGCGCATGGGCTGCAGGGATGATGTGCTGGAGCCTGCAGGGATTCCCTCCTTTCCCAAAGCACTGCTGCTTCCCAAAATCCAGGGTCTGCTCCCACCTTTGCTAATGACAAGGATCAGTAAGGGAGCCTCTGCCATCACCCACCCCACCAGCACATTGTTCTCATTCCCCCAGCTCGTCCTCATGCTGCTGCTGTCCTGGTGTAGCTGACACAGATCCTCTTCTTCCCCCTTCCCAGGTGGCAGGTCCAGCATTCCTGGGGTGTTCCAGGAATTCCAGAATTCCATCGTGTGTTATGTTCCAGTTTCCCCAAGACACGATGGAGACTGGAGGACAGAGGAGTTGCAAGGGATATTTCAAGGCATGTTGGCTTCATGTGCTTGAGGCCACTTCAGCAAGGACAGGACACACCCCCCACAAGTGCCTTCACACACACTGGGCTGTGTTCACACACACAAATACACACACGTGTACACTGGACTGTGTCCTCACCACCTTTCCCACTGCTGTAAATCCCACCACACTCTGTGGCACATGGACTGTGGGAAAATAAAGTCCTACATTGTCCAGTCGCACTGGTGTGTCCAGGAGGTGTAAGATACAAACTGGAGCTCCTCAAAATGCACCCACACCTCCCACCACCTCCACCCTCACAGAGTGCACAGATGAGCTGTTCCTACTGCAAACCAGCACCAGTGAAGGTCCCTGTGCTGCTGCTCCTACGAGCTCCCTGGTTTGACAGCATTTGCCACACGCTGCTTGGCCTTTGGCTTGCCTGAGCAGAGAGGCTTTGTGGCTCCAGGCTGCAGAACAGAGACAACAGACACAGCAGTGAGAGCTCAGCATGACCTGCTCTTCTCCCTTGCCCTCATACATGGCACAAACCCATGGTAAAAGTGTCTGCACCTCCACCCACTTCACCAAGGGATGCTGCCACAATGCTGCAGCTGAGCACTGGGGGCACAGAACCTTCAGTGTCCTGGGATGGTCTGACTGACCACTCTGTGCATGGTTCCCAACAGGTGGAGCTGGATGTTGTACAAAGAGCAGGAGCTGGGTGTTGCCTTCTCACCTTGTGCCCTTTGGCTGCTTGCTGCAGCCCCTTCTCCTGGTCCTGCTGGAGCTGCATCCTCTCCAGAGCCTCTCGCAGCAGAGCCTTCTCCTCTGCCTCCCTGTGGGCTTCATCCTCCAGCCTGGACATCTCCTCCTGGCACCTTCTCAGGGAGGCTTGGCTCTGCCTGTGCAGAACAGGAGGGGAGGATTCTGTTGGTCTTTTGTCCTTATCAGCCCCTGACCCTCAGCTGTGCTCTCCCACGCCTCCCTTGCTCCTGCAGACACCAGCCCTCTGCCCCAGCTGATCCCACTGCATTCCCAGGCTCCAGCCACCCAGGATGAGGGAACTTGCCAAGGCTTTCCCAGCGCTGACACTGCTCAAACAAGTGAGGCTGCAGCAGGTACCAGTGCAGAAAACTGGGAGGGCCTTTCCCCACTCCTCTTGACATTTGACTTTTGTACCATAGCCATAGACACAGACTGGTCCCAGACAGACACAGCACTCAGCAGTGTCACATCACTGATTGTCCCAAGCTCCCTGTCACTTGGCATCCAAGGCCCAGGTCTTGCTCAGAACCCTGACTTTCCATACCTGAGCTGCTCCACACTTCCCTCATAGTCTTTCAGCCTTTCTTCTTTCCTTTCCAGGCAAACCTGGAGGTTCCTGATCTTTCTGTACAACAGCTCCAGGGTGTTCTGTCTCTGCAGTCCCACTCCTGCCCCTCTCTCCTGAGGAAGGTGCTGCAGAGGCTGCATTCCTGACAGCTCCTTCATCTCCACCAGGCTTCCCAGAGCACCAATTACATCAAGGTACTGTGGGAAGAAGAGGAAATGCATTATTTACCAGGTCTGCTGCATTCCATCATGCTGCTCAGCCATCTGCTTTCTGTCTGCTTTCCTGAGGAGATGAAAGTGTCCCAAGGAAAGTAGGTTTGTATTCTATTCCCAGCTGCACAGCTCACTGGAATTGGATTGCCTCCTTTGCTAAGATGACTGTTTTCCCTGCTGGGTGCTTCCCTACCTTTTTTGGAGGGAAGAGACTCCCTTACCCAACCCACCAGCTGTGCTACCCATGGACCCCTTCCCTGGCAGCTCCCTACATTGCTTCCCAGGCTCTCTGATGCACCATGGCATGTTTTGGGGTCCCAGGATGTCCTGGCAGACACACAGTGTGCTCTGGGACATAAAATCATAGAATAGTTTAGTTTGGAAGGGAAATTTAAAGGTCTTAAAACCAACCCCCTGCCATGGACAGGGATGTCTTCAACTGTACCACAGAGCAGTTCAACATTGCTGCAGCATCCTGAAGTGACATACCTCTGAAATGTGCTCAAAAAACATCTAAACTCTACACACAATGGGCATGTACACACACTCTACACATGATTTACCACATCTATCCCTGATGTACCATCTTCTCAGCCAACTCTCTCACCTCAGCCATTTCCACTGTGCTGTTGGTGATCCCAAATGAGCCACCATTAGGAACCTGCACAGACAGGGAAAGACCCATGGAGCCCACTTTGGGCCTGGTTTTTGGTCAAGTGGCCTTGAGCCTGCCTTTCACCTCATGAGAAAACCCCCCCAGCATTGCTGTGGTCCCAAGCCTCCCACCCTGCTCAGCCCATGGCATCCCTGGTGCTACTCCAACAGGCAGTGTGCTGGTCCTGATGGAGCTGCCACCCTCTGCAGGAGCACTGCACTGCAGGAGCACTGCACTAGCACTGCCCTGCAGGAGCACTGCCCTGCAGGAGCACTGCCTGCATCCATCAGGCTGCACCTCCCACCCTGATTTCTGACGTAGCACCTCTGAAAACCCATTTCTCCCTTTCCTAGGGCATACTTCCCAAACAAAGTCCCAGGCACTACAAACCACACATTGCCTCCTTGCCTTGCCAGCCCTCAGTTTTTCTCCCATCACAGGTGCAGGCTCCAGCTCAAGACCTCTTTGCTGGACTGTTTTCTCTGGTGAGTCTTTCATCTGGACCACCAGTGGCACTGAATTGCTCTTCACAGCACCTGGATGCAAAAAAAAGCAGATGCCAAATTGTTTCTCTCTCCAAATAACTTTGAGGCTGCCCTTTCCCAGCCTCCCTGTGAGGGTGGGCAGGGCTGGCACAGGCTGCCCAGAGAAGCTGTGGCTGCTTCATCCCTGGAAATGCCCAAGGCCAGGCTGGACGGGGTTTGGAGCAGCCTGGGATAGGGGAAGGTGTCCCATGGCAGGGGTGGAACAAGATGGTCTTTAAAGTCTCTCCCAACCCAAACCATTCCATAATTGCAGCAGACCCTGCTCACCTGAGCACTGTCTCTTCTCCAGCAGCTTCACTCTCTCCCGGAGCTCGGCCAAGCCCGTTTTCTGGCGCTGGATGGTTTCCTCGTGCCGCAGGCACCGGCACTTGGCACCAAGCTCAGCCAAGTCTGACGGTGCCTCCTGGAAGGGGACAGGCTCTTACCCAGTCTGAAGCTCCATGTGAACACAGCCTTGCACCACACACTGGGCACTTGGCACAAGAGAAAAGCCTGGAGAGCATTTCCATGGATTTGGGGGCTTATGAGAGACTTGTCAGAGACCTTTTTCCTGTTCTGCTGTGCCATGGTCAGGATATGAGCCCTGCAGATGCTCTGGAGAGCCAGGAGAGGGCTGGTGCATAGCTCTGAGCAGCCATGCTGGCATTTCTCCCTGGTCCTTTGCACCACCACAGAGCATTTGCCACCTACACACAAACACCAATGCACTTCAGAGACTGTCCCTACACAAACCTGGACATCACTGTCCGTGTGTGCACTGCCTCTCCCAGCCCCATCCAGACCCCTCATTATGACAAACCCAAAAATCTGTGATGGGGCTTGGGCCACAGGGCTGTGCCCTGTGATGGCTGCAGAGCCCAGCTCCTGTCTGGCTGCTGTCCCCCCACATCTCTGCCCATCCTGCTCTGGAATGGCACCCCCAGCACTGGGATCCCTCCTCCCCATCCCAGTATGGAACAGGACAGGCAGTGCCTCCTGCCCACCTGTGCTGGGTTGCAATACAGGATGTGGGCAGCAATGTGGATTCTGTCCCCATCAGTTGGAGCCGGGTGGGGCAGTGCCCCTGATCTCCTAGCACACATTATCTGCTCATGGGCCAGCTTTAAACCAGCTGGGGCAATCATCTTTATCTTTGCCACAGCCCATCCTCCCTCCAGGAGAGATCTCCTGTTCATGGCCATTGAGTCCCAGGGCATGGCTGATAAAATTCCATCATCCCATGGGAGATGCTCCAGCCAGGGCAGGAGCCAAGCCTTTCCTACCCTGATAAAAACTGACATTTTGGACACCAAGGTACCTTCTTTCCACTGGATTCCAGAGGAAAGCCAGACCTTTCCACATCATCCCTGCACCTTCAGAGGAAACTGCCCCTTCTCCAGGAGCACTGCTCCAGCTGAGCCACATCTGCCACTGCAGGAGGATGCAGCCACCATGGAATGGGACTGTGCCAACACCCTGACTGACTGACGGGTGTCAGCTTGGATTCTGACTCTGGCAGGGTTTGGGATTGTTCTTTGTAATACTGCATTTCTATTTTAATTTTCCTAGTAAAGAACTGTTATTCCTAATTCCCATATCTTTGCCTGAGAGCCCCTTAATTTCAAAATTATAATAATTTCGAGGAGGGGGTTTACATTCTCCATTTCAAAGAGAAGCTCCTGCCTTCATTGGCAGACACCTGTCCTTCAAACCAGGACACCATCCCGCTCCCGAATGGCACCCCCAGAACTGGGATCTCCCCTCCCCATCCCAGGATGGAACAGGACAGGCAGTGCCTCCTGCCCACCCGTCAGCTGGCTGTGAGTCAGTGCCCGGCCCCCGCAGCCAGCCGGGCTCCTGGCACGCTGCTGGCTGTCACCTCCCTGTACAGAATGTACAATTCCGACAGTCCCTCCATCTGCTGCCGCCACCACCTGTGAGTTCTTCTCTCTTCCAGCCTCGGGGAAATCAGATAGGGATTTGGCACAGAAGAATGAGGAGAGTTTCTTCCTGTCCTTTGCAAAAAGCTGCCCCAACTTTTGCACATCCAAGCCTAGAACTGGTTCTGCATTACCTGCACAAAACTTGGCAAGCCGGAAAAAGGAAGGAATGTTTGCATGTTGCTATTCCCTCTAATTGGCAATTAACGCAGCCATTAGCACAAAATGCTGTGCAAACATCAGCTCATTACCCAGCTGCTGGGGGCTTGGTCTCGGTCACAGCTCGGGAAGGTGCCCGTGACCCATCCCCGGGCAGCTCCAGCCGTGGCTCTCACCAAAAACCCCGCGTGCCATCGCTGCTCCTGCCAAACCCACACTCGGTGAGGACTCACCCCTGGCAGGCTGCACCCACCTGCACCGGTGTCCTGGGAGCATCCTCTGGGATCTCCAGGGTTTGTTGGGAAGCATCCCTCAGCACCAGGCAGCGCCTTTGGGCTCGGCTGTGTGCAGAGACGAGATGTTGTGGGGGGTGGATGAAGGTGACCCAAACAGCTTGTGGAGAGCAGACCCCGGGCACCCACTGATGACTACCATGGTGTGGGTGGGAGCTTGCTTAGATACAAGTGCTGAGTTACACATCTACTGGCATGAGCTCCACTAAACCCCCATTTCAGTTCCTCTGTCCTGGATTCAGAGCTGAGCTCCATCCTGGTACTCTCACACAAACCCTGAACACCATCAGCTGCTGGGGACAGACAGAGTGGCATCTCTGAAGCCTTGGGTGATATCAGGGTGTACCTTAACTCCTCAGCTGCTGCTTTCAGGGTCTGATCCTTCTCCTCCACAAGGTTGGACATCTCGGATAACTTCTCCCTGAGCTGGTTCACTTCCCACTCCCGGTGTTTCAGCTGCCTCTGGCTGTGCTCCAGCTCCACCTTCTGCTCTTCACTCAGCTCCCCTAAGCACAGAAGAGCCCCGTGGGATGCTGGCTGACTCACCACCCAGTCCTGGGGGATCTGCAGCTGCTGCACCCTCCTGGGAGCAGCAATGGGCTCATCCCTGCAGAGCCCTGCCCTGCCCTCGACAGCTGCCTCAGATCCAGGACCATGCCAAGAGCTCCTGGTTTACTAAATCCCAGTCCCTTTGTGGAGGTATGAGCCAGGGCAATTCCTTGCTGTGGCAATTTTCCCTCAGATCGAAGGAGGACAGGTCACCAGCATTTTCTGACTTGCATCTTTTGACTCCACACATCCCCCATGGGCTCAGTTCCCATGTTCACATGCTCTCCAGGAATCCCAGGCTCTCCCAGTCCACTGCCTTGGAACACCTTCAGCTTCAAGAAGTTCACCAGTATAATTCTGAGCTCAGTTTTGTCTACCTGGTCTCCCCCTGATTACTCTGTTCTCTCATTGTCACTACTATTACTCAGCTAAGGATGGGGAGAAATTCACCTTCCCAAAGGGAGCAGACTGCCTGCTTTGCCCCCAGCAGGACAAAGCATTGCCTGAGAATGGTGACATCAATTCCCTGGGATCTGTGTGCACTCACTCCACCATCACTGTTTGGAGGAGGATGGGGATGATGGCACAGTGCACATCACCCACCTCTCATGTCTGACATCCTGGCTCTGGTTTCTGACAGCTCCCTGGTGAGCCTGCTGATGATGGCCTTCTTCTCCAGGAGGGTGCCCTGTGCCACTGCCAGCTCCTCCTGCAGTTTCCTGGGAAAGATCAGTGCAGATCTCACAGCCACTGCCATGCCCACCTTCCTGTGCTGCATCCCTGGTTAATACACACATCCCTTTTTACCTGCCTGTTGGTCCCCTGGGGTCACCTGGGGTGTGGGATTGGCCACAACACTTGCTCTCACCTGGAGCCATCCAGTGATGCTGTTTGGCATCACTTTAATCTCTATGCCCTTAGGATCAGCCTCACACTAAAAAGGTCTTGGGGCAAGTGGTGCTGGATTTCCTTAGGCTCTCTCAAGAAGTGGTCCCTGCCCTTCTCCAAGCTTCTCTGATCACCACCAGCCAGTGCTGCTCACCTCACACAAACATGAGACTCCATGGCAGGACAAATCTCCAGCCAAGCTCCTGGTGCTGACCTGTAGGTATCACACTGAAATCCTGCAGGACACAAGAAAAAAAAGGCCAATTAATTCTCTGTTACACTTACATGCTCGTTGCTTCTGCTACACAAATAATTTCCTTCCTGTGGCAGCTCTGAGGGCTGAGGGCTGTCTCTTGGGGAAATCCATGTCCCTGAGAGCCCAGTTCCAAGGCCAACCAGACAATTCTTGACATCCAGCCTTGCTTGGGATTGCTTCTGTCTTGGAGCAGCCCCAAGCATGCCAGTCTTGTCATTTTAGAGGGCAAAGAGCCCTTATCCAGTGGCAAACCCTGTCTGCTCTCCAAAACCACCAAACAATGAAATGGCTTCTGCAGGGCCTCACAGAGCTTGGAATAACCTTCATTCAACATCTTCCCAATGTTTTCTATAGCAGCAAACTCACTGCTCCATGTCCACACACATTTCATGTTAATCCAGCTGGTTCCTGCTCCAGGTGCATCCCATACAACCCTTACCTACCTTCCATTTTTTCCACAAGTGCTGCCTTTTCCTCCTCCAGCACCTTCTGCTGCTGAGTGGCCTCCAGCAGCCTCTCCTCTAAAGCCAAGATGGTCAGGGAATGCTGCTTGCTTTGCTCCCTATATCCTGCTACTTCCTCTTGCAGTTTGTGCCTCTGTAACTCATTTTCCTCCTGGACAGCCCTGAGCTGTTGGTCCTGCTGAAGCACCTGCTGCTGTAACACTGCCTGGGAAATGAGACATGGGAGCTTGGTTGGAAGTGCTGGGGTTTATTTTGGGTTTCAGGGACGGGGAAGCTTCTTCTCCATCCTCCACCTGCTCAGGTCAGTACCTCTTGTGCAGTGATTTTATTCAGCTCATGCAAAACTTCTCTCAGTTTTCCCTCTGTCAGTTCCTGCTCCTCTGCCTTCTTTGCTGTTGCCTACCAGAGGAAATTAGCAGCAATTAGGTTAGCCAGGAATCCACCTTTCTTTTTGCAGAGCTGCTCTCTGTGTATCTGGGGGGGTGAGGAAACCCCTTCATCCATTGATTTGAGCTCCTGGAGCACCACACTACAGCACACTTTCCCTTTTCTTCATTCCAAGAGCCAGCTATTCTGCTTCACCTCCCATGCTCACCTCAGCCATGCTTCTTAGGTGGCTTTCCAGCTCTTGGATCTTCTTCTGTTCTTCCTCCACAGATTTCTTGCACCTGTCCTTCTCCTCACTGACAGCACTCTCCAGAATCTGTGAATCCACAGCGACAGATTCAGCTCAGGAAAAAAAGACCTCAGCTCCAAGGAGGAAAGCAGCAGGGAGGGTCATTGCTCTGGAGCAGAGGCAGGTGGTGGGAGAAAAGCAGGTAACCTAGCTTTCCTACCTCTTTCATGAGGTAACTCAGTGAAAGAGAGGATGGGAGCATCTGGGGGAAAGTACAGCTGAGAGACTGAGTAGGAGCTGCTTGGCTGCTTCCTGCCTGAATCCTTAGAAAACTGAACACCAGGAAATCACCTGGGTGCCCATTCCCAAGGTGCCAGACACAGAAGCAGACTGGAAATTGTCCTACAAGGCCACCATGATCACAACTCACACGTGGTTAAACACCCATTCACACCCTGACACTGCATCCCACCCCAGAGCCTGGTGATGGGCTGGGCTTCCCTGGGAACTGCTGCCTCCTGCTCCACAGGGATCTCCTTTTCCAGCCAAAAAGGGCCCCCAGCATGGGGAGGGAGGGAGAGAAGGTTTGAGAGGAGGCAATGCAATGTTTCCCTAAGCTCAAGGATCACGATGCTCCCTTGCTCTCCCCTCTCTCCCAGTGACTGACTGGCAGCTGTGCATCCTCATGTTACCTGCAGGTGCTTCCCAGTTTCACCATGGACACTTTTGGGAGTTTACATCACCTGGATCCATATGGGAGGATGTCTGGTCCCTTGGGACTGCACTCAGCTCAGAGCTAGAGGTTCCTCCTCTCATTATCCAACACTTACAGATGTCCATTTTTCCTGCATAACATTCCTTTTCTGAAACACCACCCATGTCACTGTACCTGTCTGCTCTCCTTGTCCTTTTCCAGGATAATTTGTTGAATTTTTATCTCTAAGTCTTGCTCATGTTTTGCTTCCAGCTCCTTTGTGTGCTCCTGCAGCAGCTCTGCCTGCAGCTCCTGGAGCTTCTCTAATTGCTCCTACAGGGAGACACGGAGGTATTAAAGGAATTGTGTCAAGAAATAAACCTCCTGTGTTCATTCACTCACAAAAAAAAATCACAAACAGATCTCTTCTCCATCCTTGCTGCATTAGGGATGTGGACACACTGGCACTGGGCTGTCTCCCTTACCTTACATTTCCTGTAGGCTCAGGGGTCTCAGCTGCTGCCCATCCCCATTCCAGGTGCCACACTGGGACTGCCATCATATTTACCCATAGGAAGAGTCCAAATCCACCTGGTTCAAGTGCATAAATATTTCTGTACCTGCAGCATCTGATTTCTCTGTGCCAGCTCCTGACTCCTTTCTGAGAAGCTCCCGAGAGCAGCCAACAGCCCTGCAGGAGTGAATGGAGCCTCAGTGTGTGGGGTGCTCACACCCCAAAATATGGATATCTGGGAAAACTTCTCTGTGGAAAGGATGGTCAGGCACTGAAATAGGCCCCCAACCCTGTAAGTGGCATCCCAGCACTTAGGAACAGTGCTGACTTCATGGCTGTACTCTGTGGCCTTGGATGTATTTCCCAGCCTTAAAATTCTTAAAATTCTGTGATTTTGTCCCCAAGGAATGGCTCATGCTGGACTTTCTCCTCCACCTCTGGCTTTCCAGGACACCCCACATTCCCAGGGATGCCCAGCAGCACACAGACCTTTGCCAGAGGTGTGCAGGTCCATCCCTGCTGTGTCCAGGAGCTGCTCTGCACCCTCCAGCCAGGACAGGACACCACGGGCCATGTCCAGCACTGCTGTCCTGATGGCTGAGATGGGGGGATCCAGGCACAGCATCTCCAGCTGCCCCAGCTGCTCTCTCAGGCTGGAGCTGCTGCAGGGGCTCCTCAGGCACATCTGGAACAAATGGAACCAGTGTCCAGTGTCAGTGACCTTCAGGGAGGGGCAAATGACACAAAATTTCTCATGGATGGGGCTTGGAGAAACCTTGTCCAGTGGAAGGTGTCTCTGTCCATGGCAGGGGGTGGAACTCTATTGTGTTTTATTTATTTTTTTTATTTTTTTATGCTAGAGTTGAGATTAAATGTTTGAGAGATGGTATTTCTTGTTTGGACTCAGTTGTTTGTTAATTCTTATTCATGTTACAGTGAGTTTTACAGTTCTTCTAGCTAACAAGTTAAAAATGGAGATGTATTTTTTTTTACAAGGCCTTTTAAGGCCAAATGGTTCAATTTAGAAATGTTACTTAAATTGTTTTTATTTTTAACCTAATAACTAACAACCTGTGGTCCACAATGCGGGTTTTTTATCCAATTACAAAAAATCACTTAGACCCATGAAGAAGAAGGTGAAGAAGAAAGACAAAACCTTTGCCCTAAAACTTCCATCTTGCTTTTTATATATTACTATATTCTAAAACCTTAAATTCTAAGTTTTCCACCATGTTATACCACACACTTCTATTTAAACTACACACCCATGATCCCAGTTCTGTCATTCAGTTTTGGAAGCCTTCTCCATGGCTTCCAGGTCAAAAGCAGTGCTCTCTTGAGGGTCAGTGCCTGTCAGCTCAGAAAGTCCAAAATTCTCAGCATCCAGGGTTCCAACAGAACAGGGTGGGCTTTATGGAAAATCTGTGACAAACTCCTGGCAGCAGCCACATGAACACTTAGGGATGATGCTTTGATTCATGGTTTTATCTTCACTCTGCCCTTTCCTCAGGCCAACAAAACACCCTGTGCCCCTCTCTCCCAGCTGCCATTTGCCCCTCAGTACTGACAGGGCTGACCTGGAGCTCCTGCAGGGAGTTCTTGAGCACCTCGAGGTTTGCAGACACCTCCCTCTCCTTTGCCAGCCTGGAGCTCAGTTCCTCCTGCAGACTCCTCTCTCTCTCCTGGCTTTGCTGGTTCTCATCAGAGACCTGCCTGACCTTCTCTATCACCTGGCAAAAGTGGGAGAAGGAGGAGGAGGAGAAGGTTCATCCTGTTTTCCAGCTGAGGGGCCAGGGATCATCTCAGAGAGCAGCAGCTGAGATTGCTGCAGCCAGGTCAGAGCCCTGGGCTTGTTGCACAGCTCTGACTCCCTGCCAGCTTTGGGAGACAACAAGGACTTTGGGAGACAAAAAAGGACAAAAGGACTGTGTCCCCTTCATGTCATGGAGCAGTGCCATTAACCTGGGACAGCCACTGCACAAATCTGGGTGCTGCACATGGAGCAGGTGCCAAGGCTGCTCTGCAGCAGCTGCCTTGAGCCACTGGGGCTCTGCAGGCTCTGAACATCCCTGAGTGTGCCCAAACTCACCTGCTGCTCTGTCACAGATTTCCCTGTGCTGCCAACTGCTGATGGAGAGCAGGCTTGCATCACTTGGCTCTTGAAGGACTCCAGCTGCAGCAGGGATCAGCACACAGAAACAAACACCAGCAATCACTGACAGCTGCTCTGCTGATCACTGCTGATCCATTTCCAGCACGGTGTTATCTGCAAAGGGCTGTTCCTGCCCAGAGCAGCAGCACCCAGGCACTGAGAGGGTCAATGTGGCTCCCAGATAACACAACTGAGATTAGAGATTCCTTCTCTGTATCCTATTACACAGCTCTGTGTCCATGCTGCCCACACAAATCCTGTGGATAAGCCTTTTATACTTCACCCACTGATAGGATAAATCCTGTGCCAGGGTTTGGTGCTCAGGTTGCTGGGTTTGTTTCCAGAGCACATCCTTCCCCATGGGAAGCTGCATCCCTGTGCTGCCCACAGCCCCAGTGGGCACCCCTGCCATTCCCTACCTGCTCCCCAGCTCTCTGCACATCAGATCTCAGCAGGAGCTCCCTGTGCCCCATCTCCTGCAGCTGCTGGGACCAGGCTGCCTTCAGTTCCTCCTCTGCCTGCAACAAGAGCTTTGGCATCTCAGAGTGACATCCAAAACCATGCCATGGGCATTTCAACACTGTTCCCATCAGACAAGTCCAAATGTGCCTCTGGAATACCAGGAGTCAGAGATATATAGATATAATTATATATTCAGACATATATATAATCTGTGAATAGAATAGAATAGAATAGAATAGAATAGAATAGAATAGAATAGAATAGAATAGAATAGAATAGAATAGAATAGAATAGAATATATCCTGCAGCAATCCTGCTGCAGGGAGTGGGGTTGCAGCACTGACCCTTCACAGCACTTTTTGTCTGGGTTTTGCCCCTGGGATTGTGTCCATCCTTGACTTTCTCACCCAACACCCACACAGGGCACTCTGCCATCGATTTTCCCTCCTCCATCAGGCTCCATGGCAGAGCTCAGGACAGTTGGATGCCCTGCCTCTCCAGCCTGTGCTCCCAGGGATTGCTGGTCCCCGTCCCACCCCCTGGACCTGCCCCCTGTGTGTCCCCTGCAGCCAAAGGTGTACCTTGGCTTTCTCAGCCAGTTGCTTTTGGACACTCTCCTGCTTCCAGATCTCCCTCTGCAGCCCCTCCAGGTCCTGCTCCAGCTCCTGGATGCTCTGCAAGAGCCAGGGGAGGGCAGGGGTCTCACTGGGGCAGCTGAGCATTGCCCCTCTGGATCACCCCCACTCATCACCAGGATGTCCTTTCCATCAAAATCACTTTGTTTACACTGGAATTCTCTTCTAACCTGTATTTACTGTGGTTATACCAGCTCACTAGTGGAATTCAATCTGACTTCTGATCACATCCCCCTGAGCCCCCTCTCCCCCACCCTCCCCTTCACACTTAAACCAGAGTTACAGATCCAGCAGTGTTTGCACTTCCCCAGGTCTTGTGCCCGTTATGTGCCTTTCAGGACAGGAGCTGAGCTCCAAACAGCTCCCTGACAATGCCCAGTTAATTATTCCCTCACTGATGTGTTTCCTCAGTCACTGCTAACCCCAAATGACTGACTCACATTTCTGCAGGAGATCAGTTCTTGCTCTCTGAGCTCATGCTTTGTTTCTTCTTTAATTCTTGAGCACTAGAAGGAATGGCAACCAAGGAAAATAATCAACAGGGCAGAGATGCCATCCCTCCTGCTGTGAATGGGACACTGGCACAGGCTGCCCAGGGCAGGGGTTGTGTTGCCATCTCTGTAGGGATTTAAAATACACCTGTGGACATGGTTTAGTGGTGGCCTTGGTGGTGCTGGGGTAATGGTTGTGATCTCACAGATCATTCCTAACCTCAGCAATTCTTGGATTTCCAGACAATCCTTGTGATCTCTTTACACATTGCAGCCAACACAGCCTCTCCCCTTATCATGCTCCCAGTGCAGCTCTGCTTGTCGAGGAGGAGCTGCACATGCAGAGGAACAACCTGCTGCAAAAGCCACTTTCTTTAAGGACAAGTCCAGGCTGGGCCACAGGGAGCCCCATGGCACAGTGACAGGGTTTCCATGGCTCCTCAGGAGGATCTTGGCAGGAATATTTTGTGTGTACAAACAGCTCACAGGAGTCCAGGGCACAGGGTACCTGATGCAGAGCAAGGAGGGAGATCCAGCTGGGGAGGGACACCCTGATCCATGGCATCATGGCACATCCAGACATGGTCATGGGACCATCACCACCATACCCCTGCCATAGAGCTGCTACCATCCTCCCCAGAGGGAAGCACAACCCTTCTCAGCTGCTTTCCCACCTTAATCCCCATGTCAGACAGGGAATCATAAATTACTGAGCCCCTCATAGTGCTGCCAACCTTGGCTGAAACCATGGCCAGCTGATTGTCCTTCTCTGGTTTTCCTTATTCAGTTTTTCAGCCTCTTGCTGGAGTCGCTGGATTTTCTGCTCCTTTTGCAGGAGTTCCCTTTGCATGCTGCTCATCAGACCTGAGGAAAACAATTCTGGTCAGAGGTCACTCAGGTGTGACATTTAGATGGGATATTGGGAATAAATTCTTCCCTGTGAGGGTGGGGAGGTTCTGCACAGGGTGCCTGGAGAAGCTGTGGCTGTCCCTGGATCCCTGGCAGTGTCCAAGGGCAGGTTATCCCCCTGCTCCAGGGGCTTGGAGCAGCCTGGGATAGTGGAAGGTGTCCCTGCCTAGCAGGGGTGGAATGAGGTGGCCTTTAGGGTCCCTTCCCACCCAAACCATTCTGGGATTTGATGATTTCTACAAGCCACAGGAAGAATTTGTTGCCTGTACAGTTTGGCCAATGCTTGCTCCTTATCCACAGCCAGTCCCAAACTGCTTCTTGCCCTGACCCAGAGCTCCAGGGATACAACACCTGCACTCAAAGCCTGGTCCTTCTTCAACTTCTCCCTTTCTCTCTGCAGCATCCCAATCTCCAGGTCTCTCTCATGGAGGGAATGGCTGAAAAGCTGGTTTGAGCCTTTCTGCAGGTCACTGATCTGCAAAGCAAAGATTTCCCTGTGTTCCTCACCAGAACATTCAGTCACTGCTACAGCCCCTTTGGAGAGGGTCAGCTGGAACTTCTGTATGGTGGGATTGCTCTTGAGCATCTTCAAACACCACCTTAAATGTGCTCTGGCTGCTCCTGCTGAAATCCTAATGCCAGAGGCATTAGGGAAGGAAGGAAGGAAGGATTCCAGGAAGGAAGGATTCCAGGAAGGATTCCAGGAAGGAAGGAAGGAAGGATTCCAGGAAGGATTCCAGGAAGGAAGGAAGGAAGGAAGGAAGGAAGGAAGGAAGGAAGGAAGGAAGGAAGGAAGGAAGGAAGGAAGGAAGGAAGGAAGGAAGGAAGGGGAAAACCTCTCTCCCTCATTTCCCTTGATTTCAGGCACACAAAGCTCTCCTGCCCAAAGCTGGGTGTCACACCACAAACACAGCTGTACCTGAGGGGTGTTTTCCCTGCTTGGTGCCTGTGAAAGCCCCCAGTACCTGTTCCCTCAGGGCTCTGAGCTCCTCTGTTTGGGCTCCCAGCTCTCTGTTGAAGGTGAGCAGCTTCTGGCTCAGCTCAGCCTCGTTCCTCACTGCTGCCTGGGCCAGGTTCTTTGTCATGGCTGTGATCTCCTCCTGCAGCTCTCTTATCACCAGATCCTTCCCCTTTAACTCTGTTTCCAAACCAAAAAGGTGACCCATTTCCTTCTCCAGCAGCTTCTCACCCTGTGGGTGGGTTCAGGTGCCACTGGTCAGTCTGCAGCCACAGGAGCTCCAGGCCACTTGCCCAGGGCCACCAACTCATGGCCATCAGCAAGGGACCTGCTGTCCCCAGCTTCCCACACCCTGCAGCCACCCACTGTCCCCAGCCACCCGCTTTGGGGGCAGCCCCCACACTCTGCTGGCACTCCTGGTGGGACACAGGCATTTGGCAGGATTCACCTGCTCTGCCAAGGACCAGGACAGGGTCCTCCCTCCCTCCCTCCTCCCCAGCATTACCTGGAGATCCACCTTGTGAGTCCCCAGGGAGGGGGCTCCCCCCACACTGCCTGCACCACTGCCTGAGAAGCTGGCTGAGACTGGAAGAAAGCAAATTATCAGCATGAGAGGTGGTTGCAGACAGCAGAAATGCTCCCTGCAGCATCATTTTCCCTTGTCCCAAAACTTCTCCAAGGCAGTGGCCACTATTCAGGCCATGAGCTCACTTCACAACCGGCAGAGAAACAAAAAAAAAAAAAAAAAAAAAAAGACACTTAGAGTGTAAACAGTCTGCACAGAAGAGAGAGTTAATTCACCTCTGGGAACCAAAACAGCCTCAAAGCAGCAGAGACACGGCAGAGAGAGGCTGCCCTTGTTTTTCAGCACTGCCCAGACCCTAGAAAGATGTACTTTTTTGTCTTTCCACATGGGAATAGCTCTGCTCACTGCCACTAGGGCTTGGGGATCCTTTGGGCTGTTCCCAGAAACAGGAGTTTGTGCTACCCTGGCTGTGTGTGTCCCCCCCTTTGCCCTCACTGGCATTTCCAGTTCTGCATTTGGCACTTCACTCTCATTGCTTGTGACAGCTCAGAAATCCCAACCCCACAGCAGGAAAGCCACAGCCCTGTGCACCAGGCCACAACATTCATGGCAAATGTCACATTCTCCAGCTGTGCTGCTCACCCAAACCCTCACCTCTGCCCTGCTCTATCACACACTTTATTTCCAGAGGTGTACCAGACACAGATCTATTTCAAAGCGCCTTGTGGGAAACAGAGAAGGTCTAGAACTCTCAGAAAGCTGTGTGAAAGCAAATCTCAGGATGGGGAAATGCAAGAATGCTGAAGATGCAAGGACAAGAAACAATAGGGCTGTGAGCTGTGTAGAGATAGGCCTCAGGAAAATATGTTAAGCAAGATAGTGGAAATATGTGAGTTTAATAATGAAGCTTTATCCATTGTTTTAAGCTATTACAAGCAAGCATTGTTCAAAGCAAGATGTACGTGTGGCTTTATTAATTGGCCTGAGCAAAGACTTGACAGCTTTTAACATCATGCTATTGGCTAGAAAGTTGTTAAATGACTTTGTAACAAAGAGAACTTGGTCTGCTGAGCCAGCAGCTGAAGCTGTTCCATTCCCTTGCTTGGTTCTGCAAAATGAGACTGATGTTTGTAATGGAATAAAGCTTCAAGACATCTGCTCCAGCATTCCCATCCTATCCCAAAAAAACCCAACAGTGCCTTCACCTCAAAGGAGGAAAAAATACCACCTCAAACAGGAGTTGGGAACAGGCACAGGAGTCAGTGGTGCAGGTTAAAGTCAGTCATGGCCCTTTGAGTCCCACACCAGCAAAAAGGAAGAGGAAATGTCCCTCTGCAAGGGCAGCAGCATTCCCCTTGGGATGCCACAGCCCATTCCTTCCCTGCCCCAAATGCCACCCAGGACCACACATGGGTTCTGATCAGCTCCAGGGGACAATGCCTCCACCCAGCTGCTCAATGCTGGTCACGTTTCTGCTCCAATCAAGTGGCTCTGTGAGGACCCCAGGGCACAAAAGGCTGTTTTTTGTGGGGGTCTTTGTCGGGGGGACGGTAATCAGGGACAAACTCAGGCGCTCTCCATGAGCTGGTCTTGATGTTGCAGTTTATTGTAAAGGGTGTGGGTACACAGGGACCTGCTGAGAGCTGCCAGCCACAGCTCAGAGCAGGATGGAAAGAAAGTGGGGGAGAGGTAAGAGAGTAAGAGTAAGGGGGTAAGAGAGAAAGAGAAAGAAATAAGAGACTAAGAGAGTGTTTTCCCCCACTTACAATACAATAAATCTTCTATGTTGAATATTCTAATTTCCACTAACCAATCTAACACAGGATACAAATCCTATAGCATTTACATACAGCCTATAAGAATCATTACATTACCATAATGTGTTATACTTTAAACCCTAAAAACGACTCTTTGGACCCCTTCTGCCAAGCTAGCAGGGTCTGCTCTGCCCTTTGGAGCTGCTCTCCAGCAGAAGGCATTGTTCTATCAAGAGGGGATTACTTTTGGCCAGTCATCCTATTGTCTTCTAGTTATTTAGTAACTCAGGTTTGGTATCTCAAAGATGGCTTTCATTTCAATCTCGCTTGTGGTTTCCATATTCTCAAAATCTTTTGCTAAGCAAGATATTTATAAGGTTTTCCTGATTCATCCTTTCCAGTAGTTTTTTGCATCATGGAGTACCTGATCTCGCTGCAGAGGTCCTGCTGGTGTCCAGAGAGGTGGCAGGGGCTGTGCTCCTGTCCCGGGCACTGGCAGGGCGCCGTGGCAGCAGCAGCTGGGGCACAGGGCTGGGGGCTCTGGGGACCCCTCTGCCCAGGGGGGCAGGGGGCAGCTGCCACTGCAGCGAGGGCAGGCACGCAGGAGATGCAGGAGTGCAGGGCTGGGGCTCTGACACCACCTGGAGCTGCCTGCTCCACCCCGTGCGACATTTCAAGGGGGGACAGGACATCTATGGCAGGAAAACAGCAGGTTATCTGCAAGACTTTAGGAAATGTTTTAGCTTATGTGCACCATATTGTGGAAAACCCAGGCATAGACCTCAGCAGAAGCACAATTTTAGTTTTTTCCCCATTTCCATTAGTCAAGGATCAGATTTTAATCAAGGCATACAGATGCTTTGCTGAAACAAAAGGAAATTATTGGAGTTTTCTACTTACTAGGGTTTTCTAGTATTTGAGCTTTCCCCTCTCCATCTGACTGCCCTGATTCTGCACATCATTTGCACAATCCAGCAGCACTCCTGTCACAGCTCTCCTGGCTCACACGTGCTCCTATCCCATTGTTTCTCCCATTCTCCCAGACAAACCAAAGCCTCTCCTTGTGCTCCTGTCTTCCCATCAGCTGGGCCTGTCACACTGGGAATGAGCACACTGCTGCTCTCCTGATGAGCAGAGCTCTCCAGGACAGTGGGGACAGGCCACCACCAAGGTCTTGGTTACAAGAGCTGCATTAAACATCTGCCAGTGCAGGGTCTGACCTGGGAGTGGGTCTTTAAACATCTGGCAGGACCCCAGTGCAGGCTCCTGCTTGTCCAGCACCTTCCCCTCTCCCAGGGCACACCCCAGCCCTGCTGTTTTGCTGATGCTGCTGGCTCACAGTGGGATTGCACAAAAAGCTTCCCCCATCCCTGCCTGGGCACGGCAGGATGTGATTCCTGCACAGCACGTTCCTCTGAGGGTCCAGAGGAGTGATCCTTTGTGGACACTGCTGAAGGCTCGTGGAAAAATTCAGCCTGGATTTTTCCCAGGCTGTTGGTTTCCTCAGCTTCAGCCTGGACCTTTCCCAGGCTGGAAATCCTTCTCAGAGACAAAACAAGGGAAGGAAGAAAGAACAACACAGACAGACACCTGGTGTTGACCACTGAGCCGTGTGAGTGTCTCGTGATATTTTGCATAAAGCATGTTTTCAAAGAGGTGTTGCCTTCTCAGACCAATGAGTCTTTTCTACTTTGTTTTTCATGATCTCTCTTATATAAATGCCATGGCTTTTCAATAAATCACTTCTTCTTGCTGCTTGGAAGAGGAGTTGTGTTGCTGTATTCTTTTGCCACTTCCCAGCCTCACAGTGACAATCCCTCTCCCTGTCAGACCCTGCACAGCCCCTGTGGTTCCCTCCCTGCAGGCAGCAGGCTCAGGCTTCAAAGCTGCCCCTCCAGAGGAGGATCACAGAGCCTGGAGTGAGGAAAAGGCACCCCCTGGGCAGGCTCTGATCGCTGTGCAGAGCAGGCTCTGTGCAAATCTTGCCCTGAAGAATTCACTGCTCACTGCTCCAGCACTATCCAGCCCTACCTGGCAGCATCTTGGATTCTTCAAGAACCAAAAGAATAAAAATATAATAAATATGCTGGGGATTATCAGTTCATCTGTTTTGTTCGAAACCCAGCTTCTCTCTTGTTAAGTGGCTTGAGAGGAATAAAATGCAAATAGAGGGAAAGGACATTTTCCAGGTCTTCGTTTGCTAATGCATCTCTGTGCTGTGCTTTTCCATTTTCCTACCGAACTGCCTGGCTTTCTTCAGCAGAGGGAGCTCCAGCTTTTCATTTCCTCCTCCCCCGTGGCAGGAAAGATGTGTGCTAATTATTTACAAATAATTTGATGGGTGAAGGGATGGGTGTTAATGTCTTTGAAATGGTTCTTAATGCCTTTAATGACTTTGGGCAGCAGGTTTGTTGCAGAGCCCAGGGAACTCGGCTCTTGAAACAGGCAAGGGTCTGCACAAGGCTGAACTCCTGAACTTTGGGGTAAAACAGGAGGTTCAGGGGGGGATATGGGGCAGGTGGTTCGGGAAGGTTGTACCTTCCTAGTGCCTCGGCCAGTGGGGAAAGGAAGAGGGCACCATGAGCCCGGGAGTTTAGGATAAAAGGAGTTTAGGATAAAAGGAGTTTAGGACAAAAGGAGGCTGCGCCCTCTGAAACCCCGAGAGAGAAAACCCCACGGGCGTGTGCCCCAGCAGACTCTCTCCCTTTATTTGAATAAAAATGAAGGACTCGTCTGTCACCTTTTTGGCCATAAACCTCTGGCATTTGTGGATTTTCCTGACACCCGCTTTTAGCACCTTTCCTTAGGATCTCCCAGACTAGCCAGCAGTGAATTTCTGCTTCTGGAGCCTTCCCTGGCCAGCAGCACCCACCCACCTTCCCCGGGCACCTTTCCTGGGCATCCCCACCCACCCTTACCTGGGTATCCTTCCATGGGCCACAGCATCCACCCTTACCTGGGCAGCTTTCCTGGGCATCCCCACCCGCCTTTCCCTGAGCATCCCCACCCCAACCTGGGCACCCCCACCCACCTTTCCCTGAGCATCCTCACCCCCACCTGCCCATCCCCACCCCTATCTGAGCATCTTCACCTTTCCTGGGCACCCCCACCCACCTTTCCCTGAACATCCTCACCCCTACCTGGGCATCCCCACCCCTACCTGGGCATTCCCATCCACCTTTCCTGAGCATCCCCAGCCTTACCTGGCCATTCCCACCCACCTTTCCCTGGGCATCCCCACCTCTACTGGGTATCCCCACCCACCTTTCCCTGACCACCCCTACCTGAGCATCCCCACCCTTACCTGAGCATCCTTGCCCACCTTTCCTTGCACTTCCCCAACCTTACCTGGGCATTCCCACCTTTCCCAGAGCATCCCTACCCACTTTTCCCTGCACATCCCCACCCTTACATGGACATCCCCACCCACCTTTCCCTGGGCATCCCCACCCTACCCGAACATCCCCACCCCTACCTGGACATTCCCACTCACCTTTCCCTGAGCATCCCCACCCTTACCTGAGCATCCTCGCCCACCTTTCCTTGCACTTCCCCAACCTTACCTGGGCATTCCCACCTTTCCCAGAGCATCCCTACCCGCTTTTCCCTGCACATCCCCACCCTTACCTGGGCATCCCCACCCTTACCTGGACATCCCCACCCACCTTTCCCTGAGCATCCCCATCCCCACCTGGCCATCCCCACCCTTACCTGGGCATCCCCACCCTTACCCGGGCATCCCCACCCACCTTTCCCTGAGCATCCCCATCCCCACCTGGCCATCCCCACCCCAACCTGAGCATTCCCACCCACCTTTCCCTGCCCATCCCCAGCGGTACCTGCGCGTCCCCCTCCAGCCCCAGCTCGAAGGACGCTCCCGCGCTGCCGAAGCTCAGGATGTCCCCCGGCCTCACCCTGACGGCCGCGTTCTGCACCTGGCAGCTGTTGACAAAGGTGCCGTGGGGGGAGTTGAAGTCGCGGAGGATGAAGCTCTGGTCCGAGGGGGTGAATTCCAGGGCTGCATGGCGAGCTGCTACCCCTGCGGACTGCGGGCAGGCAAGGCACGGCCAGGGACGGCTGGAGGCGGCTCCAGCTTCGTCCCTGCTTTGCCAAACCCCTTTTCTAGTCCTCAATCCCAGCATAAACTGGGATTAAACTCCACGCTTTGCCCAGAGGACTCCAGCACATCCTCTTCCCTCCATCCTCCCCCCGTTTTGGGATGCTCACTGCCTCTGCCTCACCTGCAGGACGATGTCGGCCCCTCTGCGGCTCCCGATGCTCGTGGTGCCGGATTTCAGATGGAAAAACCCCTCCGAGCTCTTTAGGAAAGCTCGCATTGCCCAACCCCCCCCACTTGCACCAAACAAATAAATCCTGACTCAGCAATTTCCACCCTGCCAACACACAACCCGAGCCACTCAAACACTAAAAATTGTACAAAATGACCCCAAAAGTGGCTCTGTCCCAGCTCAGTGTGGCTGCAGTAGCCTTGGAAACCTCGGCCACGCCGGAGCGTGCTGCTGCCTGCCTGGCTGAGTTTTTCCTCCTCGATTTGTTTAGGTTTTTTTTTTTTTTTTTCCCCTTCTTTTTCCAAGCAACTGTCCCGGCAGCACAACACAGCTCCGTGCTGGTGTGGCCACAGCGATCCCATAGCTGGGGACACAAGTGGGAATGTGAGAAATGGGATTTGCAGTCTGGAAGTTTCTTTTTTAAAAGTTTAGTAAGTGAGGGATTTGTCTTTACATACTGTATAGCTTCTATAACCTGTATATACTTAAACTAACAGATTATGTTATACTAATGAACAGCTAAATAGAATTATACATTGATTATAATAATTATATTATATATATAGACAGATTATAGAGATTTGGATATCTATCTATCTATCTATATATTATATTATATTATATTATATTATATTATATTATATTATATTATATTATATTATATTATATTATATTATATTATATTATATTATATTATATTATATTATATTATATTATATTATATTATATTATATTATATTATATTATATTATATTATATATTATATATTAATCTCCAAATATATAATTCTATATATCTATATCTCTCTCTATCTCTAGATGTGTCTATAGTTTTTTGTTTATAATATTATATATATAGACAGATTATATATATCCAAATATTTATGGTCAATATTAGCATGCTTAGGCTAATGCATAAATGTGAAAGCCAATATTACATTGCAATTTTTAACAATCCCAAATCCCACAGGGGCCCTGTCACCTGCCAGGGCTGCCAAAGAACCCTTTTGCCCTCATTTTATTTATTTTTTTAAATTTTATATCATGCTCTTACACACACAAACAGGTCATGCGGCCTCAGGCAAGGGGGAACATTGTTGTCAGGTGGATGCTGGCACCCATCAGTGCTTCTCCATCAATATTGCTCGATCCTAGGCTGCCACACCACCTTTATCAACAAAAGAGAGAAAGAAAAAAAAAACCCACTTGCCACCATCACCTCCTAGTGTGCCTTCACCAGCCCTGCAAGATTTCATTGTGCTCCTTTTTGAGATAGAAATAGCGTATTAGGCAAATCAGAGCTGTGAAAAAGTTCACTCTAGAATTTTTAGAAGTTTGATAAGAGATAAAAGGGACAATACCCAGCGCTGGGTTTGGTGGCTCGGGGGACACCTACAGGCTAAAGGCGGTACTGCAGCCACGCCGGCGCGCATGCGCACTGGCTCTCACGGATCTCTTGCCCCACCTACAGATCGAAAGCGGTACTGCCACTCAGAAACCCGCGCATGCGCAGTGACTGTCAGCGCGCCGCAGCGACGCTTCCCGTGCCCGCCGCCACCTCCCGCCGGCCCCGGCGCACGCGCGGTTCTCGCGCACAGCGTGAGAGCAGCAGGCGCGGGCCCCGGCTGTGCTGGCAGCGTCGGGCAAGGACTGCAGGGAGCCCCCAGAGGAGCAGTGCGGCTGCAGGAAGTCACGTGACAGGACACTCAAGATGGCGGCGGAGGCAGGAACTGGCGTCATCCCACTCTGCAGATAACGGCAGCGATAGGAAGTCACATATCACGTGATAGACAGTCACGTGTCACATGACAGGAAGTCGCATGCCACAGCACTCACCATGGCGGACGGGCAGAACCTCGCGGCGCCACACTCAAGATGGTGACCGCGCACAGGAAATGACGCCCACCACTCTCAAGATGGCGCCCGGGCGCGTGACCCAGGCCGTCCTTCCCAAGATGGCGGCAGGTTATGCTTTCTCTTTGGGAAAATCCATCGAGATTTTGAGGCAAACAGGAGAAGAACTTGTTTTACCAGCAAAAACATTTCATTCCTTTAAAATGCTCAAAATATGAAGGCTCAAACCCATTTCTTCACAGAATCCTGGAGTGTTGAGGTTGGAAGGGACTCTGGGAGTGATCCAGTCCCTGGACCTGAGTGCCAGGACCGTTTCCAGATGACATTTCCAGATGACTCCAAGGATGGAGACTCCACAGACTCCCTGAGCAGCCCATTCCCAGTGCTCAGCCACCCTTCTTTTTGTCTTTTTGTTCAATATCAGTGAATTTCTGACTTGCCCCCACCTAGGAAATAGAAGAACAGAAGCTTTTGCTAATTTCAAATTGTGAAAAACACGGTTCAGTGTCTTGGGAGAATTAAAAGGTTTAATAAAAAAGACAATAGGAGACAGAACATAAAGCAAAGGGTTAAAATGGCTGGGTGCTTGGCATGCTGCCAAGAGCACACTGCTGCTTGGGGAACACCCCTTTAAATACGTTTCTTGGCTTGTGGTTTTATTTCTCTTCTTATCCCTTTTAATTTGGGTGGTGGTCCCAGCCAGTGAGTGTTGATAATTGTTGTGTCAGCTGCAGGGTCCCCATCACCTGTTCACAGGCTGTTATCTTGACTGGGCAGGTAGTTTAAGCATACTGTCTTTAAAAAACTTATGTCTAACTTTTACTATTAACAAAGACTATATCCATATAGAAATGCTATTTTAGCATTATACATACAGCATTTATCCCAATACTTGCAAAGAGCCAACAGCATGTCATGCATTTATAACAATATGAAGATTTTTTTTTTTTTTTTAGGAAATTTCAGTGCTTTTCATTAAAAAAAAGCAGAAGGATTAGAGGTAATGCTGATGGGGTTGGTGTCATCCCTGGGTAGGGCTCTGCTCCCACCCCATGCAAATCCAAGGATCCTGGAGTGCTCAGCAAACACTGAGCACACAAAGATGGGATTGTCCTTGGGGTAACATTTTAACTACCAACGATAAGGTGATTTGGTTTATAAGCAATAAAAAAATCCATAAAAGCAACGGCACAGCCATGGAGAATCTGTATTAAATATGTTGCATTACTGCCATATTCTGATAAAAACTGTCATCACTGGGATAGGAACACTCTTAGATCTTTCCAGGATCTTAACTTTTTATTTTTCTAGAAGTCTGAAACACAGACCCCATGTTCTCCTCTGCCTGGGATATTTCACTATCAGGCACTGGAATCAGAATAAAGGTATTTTATTGCTATTCTCAGTCCTGTCATGCTGAAACACTTTTTGACCAGATCAGTAAATTTTCTGCTTTGCTATTCCAGAGGATGAGGCAACACAGTGAATCCCAATATTCCTGTTAGCAAATACCCCACAGTTTGGTGTTTCCCAGCTGGGGCCTGAATTATCACTGGGGTGATTTACCCTGGGCAATTTTGATTTTTGGGTATTTCATGGTAGACATCCAACCCCTCTCCTGGGAGATACCTGGGGAAAAAACCTGGAAAATCCAGTGCAGAGTGAACAAGGTAGTGACAGGTCTGTGGCACATCAGGTGGAGGGAGATTAACATCTTTAATTTGGGAAAGGAGAGAAGAAAAGGGTGAGGGGGGCAACTGAGAGGGACAGGTTAGTCATGGGAGTTATTTCCAGATCCTTCAGAAAGGCACATCCAGTGGCACATCTGGGACATCTTCAAGGATCCATGGCTCAGTTTGCTTATGAACTGCTTGGCTTTTAATACCTTTGGAAGTGTTTTTTTTTGGTTTTTTTTTTTTTTTTTTTTTTTTTTTTTTTTTTTTTTTTGTTTTTTTTTTTTTTTTTTTTTTTTTTTTGTTTTTTTTGAAGCTTGTACCAAGTGTGGTGCATATTTGTAGGTGAAAAAGTGTCTTGGTTTGAAAAATATTGATGTTTATTCTGAGCCTGCTAAGGCTAAGTTCCCCTTGTCTGGTATCATTGGCCTTTGTGTGCTCTAAAGCTGCTCCTTGTCTTTGATCTCCTGTTGACTCAGACCTTGGGGCTTTCACAGAGCTCTTGTGATGGCTCTGAGTGAGGTCAGCAGGGACAGAAGTGGCTGAGTGAGCACACAAAGGCACAGAGAACAACAGGAACTTGCAGGGATAATAAAGGTGCCACTCCAGCAATCCAAGTTCTGAACAGGTTGTTTTTGGGGAGGGTCTGAACTCTGATAAGTGAACAGCAGAGAGCTGTGAATTCACAGAATATCACACACAGAATTCTTTTAATCGTTCCAGGAAGGAAATGGATTGTGCCAAGGGACTGTCCCAGGGTAACTCTGGGCATCTCAGGCATGGTAAGATGTGACCAAAACCTGGTTTGTCACTGCCAGTCTGCAAAGGCCTCTGAGGGACATGGAGATATTCCAGGGGCTGGAGCCCCTCCAGAACCAGGCTGGGAGAGCTGGGGGTGCTCACTTGGAGAAGATAAGGTTCCAGGGGAACCTCAGAGCCCCTTCCAGAGCCTAAAGGGGCTCCAGGAGAGTTGGAGAGGGGCTGGGGACAAGGGATGGAGGGACAGGACACAGGGAATGGCTTCAAATGGACAGAGGGCAGGGATGGGTGGGATATTGGGAAGGAATTCCTGGCTGTGAGGGTGGGCAGGCCCTGGCAGAGGTGCCCAGAGCAGCTGTGGCTGCCCCTGGATCCCTGGAAATGTCCAAGACCAGGCTGGACAGGTCTGGGAGCAGCCTGGGGCAGTGGAAGGTGTCCCTGCCCATGGCAGGGGAGGAATGAGATGGGCTTTAAATCTTTTGAGCAACGTTCTCAGGCACAGGATGGGATTTTTGGGATGTCTGTGCATGACCAGGAGTTGGACTGGATGGTCCCTTCCAGCTCAGGTTATTCCACAATCCTGTAGTCTAGATGTGAAATCCATTGCCATGAGTCCAGAATTTTCAGAATTTTCTCTCCTCTCTTCTCTCTCTCCCTGTATAGGGATGTAAGAAACATGAAGTTCATGGGAAGACAAGTTCAGGATTCCATTAGATTTACTATAGGATATTCAGGGGAGGAAGCAAAGGTGGGGAAATGGAAGATATGATGGAATTTGGAGAGAGACAAATACAGGGAAAAAAATAAGGCTAAAGGAACAAGATTGGCCAGTGCTGTGTAAAGAGCTTACTGAGGAGTCTGATCCTGATCAGCACACTGTGATGTGGCTTCTCATTAACCTCCATTCCTAAACTCTTTCCTGGGTCAGGGCCTTTTATTCCCTCTGCAGGGAGGTCTGAGAGCCTCCACAGAGTGGGACTGTGGGTGCCAGGGGCTGGAAC
This sequence comes from Muscicapa striata striata, assembly GCA_030060385.1. Classification (NCBI taxonomy): domain Eukaryota; kingdom Metazoa; phylum Chordata; class Aves; order Passeriformes; family Muscicapidae; genus Muscicapa; species Muscicapa striata. The sequence continues at coordinate 728,586 of JAREIS010000088.1, forward strand.
TGTGCTCTGTGTGTGTGAATGAACTGTGTGATCCCAGGAGTGCTCAGCCAGAGGAGCTGGGTAGGAGCCTTGGGAGGCAGGAGTCTGCATGTGTGAGGGGGTGAAAACCAGAGGATTTGACTGCCAGAGGCTCAGAGAGCCCTGGCTAATTGCTGGAGAGATCTTGGAGTGTGGAGGGGTCAATGGGGAAGATCCAGGAGCAGTTATTGGGTTGATGTGCAGCTATTGGAGATACACACTCAGTGTTGCTGAGCCTGATGGGCCTGTGGCAGGCTTTCCTCTGTTGGGATCCCAGATTCTGCACCTGTCCACAAAAAGCAGCATCAAAAAAGAGCCCTCAGTTCAATTACTCAGGGAGTGCCTCTGAGAGTCACTTGTGGGGTTTGTGAGTACAGGATGTGGCTTGGGAAAGAGTCTGGACAAATGAATGCAAATCAAACAGGAGCCCTGCCTCGAAGGAGGAATGTTTGTTCCGTGTGAAATAGGGGCAATTGCAGATGTTGATCCTGAGGCTGGATCACTCAAAACCGCCAATGGCTGGGTGTAAAACACTCTTGTTTGAGGTGAAGTTTTATGGGAGGATGTGGGTGTTCAGTCAGGTGGTATCCAGGTTATTGGGGCCTTCTCTCCCAGCAGCCTTTCATCTTCTCCTTCATAAAAATAACAAATCCATTCCAGCAACACTCTGGCAGTTGGGCTGAGGACTGTTAATGTTTATTGCCTTGATAAAGCTCTGCACAGGACTGTGACATCATCTCTGGGTGTTCCAGAAGCTGTGTCCACTGTCCCCAGGTGGGTCACAGCAATCAGCACCCCATGGACACCATGGACACCATCCCTCCCCGTGGGGATCCTCTGGGGACCTGCTCTGGAAGGGGATGTGCCACACCTGGGTCACAGGTGTCTCTCCAGGACACAGGTCAGGGGAGGATCAGAAGAGCCTCAAGCTAGAAAGAACCTTGGGAGAGAGAAAATCCCTGGGTTGGTGACAGAGGCACCTGAGGCAGAGGAAAGTGAAAGAAGAGATTTGTACAGTGATATTAAAGATTGGAGCGTGGGGAGGGACAGCTCCAATCTCTGCTCTGTGACAGGGACAGGACCCCAAGGAACAGCTGGAGCTGTGTCAGGGCAGGGTTAGGTTGGATATCAGGGAAAGGTTCTTCCTCCAAAGGGTGCTGGCACTGCCCAGGCTCCCCAGGGAATGGGCACAGCCCCAGGGCTGCCAGAGCTCCAGGAGTGTTTGGACAGGGTGGGATTGTTGGGGTGTCTGTGCAGGACCAGGAGTGGGACTGGATGGTTCTGGTGGGTCCCTCCCAGCTCAGGATGTTCTGTGATTCTTGTACACCAGACACAGAGACAGAATCATGGGATGGTTTGAGTTGGAAGGGACCTCAAAGACCATCCCATTCCAGCCCCTGCCAGGGGCTGGCTCCAGAGCTCAGATTTGGAATGTGCAGCTCTGTGGGTGGCTCTTGCTCTCCTGGTTCAGTGTTTTAGGAGTGAAAGGGGAGAAACAGAGGGTGCAAGTGCCACCAGGAGCCACAGGAGATGTGTCCCTGTGAAACCAGAGCAGATCACAGGGCCACTGGGTCACAGAACTTTTGATCCAGACAGATCCATAGTGATCTGCAAATGCATTGATCCAAGCAGATTTACAGTGAGATACAGATCTACTGATTCACATTTGGTGAGATACAGATCTATTAACCCAGCTTTGCAGTGAACTACAGATCTAGCTATGGATAGGTAGATCCATCCATGGATACATCTGTGTGCTCTTTTGATCCACACAGGTTTATATTGAACTACAGACTTACATTGAACTACAGATTGACATTTTCCTACAAATGCAGAAGCAATTCTTCCCAGGTCATTCCTGGGAGGTGCTTGTCTGACTCATTCTAAAGGCTCTACAAACCTGGGAAATTTCACAATTTCCTCATAAATGTCCAAAGCTTCACCATATCTGTTATTGAAACCTTTTCTCTTTGAACCAGCTCTTTGCTGCAGTTCCTAGAATCCCAGAATGGGTGGATTGAAAGGAACACCTTGAGCTCATCTTGTTCTACCCCAGCCATGGGCAGGGACACCTTCCACTACCCCAGGCTGCTCCAAGGCCCATCCAAATATTTTATTTTATTTTATTTTATTTTATTTTATTTTATTTTATTTTATTTTATTTTATTTTATTTTATTTTATTTTATTTTATTTTATTTTATTTTATTTTATTTTTTTTATTTTATTTTATTTTATTTTTTTATTTTATTTTATTTTATTTTATTTTATTTTATTTTATTTCATTTTATTTCATTTCATTTCATTCCATTTTATTTCATTTCATTTCATTTCATTTTTTAAATTTAAGAAAATATTCTACATTTTAAAATGTTTATTTATTTTTTTTCCTGCCTTTATTTCTCTTGTAAGCCACACGAGGGCAATCTTATCCTGTCATGGTGGGAAATGAGCTCATATTCCCTGACAAAGGTTAAAGAGGCTCTCAAGAGCTATTTCCTACCAGTGAGCACAAGGGAAACATTCCTCTTGGACTGGAGATGCATGAAAGGGCAGAACAGAACTCAAAATTTGAAGGAAAATAATAACAAAAACTTTTTGTCACACTTCCTTACATCTTTCCTTAACAAAGCCCTGCTGGCTGCCCCAGTCACCTTCTTTTCCTGTTTCATGGGGATTCTTTTCCAGGATCCAGGATGGATGAAATGCTGAGGTTTTATTTTTTATGAACTTCCTTCTTCACCACAACCTTTCAGAAATGACAGAGAAGATTCCAGCCAGTTTTCCTGCTGGATCCCAGAAATCTGGGATTTTTGAGCTTTCTGGCACTGACCCCCAGGAGAACACTGCTTTTGACCTGAGCCTTGGAGAAAGCTTCCAGATTTGAGTGGTGGAGTTAAAATCACAAGTATGTGGTTAGAATAGAAATGTGTGCTTTCCCATGGTGATGGGTTTTGAATTTGAGGTTTTTATAATACAGTAATAGGTATGGGACAAGATGGAGGATTTTGGGTGGTGTCTGTTTTGGTGTTCATCTTCCTCCTTTCTTCATGCTTTCAGGCACTAGTTTTTGGTTGGACAGTTAGTGCTGCACTGAGAGTCACAGGAGTTTGGTTATTGGGTCAAAATAATAATATAAATAATATAGGTGTTAATTATCTGTTGGATGGTTTAACTTTAAGAGACCTTTTAGTAGCTGGATCTGTCTCCATTTTGCTCACTTTTAGCAGGTAGCTAGAGGTGGTGCAGAACTCTCTGTACTTTAGATAAGATTTAATAAATAACCAAGCCAAAACATGAGAAAATTAGTTTCCTTCATGTGTATTTTAATCTTGGCTCTGAGTGAAGGCAGAAGAGACTCAAGACAAACCACAAATGAAATGGTGAAAACCACCTCAGTGTTACATTCTCCCTGTGCCTTGAGTGGCACCCGTTCCATCCCATGGAGCTGTGTCCATCCCCTCTCATCCCACAGGGCTGGGTGTGTCCAACAGGCTCAGGAGATCCCCAGCCCTGGAATGTTGTCTTGGGGTGCAGTACAGGATGTGACCAGCAATGTGGATTCTGTCCCCATCTGTTGGAGCGGGTGGGGCAGTGCCCCTGATCTCCTGGCACACATTATCTGCTCATGGGCCAGCTTTAAACCAGCTGGGGCAATCATCTTTATCTTCCCACAGCCCATCCTCCCTCCAGGAGAGATCTCCTGTTCATGGCCATTGAGTCCCAGGGCATGGCTGATAAAATTCCATCATCCCATGGGAGATGCTCCAGCCAGGGGAGGAGCCAAGCCTTTCCTACCCAGATAAAAACTGACATTTTGGACAACAAGGCACCTTCTTTCCACTGGATTCCAGAGGAAAGCCAGACCTTTCCACATCATCCCTGCACCTTCAGAGGAAACTGCCCCTTCTCCAGGAGCACTGCTCCAGCTGAGCCACATCTGCCACTGCAGGAGGATGCAGCCACCATGGAATGGGGCTGTGCCAACACCCTGACTGACTGACGGGTGTCAGCTTGGATTCTGACTCTGGCAGGGTTTGGGATTGTTCTTTGTAATATTGCATTTCTATTTTAATTTTCCTAGTAAAGAATTGTTATTCCTAATTCCCATTTCTTTGTTTGAGAGTCCCTTAATTTCAAAATTGTAGTAATTTGGAGGGAGGGGGTTTACATTCTGCATTTCAAAGAGAAGCTTCTGCCTTTCTTGGCAGACACTTGTCCTTCAAACCAGGACAGATGTGGGATGAAATCCCAGCTGTGGAATGTGCTGTGCTCCTACAGATCCTGCCCACAGTGTTTCAGGGCAGACTCAGCTGGGAAAACTGGGGAAGGCACGAAAACATGGGGCACCTCACCCTTTGCCATGTCCTCTGACACTGTGGAATAAATGTTTCACACACAGGTTCATTTTTTTCCCCAGAGGCCACTGGAGGATGCAGCACAATGATTCCACACCCATAGGAAGGTGCCAATGGAGCCTAAATCTGCTGAAATCTGAGTACAAAGGAGCCTCAGTTCTGGTCTGGATTTATAAAGAAATTTTCAGTCCCTCCTCTGTCAATTATGTTGTCTTTTATTAGAGCAGCCTTAGAATGCATTTCCCTGGAAGTGTCCAAGGCAAGAGTGGAGTCTGTTCTAGTGGAAGGTGTCCCTAGGGTGGAACTGGAAGAGCTTTAAGGTTCCTCCCAGGCCAAACCATTCCACAATTCCATGAGATTCTGCACTTGTGTTGTTCTCCAGCACATCCTTCCCCAGGACCAGACCTGTTCATGGCAGTGAAAGGGGTGAACAAATGAAAACTTCCAGCCGCTGTGACACCAAATGCAGCCCATAATAACCCATTGCCATAAAGAAGATGCAATCAGTGGCTTTTTCAGGTGTAAGCACCAACTTTTTCAGGTGTAAGCACTGAATTGAGGAGTGCATCCTTCTCCCCAGGTACAGCAAATGCAGAATTCCTCTCATGGAAAAGAATCAAAATAATGGAATATCCTGAGCTGGAAGGGACCCACAAGGATCAGAGCCCAGCTCCACACCCCAGCAATCCCACCCTGCACCTGAGAGCATTGTCCAACACTCCTGGAGCTCTGCCCTTTCCCTGGGGAGCCTGTCCAGCATCCAGTGCCCAGCAAAAGGATTTTTTTGGCTGTTGCAGCCCAAACTGAGCAGTGCTGTGCCAAGCTGTGTGACTGAAGTAAGGTCTGCTCACACTGCAGATTGACAGTCGAGTCCCAGTCCCAGCCACTGCTGAGAAACAGCTCAGACAGGCAGAACTGCTGGGAAGGAAACTGGGATATGTCACCAGGGATCTAAAGCAGAAGCTCAGCTCCTGAGGCCATCAAAGTGCTCAGGAAACAGCTCAGGCTGAGGTTGAACACCTGCAGATGTAAAACCTCCAGCAGCCCTTGAGCACCTGGCTCTGAACACCCACAGCTCAAACTGCTCTTCTGTGAGCCCTGGGCACTGAGCATTGGAGGGGCTCTAATTTATGCCACTACAAAAATATTGGTACCTCACTGAGTGGTTAGAGCAGCAAGGAGAGCTCAGCTCCTACCTGCAGGGGAGCAGGGTCAGGTTCTTTCTGCAGGAGGGAAAGAAGGAGCTGTGTCCTCAGAATGTAGCTCAAGGCTTTTAAAAAGATGTTCTGCCAGATCTCTAGTACCAGAGAGAAATTCAGCTCAGTGAGGAACTGCCCCCTGTGATCCAGAGTCTCTTCAGAAAGTGTGGGAAATTGGTTAAAACCTAGTTTTGGTGGGATAAGAAAAAGAAACGCCACCAGAGGAGGGGGAAAACTACAACTGGTTAGAAAGGATTTTGCTGCTTAGGCTCCTGAGCACAAGGTAACTGTGCTGTGCATGGAATCATGGAATTGCTGGGGTTGGAAAAGACTTCTCAGATCCTTGAGTTCAACCATTAACCCAGAACTGAGAGAACAGAGGAAGAAGGAATCACAAAGAGAAGCAGGAGATGAAACCATTGACAGTACAGTTCTCTGTGCTGAAATGACATTTTTGTGTGGTACTTTGGGCAGGCACAAACTCCCTGGAACAGAGGAGGCCAAAGGGTGTGGGAAAGAGGCAGGAAAATGCTGAGCAGTTTGGGGAAGGTTGATGGGATGTGAGGTCTCAATGTCACTTTTAACACAAGAACAGGAGAGCACCATACAAATCAATGAGGTTGCAAGTTCAGAACACCCCAAAGAATTTGTCTCTTCCCACAAATGATAATTAGCTGTGGATCTGTCACGTGCAGGGCCAGATATTTACAGGAGTTTTAAAAATGAATGAAAGGTTCATAGAAGAACAGTCCATGGAGGGCCATACAGAAAAATGCAATTCCATGGTCAGAACAATCACAGGATCAACTCCATACATTTGTCCTGCTCTTTATCTTTCCTTGATGCATCAGATAATTTTCCAAATGTCCTGACTAAACCCAGCACCACTTCAATAATGTTTTTTAACATGCTGGACCCTCACAAACTGTATTTCTGCCAGCTGAGACATCAGCCACCATCATTCCAATGGCACTGGATGGGGACTGGTAGCAGGGAATAGGGAACAGAAAACAAAATCAGAAAACCAGCTCAACCTGCAGAGTGCAGGGCCCAAGGATGGGAGTTTCCAGCCATAGCTGCAGTGGTTGAGAGGAAGTTACAAGAGAATAACTTTAAATAACTTTATATATAAATAGATATATAAAATAACTTTATATATGTGTTTGTGTGTATATACACACATGCACACACATTTTTGATGTGTATATGAGTACACTGAAAGCAGAGCAAAAGCTTTAGATCTGTATGTGATTCAGGCACAAAAAGACCTTTTCTACAAAACAAAACCTTCAACAACAGCAAAAACCAAAACCCAAAGTCCAAAACAAAAAGAAAAAACTCAGAAGGGCAAAAAAGAACAAAAGCCCTAAACCATCCCCACGTGCTGATGGAGGGAGGAGGCAGAACTCCTCCTTCCTCAGGGAAGGTGGGAGGGGTGGCAGGAAGGAGTTTCTAAGGTCTGCTTTTGCTTGTCATTATCTTGCTCTGATTTTGTTAGAAATACATTCAGTTGATATCTCTAATTCCAGCCTGTTTTGTCCATGAGGGTATTTGTTGAGAGATCTCTTCTGGCCCTTATCTCAACCCATGAATCCTCAATCCTGTTTTCTGTGCCCTGGAAAGGCTGAGCTAGAACAGAGACTGGACAGAGCAAAAGGAATAAAATAGAGTAAAATAGGAATTTATTGAAAGATTCACCTTGGGCAGTGCAAGAGCCCAGCCAGGGCTGCACCCAAATCAAATCCAGGATGGATCCCAGTCATGAGCTTTTACACTTTTTATAAGTTTTGGTTCAGCTACACTTTGGGGTTGATTATCCAACCACAGCCCCAGGCTATGAAGTCTCAGCCCCTTTCCCCTTTCCCCTTTCCCCTTTCCCCTTTTTCCTCTTTCTCCTTTCTCCTTTCCCCTTTTTCCTCTTTCCTCTTTCCCCTTTTTCCTCTTTCCCCTTTCCCTTTCCCTTTCCCTTTCCCTTTCCCTTTCCCTTTCCCTTTCCCTTTCCCTTTCCCTTTCCCTTTCCTTTCCCTTTCCCTCCCCCCCTTTTCCCCCTTTTTCCCTTTTTTCCTCTTTCCCCCCATTTCCCCAGCATTCCCCCTTTCCCCCCTTTCCCCTTTTTCCCCTTTTCCCCTTTTTTTCCCCTTTCCCCCCTTTTTCCCCTTTCCACTTACCACTTTCCACTTCCCCTTGCCATTGTTTATGATTTTTGGATACTATTTGCCCTTGATTCTCTAGTTAGGAGGAATTATTTCATCAAACTACCCTGTCAAAAGAACTTATTAATACTTACTAATTACTTACTTACCTAATATGAAATTTCAGATTTACACACTAAGCAGCAGAGATTCTGAAAAATATAAAAGCTAAAATATAAAATATAAAAGCTAAAGCCCTGCTGTGGAGGGCAGTGATGGAGAGGCTTTGGTGGGTGCCTGGAATGCAGCCAGGGTCAGCCCTCCACACATTAATTTAACTCTTTTTGTCCTTCCTGAGGAGAAAGTTCCAGTTGCACCCAGCCACTCTTGTCATGGGCACACTGGGGATTTGGAGAAGTGGACAATGGTGTCTGCTCTGCTTACCCAGTCCACAGCTGCCAGTTCTGGAGGCAGAGCTTGTTATTATTCACATGATAAAATAATTTTAAGCATCTCTTGTCAGCTCACTGTTTTTTGACTTCCATGACATCATTATCATCCCCAGTAGACTCTTCTTATTAAAAAAAAATAAAAAAACATCTGTGTACATTTTCAGAAATGCTGAGAACTCAGAATCTGTTCTCACCTTCGGGGACCTTGACAAATGGTTTGTCATAAAATCAGTGGGTTGAATATGCACAACCTGGCAATGGGCTCTTGATGAACCCATTACCAGGGCTTGGAGTAACTCTTAATTTGGGGGGAGCTGCCACTCCAAACTGTCAGGTTACACTTACATAGAGCAGATGTGCTGCACATTGATTTATTCATGTGCCCAGAGTGGAACATCTTTCTAAATAAAAGTGAAATGCAATTTTAGCCCAAGGTCATTATCAGTATTCCTTATTTTGTGCTTGTTATAAAAAGCCCATCAACGGCATCTCAGTGATCCCAAAACCTGCTTTGGGATTGTCCAACCTACTCCACACTTTAAATTTCTCTGCCTTATTCCAATTGTTACATTTCTAATCGTTTTCCTTCTGTTTCATGAGATGAAGCATTTTTTTTAGGGTTCAGAGCACAGCGACCCATCTCATTACAGTGGATTTTAATATTCTGACTGGATATTTCTTTTTCCCCCTTGCTTTTGGGCACCTTGGTGGATTTTTTTTTTTTTTTTTTTTTTTTTGGCATGTCCCTCAAAGGATTTCTGTAAACTTTCAGTGCAACTTGAGGTTTGGACTGAGCAAACTTAAACCCAAGTATCTCCCTCATCCTTTGGGATGACAAGTTAGGATTAGGAGTAGAGTTAAGGTTAGGGTTAGGATTAGAGTTAGGGTCAGTATTAGGGTTGTGCTTGTGCCAAGGTCTGGGCTAATGTTTGGGTCAGTTTTATGCTTAGTGTTATGTTTTTTTGTTTTTTTTTTTTTTTTTTTCTGGTGAGGGTCAACATTAGGTTTAGGGTTAGTGTTTCTTTTCTGGTAATGTTAGGGTTACAGAAATATCAGTGTTCTGCAGGTGCATTCAAGGTGATCCCCATGCACCTAACACATCTGGCAGCTGAAATCTGCATAAAGCTCTCTCTTTCTTATTCATCACTGGGCTCAGTGTTCACATTTCGCCAGGATTCCTGAATTTATGTTTTATTTTTTAACTTTAGGTGAGTCTTGCCTAGGTCTTCTCCAGCCTGATCACATTCAGAAGTTGCTGTATCACATTCACAGCCTTTTATGCTCCTTTTCAGTATTTGGGATCAACCCTTTTGCATTTCAACAAGTGCTTGGGGTTTCAACCTGCACTGGGGGTTTGAACCTTCTATTTACCTTGTAGAGTTCTGGCTGCCATGGAATAAGGGCAGAGACACCTTTCCCTTCCCCTCAGCAGTGGTGGGAGCTTTGCTGCACCCCACCAGGGCACAGCTGCTCCCTCAGTGGGTTTGGGCTCCCTGCTGTGGCACTTTCTTTGTCTTCTCTCAGTTTCTGCAGTTGCCTTTTCCTTCCTGAGCAAACATTTCCTCTCCAGCCATGTCCTGGATGCTCTGTGCAGCCTCTCCAGTGGAGCAGCCCTTGCCATGGACATGGAAAGGAGTGGCCAGGACAGGGTGGCATCCCTTCTACCCTTCTACCCTTCTGGGAAAGGGCAACTCCATGGCTGGGGCTGGCAAAGAGGAGCTGTGGCACTTTGGGGTGGAGGAGCCCTAGAGCAGAGCCAGAGCTGGTCTCTGAGTTAGAGAGGGTTAATAAATGTTTGAGAAGTATTCTCTGACCAAGGCTGTTGGCATGGAGACCAAGAAGAGAAGAAGGAGAAAAAGAAGATAACTAGGGAAAAACCCCACAGCTGTGGAAAGTCTTTTTAGAAAGGGTCTGTGAAGAATAAGGGTGGAGGACTTGCTGCCAGTGGTTGTTATGCTGACTAATTGTGACCAGTGAAGAAAGTGTAAACTGTGTAGGGGGTATAAAAGACAGTGCAGTGTTGTAATAAACAGAAATCAGCCTTCTGAAGTGTAGTGTGCCTGTTGTATGTCACACCTGCCTCTGCAGTGACACAGCCATGCCTGGACAGGTGACTCCAAGCAGCTGAAGCTGCTGGGAATGTGGCAAACAAAAGCTGAAGGCTGGGCTGGGGCTGCAGGGGATCCATTCCCTGGGCAGGGAGAAGGTCAGCAGCAGCTTTCTGACAGAGCCAGGCAGGGTTTCCATGTCTGGGGAGAGAAGGGTGGTGAATTCACCTTGCTCTGTTTGTACCCTCACACCAACCAGGTTAAACCACAGCAGTGTGTTTATCACAGAGTCGTGGAATCTTTTAGGCTGGAAAATCTCTCAGATCATCAAGTCCAACCATCACCCAGTGCCACTATCATTCACCTTAACCCATGTCCCCTGCTGCCACATCCACAGGTTTTGTAAACACTTCCAGGGATGGTGACTCCACCTCTGTCCTGGGCAGCCTGTGCCAGTGCCTCACCAGCTGTTCTGTGAAGGAATTTACCCAATATTCAACCTAAACCTCCCCTGGCACAGCTTGAGGCTGTTTCCTCTGATCCCCCTTGTTCCCTGCAAGCAGAGCCTGTCAGGAAGTTGTGGAGTTATTATTTTATAAACCATTAAACATCTTCTTATCTGGGTCCAGGGTAAAGATTTCCTATCACAAGGCAAATGAATGCCAAACAACCCTTGAAATGTTATTTTAGCCCATTTTTAACAACATTCCCCAGACAGCTCTGTGGATGTGCCAGAAAGGGGTCCTGTGACCTGTTCAGAGCTTTCCAGATGCTGCCTTGAGCTCTGGATTAATAATTTCCCTTCTCTCCCCTAATTTGACTGGATTTTCCTGCTTCTGTTCAATGCAGCCACAGCATTCAGGGGTGGAACTCGATCCATGGGCCCCTTCAGCTCAGGATATTCCATGAATCTGTGATTCCAGAAATGGGTGCTCACACCTGACTCTTCCCCTGCAAGCTCAGCTGCCCCAGAATTCCTTCAGAGACCCTCTGGCATTCAATAATATTTAGCAATGGATCATATAGAAGGTGTTTAATGATTAATGGTATTTGGAAAAATATCATATACCCTGAGAAGTTTCACGCTTTCTCTATTCCCATGCCAGCAAGTGAAGATTTGCAGAGTGAGGTAATTTTATTAAACCAACTGATAAAAGTGGAAAAAAGAAGAGAAATGCTTTGGAAATTCACCATCTTCTTTGAGTCTTAACCAGAAACTGCAAATTGCTTGCCAAGTTTGGGCTGAAAATAGCTGTGCTGAGTTTCACTTAATTTTTTAAATCAGTTTGGGATTAAAGGATGGTTGGTGAAAATGTGGAGTGTGGTAATAATTATTGTGGAGTAAAAGATATTTCTGGAGCCAGGAGCAAATAGTGGGAATCCAGAGTTGGTCTCTGAATTAGCTCCAGGCTGACCTTGGGGATCCATTGCCCATCAGCAGCTCTGGCCCTCACTTCTGTTCACTTCCATCCCAAGGGAATGTTCCATGCTCTCAAAGGAGCATCTCTGTTGCATCTGTCCTGGGCTCCAGGAGATCTTCTGGAGCTTGGAGAAGCTCTGGGAGTTCTACAAGCTGCTGCACTGCCTGTGAATCCCTGAACAAACTCCCTTCCCACACATTAATTAAAGGTTTTGCTGAAGAAAGTCTAAGGAAAGACAGAAACAAATGGGAAGAGATATTTAGACATTTTAACAATCTCTTCCTGTGCCTAATGGAAGAGGGTTAAATGTTGAATTCCATAACTCTTCAAACCTTTGGGTAAGTACTGACTGAGGCAGTTACAAGTTGCTGCATTAACTGTGAAATTGTCCAGTCCCTGCTGGAAAGGCCTGACTTTGCCAGAGCTGGAAATTCCCAGGGTGATGCTTCTTTGGCAATGTGAAGGTGATTGAAATGCCTCTGGATAATGACACTGTGAGCAGGCAGGTTTTTATCTGTGGGATCCACACAGAGCACAGTCACCCCAGATGGATGTGAGGGTACAGATGGGCAGTTAGTCAGGAAGTCAGATTAATAAACAAATACAATTTACAGCTGTTAAAAATTAACAGTGCTGTGCTCAGGGTGTCCTGGACATTCCCTGTGTGTGTCTGTGCTATCTAAGGAATATTTGCACCTCTGTTTGGAGTCTGAAGTTGGGGACTGGGTATGATGGAGTTTTCTTTGCTGTGCTCACAAATCCCTTGACTGGGATATCTCTGATCAAAAACCTTTGGGTTAAATATTCTCCACTTCCATCAGACTTTTTGTTTCCCTTCTGCACTTCATAAACCTGGAAACATATCCCAAAATCCTTGGGGTGCAAGGGCTGCTCTGCAGTGATCACCACATTTTTATGGACACTTTGATACATGGATATGTATTCCCTGTTTGGAAAACCAAATGGACACCAAGCCAAGGATGTGCTGGGAATGCAGAGACATCCTGGAGAACAGCCTGGCTTAGCAGGACCTGCCTTTAACTTGCTGTATCAGGCACCTTTTCACCACCTTTCCTTGCCTGCAGCAGGAGATGGGAAATGAGGCATCAATCCCTGCAGGAAGGAAGATTTGGGCATCACAGACCTAAGGGAAAGAGGTGTGAATTGATGACCTTTGCATGGAATCATCAAATGATTGGGTTGGAAGGGACCTTAAAGATCAGCAGGTGGGGTTTGCTCACGGCTGCATTAGCCAGAAAGGCAGAAGCAGGAAAGGGTTAATGCTGGCAATGCCCAAGGCCAGGCTGGACAGGGCTTGGAGCAGCCTGGGATAGTGGAAAGTGTCCCTGCCCATGGCTGGGGGGGTTTGGATGAGCTTTAAGGTCTGTCCCAACCCCAACCACTCTGTAATTCTCTGATATGATTCCACAGCACGAGTGTGAAATTTCATCTCAGCAACAATTCTCAGAGTGCCCAAGCAAGAGCTGGAGGAACTGTCTGGGAACAAACACTTATTTCTGTTTCATAGCTTTGCAAACCTTCCTCCTCATAGGGACAGGCTGGGAAATGCCAGGCTGGGAACCTGGAGGTGAGAGCCCAAAACATCACTGTGCTCTCAGTCCAGATTGATTCAAATGTAAGGAATCCACTCATTTGCAATAAATTCACTCATTTTCTTAAAGACATCCTGGCAGTCATTATGCCAGTGACGAGCCTGCTGTTACCATGGGTTTGGTGTAAAGAAAAAACAAAATTTCCAGCATGTTTTACTTCCTTGTCTTGCTGAGGGGCTCACACATTTGGACTGGACTGGATGCACAGCTGAGCATTAATTTTTGTTCAAAAGTAGCAAAACCTAAGAAACTCCTCGAGCCCAAGAAGCACAAATAAATTATTTAAGAAGAGAGCCTGAGGAGCACTTTGTTTTGTTGTTGTTGGTTTTGTGGGTCTATTTACTTATTTATTTTAAGAAAAGGGCAGAAATGGACATTCAAATTGCCTTCTGTAACTCTGGGTTTACTGATGTAAAAATCCACCTCTCCCAGGAGATGGCAGAAGAGCCCTGATGATGGCCAAGGACAGGCACTGCTGAGTGATGGATGTTTAAACACTGGGAAAAACCTGGGAGCTGTTGAGCTCCGATCCAAATGATCAAAATCTTACAGATTTACAGCCAAAGATTCTCCTGCTGTCTGTAAATTCTGCTGCTCTGCACACAGTGATGTGTCAGGGCTGGGTTTCATGTCCCTGTGGCTGAAGCAAAGGGAAAAATCATCTGGAAGCAGAGGA